>JARHVA010001792.1:1245000-1897500 GCA_037957365.1 Torreya grandis
CTTTTTAATAGATGTGGCACTTTTGTGGAGAAATTTGTTATATTGTGGCACTTTTGTGGAGAAATGTGGCATCATTTTTTTCTAGATCTACTATATTTAGCATTGAAATCTATTTGTGAAAGTATTTTTAGCTATGGAATTTTTGATTTATTCAATAGCATTGAATTTTGATAAAAAAATGCATCCTTATCTACACACAAATATATTCGCATGTTCTCTCTTGAATGAGTGTAGCAGCATGGAGTTTTTTTCCATATCTGACAAAAGCATTAGAGTCATTTTAACTTGGCATTTTGAGTTTGGCATCCTTTATTCTAAATCATTTTAGATCTGCTCTATGTTATCAAAATTGCAAGGAGTTTGGGATGCTACATAGGAGAATGGTCTAAACATGGTGTGGAGACTACATTATTACAATATGATGTTTTTGTCTAGTGTTGGCTTATTTTACTAAGGCATGACAAATTCTTGTGAGGCATTTTAGCTTGGTAAGGAGGTGCTGGAAATCATATTCTAGATCTATTTTTTTATAGAGTTGTGTTGGATCATAATTCTGCATGGAGGAGATCTACCAGATGCCTTCCTCAAACACTTGTATTATTATTTTCTAGATCTGTTGTTTACATTTGGTGTTACAAGATCTTTCTGTGTTCTCAAACTTGCGTGTAGATATTCCTAGGTTGTGTCCTTTATGGCATCCTTTTTGACCTAAGATCTACATTATAGCATGGGATCTAAGAGGATATAGGTGCATTGGAAGGAGATCATATCTACTTTACAACATTGGTTTTTCAAGTTGTCTCTAAGGAGTAAGTTACTATTGTTTTTGGCATCATCTGCTTGTGGAGCATTGGGTCTGAGTGAAGATGCATTTGAGATTCCTTACAAGTGCCCTCTCTCAACTAAATACACTTGTAACCAACTCTTATTCTCTCTTTACATAGCTGGAAATTTCTTTTTTTTACCTTACTAGTTATAATGTTTTGCTTAAAGAGGAAGTCAAACTTGCCTACATGCATATTAAGGTAATCAGGAAGACTTTTTTTCACTTTCATTAAAAATTTTAAGTTCGTGGTGAAATTTTAGTTCCAGCAAGTGATTGCACGCCTATGTTTGTCTCTGATTTGGTCTCAAAAACCAATTTGTGTTATTTTTCAATTATTTTGACTTATTTTTATGGGAAATCAAAATGATTATAACTTTTTAACCCTAACTCAGATTTAAGTTCTAGTTTTTTCAAAAGTTCATTTTTTAAATTCTTTATCCATTGGTGTCATCAAATTGTAAAAACATGCTATTTTATAAAGTGTCGCATTCGAGGGGGTCTCTTTGCATTGGTTTTACTACCATTGCTATGGTTTATGGTGACATTTTAGTGGTGATGCATTTTTCTATGTTTTGAGAATTTGTTGAGGGATTAATCATTATTTTGCACATACCTTATCTCTTTTATTTATCAAATATCAGAGGGTGAGGTCCAGTTTGGCAAGAGGTCAGACCCCCTCACAAGAAACACAACTTCCTTCTTACTTTTTCTCAATTGCATTATCATCATTTATTTCACTCATACACATATTTTTGGCTGAGCTTGACATCTTTTTTTATATGTGCTTTGCACGTTGTTGTTTTTTGTTGTTGATTCTTTTATGGTGTGTTTACATACGTTATGACTCTTTTCACCATTTGCCACACTCTTCTATCAACCCACGACACGCATTATTACTTTGACACATTGGTAGATGTATCATGTCTCCTCAAGGCCCCTTTCTTAGTGCCTCACCTTCTTCTATGGAGACACTTTTTTGCTCCCTTGTTTTTGGAGCATCTTTCTTGATGGTTTTACAACAGGTCGATAATCTTCTCATTTAGAGCTATTCTAGTGAAGACCAGTGTCTTCTTTATTTTGATCTAGTGTTTTTTATGTATTGGTTATATTATATTATCACTAGTTTATAAAGTGCCATGAGGGGTTTATTGATTTGGCCTTGTCCACCTTCATGCATTTGTGTGCTCTATTCTAGGCACCTTTTCACTTTGTCATCTTTTTCATCACCACTATGGGCCATCATCTTTGAGAGACTTGTCTATATTTTCAACACCTTTTTTTCTAGTTGACAATCTCCTTGTTTGGATCTATTCTTGTGAATACAGTGTCAGCTTATTCAGTGTTTGATTAGTGGATTTGAACCACTCATACAAACTTTTTTTCCCCACTCCACTCATTAAGTAGTATAGAAGGGTGAGTTGTATATTCTACTTATTGATGTTGAGTGTTCCTTGCACATGCTATATTTTTTTGTAATTTCATCACCACTGATAGTCTTCTTGATTGAAGCTATTCTGGTGAAGTCCAGTATTAGTTACTTTTATGATTGAGTAGTGAATTCGGACCACTCATGCAGATTGAGCTATTTTATGACTTGAGAGTATCAAGAGTGCGGACTTCTTCAACATCATCTTTGGGGGATTTTCTCTAGCTTTTTCTTCTTATTTTCTCTCTTTTGGGGAGAGTTTTGCCCTTACAGGTTTTCTCTCTTTTTATCCACTTTATGAGAGTTATATTTATTTATGGCACTCTTTTGAGTGTTTTATGGATTAATTATTTGTATATGGATATCTTATTCAGGCACTTTCTTTGCTAGAACCCATATGAGGATTTTCACTTGACTCCATGGCCTTCTTGGTGATTCTTATAGTGACACCAGTGTGGTATCCTCATCAGCGACACTAGTGTGGCAGCCCCACTAGTCTTTGTGCTCACTTCTCACCATCTTATTGGAGAGTGTTCAAGTAATGCTTCCTCAAGTTCATCATTATACTTAGTACTTTAGAGCATAGTGTTGGTATTTAGATCCTCGTGTTCAGCACCATTCCTACTTTCACTTGGTGATTATAGTGACTTAACATCCATGCACTCTAGTTTGATGGATTGGCATCCATAGGGACACATGAATTCACATTTTATCTTTTATTTTTATCCCCTAGATTCACTTGAGGGGGAGGTTAGAGTATCTTAATCATGCTTGCTAAGCTCTAGGTATTTGTGTTTACCTAGTTTTGTCTTATGTGGGGTTTAGTCCCACATTGGCTAGTTTAGCTTTCATATTATTTTTCCTTTCCTATATAAGCAAGTGTTTTCATTATAATATACATTATTTTTTATGTTTCATAATCATTTGCATATCATCAGAGTATAACAATTATTTTATCAATTGGTTTCTTCTGAGTATATGCTCAAGCATCAATTGTTGTGGTAATGAGCCATTGGAGAGATCTTGGTTGAAGAGTTTTGATAACTATTTTAGTAGTCACAAGAGCATGGTTGTGAACATTTCTTGTAGGTGTTTGGGATTTCAAGCAGGATGTAAGTGTTTGCTAAGTGTTATCAGATGTAACATACCCACTAGTGTTTGGTGTAACAACAATGTTGTTATAGACTATTGGGACCAATTATTGATTATTCACATGGATAAATACATGATTGGGAGGTACATAGGGCATACCACTATGCATGTAGTTTATTGGAGTTAAAGCATACACTAGTCCATGGGTACCATACATGGCACCCAAGATAGAATTCATGAGTAGGGTGCTCTACATAATAGCTTGCTTTAGCATAGGGATATAATTATACACCCCTAGTTATCTCAAAGAAGTCATAACTCCTATAATAAACACTTGCGGAACCATTTGGTGCTCTATATTCACTACTTAGTTATAGGGTAGAGATAAAGAGGTAAGTGTTATAGGGTTTTTCTCAAAAACATTAAGGTTAATGGGTCTAGATCTATCAAATATGTTTGAATTGTAGGGCATTTTGTAATATATAAGGAGATTTTATCATTTTGTATAACTTTGGAATCAAGCATTAAACATGATCATTGGCTTATTGGGCTTTGCATTAGTAAAGTGATGATACATGACAATAGGATCAATAGAAAGCCTAAAATGGTTCACATACACTGTCTCTAACCCTACCCAATTAATAATAAACCCATGGGGTAATCTAAGATACCAAGCATGTGGTTTCCCTTAAGGAATATGGGAATAATCTATATGTTACATCCTCATGTTGAACTTGGGTTCTGATTAGTGTGTCTTTAAAGGCTTGAGTATGTTCCTCTGCTATTAGGATGCATCCAACTATAAACTTGGGACAAAAAAATATCATATTTTTAGGTAGATTATGAGCTATGCCTGAGATAGCCACAAGATAATAACCTCCTTACCAAATCCAAGCCATGGGGTTGGCCATTAATAAAGGTTGGGGGATAACAAATGGTTTGAGAAAAGGATTATTCATAGTTATTGATGAATTACCAGCTACTAAATGGGCTTAGCTTTTTAATTCCTTTTGTTAGCTCTCTACTTTGGCACCCTATGATTAGTAAATTATAAGAGCTCAAAGTTATTCCCAGTAGATTTTGATTGGGTGTTTATCCTTATATTTTCAAACTTAAAGGATGGTTTAGCTCAGTGGAGTAAAATGTTTCTAGAGTTCCTTTGTTCAAGCTTTAGCTTTGAAATTAACTCGTGATTCATTGTTCCTCCTTATAACACTAAAACATGTTGATGTGTTTCTTGACATGGACAACAATCAAGTGGGGTTTGTTAGGCCCTACCTCTCCTAAAAGGAGAGAGATCTCATGAGGAAAATACCTCCCCAAGGTCTAAATGTATTAGGTTTTGGTATACTAGTCTACACTAAGTTGGTTGATGTGGACTATTCCATGTTAGGGGCCAGTTTTAATGAATTAAAATATAACTAGCTCTGGTTAAGGCATTCATTGAGAGATTGTGCACTTTTTTTAATATAAACTTTCTTGATTTAGCCTCTAATATAAAAAAAACTTCCTAAGATGTACATACAATGAAAACAGTTGATTTCTTTACTATTTTACCACACTTATAAATGTAACATAATTATATTATTGATAAATAGAGTGCGAAATAACAATCGAGATAAAGACTTAAATTCAGATCACTTTTGTTCCTAGATTAAATTGATTATAAAGAAGTGCAAATGAGTATGGATAAAGAGATAAAAACCCTGCTACCAATAGATATGAATCTAGAGTCATCTGATTGAGTGAATCTTATGAAACTAATCTTTAGTTGAGTTATACCTAGCACAAATCCAACTAAATATAGTGCAAGATTCTAGGAAGTTTGACTATGGGAATAAAAGGCATAACCACCATAAAACACCATACAGTCTTAATAGCCCTCAAGTTATTAAGATTTTCCTTTGTATTAAGAAATTGTGGGTTCATACAATCATATAAGTGCAAGAGACACCTCTTCAATAACAAGACTAAACAAGAGAGGGAGAAACTATCCTAGAAAGCAATAAAATACATGAAAAATGTCTAATTCTCTATGTCTCTATTACAATGAATAAAGAGCCAACTAGGCATAGCATACTCTAATATTAAAAAATGTCAGCCTTGAGAAAGGCTTTCAAAGTATTATAAATAGGAACAAGATAGGTTCAAATTTTAAAATTCAAAAATGAGGCAACTCATTCCCACTGTAGGAGTATCTAAGAATTCAATGTGAAATCGGGAATGTAGTTGAAACATTCAACTAGACCATGCTACTTTGAATTAGGGAAGTAAATTTTGTCACCCAAGTGTCACTAGAAGTTGGATGGAAATGTATCATTATCGCAATTTAGATTTTATCCATATTTATCCTCTCAGTAGAGTACGTTCCTCTTAATGGTGAATTTTTCCTTAGTACCTCTTTATGTCCATTCTAAATATGCATGCCATGTATATATTTAATGCCACCACCTATATTGCCTTCAAATTTTGTCTTTCATGATAAATTTTACCATTAACACATACTGTAAATTTATGTTATAATTCAAATTGGATGCCCAATACATTCTTGAGTTTTGATAGCTTTGATGGCCAGATAGACCTTTAAATTTAAGTTTGTGCCTTATTCGTTGCACTGCCAGTGTGTCCTTTGTTTGTTAGGTCATTTACACATGTTTATTTCATGATTTTTGCTACTAAGTTGAGGCTTTGTGTACATTGATTGTTATTTTATCACAATGAGGTGAGATTTTACCATGTGGCATCATCTCACACACCTAGAGCTCTGACATTCTATTAGGTTGCATGGACTATCCTGGGGCTACAGAGTAGCAGGATTTATCCATGTGGTGCCATCCCACTAATCCACATGCCTGGGGGCTCAGATATTTTATAGACTATTATGGGGTAACTATTTTTTGAGATGATTCCATGTGGTAGCATCCTACTAACCAACTTGCCTGAAAGCTAAGCTTTGTAAATATTTGGATGGAATTAGTGGGTTGTTGAGATGATGCCACTTGGTATCATCCCAGTGATCCACTTGCCCAAATATTTTCTAACTGGATGAATCCATTAGGTGAGCAAAAGGTGCCATATGGCTCTAGGTGGAATTTGAAAACTAAGTGTCAAAAGGCATTTTGGATGGGTTAGAGCCACTAGGAGACTACCACGAAGCATTGAGTTTAGTTTAAGCACCTGTAGGTAGAAAATGAGAAGACACAGTCAGCATCATTTAAATCAAAAGGTAACAATTAGAAAGTTAAAATTCAAATGACTAAGATATTCAAATTTTAAAATGGCTAATTATTTTAAAATAAAATGAAAGGAGATAGAAACTTAATAATATAAAATTGTTTTGAATGAAAACAAAAACACTTTTAAAGAAACAACAAATTTTTGGAAGAAACTATGTCAAATTTGGATGATCTACACATTTTAGATCAACACCTATGATCCTTCATCAAAACAAAAAATTATGTAAGAACAACAGATCCATGACTCTTAAAAAGAATAAAGAAAAAAGTCGTTACTATAAAATTGCCTAAAACAAACTAAGTCACCATTAGATAAAAATTCTAAAACAAATAAAGAAAGAAAGAAAAAAATTATTAAAATTAAAATTTTATTAAATTATTAGAATTTTACTTTCTTTCTTTATTTGTTTTGGAATTTTTATCTAACAGTTACTTAGTTCGTTTTAGCCAATTTTCTGGTCATGACTATTTTCCTTCTTTTTAACGTCATGGCTTTGTTCTTACATAATTTTCTATCCTAATGAAGGATCACATGTATTGATCCAAAACATGCAAATCAGCCAAATTTGACATAGTTTCTTCCAAAAATTTGTTGTTATTAAATGGACTATGAAGCTTTAAATCTTTACTTTTAAAGCAAATTTTGACCACTTCAATGAAATCAACTAAGGTAAAAAGTGAGCATAAGCAATTCTTAGTCAACTTAGAGATAATTTGAAGCATAAATGGTTCAAAAAAGGGGATTTTTAGGCATCTTCCAAATGTTGTTCTACATGACTGAAACCTTTTAGCCTAGGACATATTCATGTAGCTTAGCTTAACAAATTTAGATGTAAATATTGGATTGTGCATTTTAACATGAAAAAACATTGAAAACAAACACACCTGATCACCTAGAACTTAAAATCTAAAAAATGGCTATCCATAAAGGACCCAATCAAGTAAACCCTTAAATTCATAAAGGGGAAAATCAAGAAAAAACGGTCCTACTTTTAGTGAAAATGGGGCGTGTTATGCAAGCAACACTAAATAACATTTATAAATATAATAAATGTACACATTAAAGAGACTTAGGATAAACCTAAACTAGCCTAAGGGACCCAAATAAGATTAATCTCTAACATTTATCCTTAGAACATTATTTTGGGACACACTTGTTAGTAGTAGACTTCAAAGTGTAAAATCACAGAGTATGTATAAGCAACAAGTGTGTGATGTATGATTGTTATATAATGTTTTTTTATATCTCATATTATGTTTGTATATTAAATAATTGTAAGAAGATGAAAAGACTTCTTTGAGATATAATTGAAAAGATAGGAATGTAAAGAGATAGAGAATCCTTGAAGCTCTATACATATTGTAAAATTATAAAGGAAAAGAGTTCTGATTGATGAGATACTAATTTAGAGATTGATTGATGGTTTCATTAAATATTTTATGTATTTTTCCATGCATATTTATTTCCTTTTTCTAATCAAGTTTGTGTATTCAAATATAACAATGTATGATATGGGTTTACAAAATCCATATAAATGTATATCTAATAATCATGAATGAAATGAATATAATTGACTTTCCATATCCCCATCTGAATTTCTAAATTTGTATCTAAATTCACATAAAACAAACTTTAGTATGTTCTAATGGAATTTCTAAGAACTTATACTAACAATGGTGTGATGAGCATGATATTTGAAACATGTTGAAATGGTTGCCTGATGAAATAGATATATAATTATGGTTGGATGAAAAAATTAAAAAGATTGTAGAAAAAAAAGCGAGGCAAATTATAAGCACTATGAAATAAATTATGACTAAGCACATTCATGGTGAAATCTATGATATTTTTTGGTGTGAGTTGTCTGAAATGTTAGATACCTGGTTGTCAATAATAGAAAACATTTGTTTTAGGCCCATAGAAACATAGTAATTAGTTTAGACTGAAGAAAAGTTATATAATTTGTGAAACCTAGACACTTATTTAATGCATTTGATAGATCATTGACTACAAACTATGATTTATGGATATGTCACTAAATTTATTATGAAAGGGTACATTGTGTTTGGTGTTGTGAAAGATTTATTTGTAAAAAGCATTAGAGGTAAATTTACACAGTGACTACCTATGCTTCTGAAGATGTTGGTTGTAGAGAAGGCCATGGTTATAATCCCAATTTATATGGATTATTCATCTATGGTGCTACAAAGATGAAGACTAAAAGGAGGCTAATGATGAGACATTGAGGTAATGAACTCAAAATTGAACCCAAATATGAAGTATGCATAAAGGAAAAAGATAAAATGATTATGGGCCTTGAGAGAGTTGTGACAATGTAACTACAAGTTAGAGTAGATTAGGGAATTCAAAGACAACAAGATGAGATACACCTCCAAGAGAAGCTTGAGACTACAAAGAGGGGGTAATAAGACAATAATGAGAATAAAGAGATCATGCATAGGTTAAAGATAAATAACTAGAACATATAGATGGTAGTTTTATGAAGCAATTATAGGGGAAGATATTGTTTAGAGATACGGAAGGACAATCTATTAAAGAAGTTTTGCTAAATAATAGAATTAAGTCAGGTTCAATTTTAAGTGAGGGAGATACTCAAACAAGGATCATTAATTCCAAGGGGATGCATCCATTGTGCCCAATTATTTAACAAGAATAAGTAGTGTAGAAGTTGAGAGACATACTTAATGGTTTGATGATTTTATAGACAAATTTTGAAACTTAAGCATAAAACATCTAAATTTTATAGAAAATAAGAATACTGATAATCCTAATATAGATGCAACAAACATTAATACACATGTGAAGTTTAGTATAAAGCATTTAGTTATTTTAGGTACGATCATAGGAAACATGGCTCTCAATCTAAGAATTTTTGTAACCCTAACATTGTATGATGGGTCTATTTACCCCAAATAATATGTTTTAACCTGTGAAATGAAATGGTAGGCTAAAGGTGTCATCATCAATGATGCAGAGAAGTGCAAGCTCATAGGAGCCTTGACAAGTAAAGCTATGTAAATCATGTATAAAAATAATCAAACCATAATGGCCTTGGAAGATGTCAAGACTAAAATAATTGGGGAGTTAAAGATATAGAATTATACAAGCCAAATCATTCATGACTCAAAGGAAATTCACCAAAAATTAGGAGAATTAGTCTAGGATTATGACCAAAGGTCCTTAGATTTTATAGAGTGACTAAATTCCCAGTTTCAAGACATAGATAAATCTACTTGGTTAATATAAGGCTTGTGATCTAGGATCCAATTTTATATTGCATAAATTCATTTATCTAATAACATTGATGCTCGATTGACTTTGATTTAGGTTGAGTAGATATAAAACTATGGAGAATGTCCACAACCTACTATAAAGATAGATTAAAATATATATGTTGTCTTATGAAATATGGATGAATTTTATGAAATTAATAGGCCCATAATAGGTATATGGTGCACTAAGTGTGGCAAGGAAGGACATCATAGTAAAGATTGTTTGAAAATCAAGATGAAGTTATACAAGATTTATCATATAGTTGGACATCCTATGAACAAGTGTCATTTACTAAAATAATACATAAATCAATTTTAAAACATGCATTGTAAATTTTTTTTGGATCACATAATCATGATGATAAGAACTACAGATCACTTCAAAATATGATAGAATACATAACTAAGAATGTATTTGTAGTAGTTGTACAACATGTTCTAGATACAAAATTGATAGTTCCAAGTTTAGATGTGGAGATGACCCAAGCTACATAGTCTACTCCTAGGTAGATGTCATAATCTCCTCAGTATCAGTCCTAGGGTCTTACATGATGAATATCCTAGTCACCTGATTACAAGGTTAGATGGACACCTCCATCCCCATAGTATCAAAAAACTTGGAATTATGTGTCTCTGCCATAACATACATGATGGAATCCAACTTCCCATCAAATAAAATATGGGAGATATGATGGCCATCATCAACAAGGGTGAGTTTATCCATAAATACATGTAGGAATTGAGTCTACAGAGGAGGATACCATGAAGGAAACCAAAACCACAGACTAGATGATAAATAAAGTATATAACCAATTGTTTGTTACATGTGTAATGAATATAATCATATTACATGAAATTATCCTTGTAATTTGAACTAACAAATTTTTGTGTGCATTATAGATTTTTAGGGTAAAATAACACAAAATATCATCTTGTACTAGAGAAAAAAATAAAATAAAAACTAGTGCACAATGTTAATATGTTGAACTCACACGTGAAGGATCCTATATTTATGAAAGATATCACCCAAAACCAAATTAGAGAACAAGGATTTCCACCTTGGAGATGCCACAAAAACCTTTAATTGGAAAGATTTGGTAGGACAAGTATCCAAATCCTATCAAGAAAAAGGTTTTAATGTCTAAAACAATCAAATTATCATAGAACATATTGTTATCACACTAAATTCAACCCTTGATGATGTTATTCAATTATCCTCACTTTGGTGATAGAATGGAGACACCTCTAGGCTATGGGTGTCCTAATAAATGAGGTGAATATCTAGATAGGGCTAGATCCCTTGATGCTTCACTGTAAAACTATAATTAAGCTTATTGGTTGTTAGGGAAAGGGAGAGAGGGAAACTAAACAAAAACAAGGAGGTGATGCACTAAATTAATACCCACTACTTGCCTATACTACACTAATAACATGAAAAACATCTAAAACATATCACACTAACTCAATATGAGCCTTTAAGCATCAATATTTCAATATGAAGGTACAAATCAAGATAATAATTAGGATGGGATGATCAATAGATCTCATAGGAGACACTAATAAAGTAATCTACATACTTATTCAATGTAATACAATATAACATAGTCCATATGACATGGTAAGATGACTACAACATGCAAATAGGTAAGGAGATAAGACAAATGAAAGAGAGGTATGACACTAATACTAACAATCATCAATTAACCATGAAATATACACTAATTACAACATTAAGAAGGTTGTGAATCAACTTGTATTCATATCAAAGGCAAGTAAAAGTGTTCCCATGAGTAGGACTTCACCATACTCAGGTTGATGATCCAGATCAATGACAAATTCGAGAATACATATAGGATAAAGAAGGAATGAGAGAGAAAGGGACACTTAGAGAGTCATGATGTCTACAAACACTCATGAAACAAGTTACAAATAGGAAAACTACCAAAATACATTCCAATATCTTATTCTTCACAAGTGTTACTTGGTGTAATGATAGCCTTCTTAAAGGTAGCATAAGAAAGGCTCTTTAGCTCCTTAAATGACTCATCAACCTTCTATGAAACCACCCTCATACCTTAGTTTGTGAGGAGTTACAAAATCATGTTTAACAACCTATAGGATTATTATCACTTGTCCATACTTGGGCATATTTCATATTGATATTTTAGGTATGTTAGGTCTTTTATGATTTCTTGACACATGGTCAGTTGTTACAAGATCTTTTAGGTGTCTTTAAACTCTTGAAGCTTCCTTCTTCATTCCTTGCATTTGTCTAAAGAGTTACAAAGACCATTATTGCCTCATATGAGATTTATAAATCATCATAAAATGTATACCCATGGTAATAGGTGGTCCTTAAGATGGTTCATCATTATTCACTTGGTCAATCTCCATGGAAAACCACCAAAACCTACACTTTTAGGCCTATTTTACCCATTTTCCACTTCACACGTGCCACCAAATGACTCATTGAGGTTATAATGGGATACTTAGATGAATACATGGTGGTTTAATATCCATTCATGCCCGTTATAACCACTTATAATTTAAAACTTGGACATTGAGTCTCTAGCAAGGTTTTAGGAGTGTTTTAGAGTTTTATCTTATTAAAGATTGTTCATAAAGTTGAAGACCTAAAATTATGAACTAATACCACTAATTTGAATTATGGGGTCCTATTAACACCTCAAATTTCAATTTTAATCTATTTATATCCATTTTAACCCATGTATAACCTCCATGAAGTTCTAAGTATAAAACTATGTCTTCCCGAGCTCTTCACAAGGTGGCAAGAGGGTCTTGAGTGATTTCACTTCTTATGGATTGTTCATACCATTCATAATATTTGATTAACAAATAATGACATAATATTGGAGTGTGATAACCTATTCAACACCTCCAAACACCATTCCTTCCTATGTATATCCTCAATGAAATTATGAGCTTAGAAAGATACCCTCTTAGGCATTAAAGGACTGTGTGAGTGCATTCTAAAGGTCTGTTTTGATCCAAAACCTCTCCAATTGTTTATTTATTATTTATAAATGATAATTGAGACATTTATAACATATCATTAAATGTTTCAATGGTTATTTCAGTCATTTTTATCCTTAGACTCACTAGAACTAGTATTAGGTAATTGTTAGGGTTTGAAGATAGTCTTTTGTGGATGACCCTAATGGTCTTGATTTGGCACATTTTATCCATTCTAATGAACTCCACCCCTATATTATTCTATTCCTAGTTTTCCTTATCTTTTTATTTCCTTTATACAACAAATTTTCCCAAAATTTTCATAATTTCTTCATGCTCCATATGCAGACTTGTAGGTGTACTTTTTAGGCCTCATGATTGAGTTTGCATTGGGAATGGGTTCTCTTGAGCTGATGTTGGTCTTATAGTGATTATAATCAGGATATAAACTTTTCTTGTCATCCATATGACCTCTAAAAACTCCTTAACCCATTCTATAATACTTATGTGTGTTCTTTCTCTCAAACCCTGACTATCATACCAAGCCAATGCAAATAAGTCTCTCTCAAGCCAACCAAGTATGAATTTGAGCTTCCTAATATTATATTGATATTTCAAGGGTATTTTATACATTTTTAGATCACTCTCCAATCACCAAATTTATTTCATCAATAATGAGACACTACCACAAGGAGAAAACTGAGCCTTTGGGATTTTGTAAGGGTTTAAGAGAACTAAAGTTATTAATGATTATTCATAGATCATATCCCTTCAAACCCAGAACTAATGCCTATAATTTCAAGGGTATAAGGTCATGTGTCTACCACTAAGTGAACTAGATCCAGCCCTTCTTCATCTTCATTAATTGATCATTTGAAAGTAACCTTCCCTATCTTACAAGGAGCTCGATGAAGGGGATGAAATGTTTTTTATCTTCTTTGGACCTGTCAATGCTACCAAAATCTTGATTTAAACCTAAAAACATTAGAGGGACCTGACACCATCCATTTATGATCTAAATTGACCATCTCCATATTGAAAACTTGCTTTATAATCCCTTAGTAAGTGTATTGCAACATTATATTTCACTTTCTTGGCCTTTAGAATGTCCCACCACTTGTACATTGAAACTAACCTAGACCAACATAGACAAGGAATAAAACACTTTGGCATAGCTTGGAAACATATTAGAGACATCAAAATTCACTTTATCCATTGAATTTACATAGGCAAATATTACCTTAATTTCTCCAAAACTACCTTAATCCTTGTTAAAACATGTTATTAGACTCTAATGAAGGGAATTAGTGACAAGACTAGGTATTTGACTCACTCTCCTTGGCTAGACCTTGAAAGAGACATCGAAATGACCAAACACTTGACAAGACACCTTATTTTGACAAGGTATAACATGAATATCATGATTAATAAAGGCTATCAAAAAGTTTGAAGAGGCATGACAACAAAGTTTTGAAATGTACTGACTCTTGGTGGCTAATTTTGGGTAACATATTTAGAGACCTCCTAGGATTTCATGCATGTTATGCATCTAGACCAATAGATATTTTAAATCCATTGGGCTATGGAGTCATCTCATCTCAACCCAAACATGATTTATACCCTGAGAGCTAAATATAATTCTTGAAATGGATGAGATGATTGATTACCTTCAACACACACAACAAACAAGAAAAAGCACACCAATAATACAACTAAAGCAAAAAATACACACATTGTGCTAAGAATCACTTAAGGAAAAAAAACATAATAAAATATTGTGAAAAAATAACATTTAAGGTCTGATCCTCCTGGATCAAAAGGAAAACTCCTTAGGTCTTCTTCATGTGGTGAATAAGAATGATGTACAAGTTATTGTTCAGACTTTGTTTTTTCTTTATCATCTCCTTTCTTGACCACCACTATATTTATCTTGCCCTCAAGTGGGTCAACATTAGTGAGCATGTATCCAATTATTACAAATTCATCTTGAAGTTCATAGACTACCTCATGTTGCCTTTTATCAATAAGAGAGATCTCCAATGTCACCACACATTGATTCATGGGGGCAACAGCAACCTCAGCTTATATTGGCTCCTTAAGCTCTACCTCTTTCTCACCTTTAGGTGTATCATCTCTTTCATAGCTTGATACATCATGGACTTGAACCTTTTGGTGATGATTTTCATGACATTTTGACTTGTTAATAGCCTTGCACTTCTCAAAAATAACTTCATTTTATCCTTATAGAAGTGTTAACCTATTTAGATCTTCAAATTCCTTGACCATCTCCAAATAGGTTTGCCACATGTTATCACGACCCTCTTGAACTTGTTCATGAGATTAAAAAGTCTAAAAACCATGATATTTTATTGAAAATCCTTCTCACTCATGTTTTTACTATGTTCAATAGCCAAGACAACCATCTTATCATTCTCCTCATGGGCTTTAGGTTTACTATCCAATCTTAAACAAAAGATTTCTAGCTCTTCCCAAAAGGAAGATTCTTCTTGATCACTTGAAGGTATGCCAACTTCAACATCCTCTTTATTTTTTCTAATAGGGAAAATGGACCTATATAATGCTTCAAACAATTCAATGGAATCACGACATAGCTACAAGTTTGCTTCTTAAAGCTCTATCTCTTGCTCACTAGAATCCACTACAATTTATTTCAAATCTTTATCTTGCTTATGAGGTTCAAAAAGGCTAATGACCAAGGTGTCTTCATGAATATTTCTCTCATACTCAGCTAAAACTTGATATATTATTGCATGATCATCCTGAACCCTTTCATCAAGACTCAATTCATGATAACTAGATTGGTTTTCATCTTCTTCCTTGTACAATGGAAGTTCATCTGCCCATCCAAGGTCTAATTCATCAGGCTTCTCTTGTGCCAAACCCATTTTGTCCTCTTCTATGGGGCTACCAACTTTTGTAACATCATGTTGGGATTCATATTCATGTTTTATAGAGATCACATGTTTTCCAATAAAATCAAATTATTCCAGGAAACTATGGTATAGTTGCTACCATACCTAATCAAAATCTTCTTCTTCACACTCTTCAATGGAATCACTTTGAATAGAGGCTGCTACCATGTTACCTTGTACTTTTCCTTCAAGATCATATTTATCCTCATCCTTGAAGAATGATTTGATTTCTTCTTGACATTCATCATACACACTTGAATTACTCTCTTCATATCCTTCTTGAGGCTCACTTGCAACTGACTGATTTTGTTTCTCAAGGACATTCACCTTATCGTCCTTTATTCACAAGCTCTCCTTTTCAACTAAATGTTAATCTTATACCCTCAATAAAACAAGTTATCCTTCACAAAAGGAGGGGGTGGGAGGGAAAGAGAACTCATTGTCTTACTTTAAACTTGATAGAGTATCCTTCTAACTTAGGAAATTGGGAGGGTTAGGTTCATTAAAGGATTCTTGGAGAGATGGAGAAGGAAATTATATTTAGGATGCTAAATTCTTCTCCTTCCACTCACTAATCACTTTATCAAATTTTTATGTATTTTGAACTTCGTGGATAACTATAACTTGAGGGGTGGGTGAAGGACTTGAGAGACTTGACAGTTCTCTTGATCTGACTTTGTAAGGAAGATCAGATGAATCTTGCATGGACTCAAGCATTTTTTTATGGAAAATTGCAATTTGGAGCAAGTTATGAGGAAAATAAGGTTGATGTGGAGTAGGATAAGGCCTTTAAGTCTAATTGTATTGATTTTATTGATTTTCATAGGTTAGTAACCATCTTTTAAGAACTATTAACCTACTCTCCATATATTCAATCAAGCCTATTATCTCCATCACATCATCCATTGGTATGTATTGATTATCTCTCTTAATAACTATCCACTGAGACTTGATTAAATGAACTAAGTACCTCATCATTTGAGTGACTTCACTTTTAATGGAAGGATTAGGAATAATCAGACCAAGTTCTTATTCTCTATCAGTCTCTTTCATTTTCATTTCAATGTCTAAAAGGGTTTGTTTGAAGCCTAAGAAGGATGGAGTAGGAGAAACATAGATTTAACAAGGTTGTTTAGAGGGATAATTAGGCTACCAATGAGGCTAAATTGGGATGGGAGGGGGTATATAAGGCTAATGATAACCTTGGTAAGGTTGGTATACTGTTGTTTGTGAGCCACTTAGGGTGAAGCCATGAATCCTATCAATCTGTTATGAATAATGTGGAGGCATAGAGTATGCATTTTGACCAAATGAGTGATGCGAGTACATACTAATTTTTTATTTTTAGACACTTGGACTACTTATACTAGTTATGTTTCATTTAGAGTCACCACTAATGCTTGTATTCACACACATTCTCTCTATATGCCTAGGACTTGAAAAATCTGACCTCAAATCTTATGGGGGAGTTTACAATAGGGATGGGAGTACAAAGTCATGTCTTCACAAACCCTTTATTCATTCTCATTACAATATTTGGGTGTAAATGTTGACCTATAGGTTTGCATGCTTTTGGGTTAATAAATCCTCTTTTGCTTACCTTTAAAAACATACCCTTAATGCTATTAATCAGGACTATCATCTCTAAAAGGGCCTAAAGAGCCTATTTACGATATTTGGCTTGTTTGGAGTTTACTCTTGAAGCATGGCATTCACATATATGTACCAAACATTCATTCTTCATGTCATAGTCATGTATTCACTCTTTCATACCTAAGACTTTGCTTTAAAACACTAAGATAATGACTTTCAAGTTATAACACTTACAATCTCTCCTTGAAAGTGATATTATAAACCTTATGGACATTATATTACTTATTTGACAACTTTCATCATGGATAAATCACACATACTTAACAAGGATCATCTCAATTATGCCTTCAAGTTCACCTAGCCCATTTGTGCATGCATAAATACTCTATTTCTTGATGTATATCACCTTGTTGGTGCCTTGAAAGGTATGAGGGGCCTTGAGGAAGTTGGATCCACTGTAAACAACATCATTTCACTCATTTCATGCACAAAACATGGCTCATGTACATCTAATTCAATATAAAGCATCTAGTTGTCAGGTGTGCTAATAGGAAACATGGCTCTTAATCTAAGAATTTTTGTAACCCTAAAACCATATGATGGGTCTATTGACCCTAAATAATAATTTGTGACTTGTGAAATGAAATGGTAGGCTAAAGGTGTCATCATCGATGATGCAAAAAAGTGTAAGCTCATAGGAGCCTTGACATGTAATGTTGTTGAAATCATGTATAAAAATAATCAAACCATAATGGCCTTACAAGATGTAAAGACTAAAATATTTATGGAGTTAAATATGTTTAAATGTATAGGCCAAACCATTCAAGTCTCAAAGGAAATTCATTATAAATTAAGAGAGTCAGTCTAGGATTATGACTAAAAGTCCTCAGATCTTATAAAGTGATCAAATTTCTAGTTTCAAGGCATAGACAAACTACTTGGTTCATATAAGGCTTGTGATCTAGGATCCAATTTTCTATTTCACAAATGCATTTCTCTTGTAACATTGATGCTTGATTGAATGTGATTCAGGTTGAGTAGATAAAAGAATATGGAGAATGTCCACAACCTACTTTAAAGATAGATGTAAAGATATATGTCGTCTTGTGAAATATGTATGAATTATTTGAAATTAATAGGCCCATAATAATTATATGGTACACTAAGTATGGCAAGGAAGGACATCATAGTAATGATTATCTAAAAATCAAGATGAATCTCTATGAAATTTGTCATATAGTTGGATATCTTATGACCAAGTGTCATTTACTGCAACAATACATAAAGCAGTCATAAAACATGTACTATAATTTTTTTAAATTACATAATCATGATGATAATAACTACATATCACATAAAAAGCTAAATGAATACATCACTAAGAATGTCTTTGCAATATTTTTACAACATGTTATAGCTATAAAATTAGTAGTTCCAAGTCCAAATGTGGAGATGACCCAAGATACATAGTCTACTCCTAGGTGGATATCGCAATCTCCTCAGTATCAATCTCAGGGTCTCAAATGATGGATATCCTAGTCACCTTGGTACTAGGTTGGATGGACACCTCAATACCCATAGTATTATCAAATTTAGAATTATGTCTCTACCACAATAGACATGATGGAATCCAACTTCCCATAAAATTAAATATGGAGGATATGATGGCCATCAACAAAAAGGGTGAGTTTATCCACAAATACATGGAGGATATAGAAGAGGATACCGTGGAGGCAACCAAAATCATAGACTAGATAACAAATAGAGTAGATAACCAATTATTTATTACATGTGTAATGAATATAATCATATTTCATGAAATTATCCTTGCAATATGAAATGAAAACTTTTTATGTGTATTTTAGAGTTTCAGGGTAGAATAACACAAAATTTTATCTTGTACTATAGAAGCAAAGAAAATAAAAACTAGTGCACAATGTTAATATGGTGAATTTGCACCTGAAGGATCCTACATTTATGAAATTTATCACCCATAACCAAATCAGAGAGCAAGGATTTCCACCCTTGGAAATGCCACAAGAACCTCTAATTAAAAAGGTTTGGTAGGACAAGTATCTAAATCCTATCTATAAAAAGGTTCTAATGTCTTAAATAATGTAGTTATCATAGAACATATAAAATTAGAATGATTATGAAGGAGATACTATAATTTTAGATGCACACATGCATGATCAAATCATCTACATACTGATACAAGAAAAAGTAGTTATAGCTTTGATGTGTATTCTTAACCTAGTAAGTACTCTATACAATGAGGACATATCATAAAATATCACTAATTTGTTGCATAATTTTCTAGACTACACAAAAAGATGTCAATAACAAACTGAAAGGTTAGATTAGTACTTGAAAACCAAGAAGCCATGGGATGTTTAATCTTTAATGGATATTAAACTTGTGGGATATGAAGTCCCAAATATTTTTTTCAACTTTGGGATCATAGTTAATATGATTTCATGGTCTACATGGGAGGCCATTAGATGACCTATTCTTAGCTACAACCTGATTACACTCAATTTCATTGATTACAAAAGTGTAGAACCCATTGGCAGGTTGGAAGATGAAGAAATAAAATTTTTTGATATAATTGTATGAGTATATTCCAATGTCATTGACATGAATATTGATAAAACATATTACCCTATGTTAATAAAAAAAGTAAGCATATGATGGCCATATGACCATTAATACAGTAGCTAATCAATTGAAATCTCATCAAGGGGACAATATCATCATCATACCCTTGAAAAAGGATGAAATAATGTTATAAATCATTCCTAATGATATTGCATTACCATATGCCTATGGAGGATAAAGTTGTCTTAAATTAGGCACAACACCAAAATATCAGGTCTTACGAACTAGAGGACTAATTGATGTCAAGCAACAGAAAAAGTAGTTCCATAATTATAATATATAGAGCAATTTTCATACTGACATGTCAAAACCATGGAGCAAGTCCCACATTTCCACATGGAGGAATGCAAGTATCAACCTATTTTATCCCCCATAATATTATAAGTGGATCTATTGTACCTAGTAACTCTAACATATATAGACTACATAGAACCCACTCTTGAAGGTACTCTATCATGGGAACCTATGTCTTCTTTTAATGGCAATTGAAATTCACATATGCCAAATTAGGCATGAGAAGACCACGAGGTAAGGCCAATGAAAATGGTTTTTTATACTAAGTAAAAAAATCATCATTACTTCATAATAATAAATTTAGTGAAATTCATTTCTAGGTTAGAACACCATATTCCTAATCTATATCTTTGGGTCAGTGTGATTGTTAGGATTGTGGAGCTAAAAGCTTCACTGATGCAAACAGGAGAGGAGGTTGCTGAAGGTTGCTGAGTTGCAGAAGAAGTTGGGGTCGGTCTGATCAGCCGACGTCGGCGGGAGAGCATAGAGAAGCAACCGACGTCGGTCATATATCGGCCGACATCGGTCACCTCCAGGCAGACAGGGACCGACGTCGGTCGCCTGTGTGGTTTGACTGCGAGCTATTTACGGGCAGTTAGCTAACGAACCAAGTGTTTGCATGATGAGCGCTAATTTTAGACTCATAGCTGCGGATCTAATTATTGTAATTAGATGTCTAATTATTGTTTGGATGAGATCTATATAATAGACTCATGGTTGTATTGGAAAAGTGTGCTAGGGAGTAAGAGAGCATAATTATAAGCTCCTTCTGTGTGTGAGGTAGAGCAATGGTGCGTTCCTCCTAGTGCCTCAGTACCAAGTGTGTTGGTGCTGGATTGGAGAGCCAGCTGGGTTCTTCAAGAGTGTAGGATCTTGGTCACAGTTGTATGGCCTATATAGGAGATCTACATGGTAAGTAAGATCATTGATCTGCAGGTGTATGTGTGTGCAAGGTCGAGGTTCACAGGTGAGCAGAACCGTTTTTGATTTGTAGGTGTGCAAGGTCATATAGACAGCAACACAACAGGGAGCAGTATCAGGCAGGATCTACTTGGAGTACAGGTGTGTACTCGGATAGAGCAAGAGGAAGGCAAGGGAGTTCCTTCCATAAGTATGGTCTGTTGAATTGCAGGTTGTTGCAGATTCATGGGAGATCTACTTGAAGTACCTTGAGTACTTGTGGAGCACGTGGAGTGCTTGTGGAGTGCGTGGAGCACTTGTGGTGTGCGTGGAGCACAGGAGGTGAACACCAACTCTGTATTTTGAGTTGGGTGTTGGGACCTGAGAGGGAGAGCTTTGGGGAGAAGAATTACTATTCACTTGAGGTGTGGGAAACCTCTGTAAGGTGGTGGAGAAGAAGTGGCATCTTCTTTATTGTATTCTTTTCTGTATAAAGTGTTAATACAAGTTGTGTATTGTCTCTCATATCATGTGTTATTCTGAATTCTAGTTACTTGGTGAATCTGGTTAATTTCCGCATATTAAGTTGCTTGGTTTGGTAATCAAATTGTGTGCTTTCGGTTTATCTCCCAACAAGTGGTATCAGAGCAAGGTTGTTGGCTCATAGCTTGATACCAACAAGTGGTATCAGAGCTAAGGTTGGAGGAAGCAGGTTTTGTGTTTGGTTACAGGGCACTCTCAGGGGTTTCTGATCGAGTGGGAGTAGAGCAACAGTAGATCAAAGTAAGCTAAGAATGGAGGAGTTGAAAAGCACAGATGGTCACTCACGGTCCTATGGAAAGAAAGAGCAGGTAACAGATTATTGTTGGTTGGTAGCAGATCAGCATGAAGAAACTGAAGAAGCAGATGTTGCAGGTGTTATTGCACAGGATGTTCTTGGAGGTTTCTTGGATAAAGTTGAATCTTGGATAAAAGATTCGGTTGCCTCTTTCCATGCAGCCCTAGGTAGAGGAGCTGGTAAGCCTTGCCAAAGAATTGGCAAAGGGGAAGTGAAGCTGAAATTGCAGGCGGCCAACACACAGGTGTTGATGAAGGTCATGCAAGTCCCAGGTTTGGAGATATGGCTAATTTCTTCAGAAAGATTGGGTGATGAGAGATGCACAAGAACTCTCACAGCGGATGCACTTGAATTAGCTGGTGGTAAGAAAATAGGTATCCTTTATCTACTTGTTTATATTACTGATTCTTCTTTTATTGCGGAGATGTGGCTTCGTAGGCTTGGTCACATGAGCAGGAAGGAGATGCATGTTCTTAAGCGGAAGACAGATATATTTGACAGGCTTAAGAACTGGAAAGCCTTGGTGTTTATGGAGGAGATGGCAGACAGAACCTAGTGGATGTGGCTGGATACTTCTGAGCAGGGCAATTTGGACATGGGTTTTGATTCAAAGGAGCTCGCAGGTAAAAAGTCATCACTCACAGGCGAACACAGGTACCGATGTCAGTCAGGAGGAACCAGCATCGAACAGACAGGTGCCGATGTCGGTCATGTGCAGACCAAAGCCGGCGATGTCGGGCAGGGTAAGACCGACGTCGGTCAGAAGACCGATGTCGGCAGTATGTAAAACCGATGTCAGTTAGGAGGACCGACGTCGGCAACAGGGACACCAGCGCTAGCAGGTTGGTAGTCAGGTACAGACGCATGGAACCGATGTCGGTCGGATGCAGACTGTGGGGTGACCGAGGTCGGTCACTGTAACGAATTTTGGGTGGACAGCATGTTGTCAAGGAGTCTCAAACACCCATACGGAGGACTGAAGGCGTAAGTAGGCCCTCAAATTCGTTGTTCCTCTTCTTTATACATGTTGCTGATTGTAGAGCAGGAAGGATCCAGGAAACAGGTGTGAGCTTGGCATGGATGAGGATGTGATTCCTTGGAGGAGAACCAGACAGGTGTGTTTTGGTAGGGATGCCAGCAGGTATGAAAGCACAGAGACGAATGGATACCTTAGTAGAAGAATAGAGAGAACGGATACGTGAGACGGAAGACCAGGTTATATGGTCTTGTGGAGCTGCAGGACAATGGTACAGGTTTTGACAGGTGGAGGACGGAGCATGGCTTCAGTCAATGTCAGGGTAACTACTGTGGAATTGTCTTACCAGGGGGATGATGAGTCGCGACATCATTCTGTTGATGTATGTGGTTAGTATGCTAGCTAGTAGGGGTGTACATACAGGATTTTGCTGAGCTAAGGGTAAGATTAGTTCAGTGGCATGTCATGAGGAGTTTGGAGCAGTGGAATTCTTTGACATGGGAGACATGGAGATCACAGGTTGATTTTGTCTCGAGTGGGAGCTGATGTGAATCAGGTGTTGGCGAGGTTCGGGATGCAGAACCGGAGCACACTAAGGGCTGGACAGGTATAGTGTCTGAAATCACATGAGGTCTGGTATAGACCTGAGTATTCCCATGCAGTGGGAGCTGTCAGAGAGTTAGGAGCCAATTCAGGGAAGTGGATTCTCAGGTTTTCTGAGAGGGACCGGCAGCAGGTGTTGCTATGCAGGGTCAGGACTTCACTACAGGTGTTGTAGGTTCGGATGTGGCAGGTTACTCGGATGACAGGTGGTACACCACGGGATGTGTGGTGGGTTGTCTTCAGGTGGGAGCTTGAAGAGGGATACAAACCAAGAAACAGATTAGACGGAGTACAGGGATAGGTACAGTGCAGCTGTTTATCTCCAAGTGGGAGATTGTTAGGATTGTGGAGCTAAAAGCTTCACTGATGCAAATAGGAGAGGAGGTTGCTGAAGGTTGCTGAGTTGCAGAAGAAGTTGGGGTCGGTCTGATCAGCCGACGTCGGCAGGAGAGCATAGAGAAGCAATCGACGTCGGTCATATATCGGCCGACGTCGGTCACCTCCAGGCAGACAGGGACTGACGTCGGTCGCCTGTGTGGTTCGACTGCGAGCTATTTACGGGCAGTTAGCTAACGAACCAAGTGTTTGCATGATGAGCGCTAATTTTAGACTCATAGCTGCGGATCTAATTATTGTAATTAGATGTCTAATTATTGTTTGGATGAGATCTATATAATAGACTCATGGTTGTATTGTAAAAGTGTGCTAGGGAGTAAGAGAGCATAATTATAAGCTCCTTCTGTGTGTGAGGTAGAGCAATGGTGCGTTCCTCCTAGTGCCTCAGTACCAGGTGTGTTGGTGCTAGATTGGAGAGCCAGCTGGGTTCTTCAAGAGTGTAGGATCTTGGTCACAGTTGTATGGCCTATATAGGAGATCTACATGGTAAGTAAGATCGTTGATCTGCAGGTGTATGTGTGTGCAAGGTCGAGGTTCACAGGTGAGCAGAACCGTTGTTTGATTTGCAGGTGTGCAAGGTCATATAGACAGCAACACAACAGGGAGCAATATCAGGCAGGATCTACTTGGAGTACAGGTGTGTACTCGGATAGAGCAAGAGGAAGGCAAGGGAGTTCCTTCCATAAGTATGGTCTGTTGAATTGCAGGTTGTTGCAGATTCATGGGAGATCTACTTGAAGTACCTTGAGTACTTGTGGAGCACGTGGAGTGCTTGTGGAGTGCATGGAGCACTTGTGGTGTGCGTGGAGCACAGGAGGTGAACACCAACTCTGTATTTTGAGTTGGGTGTTGGGACCTGAGAGGGAGAGCTTTGGGGAGAAGAATTACTGTTCACTTGAGGTGTGGGAAACCTCTGTAAGGTGGTGGAGAAGAAGTGGCATCTTCTTTATTGTATTCTTTTCTGTATAAAGTGTTAATACAAGTTGTGTATTGTCTCTCATATCATGTGTTATTCTGAATTCTAGTTACTTGGTGAATCTGGTTAATTTCCGCATATTAAGTTGCTTGGTTTGGTAATCAAATTGTGTGCTTCCGGTTTATCTCCCAACAGTGATAAACTATGTGATCAAAAGTATTGTTGTGACATGGTGGGAAGTTCATCATTCCATGCAATTACACTAGGAAGAATCATATGAACTGATAAAAGAATCATCTCATACCAATAATTTAGTTACATATGAAGGGAATCAAATGAGCCTATACATAATTTCAATGCTCATTTATAGAAAATGATTTATTAGGGTAATAGATTTATATAAGCCAAATGCTCAATTAGCTTTATAAACCTTAGATCTATGGACTGCCACTTTTTAAAGGATAGATCCAACTATTACTGATTTTCCCCTTGAAAATGTTGAAATAATATAAGTGGATGGGTAATTCAATCCTCAAGGAGACATGATGGCACCCCTTCCTAGTGTTATTCCAAACATGCTTGCACTAAACTTAATCCTACCTATAAATAAAAATGTGCCATTATTACAGATTCTCCCAAACATAAATTAGTTGTTATTATCTCATGTTTCCCCTAATCAAAATTTAGGATTTATAAATCCAATTATTAATGAATTAATGCCTCAATCTTATAATAGGTCCTTAGTTTTGATTATAATAAACAAAATGCAAAATTCACCCCAAGATTCAGCCAAACCTGATTTAGATGCAATCCAAAGAATGGTCCAAATATTGATAAATGATTTTATAAACTTAAAAAAATAAGTAGGAATCTTAGGTAGTGTAAATTAAGCTCGAAATTTCACTTGTCAATAAAATTATAGGCCCTTTAATAGAATTGGTAAATAAGTTGAGTCATCATCCAATAAATTACCTAAGATTAACATCATGGAGATTGCCTTAATAAATTGGTGTCATGTCCACAACATGGATAAATTGATTGTGTTGAGTTTTATCTAACCTTTGACATCTTTTAGAAATAAACTAATGACTATGAAGTTGTCCTAAATGATCAAAATACTTTGACTAGTTCTGATGCTTGTAATTTAATAAAGTCTTCAAATACAATTGTGTTATTAGAAACTTTAGATTACCTAACTTAAAATATAATGAGTCTAAAGATAATACCAATGATATATAGTCCTTCCAACAATACCAAAGAGGAAACTATACTCTTAGGAGTAGAGCACATCAACCCTTGACTACCTCAACTCCACTAAATAATGCTACTACACCACTTGATCCTAAAGCTAGAAATGATTCACCTCCAAAGCCAAGTGAAAATTATCCATACACTATTAAAACAAGTTACAACATCATCAAATTGACATGAAGAAGATTAAAGAGAACATCACTCTCCATGAATTAGCACAAATCATTGAACAAAGAGATTTCATTCTTAACTCTCTTACAGACAAGAGTAGTCAGTACAAACAAAAGAACCCTACCAATACCATTGTGGTGATACATAAAAATAGAGTTTAATTTCCTCCTTTCTTGATTACCATCATAATTTTTGGTAAGAATCTCTATAATTGTCTTGTAGATTTTGGTGCATCAATTAATGCTATGTATGTAGGTATTTGCAAGAAGATAGGATTATTTCCTATGAAATCAAACAAAGTGGTAGTTCAATTAGACAAGTTTGAATTCAAGGTTGTAAGTGATTTATTGAATATCCATATGCAATTACAAGTTAAGCCAGTATTGTAGCCTTTTATTAATAAGTAGTTGAGATACATGAAGTGCATGGTAGGATACTAAGCAAAGATTAGTCAAGATCACCTAATGGGTATATGGCAATAGTTTTTTCACACATGTAGTTGTCATGTAGAGGAGTGGTAAATCAAATCATAATTGATAGTGTTTCATGCAAGAAATTTATGATAACATAATACAATACAAGCAAAAAACAAGTTAGCTTCACTTTTACATATGTAGGTGTATATACCTTGTTAACCAAGCCAATAAAGATTAAAAGGTACAATCATGATCAAAATTTAGGTATTTAGTCACTATATTTAGATGGATCACATTCCAAGAAATAATTTGGGGTAGGCATTAGTCTCATTGATCCCAATGGTAAGAGATACATTTTAACTTATAGATTACAATTTCCTTGTACTAAAAACATGATGGAATATGAAGCCTTAATTTTGGGTTTGCAACTTGAATCATGTTTGATGTCCATCAATTGGGAGTCTTTAGTGATTTTAAATTGGTCATTAACTAGGTACATAACAAATTTTAGTGGAATATTTCCTATTTGAAGAAACATAAACATCATGCTTTGGATTTAATTGAATCTTGTAATTCTTTTGACATTCCATTCATTTCTAGAGCAAACAATGCAATGGTTGATTCATCAACCATCTCACCTACTCACCTCACACCATTAGACAAGACTAACTTGAAAAAAACATTTATGGAATTAATTCCTTATCCCTTTGTACCCAATAATGTTGGAAATTTCCAAATTTTAAATGATGCTAATCAAATTCTTGATTTATTATCTAACTCCAATGCTTTTGTTTCACAGGTCATTGACAAAGAAGATAAACTCAATTTTGAAGAAAAAAATACAAATATGATGGAACATTTTAGCTTAAACATAATCATATTCCAAGGGGTATGTTTTAATTAGAGATGTTTTTTGACTTGGACAACATCACATCCAAATCAAAAAAGAATCCTAGGCTGAGTCAACAGTCAAGGATTCTCAACATGAGAACTTCAGACAAGCCTAAAAACATGCTGGTTGGATCTGAATGCAACAATGTGTGATCTAGGAATTTGACTCAAGAGAGGATGGTTAGTATGGTGTTAGTTCCAAAATGAAAATAAAATGAAATAAACACACTAATAGCATAACATCTCTAGGCCTACACACTAGGGAGAGCTTAGTTAACAAAAACAAATGACAAACACAACTAAAAAGCAAGGAATGAAAAAACAATAATTCCTTCACCTTCCTTGGATGCTCCAAATGACTTTGTAGTAGTGGCTTGCTTGACTTGTGCTCATGAATTTCTTGGCAATGGAAGCTTGCTACCTCCATCTTTCCTTGGCATCTTTGGCTTGTAGCTTGGCTTGGAATCAATTTGGCATGGTAATACTAGTTTCTTGAAGCTTTTGAAACCATTTATGCATTATAACTTTTCACCAAAATATCTTAGAAATGATGTGGTAAGTTTTCCTATTTATAGATTTTTACAAATATCTATGATCAGCCTAAACCGTCCATCCTGAGATTGAGTGTGTGGTTGAGGATTAATTCAATTTTTAGAATTAATTTTTTAATTATCCTCATCATGACATTGGAAGAATAGGAAATTAAGAGGCATGGAGGGCATCATGGAAGGCATTGATGAGGCATGGAGGGCATGAATCTTGATATTTATGGCATTTATGGCCTAGGGGTGTCTTCCCAAGAAATGAGGTCACCTAATGATGCAGATATTCAATATTCATTTCAAAAAATAAGTAATCAATAATTTTCCATGGAATTTTTGATTAGGCCTTGATTTGTATTAATTATCTCTTAAGCATGATTAAGCACTTTTTGCACAAATTACTCAATTTGATCAGAATGCCTTATTATTGGTCCAAATTTTGACTGGATTGGAATTGAAAGGTGATGTTAGATGTGTTGGAATTGTATCCCCATTTAGGATGTTACCAATAATAAATTTAAAAAGGCACATGTCTTGTGCATAATATTTGATAGGAAAGAGCAATCCAGAACACCCAGGTGTAAAATTGGCATTTTGACTCAGAATGATCTGATCAAAGTTAGTTGGCCCATAAATTGTATTACCCTATTTAGTGATACCATAGCCAAAATTGGCCCTTGAATATGTTATTTTCACATCATTTAACATGTTTTAGTGTCTTTAGACCAAATTGTGTGTTTTGGGTGGAAATTGGCCAAAATTTTGATTGGGGGTTATTGGTAGCTAGTTTTAGGTGTCTACAATTTTCACCTATTTGGGAAGGCATTACAATCTATAATCACAGTAACATCTTCTTAAATAATGAAAAGGTCCTATATGCCTACAACTATAATTATGATAAACTAATTGTATGATGCCCCCTTGAAGGAACTATTGGCATAAGTGGGTCAGTGAACGGTCCCTCAAAAAGAAAGAAGCAAAACAAGGGGACCATAGAAAGGAAAGATGATGGGGTGAAAACATAATGATATTTAAAAAGTATTCAAATTCATTGAGAATGAAATTAGGATGGTGTATAATGGTTTGCCCAAAGGCAGTTATAAGCACTGTACCCTAATAGTGGCAACATGGTATGATAACATAATGGTATGATAGAGCTGCCCCAATTAGGACAAACAAACAAGATAATAACATGCCCCTGTATAGGTAAAAAAATTAAAGTGGTGATAACAAAATGATTTTTCCAAAGGTGGTTATAATCATTGAGAAATATAGGTGGGACGGTGTGCAATGATTTGCCCATATGCGGTTATAATCATTGCGCCCCGATTATGGAAAACATGATAAACTTGGTCAAGGATGATGACAATGTAACATAGAGGGTAGTGATGAATTGGAACAACCCACTAGTAAGGAGATGCTTGTCTGAATTAATAAAGATTGAAATCCTTTCATGTTTAATTACTCTGTTTGGGCTATGATTATGATGGAATCAAGATGTCAATGCTGAAGAGATGCTTCCATTGTTGTATATACTTCTTGAATTTGAGGTTTGTTATATCACATGTTGGTAGGCATCATGGTATAACATCATGAAGACTTGGCCAAAATATGCATGAGGACTGACTCCTGTAATCCAATATTCAATAGAAAATAATGCACTAATGACAGAAACCATGATGACAATGTAAACATATGAATATGGATGAATTCAAGTGTAAGTGTGGGTAATTAATCACCCAAAGACCACTCATAAACTAAATCAAGGTAATAGTGCTAAAAGTAAACAAATAGGCAGACAAAGAAATAAAATAAGCATAAACAAACAAAGCAATAAAAACCTTACGAACAATGCCCCTAGAAAATAGGTGACAACTTATCAAATGAAAAAAATGGAGGAATAAAAGAAAAGGAAGGGCATGGCTGAGCTATCTCCATATGCACTAGGAAAGTGGATACTGTCTGCATAGTTCCATGGATGTAATATCCAATAAAAAATATCAGGGCAAATGTAGTTCTCCCAGGGAATGAAAAAAATGTGATAACTGAGGAAAATAAATAGAATGGATGTGATATAAGAATAGAAATGGTCTTACAAAATAGTAAGTGTGTGAGAGAAAAGGCCAAAAAGGATGGGGAAACTAAATTACAAGTGATTTTCTTGTAACTTAGTAAGGGTTCCCAGAATCCTTAAGGCAAAGAAGTGGTCAATGTTTTTGTTCTTTTCTAATGATTTTTGGAATTTTTTTTTGAAGTATCTCAACTTGATGAAGAATGATGAGACATTAAATGGTTCAAGCTCATAAAATGTTGAGAGTGTTCAAACTTAAGTTTCTTACAAAATGGCAAAATCATGGCTTAGGTTACTTGTAAAATGGCAAGAGCGTGGGGAAAAGGGGGACTGAGCTGACCTCAACAAGTATTGAGTGCTACCTACATAGTCCCAGAATAGGACCTCAAGTCACTGTAGTTTCACCCACACAAAAGGTAGGGAAAAACCAACTAGGTCCCAACAAATTTTCAAATCTAATAAATGGCCAATCAAATGAAAACATCAATGCAAATGAAAACAGCAATGGCAAGGTGATGCGACAATGCATGATAAACAAGTGTTAGCCCTAGTTTTCCCATTACTAGTTATAACTAGGAGACAATGACATAGGTCAATGATACTAATTTTCCCATAGGTGGTTATAATTAGTAGCAATATTGGTGAAACACTGATTTGCCCATAGGTGGTTATAATTAGGCTCAAATAAACAAGCTTAATAGGATGAAAGATATCTTGTCAGATCAACTATCACATTAATTTCATAAACTATCATTGAAACATGGATTGGATTGATTGTTGAAACTTGATTAGAATCCTCTAAAAAAGTGCAAAAAGAACCAAAGTAGCTAAGATCAAAATAGGATTGGGTAGGATGACTAAAAATAAGCTTTGGTCTAGATAGGAATGGAATGATAGGATGGTATGGTCTTGCTAAGGGTAATGATGGTTTTTGATAGATTGGATAAAATGGTAAGAGGATTTCCCCCAAGTGATGGGGTGAATGGCATGGTACTTCGATAATAGAAAATGGATATGTAATAATGGCAATCGCATGGTATATGTTTTTGGCCTAGGTGTGGTTTTTGATTCTATTATTTTTATTGATGGGCAGATGCACATCCTAATCAACAAATGATACAAACAAAATACTCAATCATGTTAATTGCTAGCCCACACCTCATCTGAATAACTACTCTGTCAATACTTGATACAGATTTGGTTGTCAAAAATGCTTTTATGACTTCATTGGTCATTGATTCTTATTCCTTCAAATGTCAATACAAGGTATTTTTATAGCCTCTACAAAGGAAAGTGCAACCATGGATGGTAAATAGGGACAAATAATAGATGGTAGGTTTGACTATGAAATAGAATGGTAGATGATAATGGAATGTATAATGGTGGGGAAATAAATGAAGATCAAGACTTTCAATCACATGTAATATTGCTAATGTCAAATTTGACATAATTTTAGTTGTGGCAAGGTTGAAGACTTATTCTCTCGAGAGGACCAACATATTTTTCTACTGTTTGATATTAAGAGTAGCTACCATCTGATTAGGCTATAGATTGGAAGCTATTTTGATTTGATCTTTGAGTTTATCTTCATCTAATAGTGAAGAACTTTTGTGCTCAGCTATTGGTGCCTCAATGAAGTTTCTACCAATGAAGTTGTTTTAATTGTCCCATAGCACCTTCAAGAAGGTTTCACTAAGGAATGTTGACTTTTGACTTTGATTATCTTATAGCGCTTTTGAAAAAGTTTCACTAGGAGAGTGTTCTTTTGCTACATGAATGTTATCTTTGCCTCCTTGCCCTTCTTCACTTATTATGTCACCATGGATGCAGTTTAACAAAGTGTGATTCTATTGGTCCCAATCGACACTTGTGGGAGATGGAATGTCAATAATATGGCTATTTTGGTTGATAGTAATGGCCTATGGAATGATAATTAAATGGGGAGAAGTTACACAATCTTTGTATAAGATACTAGAATAACTTATGTCAAAGCTAAAGAAATCATCCTCAAAAACTATAGAAGGATCACAAATATATTCAAATTGATCTGCAAGGCATGTGTAACTAATGTTTTAATAGCCATGAACATATTCTTCTTCTAAATTTGATTCTGACTCAAGGGACTATGAATCTGATGTTGAGACTAATATTGATTCTGATTTTGATTTTGATGCTAAATCTGATGTCAGTTCACAAATAGAACCTGACTCTAATTCTAATTCTTCATTTGATGGGTACTCTGTTATAATGATGTCTTATTGAATGCTTGGTATTGGATAAGTAATAACTTGTAATGGCATGATGGGCTCCACAAAGACTAATTTATCAAAGTGACACTCCTTTAGGATGGGAAAGGTCAAGAGATAACTCCTCAAAGGTTGGCTTGTCAATAGGAGGCTCTTGAAAAACAAGCACATGGTCAATGTAATGATTTTCCCAAAGGTGGTTATAATCATTAAGAAGTGACTCGATAAATACTAGCTCATCAGTATGAGACTCCTTAACAATTGGTATAGGATCAATAGGTGATTCATCACAGGCTAACTTATAACAAGTGGTTGGTTCAACAAAATCATCTTGGATTGGCTAGTTCTCTTGGCCTTGGTTTCCAATGAGTTAAGAAATACTAGTTTTGAACACAGCTTGGTCTTCAAATGATTGGATGGGTTGAGGTTTGGTTGGGATTGGTATTGGATGAGGAATGGTTTGAGATTGGATAATGGTAGGGCCTTGAGGAGCATGATTGCTCACATGAGCTAAAAGACAAAGTCTTAAGATGGTAATGATAGGGCTTTGTGGGGTTTGATTTCTCACACAAACCAAAGGATGAGGTCTTGATATAGTAATCATTCTTGGTATGTGAATGGTGTGACATTGTGGTCTTGGAATAGAAATGGTATGATGTGGTGGAGCTTGATTGCTCACATAAGCCAAAACATCCAAGTCTTCCTCATAAACGATATCATCCCAGTTGTGAGTTAGCTCATAAGCTGGTTCTTGACTATGTTCCATGCACTGATTATTGAAAAGAGGGTATGGATTTATCCTAAACAACATTATTTGTAGTTGGGTCTTCAAATTCTTCCTCACAAGCCTCTTCATACCAATCAAGGTCTTGAGTTAGATTGTAAGTTATTTTGTGGCTTTGTTTCCATGAATGATTAATATGAGGTGGATAGAAATATGTCTCACAAACCATATTAACATCATTAGGGTCTTGACAAAAGCCATAAAAGTCATTTTGTGTGGCCATTCTACCATAAGTCATATTGTAAGTGACTCCACCATAAGTGTAGTGAGACATATCTGCGTAAATGAGAAAGCTCTGAAACAAAAAGGCTTAGAGTTCTACAAACTCTAAAAAAACTATGTCCAAAGGATAAATGGTTCAAGCTTGGTCTGACTTGGTCAAAAGGTGGAGTTGTATCTCCAATGTGTTTTTAAAAGTGGAATTATATCTCCTAAAATGGTTTGTGCTAAGACTTGGCATAAAATAGCCTAACATCTAATGTCAAATGTCATATGCATAAAAGGTCAAGCATCTGAATAAAAACTGGTATGTCAAAGGTCTAGGTCAAAGTGTTCCAAACAAGGTCTAAACTAAGAAAAGGAAAAGTTAAGTTACTAGGTCTTTTGTCCAAATGTGGAGTCAAAAGCTAGGCTCAAAAAAATAGGCTTATGCTAGGAATTTTTGGCCAAATGATGTCAAAATCTAGACTTGAAACAAAGACTGATGTGATTTGATTTAATCTAACAAGTTTTGAAACAACTATGAGATAGACCTATCACACGGAATCAAACATAAACATGATCAATTGACATAAGGCATAATACAAAAGGATCTTTGAGAAAGGTTGTGTTATCCCAAATAAAGGTACAAACAATGATGAGGATAGAATTTAAACAAACAAACCATCAGTAGTTTTCAATTTTGGGTAATTGATTAACTGAAGTTATGCAACCCAAAAGAGAAAGATCTATGTATCAGCTCCACGAATTATAGCTTAAACAGAAATCAATCAATGTTTAGATCCAAACTTGACAAGGCTAATTAAAAATTCAATGATGAAAACTAATATTTGACCAAATAAACTAGACAAGATTGGACAGCATGACATCATAAGACAAAGGTCTAAATGGTATACACAAAATGATTTGAAACAAATGGTTTTTGATACAAGGTGAAACAAGTCTTAAAACAAATTAAATAGCCTAATAGTGTAATCATGCTCGAATGATGTGGCTAATTGTTATGTTTCCAAGATTCAAAGGCAAAAAAGATTTGACATGGTTTGGGCAACATAACGCTACCCTTATTAACTCAAATACATGATTTTGACATGGCTTATGAGCAAAATAAACAAGTTTTAGCCTCAAAGCATACCAAGAAAGTAGTGACCAAAATACACTAATTATAAACATCCAAATCCTAGCAAGGGTATGGCATGTGGGGTTGACTAAACTATCAAGTTTCAAAAATTTCTATGGAAATCAATTGCACAATGACTTTCATGCCAAACAATGCAAAATAAAATCATGGATTTTGGGTCCATATCACTTGGCTCGTTGCAAAAAGTTCTAGTTCTTTTTATAACCACTACATTTTGTTGTTCATTTAGTGTAATGTGATGTCTAAAGTGTCACTATGTCCTGTGTGCAACTCCAAAGGAGCCAAATGAAGCCAATGCCAGGAGATGAAACTGCAGGTCAAAGTTTCCCTAAAGAACTTGTAGGAGGTGATGAAGTCCCCCTAGCAAGCCAAGATGCATAAAAAATAAAGAAAGCATGAAAGTAGAAATATTTTAGGGTCATTTTCAAGGTCACCCAAACTTTGATGAGTTTTTGGGGAGTGCTTTAGATGACTTTCTTTCTAAGCCTTGGACTAGGCTATTTGCAATAGGAATGGCATTTTTGATTCGAAGGGTTCCCTATAGGGGATAAATGGAATAACATACATGCAACATTCCTCTTTTTTTCAAACAAAAATTTGATTAAATAACTATTACAAACAAGAATTGATAAGTGTGTTGAATTTTAAACCCAAAATGAAAGATTTGGTGGTGTTTATTTGACCCCTTGGTCTTAGTTGCAAACTTTGAAAACATTCACCAAACATCTAAGTCCTTTGTTAAACACCAAAACAAGGTTCCTAATTGATTTTTAAGCATGAAAAGGTGATTTAAATATGTTTTGAACAAATATCAAGCTTGGTCTTGCAGAAAAATGTTAGCATGTATTTTAGCTTTGAAGCTTTTTTTAGCTTGAAATAATAAACTTTGGAAAAATAGCTCTCGAGTTTGTGTTTTTGGAAAAACACAGTGACCAACGTCAATTATTACAACTAATGATGGTTACCTTGGCTAACCAAAATCTAAGTGATGTCAGTTTTGCTAACTGACGTTGGTTAAGCCATGTAACTGATGTCGGTCGTACTTGTCAACCTCGATTGCTGTGTAAAATTGTGGCAACCAAAAATGGTAAAATAAAGTTAGACCATCAATTTGCAAGAGTTTTAAAGGTCTAAATAAATATTTTTGAGTTGTAAAATGATCTTATTCATGTGTAAGATGCGTCTAATCACACCAGGCATCCCTTTATGTGATCTAAAAATTTGACTTAAGAGAGGATGGTTAGTATGGTGTTAGTTCCAAAATGAAAACAAAGTGAAATAAACACACTAATAGCATAACATCTCTAAGCCTACATACTAGGGAGAGCTTAGTTAACAAAAACAAATGACAAACACAACTAAAAAGAAAGGAATGAAAACACAATAATTCCTTCACCTTCCTTGAATGCTCCAAATGCCTTTGTAGTTTTGGCTTGCTCAGCTTATGCTCATGAAGTCCTTGGCAATGGAAGCTTGGCTACCTCCATCTCTCCTTGGCACCTTTGGCTTGGTTTGGAATCAATTTGGCATGGTAACACTAGTTACTTGAAGCTTTTGGAACCATTTATTCATTATAACTTTGCACCAAAATAGTTTAGAAATGATGTGGTAAGGCCTCTTATTTATAGATTTTTACAAATATCTAGAATCAACCTGAACCGTCCATCTTGAGATTGAGATGTGTGGTTGAGAATTAATTCAATTTTTGGAATTAAGTTTTTAGCTATCTTCATCATGACGTTGGAAGAAAGGTAAATTAAGATGCATGGAGGGCATCATAGAAGGCATTGATGAGGCATGGAGGGCATGAATCTTGATATTTATGGCATTTATGGCTTAGGTATGTCTTCCCAAGAAATGAGGTCACCTGATGATGTAGATATTCAATATTCATTTTCAAAAATAAGTATTCAACAAGTTTCCATGGAATTTTTGATTAGGCCTTGATTTGAGTTAATTAGCTCTTAAGCATGATTAAGCACTTTGTGTACAAATTACTCAAATTGATCAGAATGCCTTATTATTGGTCCAAAATTTGACTAGATTGGAATTGGAAGGTGATGTCAGATGCATTAGAACCATATTCATATTTAGGATTTTACCAACAAAAAATAACAAAGGCACATGTCTTGTACATAATATTTGATAGGAAAGAGCAATCCAGAGCACCTAAGTGCAAAATTGGCATTTTGACTCGAAATGATCTGATCAAAGTTAGTTGGCCCATAAATTGCATTACCCCATTTAGTGATACCCTGACCAAAATTGGCCCTTGAATATATCATTTTAACATCATTTAGTGTGTTTTAATGTTTTTAGGCCAAATTATGCATTTTGGGTGGTAATTAGCCAAAACCCTGATTGGAGGTTATTGGTGGCCAGTTTTAGGTGTCTACACAATGAAGAGATGCAATCATTGAGGAAGATGTTTTTCTATCAATATATCATATCATGTAGTTATGATGACTTTAAGGTGTTCAACCCTCATATTATGAACCAAAATATTCCCTTGAAGCTTGACCAGAAACCCTTCAGGCAACACCAAAGGCTAGTAAATCCAGTTCTAGAGCCACTCATTCTAAAAGAAGTCTAGAAGATGTTATCAGCTAGCATTATATTTCATGTGAACCATTCAACTTGGGTATAAATCATAATACTTGTAAGAAATAAAAATTGAGAAATCCATATGTCCGTAGATTTCATAATTCTCAATTGTGCATCAAATAAATAAAATTATTCCTTGCCTTCACTTGATGAAGTTATTTGACAAGTCAGTGGTTTAGAGATGATGAACTTTTTGGATGGATTTTCAAGTTACAACTATATCTTATTGGACAAAGCAGATAGATCCAAAATAATATTCACCACCAAGTGGGGCACCTATACCTACAATAAAATTCCATTCAGTTTACTCAATACTGGTGCCACATTTTAATGAGCTATGGACACTATTTTTAGAGGCCTAATTGGTGAGTGCATAGTAGTATACATGGATGACCTGACTATATTTTATAAACATAGATTAGATGACTTGAGTAATTTAGAGAAATTTTTCAAATATTATATATATATATATATATATATATATATATATATATATATATATATATATATCAAACCCCAAAAATGTGTCTTATGTACAATGCAAAGTAAGCTTCTAGGCCTCATTATCACCAAATAAGGTATGTCAATTGATGTTGAATGAGCTAGTGATACTTCCAAAATCTAGCTACCAAATAGTAGGAAAGAGCTAAAATCATATTTTAGCAGGATCAATTTTGCACAAAAATTTATTTCTTGTCTCGTTGAGATAACTAAACCTTGGAATGCCATGTTAAAATGAGGAGCTAAGATAGAATTGGATACTTCTTCAGAGAAGGCGTTTCAAGAGATCAATGATGAAATTATTCAAGATCCTTTGTTGTTCATCCCAAATTATGCTAAGTATTTTTATCTTTACTCTTTCATCTCTAATCATACAATTGCACTCATGTTAACACAAAAAATTGAAGATAAAGAACACCCCATAGCCTTCATGAGTACATATTTGAAAGAAGATAAACTGAAGTACCCTGTGTTAGATAAATAAGCCTAAGCATTGGTGAAAATAGTCATAAAGTTTCATCATTACATATTGATGAATAGAGTACATGTTATAGTTTTAAACCTCATAGTCAAGCAAATTCCAAGATAGAATGAGTTGGGTGAAAGAAGATGATGCATTACAAAGATTTAGGAATATGACATTGAAGTAAAGCCTGTAAAATTGGTACATGGTCAAGGTTTTTCCAAGTTAATTTAATAATTTGATCCCAACATCTCCATTATGGAAGTTAAAGAATCTAAACTTTGATTTGTCCCATGGTATGATTCAATTGCCCATTACTTTCTCTATGGAAAGCCACTAGCCAATTTTAATAGAATGCATAGAAGAGCACTAAGGATAAAGTTACACATTATATGTTAAAAAGATAAGTGTTGTACCATAGGGATCATGAAGGTATTTACTTAAGATGTTTATCTAAGAAATAAGCACAAGAGGTGATGAACTCATTTCATTATGAGTTATGAAGTGGTCATCCTTTGGGTAATATCACAACACACATAATTCTCAGAGTTGGTTATTATTGGCCAATAGTATTGAAAGATGTTTTGCACATGTGAGGACTTGTCATTCATGCCATATCTTTGCTAAGAGAGAAATCCATGCTCCCATGTTGTTGTAACTAGTGATTGAGTAATTCCCATTTATTTAGTGGGGATTAGACTTCATTAGAGTCGTAAATCCCAATTCATTAGTTGGTCATGAGTTCATTCTCATCGTTATCAACTATTGTACAATATGGACTAAATCCATATCAACAAGGAATAGTATAGATGAATAAGTTACTGTATTCTTATGAGAATACATTATAACATGATTTTTAACTTGTTTGTCACTTATTTGTGATAACAAAATAGCCTTTCAATCAGTTGAATTGACTGAGTGGGCTTACCATAATGGAATTACACTAAAAATATCCTAAAACTATTATCCTCAAGGAAATGGTTTGGCTAAAACCACCAACAAGAATTTTCTAAATGCCATAAAGAAATCAATTTATCAAAACCCACGTATTTGACATGTGTTGCTCATATATGCTTTATGGGCTAACAGAATATAGTTCCCCTTTATTGCTTGTCTACAGAGTGAAGCCAATTTTCCCAATGTAGCTCAATAATCTCACTAATCAGTTCATATAATAATACATGGAAGTATATCTATAAAATTAATCCATATTGTTGGACCTAATTCAATTAGAAGATAGACGAGATGAAGCTTTACAAAATTTTAATAAATCTCAGGCTAGTGTGAAGAGATGTTATGAAAAGAAAGCACAAGTGAAATCCTTTTATGTCTTAGATTTGGTCTTGTTATGGGACAAAGCACGTGATAAAAGAGGTCAACATATTGATTTCAATACTTTGTGGATAGGTCCTTACCGAATATCCAATCTTTTTGGATATAATGCATTTAGATTGAGAGATAATCAAGGAAAGAACTTTCCATTGCCAATTAATGGACAATACTTGAAGCATTACTTCATGGATACTACGTATAATACTATTTTTGAGTAAAGAAACTAGGTTTCCTCTATGAAAATATTTTATATATAGTTTCATGTTTTCGTAGTTAGTGTTTTCTTCTATGTTACTTTCTTTAGTCTAGTTTTTTTTACCCTTTTGTAGTGTGTGGTATGCCCTTTTAAAATTGATTATAGTTGTTTACATGGTTATTATGAGAATTCAAGTCATGAAAGGGTAGGTTTTGACATTCTTGAGTTAAGACAATCATAATTTAAAGAATAGACAAATTATAGACAACATGATGTTAAAGTAATGTGGTGTTCTTATGCTCCCATAGGTGAGGAACTTCAAATGGTAGACAATAAAGTATGAGAGTTTTTAGTTTTAAAATTAGAATGTGAATTAGCCTTGAATAACTACATAGGTTACTATAACTGTCCTCATATATTTCCATAATTTAAAGGTCTATTATTCAAAATAGAATGTATGAATTTTATAAATGTTTCATGTTCTTGTTAAAACCATAAAACTACAATTAATTTAACATTTGAAGTGAATGCAACCATTGAATTAATTTAACTTTGTCTTAATAGTTATGAATTTTTGAGTCTATCATTACATGCATGGATTGGTCCCTAACCCTCAATGGACTGAATGATAAAATCTTTTCAAAATAAATAAATTTAAAGGAAAGTGAACAAAACGCAAAATCTAATTCTTTCCTCGAAAGGGTAATTTGAGAAATCTTCATCATAGGCTTTCCAATCTAGTCAGCAATGGAGCAAAGCCATGAGTGAGACCAAAGGTATCTTTGTCAGGGCTATAGATGTTTGGCTAGCAGTAGAGCAATGCTCATGCCATTCCCCCCTAAGCCAAACATCCAAAATTATCCCTCTTAGAATTTCTGACTATTTTAGACAAATTTAAATTTCTTTATGAGAATGCAAGAGTTATAAGAGAATCAATCATTTCAACACACACTAATGATCTTAGGTAGATTTAGAATTTAGTATGTCACATATTGAGGTAGACTTGAGTGATTTCATTTTCTATGTTTGTCTAAAGGATTAGTTTTTGGTTTGGTGTGTCTTGTTTGAGTTTGATGATTTGTAGTCTAGGTTTTGAATACTGAACAATATTATCCCCTTGGTAGTCACCATTTATTGGTTTTAACAAACCTCATACTTATATTTTCACATTGGGACCCTTTTTATTTAGCATATATATTTTTATTTTCATATTCTTACATCTAGTAAGACTTCATTTATGAATGCCACTCAATGTAGATATTTGGTTCCATTTATAGTCTCCAACTCATGAAGCTTGGCTTACTTATCATATTATGGTTTATTTGTGTATCATCAAGATAAATTCTTCATCTAACTTCAAATGTCAATTGAAATGTAGAATCTTGCATTACCATTTTATCATCTATTGGCCTAGCCTAGAAACATTTATATTGTGTTTCATATTATGAAATGTGCATTCAGTTGTTAAATTAATTTCTTTCACTCAAACAAGTGCTTATTCAATCCAGTTTACATTGAAATCTAGATTTACTTACCTTTGTGAGATTTAATTTTGGAAATTTTCACGTTTGATCATGTCTAATTTGCATTATTACCCAATTTAGACTAAGTCATTACATGCTTTGTTTGTGTTTCTATATCCTTACTTAGATGAATTTCATTGACTAATCTATTAATTATTTATCGAGTATAATTTTGATTTATTTTGTTTGTTGATATTTCCCAGAGTCATTAATCTTCTTCCACATGTTGAAGTCATGTCAACTTGGATAACCCCATTGTCAAATATTTTCAAAAAATTACTATATTTTTAATTCCCCAAGGACCCAAGATTGTGACACTTGGCACCATCCCAGAACTCTATAACTTTGGAACCTTGGAATCTCAAAACCTCAGAATCATTAAGGCATTAACCAATAATGTAAACCTTAGTGCCCCTGAGGTCCTAACATTATGACACTTGGTGCCATCTCAAAAGCCCAGAAGCTTAGAGGATGATAACATAAGCCTAAAATCTCAGAGCATTAGCAACATTGACTACTCAAATCATGAAGAGCTTGAGAACCTAAGAATAAACCATGTGCATATGGTGATGATAGAATTATATAGCAAGGTAATATATAATAATGTCGACAAGCTACCAAGTGGTAAAGGTGGGACCTGGTAAGTGAATCCATGAATTCTAGTGAAGGAGAAGCATCATAAAGCCAAAAAGATGACAAGTGGTAATGAAGAAAACATGTAAGCATTTCCCTCATCATATAGAGAACCAAAATTTGATGTCCAGGGTAAAGACCAAGTGATGGGAAAGTGACAACTTATTTTTTATTAAAAGCAATGATATCAGGTAAAGGAGAGAAAGAGAAAATAAGCATGGAGGTGACAATGGACATAGCATTGACAAAGATTTGGGTAAAGGAAGAGACTTAAATTGAGAAGATTATTCACAACTCCAAGGTAGAGTCAACCCAAAAGATAGATAAATCAATAAGTTCATCAAGTGAACCAAGTGCATCTATTTATACATTAGAATAACCAATTGTTCTAATATTTCCTAGTCACTGGCATTTAATAATAAATCATGCATCTAGAAGTAATTTTTTTACTTTGAGATAAGTATAAGAAATTGGGAATAGATGAAAAAGAGCATGAACTAGTTATTATATCATTGGGATTGGTTTGAAATGAGGTGTCTCTTCATTTTTGGATCGAGGATCAGTTAGTGGAAGAAATTGAATACCAGAGTCCCTATTGTTCCTTGGATAATTAAAGTGCATTGGAGATTGAATCCACTTCCATCCTAGAAATTGTATATGAAATTGTGCCATGACTAGATCAATCTTATCTTCTTCCTTCTTGATGTGTTTTCATAAAATACTGAGTTATTATCAGTAATTCCATTTAATGTTTATATCAAGAGCATTTAATTTATGGTTTTGCATCATAATTATGATGGGTTAGACATGTTTATATAAGCAACATTAATTTTTATTGTAATGGCTAGAAAATTTGGTCCCAAAATGCTATTAGAATCATTCTAGGATTACAGTTGTTACTTGCTCCTACTTTTTGAGTTTTGATTGTCTACTAGGTCAACCCCATTAAATACCAAAATTATGTTCACCTGTCCTTCCTACTAGTTTTGACTTGATGGTTTGTGAAATATCTTGATTTGAGAAAGCAATTTATGCAAAGAAGTTTTATAAAGTATTGGTGTGAAAGTGGATATACAATTAGATTTTGTAGTAGCTATTTTAATTGGATTTAAGAGCTCATTTTGGTTATCTCTAGGCTTACATTAGTCATGGTGTACAAATAGTTATAGGTTTATATTTTTTTTTTAATTTTGAATGAAAGTATATACTTCATGTTCACATAATTTTACTTTGATGCTTATTCATTGTGGTGTTCTCATTTTTGTTTTGGATAGACTTAATACCCAATGATTTTATTATAGACAACATTGATTTAAGTTTTGAGTATTACAAGATTTGTCCCAATAGATATTAACCCATACTTCTACAATAAATTTTTACAATAACTACCTATACTTATGAATATGTTGGTTGTGGAGAAGGCTATGGTGTGAATCCCATTTGATATGGAGTATTCATTTAGGGTGCTACAAGGATGTGGACCAAAAGGAGGTGAATGATGAGACATTGAGATAAGGAACTTGGACCTAAACCCAAAATATGGAGGATGAAAAAATTAGAAATTTAAAATGATTATTGGGCTTGAAAGAGCATTGTGATAGTGTAACTACAAGTAAGAGTAAAGTAGAGACTTCGAAGACAACGGGAGGAGATAGACCTCCAAGAGAAGATTGAGACTGCATAGATGGGGTAATAAGAGTACCCAAAGTAATGGAAGGTGCCAAAGAGATCAAAAGGAATGTGCAAGATTGGAGAAGTGATTTGGAGAAAGTAAAATTAAAATAACAAAGAGATCATGAATAGGTTATATAGAAGTAACTAGAATAGATATATGGTAGTTTTATGAAGCAATTATAGGGGAGGATATTGTTTGGAAATGAGGAAGGACAATCTATTGATTTTTTTTGATAAATCACAAAAAAAAATCAAGTTCAAGTTCAAGTGAGGGAGATACCTCAGATAAGGATCAATATTTCTAAGGGGACACATCCCTTGTGCCTAGTTTTTTAACAAGAATAAGCAGTGTAGAAGTTGAGAGACATACTAAGTAGTTTAACGATTTCAAAAACATCTAAAAATAAGAATATTGGTACTCCTACGATATCTGCAATAAACCTTAATACATATGTGAAGTTTAGTAAAAAATATTCAGTTATTTTAGGTGTGATCATAGGAAATATGGCTCTCAATCCAAGAATTTTTGTAACCTTGACATCATATGATGGGTCTATTGACCCTGAATAATATTTTTTTAATTTTGAAATGAAATCATAGGCCAAAGGTGTCATCATCAATGATGCAAAGAAGTGTGAGCTCATAGGATCTTTGAAACAATAATCAAACCACAATGGCCTTGCAAGATGTCAAGACTAAAATATTTGGGGAGTTAAATATGCAAAAAAGTGCAAGATAAACCATTCAGGAGTTGAAGGAAATTCACCAAAAATTAGGAGAATCAATCTAGGATTATGACCGTAGGTTCTCAAATGTTATAAAATGAGTGAATTTCTAGTTTGAAGACATAGACAAAGTTGTTTAGTTCATATAATGCTTGTGATCTAGGATCCAATTTTTTATTTTAAAAATGCATTTCTCTTGTAACAGTGATGCTTGATTGACTATGATTCAGGTTGAACAGATAAAAGACTATGGAGAAAGTCTACAACATATTGTAAAGATATATGTTGTCTTGTGAAATATGGATGAATTTATTTGAAATTAATAGGCCCATAATAGCTATATGGTGCACTAAGTTTGGTAAGGAAGGACATCATAGTAATGATTGTCTAAAAAACAAGATGAAGTTCTATGAGATTTTTCATATAGTTGGACATCATATGACCAAGTGTCATTTAATGCAATAATAAATAAGGTAACCATAAAACATGTATTGTAATTTTTTCATATCACATAATCATGATGATAAGAACTGCATAACACTTCAAGAGATGAAATAAGACATACTTGGAATGTCTTTGCAGTAGTTTTGCAACGTGTTCTAGCTAGGAAATTAGGAGTTCCAAGTCCAGATGTGAATGTGACCCAAACTACCTAGTCTACTCCTAGGTGGATGCCAAAATCTCCTTAGTATCAGTCTCAGGGTTTCACAAGATGAATGTCGTAGTCACCTTAGTACTAGGTTGGATGGACACCTCCATCCCCATAGTATCAAAAAACTTGGAATTATTTGTCTCCACCATAGTAACCATGATGGCCTCTAACTTCCCATCAAATACAATATGGGTGATATGATGGCCATAAACAATAAGGGTGGGTTTATCCATAAAGACATGGAGAATATTGAGGAGGCTACATAAGAGGATACTAGGGAGGTAACCGAAATCGCAAACTAGATGACAAACAAAGTAAATAACCAATTGTTTATTACATGTGTAGTGAATATAATCATATTGCATGAAATTTTCCTTGCAATCCACAATGACAAATTTTTGTGTGTATCACAGAATTTTAGGGTAGAATAACATAGAATATTATCCTGTACTAGAGAAGTAGAGAAAATAAAAACCAATGCACAATGTTAATATAGTGAACTTGCACCCGAAGGATCCTACATTTATGCAAGATATCACCCATAACCAAATCAAAGAGCAAAGATTTCCACCCTTAGAGATCCTAGAGGAACCTCTAATCAGAAAGGTTTGGCAGGAAAAGCTTCTAAATCCTATCAAGAAAAGGTTGTGATGTCTGAAATAGTGTAGTTATTATAGAACATATAAAATTAGAATGAATATAAAGGGCATAATACAATTATAGATGCACAAATGTATGGTCAAATCATTCACATACTAATACAAATACAGATTAGTTACAGCGTTGATAGGTCTTCCTAAGCTAGTAAGTACTCTTCACAATGAGGACATATCATAAAATTTCATTAATTTATTGCACAATTTTCTAGATACATAAAAATAAGACAACAAACTAAAAGGGTAGTCTAGTATGTGAAAAATAAGAAGCCATGGGATGTTGAGTCTTGAATGGATATTAAACTTGTCAGATATGAAGTCCTAAATGTTATCTTCAACTTTGGGAGAATAGTTGATATGATTTTGTGGTCTACATGGGAGGCCATTGGATGCTCTAATCTTAGCTACAACCCAGTTACACTTAGTCTCGCTGACTACGAAAGTGTATAACCCATTGGGAGGTTAGAAGATGTAGAAATAAAAGTTGTCAATAAAATTCAAATGATATTTCAAATTCATTGACATGAATACTAATAAAACATATTACCCTATGTTAATTAGAAAAAAGTGAGCGTATTATGGTCAAATGACCATCAATACAGTAGCTAATCAATTTAAATCTCATAAAGGGTAATAAGTCATTGCCATACCCTTGAACAAGGGTAAAATCAAGCCATACATCATTCCTAAGGATCCTGCATCACCATATTCCTATGGAGGAGAAAGTTGGTTAAGCACAAAGCCAAACTAGTAGGCTCTATGAACTAGAAGGTTCACTAATTTCACACAACAAACAAAACTAGTTCCATAGTTGCATTATACATAGCAAGTCTCACATTTCCACATGGAGGAATGCAAGTCTCCACCTATACAATCCCCCACAAGATCAGAAGTGGATCTATTGTACCTAGTAACTCTAACATTTATAGACTACATATAACCCACTCTTGAAGATACTCTACCATGGGAAGCTATGTCTTCTATTAGTGGTGATTCAAATTCACATATGCTAAATTGGGCACACAGAGACCATGAGAAAAGGCCAATGAGAATGGTTTTTACCACTAAATAAACATTTTGTCATTACTTCACAACAATATATTTAGTGAAATTCATTTCCAAGTTGGAACACCATGTCATTAATATAGATATTTGGGTCAGTGCACTAAACTATGTGCTCAAATGTGTTGTTGTGACATGGTGGGTAGTTCACCATTCCAAGCAATTACACTGGTTCTAAGTAGCATTTGTAATAAATGATCAACTTCCATTATTCCAAGAAGATCAATGCCTTGAATTTCACATTCATAGGTTTGTATATATTTGGTCTTTGTAGGGTGTGGAACCAAGATATTGGGTGCGTGTGTTCTAGCTTACTCTGACACCTTTGCCATGAGCATTATATATGCACCAGAAGTGTAGACATGAGACTAATAATTGATCATAGGTCCAACATGATTTTATATAAACTTTTGTATTTGAGGATGAGAATCCCATAGTTTATAAAGTTCTCAAAAAGTTGAAGACGTTTTTATGTTAGCCGAGAGGAAAATATATTGACTGTGCATGGTCAAATTTCACAAGAAGAAGCAACCAAAGACTTGAATAAAGGTATTAAAAGTTATTTTAAGATGAGTTCGAACTTCCCATAGATCCTATAAATTATGTGGGGTGATGGTGGGCACGGGGGAAGATTAAAAAGTCTATGGAGTACAAAAATCCTAGTTTCTAAAATGTCTTTTTTAATGTAATTCTCTCTTATATTTTTTTAATGCTATAATAAAAATCTATAATCCAGTTGCATTGGACTTGAACAAATTTTATTTTATTTTAAAGTATTAATTTGATAAGAATGAATGAATGGATGAAAGATTTTAATATCTATGAGATTGAGTAGTCTATAGGACCAAGGGTTGTAACTCAATTGTTTCATGCTACCACAATCACTTGATACTAGGGTTGTCCTGCTAATCTTATAAAATTTCAAACCCCTTCTCCATGTTACTCTTCTACTATGGATCTTTATTAGAAAACTTGATATTCTATTTAATCTTTCCTCTTCAAATAAGTCATTGAAGTTTTCCACCCTTAAGTTGTCTTTGTAGTTGATGTAGATGTCATTATATGTTGCACATTCTATAATAAAGTGTCATTTTATTTCTACTACCCCCTTCTCACAAAACAAACATATTCTAATTTCCCATTCTTCCTTGGTCATTGTCCACCTACCAGTTTTACCTCCAAGATGATGTGAGCTAGCCTTCAACTGTGGAATCAACATTTTTGCTTTCGATTGAATCTTTGCACCTATGTATGTCTTTTCTTCATATTTCCATGTGGGGTTAAATTTTTTGATGTAGTATGTTTTCTTTCATCTCGATTACTTTGTCCACATGGTTATCCTAAACTTTTCTCTCACATACTTTTTTATTTTATTATTAGTATTTGGACATTCTTGTAAGTTGATGTCCCATTTACTCATCCAATATCTCTCAACTTCTACACATGTCATTAATTTGTCATATGAATAATAAAATATATAACCGTGTGCTAATGGTATATATCAAAATCTATCTCTCCTACTAATGAATTTTCAAAAACTTTGTTAAAAAGTAACATGTTACATTGTTATTTTTTTTATCCCACACAGCCTTTCCCATCCCGATAACCACACTCAGTAATAGTTTCCTTCCATCCTTGTTTGATCTAATCTGATTTTACCAAAGGTACTTTTCCTACAAAGTGAGCTAAAAAATTATCAATTGATCTGGTAAAGGTTTACACATATTTACTTGGTAAAGCATAGAATCATTTAAAGGCATAAACCTTTAATTATTGTGGAAATATTTTAATTAATAATTTTTTTTGTTTATATTGTGAAAAAATATCTATGGAAAAATTATAAAATCTTTAAATGTGAAGGATTTCATTAAATATTATAAATTACGAAATTGAAAAATCCCTTAGAAAAGAATATGCAAACACTTCATTGGATAAAGGGTTTAAGAAAATATCATTGTAAATGACCGCATTATTTGGTCTAGAAAACCATTGTATGAGGATTTATACTTGATTTTACATTTCACAAAGAGTATACAGCATAGTAATCATTTCAGTGGTTTAAGAAATAATAGATGAACATGTAACATAAGTTGAGATTTTAAAAAATCTAAAAATTGAAGGATTCCCAAAATGTTAAGGAAAAAGAGGAATGTCGAAAATGTGATATTATTTAGAAATAAAATAAATATTAACTTCATTAAATCATGTTGAAAAAGAATAGTAGAAACATGTCGAATAAAAGAATGAATATTAAACGTAATAGGAATAAAAATATAAAGTTGAGTATCAACTTGGAAAATGACTATATTTTGATATATAACTTATTTTATAATGTTCATGAATCCTGAAATCTCATCGAGGTTTTTTGAAATATATTTTCTAAAGTGATCCATGTTTTGATGTTTAACCATATCTCAGTCGTGTAAAAAGGTTTCTTCATTCACATCAAATTTTTCATCATTGGTGTTTGAAGAATAAATATTTGCATTATTTTTTGTATCACTAGGCATTTCTGTATTTTGAATTCTTTTTCAAGTTTTGGCTAAGATTAACAAAAGAATTTAAACAAAAACTATAGGATCTTGATTAAGCCTAAGTAATTTTCTTAGTTAGAATCTCAAATCTAATCAATTTAAGAGGCATAAACTAAAATCAAACATAAAAAATATACATTATACAAACCTATTAGGGTTTAAGAAATTTTCAAAAATTAGTTCCAATAGCTTGGGAGCAAGAAAAATGAAGCTAGGGATACTAGATTTAAGAATTTGTAATGAAATTAACTCTAGAAAAAGAAATTAAAATTTGAGATCTAACAAGATATGGGAAAGATATATCCTAGGGGTATGCAAATTCACCAAAAAATTAATCCTTGAATAGATGTAGAATAGCCAAGATTCATCAAAAGATGAAACCTTAAGACGCATGCAAGAACTTGAGCTTGCCAAAATGTATTAAAAATGAATAGATTTCACTAAATGTGACACCACTAAATATAATACATTTGATTAGGTATGTCAAACAGATGTAATTACAATAAATGTAACATCAATACCTAATAATTTATATTAAATCTAATAGTAAGGCATTCACATGTGGTTTTGATATATAACATTTATTATTATTACGTGATCTAGTGATAATCATTTGAATCTAAACTTGCCAGTGCACACCTTGAAGTGTCAAGAACCTCACATAAAAATTTGGCCCTAATCAAAGTAGAGTGTATGACATGTTGGAACATTTGTTATGGATGTATTGAATGTTTATATGTTTATGAGGGATGACAAGTAAGGTGTACAATAATTGATGATTGTGTTTTCCTAGTCCCAATTTAATGTTTCATTGGTATGATCTACGCAGCATAACACTATTAATTTATAAAACGAACTTTTGTCTCCTTTCTCTATAATGACAGCAATATATAAAGGAAAACAAAGTGATATTTAGAAGTGTGTTATGAGAGTTAATAGGGCTCAATAAAAATCATCTAATCATCATGCTTCTAAACGAGGGAAACCACTCCATAAAATACATTTAAAATAGATAAAGTGCATAAATAAAAATAACTCCAAATATGTACAAAACTCTAGATTATGGACCAAAAGTGATCTATAAAAAATATTAGTTTTAAATAATGATAAATGCTCTAATGATTGTTTGATCTCTCTAAAAACTTTTGACTTGTCGATAATATTTTATGAATGTGTAATATATTTCTTAGTGTCAAAAGAACTAAAATCTTAATATTTTTATAAATAACTGAAATCAAATTAAAACATTATTGATACATAAAGTAACATCAATTATTATTTTTTTAAATGTAGAATAAACGATATGTATGCATCCTAACTTGATGAAAAAAAAAGCCTAAAAATGTCTGAGACATTTGTGTTGAAAGACTTAAAAAATAATAAAGACAACCTCAAATCAGTAAATATATTAATAATACATATGTTTGATCAATTAAAAAAAATAGATAAATATCATGTTAATTAACAACTAACAAATGCATCTGGGGAAGGCATGGATGCATCCTCAATCCATCAGAGAGAGGCCACTCCTCTTCTGGTGACTGCGGAGGAAAGCTGCGTTGTGAAGAAGCACCCATGCCGTCTTTATGAACAGGTCGTGTTTGGTGGATTTGCAGGTTGGCTATAACTTACCAATGTCAGTCATTCCTTCAGCTTTAAAGAATTGTGGGTCCCAGACCTGCAGGGCTTATGTAGGTACTGTTTGACCTAAAAATCCACAGGTAAAAAGGAAAACTGAGGCAGTTGGGTGGAGAGGTAAATGCAATGCCAGTCCGCCTGAAATTTTGTCTGCATTTAAGAAAGTATGTCCGCATGTTTTTCCATTCGAAGACCAACTATTGTGTGTTTTTTCTAGCACTTATTACACCCTTCCTTTCTGTGACAAACAAAACAATAAATTTAATTTAACTCTTAAGATGAGTACGAACTTTCCAGAGAAGCTGTTTATTTTGTGTGGTACTGATGGGAATGTGGACAGTCAGTATGGAAATGACTATGATTAATTTTACTGTAAATTATTAATTTGACACGAGAAAAAAAAACAAGTATTGAATTTTGTACTATGTAAAACTTCTGCACGCGTCATTAATGTGTCATGAATAATAAAATATATAGATTTAAGATGTTATCGCTGCCTCAAGACAATTTTTGGTTTTAAAATTTTAGTGCGTAAGTTTGAAAGAAAGTAATGGTGGTCCCTACATTGAATAGAGCGCCCACTATAATTTTTAAAAACTTATAAAAATTTATTGTGTTTCCTCATTCTGTACCAACTACGGGAGTTATGTAGGCTCCATTTCCAAATAACTAAGATCATCACATGCATTTAATTGTTTAGTAAGGAACTCGATATTGAGAAAGACAAACAATAACGAAGGCCATTAAAATATAAAAATTAGTAAGAAATACCAGAGGGTAGTTATCACCATGTGTTTCTTTCCACACCTTTGTAACGACTCTAATCATCTTTGTGAAGGAAGGTTCCATCTTACCCCTGCAAAGTTCCCATACTAAAAGCTTTGTCAATTGTCATGTTAACAAAATCAATTATGTGTTCGTATCCTCATCAGCAGGTAAATCCGTTTTATTTAAATTAAATTTGTATTTTTATTTTAATGCATATGGTGCTTCATTTTCATTTTTATTTGTTAAGTTTAGAAGTCACTCAATGGCTAAAATCTTAAACTCTATTTAGATCTTCTTCCCTTTTAGTGATAAAGTCACTATCTTGGTTATTTTAAGATGTTTTTTTATCAAAATATTCATCACTATTTTCAATTGCATCTCAATATTTTGAGATGTATTACAATTCACAACATTTTCATCATTGATATTTGGAAAAGATAAATTGATATTTTGTAAAGGCACATAATTCATATTTTTTATTAAAATAACTTTTAATAATTTTTGTATCAAATAGACACGTTTCCAAATTCTACTTTTTTTTTCAAGTTTTATCTAGTACTTTTTTTTATAGATAATAATAAGGAAAAAAAGGTCCTCACCCCATGGTACATAAGGATTTAGGTAGGAGATTAGACCAAGAGAGACAAAAGAAGTCTTTAGGGGAACAAATGGAGATAGGTATAAAGCCATAAAGCTAAACAACCATAAAGCCAATAACCCATATACAAAAGAGAAGACCAAAGAATAGAAGACTAGAAGCTACATATCTTAGATCAGTCCAGGGGTGTTACAGAGAAAGAAGCACCATGATGAAGCTACTCTTAAGAAGTGGGAAGACACCAACACTAGAAGCCTTGGACACCAATCACCTAAAAGTCCTATATGCGCAAAGACTATAAAATACACTCTGAAAGTAATACCATTAAAACCCACTACAATAACTTAAACAAAAGGAAGTTGCCATCGGATCAAGTCTTTTCTAATTAAATCTTTGCATTCTTCCCAAGGAGGAGGACTTTTATAGTGCCAATATTTATTAGGAGGATGGTGAAGAACTCCAAAATTAGATAATAAATTCATTGGAGAGTTTGTCTCACGATAGTTGTGGGAAAAAGAAATGTCATTAGTAAAAGGAATGACATGGAGGATATCTTGAATGATAGAATTGAACTACCACTTATAATATCTTCTCATTTTAAAAATATTGATAATCAAGAGAGAATCACCTTCAACAACAATTACTTGAAATTTGAATCAATAGTGATTCCCAAATTTGAAGTTTTATCTAGTATTAATCAAAGGAATTTCAACTAAAAAAATATGGGGCCTTGATGAAGCCCAACATGTTTCCTAGTTAAAATCACATATCTAATCAATTTAGGTTGCATAAAATAAAATCAAACATGAAAAATATACACCATACAAGTATATTAAGGTGTGATAAATTTTCTTAAGTTAACATATGGTTTGGGATCAAGGGAAATGAAGCTAAGGATATTAGATCTTGCAATGAAAGTAACCCCATAAAAATATCAAAATTTGAGATCTAACACAATATGAGAAAGATATAGCCCTATGGGGTATGTGGATTCATCAATAGATGAAGCCCTAAGCAAGGGTATAATAGCTTAGTTTCACCTAATGATGAAACCTTAAGGAGCATGCAAGAGATAATGCTAAAAAAATTATAAATAAACGTGTTTCACTAAATGTGACACCAATTCATTTCATAAAGCATGCCAAAAAGATGCAATTACAATAAATACAATATCAATACCTAATTAATTATTCTAAATCTAGTAATAGGGCATTCACATATGGTTTCGATAATGTGATATGGTGACATATGTTTGAATGTATACTTGAAAGTGCACACTAAAAAGCGTCATGCACCTTGCATAAAAATTTGGCCTTGATTAGGGAAGAATGTATGAAACGTTGGGATGTTTATGATGGATGTACGAAATGTTTAGATGTTACTGAAGTATGATAGATAGGGTTCAAGATGAGTTGCTGATTGTGCTCCCCTGGATCTGATTTCATATTTCCTCACTTCAATCTATGCACCACAATAGCTATACCCTGCAAAAACATACATTCTTCTCCTTTTCTTATAGCAACAACAATATTTTAAATTTAAGGAAAACAAACATGTGTTTAAGGTTAACAAGGCTTAGTAAATGTCATGTAATTATCATTCTCTTAAATATACAAAATCTTAGATCCTGTGTCAAAATTTTTTCAAATAAAATAATAGTTTCAAACAATCATAACTACTATAACAATTGATTAAATGCTCAATAACGTTTAATATTTATTCTATAAATATTTAATATATTTCATAACATCAAATAAACTACAATACATATATAATTATATTAATACCTAAATTGAGATCAAATAATTGAAAAAATATATATATATATATATATCCAAAAATATTAAAATATTTTTAAAACAATTAAAAATATGAATACATTTATAAAATAAAACTAAAAACCATTAATATTAGTGCTTCTTATCCCTTCTTGTTGACGGATGGATTTAAGTGCTTCCTACCCATATCCGTCCTCATCATGCTTCTATGACTCAAAAGCACACTTCCTCCAATCAACCGTGGTTAGGTAGGGAGATTGACTTTCAAATAAACCATCATTAACGTAGCTAACACAAAAAAGATTCTGCTATCAAACCCCTTTTAGCACTTAAGTAAATCAAAATCATTTAAAGATATTAAACCAATTGTAATGATGTACCATTCTCATCGTTCAATTAGTTAAAACCCCACTGAATCATAGAGGGTTGATATCTTGGAAGGATTGGAGCAAAAATAGCCCAAGCCAACATTGAATATTTTTTAAGTTATTGGTCACTTGTTTCAAAGACTCGCAGAAATGAAAGTATTTTTGTAATCTGTGTGTTCCTAAAATTCAACTGTACGCAGGCGCACACGGCTCTAACCACATTTCCCTAAAGTCATGAATAACACTGTTGCATATTTCCTAGTCAGATTAGCACTTCATATTTCTTCGCTTATTTTTCCGAAGATGGTATGCTTATTCATATTGACTTCTGATATACCTCGTGTTGCTCGCCCTTCCGTTTAGGGCACGGTACCATGTCTCTCTCTCTATATATATACTTCCTCTGCTTATATTGGTACACAATTCAAATTAGTGGAAGCAATGGAGAGCCCATCAAAAACTGCATGGAGACGCTGCCTTTTCCTAACCATGGCATCTCTCTGCGCTGCAGGTAACTCAAATTAATTGAAGAATACAAAGATTTGGCATTGTTAATGTTTTTATCCCGCCCTCATTTGTTGTTTGTTTTTTGTGACTTGATAAGGTTTTTCAAGGAAGACGATGAAGCTGAAAAACAATTGCGCGTTCCCTGTGTGGCCTGGGATAGTTTCATGGAACACGCATCGATACGACATACCGGCAGGATTTCGACCACTGCTAAAATCCGGCGAATCATATTCAATAGCGTTTGATATGTCGTGGGAGGGAAGCATCTGGGGAAGACATGGATGCATCTTCAATCGATCCGGTCAAGGCCGCTGTCATTCTGGCGACTGCGGAGGAAAGCTGCGGTGTGAACAAGCACCCGCGCAGGCGAAGATTTTAACCCCAATTACACAGGCCGTTTTTATGAACGGGTCATGTTCGGTCGATTTGCAGGCTGGCTATAACCTACCCATCTCAGTCATTCCTTCAGCTTTAAAGAATTGTGGGTCGCAGACGTGCAGTGCTTACGTTGGTGCTGTTTGTCCCAAAAATTTACAGGTAAAAAGGAACGGTAGAGAGGTAATTGGGTGTAAAGGTGAATGCAATGCATATTTGCAAACATGCAGCCCGCCTGAGTTCTCCTCTGCATTTGAGAAAGCCTGCCCGCATGTTTTTCCTTTCGAAGAGAGGGTGTGGTGTTTTTCTAGCACTTACTACACCCTTACTTTCTGCCCCAAACAATAAATTTAGTTTAACTCACATGATTTCGAGCTTCCCACGGAACCCATGAACTTTGTATGGTCACTGGTGAGGATTAAAGAGTCTTTGTACTATGGAATTTCCGGTTTTCTAAACATCTTTTTCTATGCAATTTAGAAGATGCTTATATTTTTTTAATGTTATAATAGAATATAAAATCGCATTGGGATTCAAACATATTAATAAACTCAAAATTATTATTCTTACAGTAAAGTATTAATTTGACACGGGAAAAAGAAAAATGGTGTTGTGGACTTTTCTGATCGTAAAACTTCTGCACACGTCATTAATGTATGATATGCATAATGGAATATATAACCTTGGTTAGGTAGAGTAGGGATATACAGCCGAATGTAACTATCGCCTGCAGTTGTACTTAATGATTTTTCAAAGGTTTGTTAAAACGTAGCAGCATGTTATATTGTTATTTTGTTGGTCCCCAATTCTTTTTTCAAAAAAAAACACACATATATATACTAAACTATATATATATATATATATATATATATATATATATATATGCTAAAGAGTTGGCTCAAAGGTTCAAGTAATGTTAGAAGGGATATATTTAATCCGGTAGAATTTTGATTGTATTTTATATTTATATATATTTTTATGGTAGTATTTTATGTGATTAATGATGATGCAAAGAAGTTTAGAGATGAAAGTGTAATTAGTTATATTTAACAGGAATCCATTATTTCATATGATTTTATAATTTAGTTTGGTCCCTGAACAACATCCAACTGCCGTGTTGTGCAAACACTTGGAATAAATGCATGTTTCCTACTTTGTTTAAGGAGATCTGTGGGAGTGAAAGTTGCTTCTTGCTCGATGGAAGCCTATTCTTTATACTCACAGTATTGAAAGATTTATCTATCTTGCAGAAATAATTGTGATTTTAGGAAATATATGTTTGTTGAAGGATTTCAATTTTACATGTTATTGTGTGTTTTCAAATTTCTGTTAAGCATGTATTTTACAAAATTACTGACCATATTATATAGACAAGGATGACAGACATTATGTTGTTGAATGGGAGAGTACAATATCTTATTTATAAAAATGTCTTCATGCCTCAACTTGGGATTTATATAGCCATTAAATGTTGCTTGATTATGGCAAGGTTTGTCATTATCTGATTACAAATATATTTTGGCATAAAAAATTCCCATGCTTCAGAAATCCTAACATTTGGTTGAATCTCTCTTTGCTATGGTTCGAGGGTCTCCATATACCTAACGTGAATGTTAGTGTAAGTTTCACATTCCATGATGAAGTGTTTCTCTGTTTCAACTGCCCTTGTGGTACAAAATACACATATCCTCTTTTCCCATTCTAGCTTAGGTGTCTTCCATATTTGTCTCTCACATTTGAGTCGGTTTCAACTTGCATAATAAGTATCACCTCTTTGCATTTAATTTTTGTCCGTAAGTGCACCTTCTCTTGATGTTCATAAAGCACAGTTGAATTCAACGAGTTTTTCTTCTCATTTCTTTATTTTATTTCTCCACATCACTATTCTGAATTTTTTTTAACACAGTATTATACTTATTTATAAGTGTTTAGACATCCATTCAAGCTAATACCCCACCTATACATTTGTTGTTTTGTTTCATCTAATTTCCCGTTTTAATGTTTAATTCTTTTTCAATAATTGCATTAGGTCTTCTATTTTTCTCTATGTTTTTAGTATTTTTGGTGTAACCTAGTCCATGGGTCATAGTTGTTGCCTCGTTAAGTACCTGTTTTTGTAAGAGTATCTCATAGGGGCCCAAGGCCTTAATCCTAAAGCTCTTTATGATGAGCATTTATGGATCCCTTTTATCTGACTTCATTTTAGATATGATGCACTACTAGGCTATACCTCACATCTATAAAGCCCCAGTGGATAGGCAAGCAACACTAATAAGACATTGGTAGTCTTTCCTAAATAATGTTGGTGATGTTTTGATGTGAAATTGTATTTATTTCATTCAAATAAGATGTGAGTGTGATCTAAGATCCTTGTTTTATCTCTTAAATTTTCTCTGTTTCAATTAAATAGAATGCAAATGTAATTTAAATTGTCTTTTTGGTTTAAAATGATGAAATAATATGACATGTAGTGATTATTTGTTCAAGCTTATGTTGATTGGTGAGGGGTTGGAAAATCTTGCCTTCTCTTTAGATGTGTCATATCACTGAACTTTGAACATATAGTAGTTTCAATCACGTCTGCGTCCTCTGGTTTTAGATTCTTATGATGGTTAGCATATGTGTTTCCTATCCAATCCTTCTCGCATCATTCTCCATACTTGGCTATCTCGATGCAAAAATGGATCTGGTTGTGGACAATTATGTGATATGTGTTGTTGCCTAGAGAGTGGAAAATGTTTGAGCAACAACCATGAGGATCACATGACAACCAAGTCTTCAGGGGACCGTTATATGGACGGGGACGGGGAAGGGGAAGATGAGATTGAAACTTCACCCATGAGCAGGAGGAGCAAAAGAGAGCCTAAAGTACCTCAGAAATTGTTGCCTTAGTGTAGTGCTTGAGGTCCATTGGTTTTATATGATTTTCATCCTTGACCTTTAAATGTGATTCAACATTAGTCTTTTGCACTAGGCACCAAGTTGTTTAACCAAATCATATTCTACTAAATAATCCCATCAAATGTTACTTGCACCCCATAGAGCAGAAAAGAAACCTCAAGCTTAGTCTGTGTTAATAGAGAAAGGGCCATGTGGACTGGGTGAGTGGATGAGGCACGAGCTCAAAGTTGGCAGTTAGGGCTAAGACCGAGTGATGGTCCAATGATGTTCCCACAAACGTCCTAGTGCTATGCAAAGCAGATTTGGGAAAATTTGCACAGGGATGAAAAAGAACCTAGAAGTGCACAAAGAGAACATCAACTAGATGATGGTTTGTTTGTAGGAAAATAAAAGGGAACTATTGAAAAATAGATGAAGGCTTATGAGCAAATGCCCAACGCTTAAATAAGAGAGATGGAGATTGAGATTGGGCAAAGACTAAATTTAAAAGGTGACTGTAGCCAAAATAAAATGAGTTATTAATGCATTATAATCAAATAAGGGGCTAATTACGCTTGTAGACAAGTGGCTGATCAATTCTAAGACTCCTAGCCATTGATCTTACAGATTAATGGCCAGGGTTATTTAGGGGGAGATTTGCGCAATATATTTTCTTTTCAAGTGTACATCAAACCTACCAAATCTCCCAACCACATGAGAACGATCTCCAATCAACCACCTTTTCTCTCAATTGATGACTTTGTTACCCTGACATTCACATTATATCACGAGTGATGCCCCCTTATGCATTCATGTGACATACAATTTGAAAAAGCTTTGGTTCTCATTTCAACCGTAATGAAACCAACAAGGTAAAATCCATAAATTTAATGTATTTTCCCACATTTGCATCTATGAGGTGAGCCCAAAAGCATAGGGGGAAGCCAATAGGGTAAAATTCAGAATCCAAAGCAAGATTTGAGGCAAATGCAAAGCAACTTGAGGGGCTTATTAAAGATCACATAGTTTAGAACGAGCACGAAAACTCATGGATTGCTAGAATAAGGAAACTTGCGGATTGCTCAAGTGGAATATGTGGAGGATGGGTTAACCCATTCAAGTAGGCTCGAATAGTGTCGAAGGGTAGACATAGTCCGAGAAGATTGAGTAAATAGAAACCTTCTCAACAGTTATTATAGCGATAGCATTTGTGGTTAACCAATTATGCACCCACAATATCAAACTCCCCTCTATGAAACCTCTCACTTTTGTAGATGCCTGTAATGAAAGCAACAAGATAAAATCCATAACCTTAATGTATTTCTGCACATCTACATCATTGCATTGTTGTCACAATCAAATATTAAATAGTCAATAAAAGATACCACCATCTTTCAACTCTTCATGTCACCTAGAAACAATTGCCTATCTACAACCTTTTCTTTCAAAGGGTGACTTCTGTACTATGACATTCACATTTTATCATGAGCGATGCCCCCTTCACATGAAATTTTGAAATTAAAATTTAAAAAGGACATAGAATACACTGATAACTACACCTACAATTAAGCATTATGTGTTCATGGTTAACATTCTTGGTTGTGCAAAGTAAACTTTATCATCAAAATATCAATTAAACCTATCATGGTTGTGCAGATGTGTTTTTGGGGGTATCTACAGACCACATAAAAACATAGAATTAGGTGAAAAAAAATTAGTTAATATATAATATATAATATATTATATTTTGATATTATATTATGTTTTAATATTACATACTTTGTAATATTATCTTATTTTATATAATATATATATATTATTATAGAGTTTATATTTGTATATTATATTATGTTATATTATATACATTATATTATATTTAATATTATCTTATATAATTATATGATATATATAAATAATATATATTTTATATAACATATATGAATATTATATCATATAATGTATATATTTTTAAATTAAATTATATTATATAATGTATGTTATATTATATTATATTTTGATTATATATATATATATATATATATATATATATTAAAGCGTGTTTTTTATAATAAATATCATTATATAATATTAATGTATAATACTATATTAGATTATAATAAAGTTATATTTATTATTATTATTTAGTATTATATTTTATTATAATATATTATATATTGGATTATAATATAAACAATATATACATAACGACAATCATAATGGCCTTGCAAAAATAAACATATGTTGATCTGTTCATAGAAAAGTTGTTGAGTTTGAACTCCATGTGTCCTGCAAATCGCTTCCTTTCGTAATTTTCATAGCACCATGGGAAACTACTATAGTACTTGTCCAACGCAAATTCACTATAATTTTATCTAAAACATTAAGCAATATTAGATTATTTGAATGCCATTCCATTTGATCAGGGGCTTCATTATGTTTGTTGCCTTATACAAGGTGGAACTCAGACCTTGAGTAGATTGTGTAATCAACAAACGATTGTTACCATCAATGGACAGTTTCCATATGTGAAGAGAATAATAAATATTAAAAATTGCATGGGAAAGATATTGCAAATGCACTCAAAAAATTCTAAGTTTTTTATGTCAATTCAACCAAGTATATATTCTGAAAATGTGATGAACAAAGTATCAACTCAGAGTGATAAATGCACCCCAAGGTTTGAAATCAAGAGGATGCTTAGTGTTGGTAGTAGTGAAGGGGTAAATGAACAACTTCCGCTGAACATATGTCCATGGAACAAAGTAAAAAAGAGCAATGTACAACACCCTATAAAGTTTGAAATTGCAAGAAAGTGTGGGTCTTTCCTTGGTAACAAAAGTCCAATTGATGCACCACTTTCCCAAGGTATGCAACTTCCATGTTTGTGGGACTCAACATGTGCTCCCAGGATTGTCAAAAGGTATATAAAGGGCGGGTCTTTAACATTTTCCAGTTTTGATTTCTCTTGCTTGCTTGGGCCTATAATGTTTTCTATATGTGGCATAGACATGAAGGGTTTGTTGGAAGTCAAATTGGTGATGGATTGGTTGGCTCCATTGAATATTTGCAGTACTGTTAGAGGTCAAATCAACTCACATAACAAATGGTTCAAGTTTATGAAGGAGTTGGTTAGCTCCAAGGCAAGAAGGCAAGTGAAAATGTGGACCAAGGGTGGATTTACCACTTCCACATATGAGTTTCCATCCCTTGGGAGGTTCGAAATTGAGAGTTTGAAGGGTGGAATCAAGGGTATATGTAGTTTTTATGAGTTGCATAAAGCAGAATACACTTGGGGTAGCAAAATGTTAAGAAGAAAAATCATTTTGAGCATTGATAAGGAGGATGCTAGGGACTGTACCATGCCTAGCAATGAGGAGTTTGCAGCCATATCCCATAAAGAAGGCATTGTCAAATATACAAAAATGAAAGGAAATATATTTTTTTGAACTAATGTGTTTGCTTCCTATGCAGGCGTTGATATAAGAGAAATCAAGGCCCTAATACTTAAAGATCAACTTGCTGGAATACATTTTTTCAGCCACCTTTGAGATGACAATTCTGAAGATTTTCTTATTTTCGGCATCTTATGGGCATTTTCAGAGTACTTAGGCTCAATAAGAAGAAGAAAAGAGATGTGGTACTGCGATTTTTTCATTTACAGCTTGTTTGAACAGCAAGAGAACTTCATCTACAATAGTAGAAGACTTCATCAAGAGGGGCTTTTTCTTTGGAAAAAACCTAAGTTCAAGTTTTGTACAAAATCCATGGTGGAGATAACACTTTTGTTACTTCTATTGCTTAAGGACAAACAATTTTAGGCAGGGAGGATTGTCATGTCCCTCTTTTGATAGGGACATCATGGAAGACCCTTAGCCTTGATTTATTCATGGGAGCAAAGGGGTAGTTAAGAAGAGAAAAAGTAGTAAGTGTTTTGATTGAATATTTGTAAAAAGACTACATTTTTAGAAGTTACTTTGTTTCTTATTTCACTTAAAAATGGGACCTTTAAGGGTCATTGAAGTTTAAATGATTCTAAGAAAAGATCATAAGAAAAGGTCTTTTCATTATTTTAAGTTACCCTCCTTTCCTCTTTTGGGTGCCTCACTTGAAGGGCTATAAAGGTAAAAGAGGAATCATTTGGATAGGTTATGCTATTATTGATATTCAAATATTGGTCAATAAGTACGAAACGCTTGAGTTATTGCCTTGAAGATGGAGACCTATAAAGCAAAGAGATTGAAGACGCAAACCCTCTTTCTTCAATGGGGCAACTCCAGTTAGGTGTTGCCATTGTTCTTCAAATTCAGGAAAAAGACAAAATTAGGGTTTTCCAAGTGGGCGACTTGCTTGTGGAGGTTAGTGCTTGGAGTAGGGAGTGAATCACTATTGTTGGAGGGTCATTTTGTGCTCTAACATCACCCTGGAATTTATTGTGATTTTCTATTGCTGGGGCGACTTGGTATTTGACTTGTGGGAGAGGGTTTTTGGGCTTTTCAAAACCTATATAATATTTGTAATTTTATTACATATATTTCCCTATTTTTGAGAAATTTTCCAACGCTTTGGATTGGAGAAAATTTAGTATTTTATTCAAATATTTAGATTTGGATTGTGATATAAATCGACATATTTTATGGTTGAAATTTCATGATTTAGTGCTCTATTAGTCATTGAAAAATTATAAATAATTTTGTCTCTTCAAATATTTCTGATAAAATTATCAATAATTTCAATAATTTATTTCATAATTTATTGGATCATTTATGAGGTCCAAAAGTACTTTTTTTGGAGTTGTGAGGGCAAGTATTAATTCTTCATTTTTGTTTTAATTTTGGTGCCTAGGGTTTGAAGAAGAATCGCCATTTTTGGAAAGAAAGACTCACTTATTGGCTTGCCTTTTTGTGTCATTTAATTCACTCTATTTTTAGGTTAATTTTAGTGAGGGTTCGCTGTTGGAAAAATTAGAAAATTGATTTTTACCTTAAAGTTTACAGAAATTTTCGAATTCAGTGATTTGTCAGAGTTTGGGGCATTACATGAGTGAATTTAAATTTGAGCAAATAATTGTTATTTGGTTGGAGGATACGATCGATAAATTTAAACATTAATGATAAACGTAATAATCTTGAAAGAGTGATATTGTCTAAGGAGCAACTAAACTACTAGTATAAATCAATGTAATAATGAATTTAAATTACTTAAAATGAAGAATAAAAGTATTCACTATCAAAATTGTTTAAGGTTAAAGGTCACCTACATAGAAGAATAGTGACTTACAAACATAAAATTGAACATGAACTAAATGTGTATAAAAAGATGGTCACAAATACATTATTTTTATATCAAATATTAATTTTAGTGACTTACTTGATACGGCCCTATACGCTATACAACCAACCGCCTCGGGTCAAGCCTACAGGCCCCTTTTTCCAATGACTTGCTTTTTGTTTCGCGTTAGAAAAAACACAAACACATGATAAAAACTAGCTGTTAATTCTTCTGATAAGTTGCTCTTGGGATTGAATTCCCCGACAATATGGTTCGATTGAAAGGAGACAATGGCGTCGAAGTGAAGTGCCAAATCTGTGGAAAACATTTCGTCATCCAAGGGGCAGAGCCCTATATACAAAAAATCGCAGCAGAAATGTCCCCATCAGGTCAGGTTTTTTTTAAATCTACCATTTTCATAAAAAAACTTCTACATGTGAAGCAGAATTTACAGCTGACTATGCCAAACTCATTACAATTAAATTGACATTTTTTTAATTATTTGAGAATTAACTCTAACATATCTAGCTGTAGAATCAATTTTTATTTGTCTGAGGTTTGTATGATTTGAGAACTGACTGAGCATATCTAGTTGGCGAATTATTATCATCATTTTTAAAAATAATTTTTTTCTCTTTTTGAAATTTGTATTTGGCGGTTTAATGTGAAAGAATTTTGGATTATTTGTTTTTATTCTTTTCTTTTAAATTTTCTTGAATGTACTTTCATTCAAATGTTACACCACAATCTTGGCACATGTCCACGACAGTTTTGAACAGCCTTATTGCAGTGAGAGGGATTTGAACTTAGGTCAAGCTCTCATGAGTGTTTGGCATTGTCATTAGACGACAATCCCCTTGGACTAAGGCAGACTTTATTTATTTAGGAAATTCCAATGAAACAATGAAAAGCACAGTCAAATTCAATTAGTAGCGCAGCAGCCCAGATCTTTGTTTTTTAAATTTTCAAGAAAATTTCAGTTTTGACTAGTCAGTGAAATGAAATGCAAATTTGGGAGGACCAGCAGGATCTAGGAGCCATGAATTTTGTAATTACATATACAATATGTTTGCATATAAAAAGCTTTAAACTTCAAAGTTAGATGTTATTATGTTCTAGAGCATACTTAATGTAAGTATTACTATGGTGGTCTGTTCACTTTAACATTATCATTATCACTATCTTGCTGATTGGGAGGTAAGCTCAACGAATTTTTTAAATTGGTAAAATTCATGTCAAACCTTAATTTATTATTTACAGAAAGTAGCTGCAATTTTATTTCATGGAAACCAAGGTTGGATTTGGCTTCTAGAATGCTTATTTAGAATTCTGAATTCTCCATTGGAATTCTTGTTTTAATATTGTTGCTGGAACCCCAAATTTGAAAATTTAAATAGGGGTGAACATGTCAGCAATCGATGGTGTTGGGAGTGGTTTTGGTCTGGAGAAGTAGAGGAATTGGAGCCCCAATACTCCTACTCAGCTACAACCAGTTGGAAAGGATCATTCATTTGTAGTTTTAGACAAGCAAATGAATTTGAGCCTTGACACTCCTCACGTATTGGGAGCTAGTAGAATGGTCATGTCCTATGTTGTTTTGGACAAGCGGGGGAATCAGAGCCCCATTACTCCTCTCAGCTACAGCGAATTGGATAGGACAAGTCATTTGTTGTTTTGGACAAGCAGAGGACTCAGAACCCTGGTTTCACTCAGCCACGACCAAGTGGAATTCAGTACCCTCGATCTATTCCAATCTCTCATCCAAATCTAGTGGAAATAAGCCACACCCGAGCCAACGATGGGCTGGCCATAGAGGGGCTGGTAGCTCAGTTGGTAGAGCACTCTGGCAACAAATGGAAGGTCCTAGGTTCGAGTCCTAGCTGGTCCATATGAGCTGAAGCTCACATGTGGTATCATAGCCAGGGTAGGAGCCCCAAGCACCAGCAATGTGGCTTAAGGGGGGGTGTTGGAAATAAGCCACACTTGGACCAATGATGCGCTGACCATAGAGGGGCCAGTAGCTCAGTTGGTAGGCACTACAGCAGCAAATGGAAGGTCCTAGGTTTGAGTCTTAGCTGGTCCATATGAGCTGTAGCTCACAAAATCAACTTGTTCATGTGATGGATTCTGAAAATAAAAGCTTTCCCCATAATATGAGGGAAGTGGATGGATCTTTTTTATTGTATTGTCAGCACCAAATGCTTATATTTCTCCTAAAGAAGGCGGTCTTCATACTCCAAATTCTGTTGAAAATTAAAGCAATGCACTGTGCACAAACAATGCTAGCTTCAGTTCCATTATTACACTTTTTGAATAAGTAGCCAATCCTCATACTAATATGGATACGAATATGGGATTCAGGTATACTGACACGGCAATTTTTTGGGGCCTTGGATACATTTTTGGATATGCCCATTCAAAAATATATATGAAATATTAAAAATATAGCCAAATAAGCAAAATCAACCACATGCTATGCATAGAGTAAACAAAATAAGCTAAATAACTGCAAAACATACTGATAATTCAATGCCAAATGTCATGATATTCAATGCTCGAACTTAGATTAGTATTAGAACAAGTACATAGTGCAAATGGTACAATGTATGGACAAAAATCAAGACAAAATAGTATATTAAAGTAGGTTCATTGTAAAGGGTTCACATATACCAATATGGCTAATCTCAGCATTTTGTTAAACATGTCAAGATAATAGTAAAGATGTTATCTATAATTTTACATACCCTAGACAGATAACTTGCCGCTAACCTCCTGACCAAGTTTGTATGATGGTAGGGAATGGATAATTCAACTTTGATGCTATTGTTACAAACAACTTTTCTTTTACATTCATACACATGTAGAGAGAAGAGGTATGAAGTGCAACCCTTCAAAAGCACTGTAGGAAATGATAAATACATATTCCTGATGACCACCATGATGATGACTAGAGTATAACCATACAAGAAAGAAGAGATGGAAACCATTTCAATAGGCATCATTTGATGATTAAGATGGCCAGTACTTCCTCCAAAGAGAGATTATGAGCCCACTGTATTTTCCCACAAAATATCAAATAGGTCCATAACCTTTAATAGATGGTAGCCAACACTCCCAACATTGAAATAAACAGGATGAAAATGCTTATTTTTAATTATTTCTAAAGTCCATATTGTACTTTTTGTCAAGTGAAAAGCAAAAAAGCAAAAAAATGTGTATGGCTGTGGATCCTGCCTAGATATGGCCAGGAAATGTAGCAGCCTTGTGGATAGTCCTAGATACGTCCTTGGATGTATCTGCAGGGCTCTTGACATTTCTCGGATGTATCCAAGAAGGATTGCATCAAGATCCATTTCTGAACAGTATCGTATTAGTCTTCGGGACCCCATACAACACTATCCGATAACATAGAGTTTTTCAATTTATCTTTGACATTCTATTTGATTAGACACAAGTGAGTTTGCTAATCCATAAGGGAATATGTATGCACTTGATATCTATGGATGGAGAATTTTTTTAAGCAGAGTAGAAAGGATGGAGCTATTTTTTAGAGGGATATGCATTTTTTGAGTTTTAACAAATTTGTCAATTTAATAGAACGTGTGCCAATGAGTGGATGAAATGGGTTTTCTCCAATCTATTTGATTCCAACATGGTTGTAACCCAATTTATGCATCTCCATGTAGGTTATGTTGGTATATTTACATTGTTGATGTTATAGATCTTGAGAATAAAAGGTGGTGCTCATTCTAGTTTGGTCCTTGTAGATGTTATTCTTGTGTTTTTTGTTAATATCTTCCAATGTCCTCCAAACCATAGTTTTTAATCAATGGCCAATAGAATCTTGAGTTTTCACTATTTTGTTGCCCTTTTCACCCTTTTCAAGTTATAAAATGTTTGGTTTCAGTGTCCATATGTTAAGAAGTTTGTGAAGCATTGGTGGTGGGAGGGTGATTTAATACAAGGTTACCACATGTACAAAACAATTCATAATTGAATTAGCTGAAAGGAAATTCAAATAATGGAATCAACAAGCATCTAGGATATATATTTTAGCACAAGCTTTAAATCCAAGACATACTAACATGTATTCAATAGTACATTTGTCTAACCCTTTTTGGATATGTGGTGTTAAGGGTTAAGGGGGTAGAATAGCCTATACACAAGGATGAATAAAACTATTCTAGAGCAGGCCAATTAATTGAAAATTTAGATGAATATTCAGAATTAAAGTAATGAGTTATGCTAAATATAAAATGGACACTCAAAACAATAGTTTGATTGCATAAACACGAAGAAGAGATAATACTTAGCTCTTCTACAAATATGCAGGCAGATCTGAGAAGCACAAAGGTGGAAATAAGTAGGGACAAGATCAGGTTCTAGTTGTCAGATTCTAGAAATATTGTTTTTGGAGGTTTGGACACTTGCATTGACCTATGGACACTTGCGTTGACACTTTTGTTTGAATCTCAATGCAACTGTCATGTACGAAATATTTAGTATATTGTGAAGAGACCACCTAGAGCCTCCTGGGTTTTTTGTTGTCTTTTTGTTGATGTCTTTTATTCACATGCATAGGTTGTTGGTGACTGTAAGTTGATCAAACCCTAGCTATTCACTTTAGGTCTTTGTACCTTGCCAAAAATAGGTTAGTGGGCTTACGATGTCGACCTGAGCTCAAGGACCCCTTTGTCAATGAGCATTGCCTACATAGCCAATACTCCAAGGAGGGCCTCAGACTTATGTAATTCTACTCTAGGTGTTGGCTTGTGTGTGCACAAGGGTGCAATATACTATATGCAAAGACATGCAATGATATAGCTTGTAACTTGACAAAAATTGCCCATGGGCTATTCTTTGAGTGTTTTAGACTTGTAATATGACTGCTTCAATGATTGGTTTGAAAATAGAGAAGAATAATAGAACTTAGTTGTGCAATTGATTGATTGATCTCGAATAGGTGCTTGTTTGCTATTTGTTAGATGAATAATGAGTAGGTTTAGATTTGTATTTATACCACAGCTTTTAAAAATATCTCATTAAAGGGTTCAATAAGACAAATGGACCGACCCATAGGATTTGCAAATTAGATGACTTTTGAGGACTTGACACTTGATAAGAATTTGGACGTTCATGTCGACGCAAGTGTCCCTATGTGGGATGCAAGTGTCTAACAAGCTAGGAAGTTGTCGAGGATCTCAAATTGACAATGAAGGATATATATTAGGATTTAAGCATTCTGTACAGTGCAAGAGATTTGGGTCATTAGAAATGATAGGATTGGACCATAAGAAAATAGTTAGGCACAGTGAGATGGAGAATGTGAGCTTTTTGATAGCAGGGAGGTCTAGAACTGAAGGGTAGAGCCCTAATAGGTATTTGCCAAGTATACAAGATTGAGATGTTATATAAATCAAATTTTTGTATTTACATTTGTTGTCCCTTTAATCTAGTAATGCATAAAGATGAAATTACTAGGTTAAGGGAAATAAATGCTTACGTAGGTGTGTATAACACACATTACCTTTGCCTGAGCCCATTTTGACTGTTTTGCTTGTGTATGACTTGCATATAATCTAAAAATTGACATAATTGAAATGCTTGAAAAGAAAGAGAGCAAGGAAGGAGTACACCTGTGTGTCGATGCAACTATGTTGTCCCTTGGTACGTTGACTTGGTAAAGATGCCTCCTTATGAAGCATTGGAGCTGAGTGAGGTTCAAAACTGAACCTTGGATATTTGAAGAGGGAGGTTGGTAGATACTTATGCCCCCAATCCGGTGCAAGGGTGAGTTGTGACACAGCCATTGAAATTATTGGATCTCAATTGTACAACTCAAATGACAGTACAATAAAAGCCAAGCTAAGTGGTATAACCAACTCAACCTGAAAAATGGAAGTAGTGTTACGTTGTTGAGGGCGTTGAATCTCAACCACACTACTAAAGGGAGCCAACCGTTGCAGATAGAAAAGGCTCAAAACGGTGCTTCCCGGTGAAAAATGTGTTTCTTGGAAAATATGTTTGAATATGTATTTGCAATTTTTGGTGCACTTACATGGCATATACACCTCTAATTTGTCTCAAGATGAAGTATCTATCAAAACATAACCTCTGCTCTATAACTATGTATAATATTTGTTACAAATCTGAGAAACGCTATCCCAAATCTGTAAAAATTGGTGCAATATATATGATTCTGACCCAAGTGTATATCTAAATCATGTAAACTATAATGAAATTTTGGAAGTTCTACGAATTGTATAAGTGTGGAGGTCATGTCTCTATTATATGTTCCCACCAATATGCCCCCCTTTTGAGGTGAGGGAAATGGATTCTGGGAGTTACCTTACCTCAAAAGAATAAGATAACTATATAAGCTATGTATGAATCATGTAGCATACATGAGTAGCATGTCTAAGTAGATATATCAATAAAGCTCACAGTATGTCACATAAAAGAGGTCTAAGGAGACTACAAACAAGGGGCATATTCAAATGCCGCACACTTAAAGAAATGATGTATTCAAATGTCCAAATATAAAGCAACACACACTGGCATGGGGGCCAATAAGCAAGGAACATATTCAAATGTTCCACAAACAAGACAGTAGCAAACAAGAAAAAGACACTCAAGGAAGTGATAATGTGAATAAACGAAGTATAAGCAATCAACATAAGTATATCATACTAGTCCTTGCATATATGTGTTAGCAAAAATGTCATGTAACATAGCATATCAAGTACACTATGAAAGATGTAAGCATGAATATAGGCATGTGTAAGCATTAGTGTATAAGCTTAACATGATAATGGAAAGGTGATCATAAAATAATATAACCTGTATGAATTGTGATCAAAGCAACAAATGCCCCCAACGTAGTGTGCCACGTGGGAAGATGAGAGGTCCAACATCTGTATGTGTAAGTATCATGGGTCTGTTGTGTGCATGTATCACACTCAAGTATACATGTAGAAAAGAAATGATATGTTATTTACTAACATAAAGTAAACAACATAGATGCCAATGAGCTAATAAACATGTGAATGCTAAATATTTTTTGATTTATTTGAATGTTTTTGTATTTTCTTGAATATATATATATATATTTTTTTTAATTTTTGGAATATTTGGAATATTTGATTTGTTTACTCCAAGAAGTCCTCATCCTCAAAGAGGGTAGAACCACCTCATAATCCTTTTTCTTGACACTGGTATTTATACTTAGCTATTGTTACCTTTTCGATGCTTTCTTGCATTTGTTGACCTAAAATAGTTGGTATTGGTAAATTACCATATCTATCATGCTGAATACGAACTTATTTATCTGTAAAACGAAAAGTAAGGCACATATTGGTAGTATCCACTATTGCATTCATATTGGCCAACCAATTCTTCCCAAAACGAAATGTCAAATGTTGTTCGTAGTCTAATACCCATATACTTGTAGGGGATACTTTTGGTACACATGCAATAGGTAAGTGGATGTATCCACGAGATTCTGGAAAAAGTGGACAGTGTTGTAAATCCTTTGTAGTATATCTGAATTGTTGTAAACAAGAAATGCTACAAACGATGTCCCAATTATTGATATCAACCTTGAGATGCTCATAATAGGTCCCATTAATATTTGCAATAATGGTTAGATCCTCTTGTCATGGGCGCTTTCTCATTATTTGAAATCATTGATCTTTGTCATTGTTTTGGCATAATTTGTATACGCCCTTCATTTTTGTACTTTTGAATTTTATTTTGTAATGCCTTACAATGATCCATATCATGGCCTATGATTCTACGATAATTGCAATATTTTGATTCTTCTGTACAGACAAGCCTGCTCCTTGACTTGTGTTTGGGAGGAGGTAAAGATATCATCTTATGCTCAAGTAACATAGAAAGTATTGCATGCGGAGCATCTTGTTTTATTGTGATATGTAGAATTTGTTGTGGAGACTTATGTGAATATTCCACATTATTAACATGATGTATTTGCATTTGTCCTTTGTAAGGTTGGCTTAAAGCTTTTAACCAAGAGGGATGGATTGAATAGCAAGCATTGACATGTTCATCGATTACTTTTGTCTTGCCCTTATCTTTATTTGGTTTTATATCTTCTGGAGATGGAGCTAAATTATATGTACTAGACTTATAGGTGTGAATAGGTTATGCAAAAGATGTTCAAGTGGATCAAAATCTACTATTTGCAAGTGTTCATCTATCATATCATGAGGTATATCATCATCTCTGTCATAATAATCTAAAACTTGTCCATCTTGTTGTTTGGTATTGACCAATAAAAGAAGATCAAATGGTTGATCTTCTTGTTGTGTTGATATCATTGGTTCCTTTGGTAATGACTCTTCCTCTAGGTGTGCATCCATGTGAACCTCAGTGGTTAGTGTTTCATGAGTATGTAGAGGTGTGATGTCCCTTTTCATATAACTTTAATAATTAATAAAACTACCCAATAGTGATTTTAATCATTCAAAAATATAAGGCAATTAATTAATTATTAAAATAAGAACTATTTTGAATAATTATTCAAATTACCGGAAAAGTAGTTTTCAACATTTGGAAAATTAAGATAATTTTAATGATTTTTCTAAGGGGCTTTATAATTAATAAATTGCTTGAAAAGTGATTTTTATCACTTTAATTATTAGAGCAATTTAATTAAATTATTTAAGTGATGACCTAATTATTTAATTTGACAAAAAGTAATTTTAATTACTAATTTATTAAGGCAAGTTATTTAATTAATTAAAAAATGCTTAAAGTGAAATTAAAGGGAATGTTGGCTTGGGAGCTAAAGCAAAAAAAAGACAAGATATTCTAAAAAGAGCAAGTGAGGCTTATGAGGTATTTTTACCTCTCCAAGGTGGTTTGCCCCCTTTTGGAAGGTACAAATACAAAGTGAAGATCACAATTGAAGGTATGCTGAATTTTGATAATTGTTCTTCATGCTTGAAAAAACTATTGGGATGCATGCCCAATAGAAGTTTGCAGTTTTGGTATTGATCAATCTGCAAAAAGGTGTTTTTTGACACGAACTTTGCTAAGGAGATCTTGTTCTTGCCCTAGAAGTGGGGCGATTTACTTTGAGGAGTTCTTGTGAAGTTTGTGTGAGGGTTTGAGTCTCATTTCTTGCATATTAGTTTTGCTTAATATTTGCCCTATTTTTGCAAGTTGAGCAAACTATTTTGGAGGCATGGATTGAGAGTTTGGAGGCCTCTTTTGGTTTATTTTATGCAAATTAAATATTTTGATTTTATTTGCTAATTTTTTGCATGTTGGTGTGAGGTTTTGGAGGAGTTTCATGGAAGGTTTGAAGCCCTAAATTGATAAGAAATTAAATAATAATTTTTAGATTATTATTTAATTAATTTTGACAGGTTTTGGAGTCTTTTTCTCTTGCAGAAAGCAAGATCTTGTTTTCCTAATTTTCTGCTAATTTTCCTACACTTGGCGAATTGGGTGATTGGTGTGGAGGGCACTTTTTGGTCATTTCTATGCCCTAAGAGGTTCACTAAAATTTTCTAGTATTTTTTGGGCACTTGTGGCAAATTTTGGCGAGGGTTTGAAGTGGAAAAATCATTCAGAACAACAGCTATATTTAGAAAAAAATCAAAATTTTACGGCCATATTTTTTTTAAATTTTTTTGAAAGCCTGGTAAACTTTTTAACGTGACCGGCGGCGCTGGCTAGACACGCCTAATACCGGTACCACGGAGCGGGGGGAGACTAGAACTTGAGACCAGCAGAGCCGCAGCGAAAATACTTAGCCAACCAGGCTAGGGCCCCCACCCGAAATTTTACGGCCATATTAAAGTGGCATTTGAACTTCAATAAATTTGCAAAAAGGTACTTATTTCATATATTAATTTTTTTATTATTTTTGCAAGTATTTGGATAATTTTGGGATAAGTTATTGATTGAAAATCATCTACAAAACCCTACTATTGGGGCACCTAAAGTTTTTAGGACTTTTTCAAGGGTTTTGAAGCATTTATTGCAAACTAGGGTTTGCTGATTTCATTTTCAAAATTTTGGGATTTAAGAGAAAACCTTTTGTGTGAAATCATCTCATTTGAGGACATTACAGTGGTATTAGAGCACTAGTCTTGTTTAAATGTGAGTTGGTTGTTGGATGCAAGCAGGTAAAGAGATCTTGTGTTATCAGAAAAGGAAAAAGCCATGGGTGATCAAAAGTTTACTTTAGAGAAAGTAAAGTTTTTTGTAGGATTTGTTCAAGGAGAGGCAAAGTGATCTTCAACATACCTTGAGTATGCATTTGGAAGCCATATTGAAGACCACACTAGATCCAAGCAAGATCCATCACCTCAATGGAAAAGGAAGTTCGAATGGCAATGAGAGGGTTTCTATCAACCCCCCTTATAAATTCTTCAAGGCTACATTTTTCAGAGAGAATCAGTAGTTGAGATTGAGACACCGATGTGTGATTCACTTAATATACGTCAACAAGAGTATGCAGCCCTAAACTTTGACACACAAGCACTCTTGTCATTTCGTGATTATTGTGAGATGAAGGATGGATCAAAACCAAGAGTACCAAACATGCAACCCTATAGACACTTGCATCAAAGGGAAAGGCAAGAAGAAGTCATCAAGGAAGAAAGAACCGAACTACATGGAGAGTTGGACAAAAAAAATGAAGGCACAACCCTTTATGGGGACTCCTATGAGGGAGCCAATGAAGCAAAAAAATCATAATTTGATGGGCAACCCATAGGGGTGCAAGTGGATGATAAAAAAAAGAGGAAACCAAGTAGCATGAAATAAAAGAAGTGCAAGGTAAGGATCTTTTATTGATTGGAGATGTCTATTTATTTTCTAATGATTGTATACATCACAGTGAAGTCACCAAAGGTGATAAAATGAAAGATATTGTTTGCAAAATGAGGCATGAAGATTTCTTGATTCAAGTTCACAATTACTGGCACCAAGAGGTATGGGATCTTAGTATTTTTTTGAGTTTTACAAAGGTTCTCAATCATGATTTTAAATTCTTTATGACTAATTCCACCGGAACAAAGAAAGAATTAGAATCATCTGGGGCATGGAGAAATATAGGCATGCACAAGTTAACATTGGAACTAGAGTTTAAGGTGGGAGATTATGAGGATATTTTTCATGGTTTGAACGACACGAAGGCTCCTTTATCTTCATCAATCAACATGATAGGAGGATATTTTATAAGTATGAGGAAGAAGGATGAAAGGAACGGGTTGTTATGAAACATCATGGACAACCATGTGCTTGCAAAAAAGGGTACGCTACAACACAATTGATACAACAATATATAAAAAGGGATAAAATTCAGTATTGGTGGGGTTTGTTTGATGACGCATACATGTGTGAGAAAACTAACAAAGGGAAGCCGAGGGAATGACATACATCTTACATAAGGGGATCCCTGCCAATGGGTTTAGATAATTATGATATGCACTTGCAAGGTATGTTTTCCAGTTTGGTTAAGCTTGTTTTCTTTCTACAAATGGAAGGACTCTATTTTCAAAATGAAGAAGGATTGATATGGTATAAAGAAGGTCCTAACACACCTTAGAATGCACACTATGGGAGCACACTTCCTCTAGTGCTTTTCCATGAGATGAATTTAATTATGGGCAGCCTTGCTAAGCATATTAATTTGGTTCAGTTTTGCAGTCCTAATCTTCTTCATACAGGGCTAATCTTCTTCATACAGGGCATAAGTCCATGATGCTTTGTTGGGGAAGCATGGAGTTAGAGAGCCCATTAAGGATCAGCTTGGTAATGAGCAAATTAAAATTTCTGAGTAGAGGCATGGTTGTGTTTTACTATGACAACCAACATATTTGCATGCACAATCTATGGGGAGATGTTTCAACTCATAAGGGGACCTTGTGGATAAGTACGAAGCATGATAAGAGGTATGATAACTACTATTTTAAGTTGCATGACACATTGAGTTCTTTTGAGCAACATATTAGGTACATATATGGCAAGGTAAAAAGTTCTGATGGCATCCCACAGATCATGGGAAGAAGAGAGAATGTAAGCATTAATTTTGAATCTTGTCATCATGAAAAATCAAAATTAGACATGTACTTACAACATTATCATGAAGGAAGAAAGAATGATTTTTGAGGACTCTTGATGAGCTTATGGAGTGTTACATGCATGCATGGGAATGTTGATAAGGGGAAGCCTTTAGAAGGGCACATAGCGTGCACAAGGAGGCCCATATATGATGAGTTGTACTACCTTGAGGCTTCATGTCATAGTAAGTTTATAAGATGGTACCTAGTTGATTTCTTTTTAGATAATTGAAGAGTTAAAACATGGCATTTGGGGGGGTCATTACCCTCAGGGCAGCAAGATAATCAAATTCTATTATGTTTTTTATTTCAACTTTTGGTCACATATTGCTTCCTTGGAGGGTATAAGGGAAAGGAGCTTCCTCATCCACCACTTGGCATTAAAAGGGGTGTTTGGTTGGAAATATGTGGAGCCTTTGGAAGGTTATGAGGACACATCTAGCACTTGGGGGCAGCCCCAAAAGTATAGGTACAACAAGTTCATGGCTCCGTTGAGGGCTACCACTTCTTGGGAAGTAAGGACAGATTTTGTTTGCACTATGGGACATGTTGGCAAGGTGGAATGGCATTCAATATCCATTTGAGGTGTGTCACATTATGCTTTTTGGCAAAAGTTATTCCACTTAACAGGTACAGGAGCAGTGCTCAAGCAAAAACAAATTTGGGAAGGGAGGATTGTGATGTCCCATTTTCATATAATTTTAATAATTAATAAAATTCCCTGAACAGTGATTTTAATCATTCGAAAATATAAGATAATTAATTAATTATTAAAATAAGAACTACCTTGGATAATTATTCGAATTACTGGAAAAGTGTTTTTAATCATTTGGAAAATTAAGGTAATTTTAATGATTATTCTAAGGGGCTTTATAATTAATAAATTGCTTGAAAAGTGATTTTTATCACTTTAATTCTGTGTTGCAGGGGTACGCCCCCAGGCCGACGCCCCCTGTTCGGAGGCGCCTCCGTCCCGGGGACGCCCGGAGGCGTCCTGGAGGCGCCCGCCGACGTGCCGGAAACGTTCGGCAAGCCGGCGGGCGCCTCCGGGATGACTCCGGGCATACCCGGGGCGCCTCCGGGGCGTCCCCGACATTTCCTGGCGATTGCCGCGAAAAAAAAAAACGCGCCAAAAAAACCCTAAACGCATAAAAAACCCTAAATGCGAAAACCGAAAACGTGGAGAACCTTATAAAACACGTGCGTCCCTTCTGCAAAACACACCAAAAAAAAATCGTGACCATTTGTGCCGCGGAAGACAGCGTCGTGAAGAGAAGACTGTGTGCCGCGGAAGACAGCGAAGAAGAGAAGCTCAGAAGGTAGTTTGCAGCCAGCAGGTGAAGACAGCGTGGAGTGAAGCCGTGCTCCAGGACCAGGTATGTTAATTTTTTTTTCATTTATTATTTACTATTTAGTTTTAATTTTTTTAAATTTGTATTTAATATTTAATAAATTAATTTTAAATTTTTCAGTTAATAGAATATTCAATATAACTATTAAAAATAAAACAAAATATAATATTAAAAATTTAAATAATATTAAAAATTTAAATTAAATACTATTTAGTTTTTAGTTTTTACATTTTAAAAATTTTAATATTCTAATTTATAATTTATTTTAAATTTACAGTTTACTTAAGTAGTATTTAAATTTTATTTTTAATATTTTTAATTTTAATTTTTTTTTAAATTTAAATTTATTTATTTAATTTAAATTTTCTACAATGTTAAAATTTGTAATTGTATTAATTTGTAATCGTATTAAAATTTATTTATTTTTATTGTTCTTGTTTCACTTTTCATAAATATTTAATAATTTATTATTTAAAAAAATCATTATCAAATGTATATTTGTTAAAAATATAAGTTTCTAAGTTCTAACCCTAATTTATGCGTATGCTCTTTTCTCGCGCGTAATTGCGATCTTGAGAATCAGAAACAGAGTTAGTTACATTGCATTTATTTTTTATTTTTTCAAGTTTAAATATTTAAAAAATCAAATTTATATTTTTTATGTTTCTAAGTTCTAACCCTAACTTTTGTGTATGCTCTTCTCTCGCGCGTAATTGCGATCGTGAAAATCAGAAATAAAGTTAGTTATTAATTTTAATTTTGTATATTTTTGCTTGGTTCTAGAATCTAATTTGATAATTCATAATTAGGATATCTATGGCATCCAGTTCAATGTCAGGAAGAGAGCATGATGAAGCAAACCAAGCTGAAACTTCACTTCAAGTGAAATATGACCCTGCCTCCCCTCTGTGGAAACATGTGACGATACTTGAAATCATTGCTGGAGGTGGGACTCGTGTGTGGATATGTAATGATTGTCATTCTACATTCAAATCCTCGTATACTCGAGTCAAAACTCATTTGACTGGGGTTGGGCCATCAAGAATCAGAAAGTGTGATAAAATTCCCAAGCCAAAAATAGTTGAGTTCTTGAAAAAGCAAGAAGAAGCCGATGCAGCAGTTGCTTCAAAAAATCATTCTAAAACAATACCTCTCCAAAGAGGTAGATCAGGGAGACCACCCATAACACCTACAACGGCGAGTCATCCTTTCATTGAAAGTCAAACTCGAGCTCATTTAGTTGCAATACCAGACGCTGATGATGATGCAGATTCCACTTCACGAAAAAAACAAAAGGACTATTGGAAAAAGCTTTCAATGTCGCATAGAGGGACATTGTTGATGAGTTGATTTCTAGATGCATTTATGCATGTGGACTGCCCTTCAATGTTTTGAGATCGCCTTATTGGCAACAAATGTTGAAAGCGATCAATGAAGCTCCACAAGGTTACAAAGGCCCTAACTATGAGAAAGTTCGCACCACACTCTTGGCCAAAGAAGTAGAACATATTCACACTTCTTTGCAACCAATTAGAGATTCGTGAAAGGATTCAGGGGTGTCCATTATCTCAGATGGATGGAAAGATGCTCGAAACAGGCCTTTGATCAATGTTATTGCAGTATGCCCTAAAGGGGCAATGTTCCTGAAGCCAGTGGATTGTGAGGGCGAAGTGAAAGATGCTCAATTCATTGCAAACATTTTGATAGAAGTTATTGAGTCTGTGGGCCCCCAACATGTTGTCCAAGTCATCACAGACAACGCAAAGAATTGCAGAGCAGCTGGATTGATTATAGAGGGCAGATATGAGCACATATTTTGGACACCTTGTGTTGTCCACTCCCTCAACTTGGTGCTGCAAAAGATTGGTAAAATTCAATGGATAGAGCAAATTTATGCAGAGGCCAGTGACATTTAAACATTTGTCACAAATCATCACATGTCTCAGGCCATCTTCAGGAAATTCTCAAAGTTGGAGTTGTTGAAGGTAAGAAATTCCGATTCGAGAACAAATTCTTAGTCTTACTTTTGAAGTTCTTAATTTTGAAGTTATAACTTTTTATTTTTTAATTCTAGTTGTTTATCAACGATTATAGTTTGGATAATTAAACTTGGCCTTATTTTTTTTGTAGATTGTTGAAACTAGATTTGCCTCTCACACGCTCGTCTTGAGACGACTTGTGAAGGTGAAAGAGGCACTAAGCAGTATGGTGATAAGCAATGTTTGGGGTGTGTGGAGGCAAGCAAGCACCACTGGTATTGAAAAAGCCAATAAAATCAAAGCATTGATCCTTGATGATAACTGGTGGATCAAGATTGAATATGTGCTCAGTTTTACAGAGCCTATTCTATCTATGATCCGATTTACGGATACAGATGCAGCTTGCATGGGAGAGGTTTATGATGGGATTGATTCCATGCTTGAAAGTATGAGAGACATCATACAAAATAAAGAGCAAGACCCAGAAGAAATGTTTTATAATGAAATCAAGACGTTGGTCATGAAGAGGTGGAATAAAATGACCACCCCATTACATCTCCTTGCTTATGCTTTTAATCCGAAGTATTATAGCAATGAAATACTTCGGCTACCCAATAGGCAACGACCATATGATGATGTAGAGGTTGCAAATGGAACTAGGTAAGCATTCAGAAGGCTTTTTCTTGATCCATCTATAGCTAGTGCGGTCCGCAACGAAATGGCCATGTTTGTAGCTTCAGAGGGCAGCGTGGGAGAAATTGAGGCTCTTTTTGACAAATCTAGTTTGTCTCCAATCAAGTGGTGGTATGTACATGGCCATGATGCCAAGTACCTACGACCTATTGCAATCAAGATTCTGTCACAGGCATTCAATTTGAATTAAATAAAAAAATTATTAAGTTATTGACATATTTTTTTTACATTGTTACAAATTTTAAATTCAAAAATTCTAACAATTAACAACTTTTTTTTGTAATAGGTGGCTAGTAATTCTTCAGCAGAGCAGAATTGGAGTACATATGGATTTATCCATTCTGCTAAAAAAAACAAATTGGCATCCAAGAAAGCTGAGGATTTGGTATTTGTACATTCCAATTTGCACCTCCTTTCACACAAGTCTGAGGACTATATGCGAAGGCCTAACAAACTTTGGGATATCCTTCCAGAGAATATAGACTTGGATGCCACCACATCTACATTTGCCCAAGTTTCATTACTTGGTGTGGATGATGTTGATGACAATGAAGAGAATTCAACACCGGGGGTGGAGAGTGGAGCTAGTGGGAGTTGTCCAAGTGGAGCTAGTGGGAGTAACATTCATAATTATTAATTATGAATATGAGGACTATCTAGATGAATTATGAATCTATGATTTATTCTACATTTGCATTTTGAAAAGCCCGAATGTCTTTGCAATGTATACTTTGAACATTTTGAAATTTGAAGCAATGAATGAACAAACACTATGTATTTACTATTTTCAAGTGTTTTACAAAAAAATTGAGTAATATGCATATATATATATATATATATATATATTTTTAAAAAATATATATAGAGATGTACCCACGACGTATCCAAATCAAGGTTTTTGAAAAATGACGTACCCGCGTACTCGAATCGTACCCGTACTCGTATCTAAACAACGTAGCTTTAATTGTTAGAGCAATTTAATTAAATATTTAAGTGAGAACCTAATTATTTAATTTGCCAAAAAGTAATTTCAATGACTAATTTATTAAGGCAGGTTGTTAAATTAATTAAAAAAGGCTTAAAGTGAAATTAAAAGGAATGTCGACTTGGGAGCTAAAGCAATGAAATGAAAATATATTCTATAAAGGGCAAGTGAGGCTTATGAGGTATTTTACCTCCCCAAGGTGGTTCGCCCCCTTTGAAAGGTACAAATACAAGGTGAAGATTACAATTGAAGACATGTTGAATTTTGATAATTGTTCTTCATGCTTGAAGAAACTATTAGGATGCATGCCCAATAGAAGTTTGCAGTTTTGGTGTTGATCAATTTACAAAAAAGTGTCTTTTAGATCTTGTTATTGCCCTAAAAGTGGGGCAATTTACTTTGAGGAGTTTTTGTGAAGTTTTCATGAAGGTTTGAGGCTCATTTCTTGCATATTAACTTTGCTTAATATTTACCCTATTTTTGTAAGTGGAGCGAACTACTTTGGAGGCTTGGATTGAGGGTTTGAAGGCCTCTTTTGGTCTATTTTATGCAAATTAAATATTCTGATTTTATTTGTTAATTTTCTATGTGTTGGCATGACGTTTTGGAGGAGTTTTGTGGAAGGTTTGATGCCATAAATTGATAAGAAATTAAATAATAATTTTTAAATTATTATTTAATTAATTTTGACAGGTTTTGGAGTCTTCTTCTCTTGCGGAAGGTAAGATATCGCTCTCCTAATTTTTTGCTAATTTTTCTACATTTGGCAAATTGGGAGATTGGCTTAGAGGGCACTCTTTGGTCATTTTTATGCCCTCGAAGGTTCGCTGGGATTTTTTGAGCACTTATGGCGAGGGTTTGAAGTGGAAAAATCATCTAGAACAGTAGCTGTATTTCGAGAAAAAATCATAATTTTACAGCCATATTAAAGTGGCATTTGATCTTCAATGAATTTGCAAAATAGTGCTTATTTCATGTATTAATTTTCTGATTATTTTTGCAAGTATTAAGATAATTTTGGGATAAGCTATTGACTGAAAATCATCTACAAAACCCTACTATTGTGGTGCCTAGGGTTTTAGGTCTTTTTCTAGAGTTTTGGAGCATTTATTGCAAACTAGGGTCTGCTGATTTTATTTTCAAAATTTTGGGATTCAGGAAAAAAACCCTTTTGTGTGAATTCGTCCCATTTGGGGACATTATAGGATGTGAATTAGCTATCTTGCTTGATTTGCCCATCTCATAATTTGGTAGACTTTCAAGTGGAATATATTGTTTTGGTGGTACTAGTTTTGGAATCTCCTTCATGTCGAAATTTATCATTTTACAAAATTTGAAGGGTTTATCATCAACAAACATTGTCTATAAGGCACTGTTCCACTGGGATGCGTCCCCCCCCAAAACCCCACGTTTCAGGGACGAGGATGCTAAGGGGACGTCCCCAGCCATCCCACCACCTCCGCCAAGTTTCGCTGCCATCCCGAGGACGTCTCCCTCTAAGAGGGAGACATCCTGGGACATCCCTGAGACTTCTAGACGTCTAGGGGACGCTGAGAAGTCCCCTGGATGTCCAGAAGTCCCTTGGATGAGAAGTCCCCTGGAGAATTGGGAGATTGGCTTGGAGGGCACTTCCAAAAGTCTTGGGGATGTCTAGGCATCCCTCGCACACACTAAAGTCAAAGTGTTTTTTTCTTTAATTTTTTTAAAAATTGGATTTTTATGCTTTCTACCCTAACCCTAATTGCTAGTGTGACCCACCCTCAGCGCCAAGGCCTCCCAAAAGCTTATAAAAAGCCCTATCCCTCTCATTCCAAATCACACAAAAACTTCATTGAGTGAAGTAGAGAGCTGAAAGTAGAGGCAACAAGCTAAGAGGGAGAAGTTTGCAAGAGTGAGAGAGCAAGTGAGAGAGCAAAGAAGAAGATAGAGAAGCCATTGCCAAGAAGATTCAAGCCTCTTCAATTTCATCATTTCACCCACAAGGTAGGCCCTATGATTCTTTCAATTTCTAATTTTTAATTGTTAAATTTTATTATTTTTGTTTCATTGAATCATTATTCATTTGTAAATTGTTTTGTTCTACTTCTTTCATTCATGTCATTGAATCATTTGAATTTCAAATTTCTAAATGAAAAATTATTATATTAAAATATTTATTTGTGATTCTCATTCATTCAAATGCTTGAAAATAAATTTTAAATTTTTATTTTTAAATTTTCAATGTTCATTCAAATGATAAATCAAATGCTTAATTTTTAATGTTTAAAATTTAATCTTAAGAACACAGATTTCTATTTGTGTATCTTCTGCTTCCGTGCTTCAAGCGAACTGAAGTAAGAAAAACAAAAACAAAATCCTTGTCTTAATTTAAAATTCTAATTTTAATCCCTTAAATTTATGCATGGTTTGAATTTTATTATTTAATTTTTTAAATTATAATTTATAAACTTACAAAATGAAAAAAAATTATCATTTCTTGTAGTGTCATTATGAGTTCTCAATCTCATAGCATGAGTGAGGAGGAACCTCAAGGGGTTGGGGTTGAAGTTGAAAGTGATAATGATTTAGATTATGCACATGATGATCCTAGTTTAGGAGGAAGGAGTGACCGTGAAAGGCAAACTAGTTTTTTTGGGAGTCCCAATTATAGTTGCCCTTCACAAGCCCTTCAAAAATATGCTAAGGGTCCCTTTGATTCAAAGAAATCTTTACAACAATTTGCAAGCAAGGTACCTTCAAAGCCTGGGGCAGTTGGGGGCACTAGGAAATGGAAGTGCAACCTATGCAACATTGAATGGTTTGGCAACATGACCAGAACAAATGCTCACCTCCTTATTCGAGGCAAAGGCGTAGATGTACGTGAAAAGGTGGAAAAGAATATGAAATTGAGCGCTGAAATATGTAAATTATGGGGTGACAATGAAGAAGAGGCACCTTCATCCACTACTTTGCCACCAAGGGGGAGGGGTCATCAGAGACAAAGTTCTACTTCTAGTACTTTGGAGAGGCCAATGGCAATGAATCCATCTAGTTCAGGGGCAGCAAGGCCTAAGGGGAAACAAAAGATGACTAGTGATGCTTCAAATCCACTAGCGGATTTATTCAATGTGCAAGCAAAGGAGGCAGATGATGCCATTGACAAATTCTTCTTTGCCAATGGCATTCCATTCCATCTGGCTCACTCTCATTATTATAAGGAGGCCGTGGCAAAAATAGCAAAAGTAGGACCATCATATGTGCCACCACGAGAGACTAAATTGAGGACAACAATCTTGGATAAGAACTATTCCAAGATTAATGTTTTAATGGAGAAAATGAAGCAGACTTGGGTCTCTAGTGGATGCAACATTGTCATGGATGGGTGGACGGACACTAGGCATCGTCCACTCATCAATATCATGGTTACAAGTACAGTTGGCCCTTATTTTCTTAGGGCTATTGATTGTTCAGGGCATCGCAAGGATGTTGATTTTCAATTCCAAATCCTCAAAGATGCTATAGAGGAGGTTGGGCCACAAAATGTGGTGCAAGTAGTGACAGATGCAACCCATGTGTGTAAAGCAGTAGGGAAGTTAATTGAGGAAGCCTATAGACATATTTGGTGGACTCCTTGTGTGCATGCCATGAATAATGCACTGAAGGACATGAGAAAAATCAGCTAGATCAAAGTAGTGGTTAATAATGCTAGAGATATGCATATGTTTATCTTCAACCACCACATTTCACATGCACTCTTCAGGACCTTCTCCAAGAAGGAATTTTTGAACCCTGTAGAGACTAGGTATGCATCATACTTTATTCTTTTGGAGAGGATGCTTGAGTTGCAAGAGGTATTGCAACTAATGGTTATGACAACAAAATGGAATCGGTGGCCTAAGTCGAAGATAGAGTAAGGGAAGAGGGTGAAGGACGTGGTGAAGAGTGATGTTTTTTGGGCTAATGCCAAATATATTGTCTCCATCATTACTCCAGACTTCACAGTGATTAGATATGGGGATGCTAATGCACCTACACTTGGAGAGGTGTATGAGTGCATTGATACTATGCTTGATCAAATGAAGGCTATTGTACGAGAGGACCCCACATTGACATTTTACACATAGCATATTCAGTCGATCATTCATAGCAGATGGGAGAAGCTCAACACTCCCTTGCACAGGGCTGCCTATGCATTGAACCCGAAGTGGTATGTGCAAAGCCCTGGTAGACTTACATCCATACAAGATGCTAAGGTGAAGGCAGGGTTCATGAAGGCCATTTAGAAAATGTATGATTCTACAGAGGCTGGCATCATTCATATTGAGTGGACAAAATTTTCCACTCTTAGGGGATATTCATAGGAGGTCGAAATAGATAGGGAGACAATGGCACATGAGGAACCAATTTTGTGGTGGACTTTGCATGGGCCTGGTTCTTTGACTACCGATCTAGCCACTCATTGTTAGGTTGTGGAGCTAAAAGCTTCACTAAGATGCGAACAGGAGGAGTTAGGGAGGTTGCAGAGTGTTTGCTGAGTGTTACAGTCACCGACGTCGGTCAGGGAAACCGACGTCGGTAGGGTACAGACAGAAGGCAACCGACGTCGGTCAGAGATCGGCCGGCGTCAGCACCCCCAGGCAAACAGGGACCGACGTCGGTCACCTGTGTGGTTCAGACTGAGTATTTTACGGGCAGTTAGCTAACGAACCAAGTGTTTGCATGTCAAGAGCCAAATTTAGAGTAGAAGCTGCGGATCTAATTATTGTAATTATGTGTCTAATTATTGTTTGCATGAGATCTATTTAAGAGACTCATTGGTTGTATTGTAAAAGTGTGCTAGAAATTCATAGAGCTTTTAAAGAGAGCTAGATTAGCTCCTCCTAGTTCCACAGGGGTGCTGAGAGTGTATGATCAGGGAGAGTTGCAGGGTCTGCAAGGTCTAGGAGCTGATCCACCGGGGTACTGGTTGAAGAATCATAAGGACTTGGTGAGGCAAGGACAAGGGTTCTTCAGGGGTGTAGAGATATCTACATGGTGAGTAAGGTCTAGTGATTTGCAGGTAGAAGCAGAGAGCAGGAGATCTACTTAGAGTACGGTTGTGTACTTGGTGTATTGGCAGCGTTGTTACTGACTGGTTGGAGAGGTGAACATCAATTTTATATTTGAGTTGATTGTTGGGACCGAGAGAGAGAGGGAAGAAGGTCTTGAGGCGTGGTGAACCTTTGAGGTGAAAGAAGAAGTGGCATCTTATTTATTGTATTTTCTTCTAAGTATTTAATACAATTGTGTATTGTCTCTCAAATCTTGTGTTGTTTCATATTTCTAGTTACTTATTGATTCTGGTATAATTCCGTGTTTAGTTGCTAATACAAGAAGTAATCATATGTGCTCTTATTGAGGAGCAAGATCCTGACAAGTAGGTATCAGAGCTTTTAGTTGGGTTACTAACAGGTGGTTTCAGATCTGGATAGTGTGTGTTGATTACAGGTTACTCACAGGGGTTTCTGATTGAGTGGGAGTATAGCAATGGCAGAAGGAAGTAAGCTACGAATGGAAAAACTGAATAGCACGAATGGTCTGATTGATGGAAAGAAAGAGCAGGGAAATAAAGATTGTTGGTTGGTAGCAGATCATCAGGGAGGAGCAGATGTTGCAGGGGATGTTGCACAGGATGTTATGGATAAAGTGGAATCCTGGTTCACAGATTCTTTTGCCTCTTTCCATGCAGTTCGAAATAGAGCATCTTTTTATGGGTATGTCTTTGGAGAGATTTATTTAGGAGCTGGAGAGCCTTGTCAAATGATTGGCAAAGGAGAAGTGAAACTGAAATTGCAGATGGATAACACACAGGGGTTGAATGAGGTTATGCAGGTACCAGTCTTGGAGATGAGTCTAATTTCTTCAGGAAAGTTAGGTGATGGGAGATGCACAATAACTCTCACAGCAGATGCACTTGAATTAGACGGTGATAAGAAAGTAGGTATCCTTCATCTATCTACTTATATTACTGATTCACCTTCTGTTACAGAGATGTGACTTTGTAGGCTTGGTTACATATGTAGGAGGGGAATGCATGTTCTGAAGCGGAAGACAGATGTTTTTGACAAGCTAAAGAACTAGAAAGCCTTGGTGTTCATGGAGGAGATGACGGACATAGATCAGCGGAGTGGACTAAATTATTCTGAGTAGGGCTGTGCTAATTTGAACAGGGTTTTGATCCATGGAGAGCTCGCGGTTAAAAAGTCATCACTCATAGGTGAACACAGATACCGGCATCGGTCAGAAGGAACCGATGTCGAACAGACAGGCACCGATGTCGGTCATGTGCAGATTAGCAGAGTCAGTGGTGTCGGGAAGCAGGAACCGACGTCGGTCATACAGTGACCGACGTCGGCAACAGGTACATCAGCGTCGGTAATGAGACCGACGTTGGCAGACAGGGTCAGTCGCAGAGAACCGACGTCAGTCGGGAGCAGATTGAGAGATGGCCGAGATCGGTCACTGGGACGGATATTGGGCGGATAGCAAGCTGTCAACAAGTCTCAAACTCTCATATGGAGGTCAGAAAGGGTAAGTGAACCTCATATTCGTTGTTCACCTTCTTTATATTGCTTACTGATGGTCAAGAACCAGGAAGATGTAAAAAGGCAATGTAGGTAGAATCTAGATACAGTGGGAGCTTGGCATGGATGAGGAGTGTGAGTCCTTGGAGAAAAACCAAACAGGTGTTTGTTGGTAGAGTTGTTAGCTGGAAGAAAGCACTGAGAGACGGATGGATTCCCATAGTTAAAGAAGAGAGTGGATGGACACGTGAGACAGAAGGCCAAAGTATATGGTCTTGAGGAAGCTGCAGGACAGTGGTACAGGTTTTGACAGGAGGATGACAAAGCATGACTTTAGTCAACGTCAGTGTAACTATTGTGTTTGTTCTTACCAGGTGGATGATGAGTCGCGACATTATCCAGTTATTGTATGTGGATGGTTTGCTAGCAGGTTTTGTACATACAGGGATTTGCTGAGCTAAAAGGTAAGGTTAGTTCAGAGGTATGTCATGAAGAATTTAGATCAGCAAAATTCTTTGGCATAAGAGACATGGAGATTTGGTCTCGAGTGGGAGCTGATGTAAAGACGGTGTTGGCGAGGTTCATTATGCAGGATGCAGAATCGGTAAGCACACCAAGGGCTGGACAGTTCAAGCTTAGCTTGAAACAGGGTTCGAAATCACATGAGGTCTAGTGTAGGCCTAAATTTTTCTAAGCAGTGGGAGTTGTCAGAGAGTTTGGAGCCAATTCGGGGAAGGTAGATTCTTAGGTACTTGAGAGGGACTAGCAGCAGGTCGACATGCGATGCAGGGTCAAGGTCTTCACTACATGGATTTGTAGGTTCGGATGTGGCAGGGTACTCGGATGACAGGAAAGGCATCACAGGGTGTGTGATGGTTGGTCTTCAGGGTTGAGCTTGAAGAGGGATACAAGCCAGGAAACATATTAGACGAGGTACAAATATAGGTACAGGTGCAGTTGTTTATCTCCAAGTGGGAGATTGTTAGGTTGTGGAGCTAAAAGCTTCACCAGGATGTAAACAGGGAGAGTTAAGGAGGTTGCAGAGTATTTGCTGAGTGTTACAGTCACCGGCGTCGGTCAGGAAAACCGACATCGGCAGGGTACAGACAGAAGGCAACCGACGTCGGTCAGAGATCGGCCGGCGTCGACACCCCCCAGGCAAACATGGACCGACGTCGATCACCTGTGTGGTTCGGACTGAGTATTTTACGGGCAGTTAGCTAACGAACCAAGTGTTTGCATGTCAAGAGCCAAATTTAGAGTAGAAGCTGCGGATCTAATTATTGTAATTAGGTGTCTAATTATTGTTTGCATGAGATCTATTTAAGAGACTCATTGGTTGTATTGTAAAAGTGTGCTAGAAAGCCATAGAGCTTTTAGAGAGAGCTAGATTAGCTCCTCCTAGTTCCACAGGGGTGCTGAGAGTGTATGATCATGAAGAGTTGCAGGGTCTACAAGGTCTAGGAGTTGATCCACCGGGGTACTGGTTGAAGAATCATAAGGACTTGGTGAGGCAAGGACAAGGGTTCTTTAGGGGTGTAGAGATATCTACATGGTGAGTAAGGTCTAGTGATTTGCAGGTAGTAGCAGAGAGCAGGAGATCTACTTGGAGTACAGTTGTGTACTTGGTGTACTGGTAGCGTTGTTACTGACTGGTTGGAGAGGTGAACATCAATTCTATATTTGAGTTGATTGTTGGGACTGAGAGAGAGAGGGAAGAAGGTCTTGAGGCGTGGCAAACCTTTGAGGTGGAAGAAGAAGTGGCATCTTCTTTATTGTATTTTCTTCTAAGTATTTAATACAATTGTGTATGGTCTCTCAAATCCTGTGTTGTTTCATATTTCTAGTTACTTATTGATTCTGGTATAATTCCGTGTTTAGTTGCTAATACAAGAAGTAATCATATGTGCTCTTATTGAGGAGCAAGATCCTGACACTCATTTGTTGTCCCAAGTTTCTAGTTCTTCTGCTACTAAGAGGAACTGGTCTACTTATAGCTGGATCCACTCCATGAAGAGGAACATGCTTACCTCTAAGAGGGTAGAGAAGCTTGTGGTTGTACATGGTGCCTTGCATCTCATTGACTGTAACACACTTGCGTACAAGAAGATTCTAGTAGCTAGATGGGATGTAGAACCAGAGGAACCAACATAGATTGATGATGATGCTACACAGACAGGGCTGGTTGGTATTAGGTTGGAGGAGCTTGAGCGTGTGGAGTCTAGCAGTTCTAGTGATGAAGAGGTCCACATTGGGGATGATTAGCCATTGACTCATTGAGTCATTTGTATTTACTATTTACTTTTAGTATTTTGTTTTTGAACATTGTTGATACTTGATTGTAATCATGAAGCATCATTATGAAAATTTGAAAATTCAATGTTCAATCATCAATGTTTATTGTTAAATTGTTAATGTTCATTGTTCAATGGATCAAACTTGAAACTTAAATGATTAAATCACAATGTTAAATTGTTGATGTTCAATTCAATATACTTAATCCTTATACATCTTTTTATAACTATTTTTTCAAGTACTATATGTATTTTAGCACCGCTCCCTCGCCGCCCCTCCGCCGTCCCCAAACTTAGGCCACTCGTTCCCCTGTCCCGAAACTCATCCCCGCATCTCCCCGTCCCAAAACGCCGTGGAACTATGCTATAAGGTCCCATCGTGTATGAATTTGACACATTGGTGTAATGTAAATGGGACAACTTCCACTATGTGCATCCAAAGTCTACCCAAGATTAAATTATAATGCAATGATCGAGACATTACTTGGAATGTAGTTGGTACTGTTTTTGGTCCCAATGGCACATCTAATATGATTTGACCAATTTGTGGGCTACATGAATTATCAAGTCCTTTGATATGCATGTTTGATTTTTGAAGAAGATTGGTAGTGATGCCCATTGTTGTTAAGAATTTTGTGCTACGTATGTGCCTATCCAAAATGGAAGGAGGCTTAGGATTTCATTCCTCTTCTAAGCACCACAAGGTTTTGGCAGCCAAACTTTAATGGAGACTGCTTATGCACCCAGATGATTTGTGGGCTATTAACATTAGAGTTAAATGTGCAGAAAAAAATCTTCCAGAGAAAATTATTAGTTTATCTCTTCCTCTTAAAGGGTCACCTATTCTTGCTGTCCTTAAAGTAGGCGAGGACCTAATTAAAAAGAATTTGCTTTGGATTGTGAATGACGGCCAAAATGCCAACCTCTGGAATGATTCGTGGGATGCTTACACACCAATTATTTCTCAATATCCAGAACTCAAGACTATGATGGACCAATTATGTGAAAAGGGATGGAGAAAGATTGCTCAGTACTCTAGAGATACTACTCAGCCTTGGGAGAGTGGAAGATGTTGGATTCCTCCTAATGAGTGGCCAATTCAAATATCGGAAGACCAAAGGTCATGGATTATTAAGATGTTCTTAGTTTGTCCCCTTGCAACACTATCAAAGCCCGATGCTTTAGCACGGGGGAAGAATTCTATAGGTGATTATACAATTTCCTCAGGTTATGATTCTCTTACTAGGCATGAGGCTCATCCTCTTAAGGGTATTTTCAGTCAAATTTGGCAGCCTGCTTTATGGCCCAAGGTAAGTTTCTTTCTATGGCTTCTTTTGAAGAAAAGAGTTTTAACATGAGAAAACCTCATGAGGTGAGGTATACATGGTCCCTTTCGATGTGTCATGTGTTTGGACAATGAAGATACTATATCTCATCTCTTCTTCCAATGCCCTGTGGGGATTCATTTGTGGAAGCTCTTAGCCCAAATGTTGAATCTTACCTAGAATCCTATTCACTCATTAGAACAAATAAGCAGAGAATGGCAATGTCAACTAGCTAAAGGCCAAAATCTTCTTCCAGCTATGTGGTCTAGCATATCCCTTTTGTTATGGAATATTTGGAAAGAACACAATCGTAGGATCTTCCGCCAGAAAAATAGAGATATCAATTTGGTTTGGGAAGTGGTCAAAATTAATATTGCTGAATCTATTAAGCATAAGATTAGTTTGCCACATCCCCTAACACCGGAATGAGAACACTTATGTATCCAACTCCCAATGTAACCTTCTATCTCTTCAAGGCATGCTTTCAATTAGAAAAAGAAAGTTCAACATGAAAGTCATTGGACAACACCCCCTTATGGGTATGGGAAGCTTAACACGAATGGTGCTTCATGAGGAAATCGGGGACAAGCTATTGTTGGAGGTATTGGTAAAATATCAGATGGATCTGTTGCCTTTATTTTTGCAGAAAAGCTAGGATATACTACCAACAATATGGCGGTGGTCAAATCTATTTATAGAGGGATGAAAGAAGCTTTAAAAATTGGTTGGCAAAAAATGCAAATTAGTCAAACTCTAAGGTGATTATAGGATTGTTATCAAAGCTTGAAGGAGATCCTAGTAGACATTGGCAAATAGCTAGAGAAATGGGGGAAATTTTTACTTTGTAAGATAAGTTTCAAGAGACTTATTTTTGTCATGTTCCTAGAGCAAGTAATAAAGTGGCAGAGAGTTTGGCTAATTGGGCATTGGATAATCACAATATTCTTTGCTATGATGGGCCTCCAATTTGGTGGTCAAGCAAATTGCAAGAAGATTTGACAAAGATTTTGGAGTTGGATTTACATTAGTGAGTGATTATTGGTTATCCTTTGCATTCACTGCCCAAGCTTGGACTCTTAGTATTCAAGCTTGGCATATTTGAATTTGTACTCTTTGAATTTGTTTTAATATAGTTTGTGTTTAAAATAAATAAATAAAAAATCGTGCTACAAATGTTTAGGCCAGATCCATTATTGACTAGCACTCTTTTGATTCCTTTGTTATGCATACTGACTTGTATGAATAGAGGCAAGTCTTGGTTAAAAATATCTATTGATGGTAAATCTTTTGCATCAAAAGTGATGAAATTTGCATTGTTTTTGAGGTCTTCCATAATATTTGCAAAGTAAGCTAGTTCTATATCACTTGATACTTGGGTTTCACGTAAGACTTCATATAAGATATCCTTGTAGATAGTTGATTGTTTTAAGAGCTCAAGGATTGAAATCTTAGCATGTGTATTGCTCAATTGGTTAAAAAGATCATACGCTTTAGATTTGATTACTAGTTTAGGCTTAGGAGGAACCTATTGTATATTAACAAGTGGCAGGACAAGTTGGGTACTCTTACGTGTTTGTGGTAGTGACAACGTTGACCATGAAATCCAATATAAGCCATAGGCAAATAATGGGAGTAGGATGGTATTTGTCATTCAAATAGGATCTAGGAGGCACAAAGGATTGAGAGCACGCACGTTGATGCCTGGATACCGGTTCTATATTATTGCAGGAGTTGTAAAGAGAAATTTGATTTTTTATTTTGTTGTCACTCTTTTTGATTTGACCAATTTGTTTAAACCATTTGATTATGTATTTTATTGATTTAGCAATGCATGGAAAATAATAAGCAATGATAACCATCATATATTGATCAATGAAGTACTGATAAGATGCATCCATATTGGGCACAATTTGATTCTTTTGGAATAAATACAAATCTGTTTTTTAAGATATTTACAATTCAAAAATAAAAAAATCAATAAACCCTAAGTCAAACTAGGGTTTGCACAAGGAGACACAGAGGTTGGTTCACCAAATGTTTAACCCTATTTGGATATGTGGTGTTAAGGGTTAAGGGGGTAGAATAGCCTATACACAAGGATGAATAAAAGTCTTTTAGAGCAGACCAATTAATTAAAAATTCAGATAAATAAATATTCTGAATTAAAGTATTGAGTGATAAAAATAGAAAGGACACTCAAAACAGTAATTTGATTGCATAAACATGAAAAAGAGATAATACTTAGCTTATCTGCAAATACACAGGAAGATATGAGAAGCATAAAGGTGGAAACAAGCAGGGACAAGATCAAGATCCAGTTGTCAAATTCTGGACATATTATTTTTGGAGGCATGGACACTTGCATTGACTTGTGGACATTTGCTTCGACGCTTCTGTCCGAACCTCGATGCAACTATCTTTTACAAAATTTTCATTGTATTGTGAAGTGACCACCTGGTGCCTTTTGGGTTTTCTATCACCTTTCTGTTGGTGTCTTTTATTTGTGTGCACAACTATTGATGACTGTATGTGGATCAAACCCTAAATCTTCACTTTAGGTCTTTGTACCTTGCCAAAAATGGGTTAATGGGCTTATGGTTGAGGTGACCTCAAGGACCCCAGTGTCAATAAGCATTGCCAACATAGCCGATACTCCAAGGAGGGCCTTAGACTTATGTAGTTCTCCCCTAGGTGTTGGTTTGTGTGTGCAAAGGCATGCAATGATCTAGCTTGTAATGTGAAAGATATTGCTTATGGGCTGTTCTTTGAGTGCTTCAAAGTTGTAATATGATTGCTCCTGTGAATAATATGAAAATAGGGAAAAATAGGGTAGGAGAACTCAGTTGTGCAATTGATTGATTGAGCTACTTGCCTGGTATTGCTAGATGAATAATGAGTAGGCTTATATTTGTGTTTATACTACACCTTTTGAAAATATCTCATGGTAGGGTTCAATAAGACAAATGGGTCGACCCATAGGATTCAAAAGATTTTCAAATTAGATGAATTTTGAGGATTGGACACTTGATAAGAATCTAGACGTTTGGATCAACCCAAGTGTCTCTGTGTGGGACGCAAGTGTCTGGTAGGCTACAAAGCTACTGAGGATCTGAAATTGATAGTGAAGGATATATATCAGGGTTTAAGCTTTATGGATAGTGCAAGAATCCTGGGTCATCAAAAATGATAAGGTCGGACCATACGATAAACAATTAGACATAGTGATATAGCGAATACGAGTCTTTCAATAATAGGGAAGTCTAGAATTGAAGAGTAGAGCCTTGATAGGTATTTTCCAAGTATACAAGATTGAGATGCTATATAAATCAGATTAGTATCTACAACATCCTAAGCCATGGCTCACAACCTAATTTACAATACATGTGGAATATCAAATTCATCTACAATTGGATGACCTTCATAACCAAGATGAAATTTAATTGGAGGCAAAAATCAATAGAACTATGGAGAAGTAAAAATATAAATGACCTTCTCTTGTGCATAAACCACAAACAACTTTTAATGCCTTAGATTATATGCCATCCTTGTATCATTAAAAAAAAAAAAAAAAAAAATCTCTAACAAGGAGCTTCTATAGACTTTACAGATTCCACTATTAACATCCAACTGTCATTGCAAGTGGGGCACACTGATTTGATATGCTAATGTACTCACTAATTGTTGTCAATTTGTTCAATATCGATTGACTGCCTCCAAATTTGCATTGGCAGCTTGAATGGCTGATGGATAACAGCAAAAATTTGGCAGCATAGTTTGAAACCACTAAAAGATTGCATGTTACAATGAATAAAACTAGAGTTGATTGCATAAACATCTGAGTCTAACTCTAAAAACAAGTGAGAAGAATATAAACCTTAAAGGAAAAGCGAACATCAAACAAAAGGTAACACTGTGCTAAATGTAAGGCCAAAACCACTTTAAAAAGTGATTACATAAAATAGCTCAAATCAATCTCGTAGATATTCAATGGATTAACACTTCCAAGAAAGGGTATCCACTCCTCAAACTTTATGGGAGGAAGGACCTGCGATGTCATTATCTACTAACTTAAACTAAATAAACAAATCTAATTTGGGTTAGGCAAAACCCCTTGCTGGGTAGGAAGAGGTGAAATTGACGGGCTTTTACTGTTTGCAGGGCTGGGGTGATTTCTATTATGATTAGTTGCAAACCCTGGATATTTGGGATCGCCTGTGATTGTGTTTGGTGAGTATCCCCTACTGGAGACATCCAATTGCCGAGCTTGAACTCCAGCGGCTAATAAGTGTGGGTGTGCATTTGAGCTCCAAATTTTATCAGCTCAAAGTAAAAAATCTTTGAACTTCAAAATCAAGCATAAGTGTGGAGTAGTGTCAAAAACTCACATAATATTTTCATTTTCACCTTTCAATCAGACTGTAACAGAGATTGAATGGGTTTCCCTTCTGATCTACATTCAATTTAACGAATTGTGCAAAGACTCCTCTCTTCATTCTACCTACTTTGTGTGCTGGGACCCTGCTCTGTCTATCTTTTCTGGCTGTGGATATTTGGATCCCTTTGAAGGCTGTATTTTAATGACAGCAGAGGAGAATTTGTATCAAGTTTGGTAGAAGATTTGGGGGAAAACTGGCGAAAGTCTTTTGCTGCATTTTTCTACGAGTGATCTTTGCAATATAGTGTTTTAACCCATTGTTGATGCATTTTGATTTCCGTGATTCCAGTTATTAGAAGATAATTTCTGAGGGAAACCTGAGGTCATTTATTGTGGGAGAAAAGACCATACTGTACCCATATTTTCTGTATAAGTGGGAGTTCTGGAGGATTATTTCAGTTGATTGTTCAACCTACTTTTGTGTCATCCCCATTCATTTGTGGGACAAAGGTTTATGGAACTTCAGGGGATTCTAACAGTGTATAAGTGGGAATTTTGGAGGATTTTTTCAGTTGATTGTTTAATGGTTAACCTACTTTTGTGTCATCCCCATTCATTTGCGGGATAAAGTTTTATGGAACTTGAGGAGATTTTAACAGTGAATTTGTGCTGCCCTCCTCCTAGTATTTAAGAGAACACTGTTTTAGTCTTGTTTTTCATAATCCGAGGTGATCGTGGGGGCAGGGTTTTGGTTGAGACATTGCATTCTATAGAATATGATGTTGTTATTGCCTATGGAGGATATATTTTGGTGAGAGCTTATGCCTTGTCATGGCCGCCAGTTGAGAATTTATTGGTGTGAGATTTTATGTCATGTTTATGGCTTCCGGTTGAGGTTTATTCTTTTGGGAGTTGACCATCTATTTTTCTTTGCATTGGGATTGCTGTTCAAGGTCATTCTGCTTATGTATTTTATAGGCAGTAATCAGCAAACCTAGTTATGGTGTTGTCATTTTGTATATTTCCTTTTGATATTTTAATTGGAAAATAGAAAAGAATTTGATTCTTTTAAATTTCTCTCTTGGCTAAGCAAATTAATTTTATAAGGAAAGCAACCAATTTTTTTTCCTTTTTTTATTTTTTAAAGAAATTTTCAGCTTTGACTTGCTAGTGAAATGAAATACACATTTGGGAGGACCAGTAGGATCTAGGAGCCATGAAATTTGTAATTACATATACAATTTGTTTGCATAGTAAATGCTTTAAACTTCAAAGTTAGATGTTTTTATGTTCTTAATGAAAGTATTACTATGGTGGTCTGTTCACTTTAACATTATCAATATCACTATCTTGCTGATTGGGAGGTAAGCTCAACGGATTTTTAAAATTGGTAAAAATTCATGTCAAACCTTTAATTTATTATTGGCAGAAAGTAGCTGAAATTTTATTTCATGGAAACCAAGGTTGGAATTGGCTTCTAGAATGCTTGTTTAGAATTCTGAATTCTCCATTGGAATTCATGTTTTAATAATGTTGCTGGAACCCCAAATTTGAAAATCTAAACAGGGGTGCACATGTCACCAATTGATGGTGCTGGGAGTGTTTTTGATTTGTAGAAGTAAAGGAATTGGACCCCCGGTACTCCTACTCAGCCACTACCAGTTGGAAAGGATCATTCATTTGTAGTTTTAGACAAGCAAATGAATCTGAGCCCTGGCGCTCCTATGCATTGGGAACTAGTAGAATGGACATGTCCAATGTTTTGGATAAGCAGGGGAATCAAAGTCCCATTACTCCTCAGCTACAGCCAATTGGATTGGAAAATTCATTTATTGTTTTGGACAAGCAGAGGAATCAGAACTCTGATATCACTGGACCATGACCAAGTGGAATTCAGCACCCTGGATCTATTCCAATGTCTGGTCCAAATCAACCTGTTCGTGTGATGGGCTCTGCAAATAAAAGCTCTCCCCATGATATGAGGGAAGTGGATGAATATTTTGTTGTATTGTCATCAACAAATTCTTACATTTCCCCTGAAGAATGCAGTCTTCTGTAATGTCCCCTCTTTAGCCAGTATCAGTGTATTGGTGGATTAGCCTATTAACGGCCCTCGTAGGCTAATGTTGGTGTCTAGAGGGCTTTATTTGGGAATTTATTGTTTCTCTAGATGTCCTTTTGGATGTCAGTTTCCTGTGTTCTCTTCTCCAGTGCGTGGTGATATTCAGGGACAACCTTCCTGAGGTGTTTCAGGCTCTGTTTGCAATCACTATAATTAGTAAATCACTTGGACATTTGGGTCCAACCTTACTATTTATTAAGCCATTTAGATGAGCAGTAGAATCAGTGGGTAACCTCAGGGTGTTGGCAGAATCAGTTTAAGGTTGATATATTGGATTTTTTATGGCGTTAGGATTTATTAATTATTATTAAAGTATTAACTTTAATAATAATTAAATTATATGTGGATATTATTATTGGTGTTTAATGACCTTTATTATATATATGATTTAATTTAATCACAAGGTCATTAAATAAAGTCAAAAGCGGAGGCCTATTTGAGGTTTAATATTATTTTAAACAACAAAGTAAATGTAGTTTAATATTAAATGGATAAAAAGCCAAAAACAAATCGTGGCTTTTTGGGAGGGGTATAAAAACTCATTTGGGGGATGGAATTTACAAATACTTGAGCTTTTTGCTGTGGAGAAGAAACAAGGGTTTCAGGCAGAAATATGATCTTGGAGAACGATAATTCTCTCAGATTCAGTAATCTACAGGTTTGAATTATCACCCAAGGATTGCTCTACAGGTGGCTTCATCCAGGTGCTGCATGTGTGCTTATTGGAGATTGCTATTTCAGAGATTTTCAGAAGTTAAGTGTGCAGATCAGAAATTAAATGAAAGACATATGCTGATCTTTCATTGTTGGCATGTGTGGGTCTTAGTGCTTGTTGTACCAATTTCTCTACTGGCTGTACCATTCTGGGCATTCATTTGGGAGTTTTTTTAATTGTTTTCTCCACCTTTATGCTGTTGTATGAAGTTGAAGTTAGTTTCCCAGGTGAAAACAGATTTCAGCACAAAGATCAAGGATTAGGAGTAAATGTTTATGACAACAGTCTGATATCATGCTACAGCAGCTTATGTGTACTTGAGAATTTCATATTTTCATTTGTGGAGTGTTCTTTTGGCATTGTACTTCCATGGTGGATGACTGAACTTTGTAACAAGAAGTTATTCTATCACAGATCAATATATTATTGCTGGATTCAAGGTCAGATTTGTGTTTCATTGTTATTTCTATTGCATGCAAAGTGTTTGTTATAATGTCTATGTTGTTTATCTGCAAATTTGAGATGTTTCTTGTGTACTTTCAATTCCCAATTGCATATTGAATGATCCCAAACACAAATACATTGAAATGCATTCGAAACTACACCAAAACAAAGACAGGAAAATTCAGAAAGCAAATATCTTATCAGGGGTGGGATATCACAGTAGCATCAGAGCCCAGTGTATCCTACCAGCCTGTGTTTTTTTTAATTCTCATGAGCAAAGGAGAAAAAAAATTGTTTATACTAGAGGAGCTGGTCATTGGTAACCTCTGACATTCGCTGAAGGTGCCATGGCAGATAGGGAAAAGGAATGGGCAAGATCAGTTAGTCTCAATACCAGAGCTGAGAGGAAATTTGACACGATGATGAACATGATGTCACAGCGCCTAAGACAGATGAGACAGATTACCACGTCACAACACATAGGGCATGCAGGAGAGGCTAGTGGTACTCAGGAGGGTGGATAGCATTCTGGGCCAGTTGAGCATTCCACCACTTCTTCTGGTTCAGTTCTCAAGGCATTACAACCCACATTTGTCCCTAGAAAGGCGTCACCGGTACCTCATGTTCATGTGCATGAACCACAGGTCTCCATGGTTGAGGAGATTTGATTGCATTTCACTGAGTACATGACCCTACCGCTTGAGATCAAGGAGATTTTGACACTAGAGCAGTCCCTGAACCCAAAGACGCAGAGGACAAGTGCAACAGTGAGGACAGAACATAGAGCACCACAGGGTCAGCATGACTTGCAACAGGTAGTGAGCAAGCTTAGCTTGCCACATTTCGATGGCAGTGACAAGTGCACTGCGAGATCATGGGTCCAGAAACTGGGCAATTATCTTTCTTTGAGGCCTATGCCAGAAGAGGATGCGATCAAGTTTGTTACATTACACCTAGATGGCGTGGCACACGAGTGGTGGTACCATGGTTTGGTGATGTTGGGTCACAACCTTATTACTACCTATGATAAGTTTACTAATAAACTCATCAAGCGGTTTGATCGCAAGGACCCAGAGATGTTTTTCAGGGAGCTAGCTCAGCTCAAATAGGTTGGTTCTTTGGAGTCATATTTCTGAGTTTCAAAGATTGTCGGTGATGGTTCCTAGCATTATGGAGAGGAGGCTTGTGGTCCTATTTAGTGAGGGACTTTTAGAGCCCTTATGTGGTTGGATCAAGGCATTTGATCCTCCCACCCTTCAGGAGGCCATGAGGAAGGCACGAAGCTTGGAGCTTGCTGCCCCAAAAAGCAAGTTTCCACAAAAAACTTTGTCTTCTAGCAAGGATAACAGGGTTCGTCCAAGAATTTCAGATCAGCAAAAGAAATCAGCAGATAAACTTAATGATGAAACCATTAATGACTTAAGGAGAGAGAAATTATGCTTCAAATGCAAGGGGCCTTGGGAAAAAGGTCATAAGTGTCCTTTGAAGGGCAAGGCAAATCAAATGGAGTGGTATTATGTTGATGATTCTAATTCAGAAAATTCAGATCAGCAATCTGATCCAGATGGTTGTGAGGCTGAAAATGCATTAGAAGAGTCAGAAAAGGAGGTTGAGGGAAAGACTCCAGCAACACATCTCTCTAGCATCCAGCGAGAGGGTTATTTTAGGATCAGGGGAGTCTTGGGAGGTCAACGTGTGATCACCTTGCTTGACACTGGTGCTACTCACAATTTTATTGATGAGGGATTGGTTGCTAGACGTGAACTCCAGACAGAAGAATTTGAGGGGTTCAAAGTGAGAGTAGCTGATGGTTTCACTCTCACGTGTAACAGGGGGATTTCCAATCTCACCTTGCGGTTGAATGATTATGATTTCCAGGCTGATTACAATGTTGTTGGTATGGGTGAGATGGACATTGTTTTAGGCATGAAGTGGCTTCATGCCATTGGAGATTACCCTCAACTTGCACAAAAAGGAAATGAAGTTTGAGGTAAACGGCAAGAAGCATGTGTTGAGGGGAATAGCAAATGGTAGTCTTTGGGTAATTTCTTTTAGGAGGATGGAGAGATTGATCAGACATGATCAAGTGGAGTGGGCTGCATAGTGTCATTTGATGCCTACACAGTTAGAGCAGCAAAATCCTAGTTATCCTCCAAATATATAGGTGTTGATGTCTAAACACAAAAAGGTGTTTAGTGATATACCACCTGGGAGACCTCCAGATAGGGGCATAGAGCACATTATAGAGTTGGAGGGTGCAAAACTCGTCATCATCACACCTTATAGGCATCCTAAGAGATTAAAGGATGAGATAGAAAAGACGATTCAGGAGCTACTTGACATGGGCCATATTCGGCCAAGTAAAAGCCCTTTTGCGTCTTCTGTGGTTTTGGTTAAGAAAAAAGATGGAATGCTTCGTAGTGCATTGATTACCATGATTTGAACAAGAGAACCATAAAAAATCGGTTTACAATCCCACGCATTGATGAGCTCATAGATGAGTTGCACGGAGCATGCTTCTTCTCCAAGATAGATTTGAGATCCGGTTACCTCAGAGCCGGGTTAGGGAACAGGATGTAGGGAAGACAACTTTCTGGTGTTATTGTGGACACTACGAGTTCCTAGTTATGCCTTTTGGCTTAACCAATGCTCTTGCCGCTTTCCAGTCCTGTATGAACAGGGTTTTCTAGCATCAGTTGAGGAGGTCTGTCCTCGTGTTCTTTGATGATATCTTGGTTTTCAATAGGACTTGGGATGAGCACCTTGCACACCTGGATACGGTGTTAGACATTTTGGAGAGGGAGTCCTTGTATGCCAAGGAGTCCAAGTGTGCTTTTGGTTTGACAGAGTTATTGTATTTGGGGCACATAATCAGTGCAGAGGGTGTTCGTGTTGATCTGGATAAAATCCAGGCTATTGTTGATTGGCCACCTCCCAAGAATCTCACCCAGCTTAAGGGATTCTTTGGGCTCTGTGGTTTTTACAGACGCTTCAAGGGGTTCTCACAGTAGGCAGTGCCTCTTACTGACTTGATGAAGAAAGAAGCCTTTGTTTGGACCGATCAGGGACAACAATGTTTTGAGAAGTTTACAATTGATGAGTTCATGTCCAGTTCTTGCTATACCAGATTTCTCTAGGCCCTTTGAGCTTGAATGCGATGCCTTGGGTGAGGGCATTGGTTTTTTGTTGATGCAAGATAAGCATCCCATATGTTTTGAGAGCAGAAAATTAAGGGGTACAAAGAAGAGTTATAGCATCTATGACAAGGAAATGTTAGCCATAATGCATGCATTGGCTAAGTTTAGGCAGTATCTTGTGGGCAACAAATTTGTAGTTAAAACAGATCATAACAACGTAAAACATTTCCTTAATCAGCGTGATCTTAATGACTGGCAGCAGAAATGGTTTAGTAAGCTGCAGGCGTATGACTTAGACATAGTGTATGTCAAAGGTAAACAGAATATAGTTGTTGATGCATTATCTCGGAGACCACACTTGTGTTCCATTGGGCAGATTTCAGTTGATTGGACAGAGTGGATTTCAGCTGAGTATGTTAAGGATGAGTGGGCTTTGAAGATCATTGATGGTACAGGGCATGATGAGAGATATTCGGTTGTAAATGATCTTATCATTTACAAGGGAAGGATATATTTGGTGCCAAGATCAGCGATGAAGAAGAGGATCCTCGGAGCTTTTCATGATGTTCCCATGGCAAGTCACCCTGGATATTTCAAAATGTATGGGCAGATTCGGGAATGCTTCACATGAAAAGGGCTAAAATCAGAGGTCCTTAAGTATGTGAGAGAGTGTCCTACATGTCAATAGAACAAACAAGACCACTCTTTCCCAATAGGTTTACTTTAGCCCCTGCCTATTCCGAATCAGAAATGGGAGTGCATTTCGATGGACTTTATCACAAGCATGCCTAAAGCCCAAAGCAGGGACTATATTTATGTTGTGGTTGATAGGCTTACAAAATTCACCCATTTCTTCCCTATTTCAGCCACTTATACAGCAGCGCAAGTTGCTGATTTGTTCTTTCGTGAGGTATTCAGAGTCCATGGGTTACCTCAGAATATAGTCAGTGATCGGGACAACAAATTCACGAGTCATTTTTGGCAGGAGCTGTTCAGATTTAGTGGCACAAAACTTACTCTGAGTACCAGCTATCACCCATAGACGGATGGACAAACATAAATTGTTAATAAGTGGGTGGAGGGATACCTCAGAAACTATATTGCAGGGCAGCAGAAGGCATGGGTTAAGTGGCTTCATTTGTGTGAGTATTGTTATAATACAACTTACCACATGTCTATCTGCATGTCACCATTCATGGTCCTTTGTGGTTACGTTGCTCCTAATTTCTTAGAACTGCTTTTTGGAGACAGTAGAGTGTCGAGTGCCAAAGACTTGTTACAGGACAGTCAGGGTATTTTGAAGTCTTTGAGAAAAAATATTCAGAGGCACAAAATCAACAGAAGTAGTATGCAGATCAGCATAGAGTTGAGCATTATTTTAAGATTGGTGACATGGTTTACCTAATGTTGCAGCGTTATAGGCAATCCACTCTTAGGAAGAGTGGTGCTGAGAAGCTCAAGCCACGATATTATGGTGTTTTCAAGATTTTCAAGCTTTTTGGAGAGGTGGCTTATGAGCTAGAGCTACCGACAGATAGTAGAGTGCACAATGTGTTTCATGTGTCTCGCCTCAAGAAGGCGTTGGGACACAATGTTATCCCTTCTACAACATTACCACCCCTTGATGAGGGGAAGTTGATTTTGATATCTGAGGCTATCATTGATTTCAGGGAGCATCGTTTGAGGAGAAGAATCATCAAGGAATATTTGGTCAAGTGGAGGGATTTACCTGTAGAGGATGCTACATGGGAGAGCGAGGACATTTTACAGCATCCAGAGTTGAGATTGCTTGAGGACAAGCAATTTCAGGGAGGACGGACTGTAATGTCCCCTCTTTAGCCAGTATTAGTGTATTGGTGGATTAGTCTATTAACGACCCTCATAGACTAATGTTGGTGTTTAGAGGGATTTATTTGGGAGTTTCTTGGTTCTCCAAATGTCCTTTTGGATGTCATTTCCCTGTGTTCTCTTCTCTAGTGCGTGGTGATATTCAAGGATGTTAAGCACGGGATATACTGAGAGGGGGGTGGGTGAATCAGTATATCATATATCTTATAAATCTTTTACTTAATCAAACTCCACTTAACCATACATTCAAGATATGCAATAAAACTGAAATAATATGCACCACACAAGAGAGAGAGACACCTGATTTTTACGTGAAAACCCAAAGTGGGAAAAACCATGGAGAACAATCTCAAGTTTATGAAAGAGCACCAGCTCAAATTACAAAGTTTGCAAGCACCAACTTGCAGGAGCACCAATCCCTTTGTCGAGCACCAACACAACTATTTGTGAGCACCAACCCACAGGGGCACCAACCCCTCTTGTGTATAAAATACAACTATCTTTCAATGTTGCTTTTTCAACAAATGATAGAACCCTACAATATCTCTTTCTATTCTCTCCTCTTTTTTTATATAAAATAATTACAAACCAAACACTTTCTTGCATATTACAAATGGCTTTTCAAACCTTTATTTATAGATTTCCAAATGGCCTTTGGCGTCAACCTTTTGTGACTCTTCACTCATGGAAAATGGCACCAAACTTGCATGACCCTTCGAATCCTTGTATTTAAAAAGTCACATGGTGACCTTTCATAAGCAAATGCGTCCTTTCCTCTTTTGTCTTTATCTTGGTGACCTTTCGAATTTCTTAATGTGACTCTTCATGGAAAAATGCGCCATACCCTCTTTTGTCTTCACTTGGTGACTTTTGAAATTCCTCAAGATGACTTTTCGTGGGAAAATGCAACCCATTCCTCTTTTGTCTTTATCCCGTGACTCTTTGACTTCTCCATGGGCCCTCTTTTGACTTTTATTCAATCAAAAATATATTTGTTAATATTAAATAAATATCAATACATTTTAGTCAAAATGTGAACATTAAAAACACCTTTAGACAATAAATGCTATGGGGCCTTTATCACCAATGCTATACCTTTAACATCAATGACTATTTCCAACAAGGGACAACCTTCTTGATGTGTTTTAGGTTTCGTTTGCACTCACTATTTTTAGTAAGACACTTGGACATTTGGGTCCAACCTTTTTATAGTAATTCATTCAGATGAGCAGTAGAATCAGTGGGTAACCTCGGGGTGTTGGTAGAATCAGTTTAAGGTTGATATATTGGATTTTTTATGGAGTTATGATTTATTAATTATTATTAAAGTATTAACTTTAACAATAATTAAATTATATGTGGATATTACCTTTATTATATATATGATTTAACTTAATCATAAGGTCATTAAATAAAGTCAAAAGGGGACGCTTATTTGAGGTTTAATATTATTTTAAACAACAAAGTAAATGTTGTTTAATATTAAATGGATAAAAGGCCAAAAACAAATCGTGGCTTTTTGGGAGGGGTATAAAAGCTCATTTGGGGGATGGAATTTACAAATACTTGAGCTTTTTGCTGTGGAGAAGAAACAAGGGTTTCAGGCATAAATATGATCTTGGAGAACAATAATTCCCTCAGATTCAGTAATCTATAGGTGTGAAATATCACCCAAGGATTGCTTTACAGGTGGCTTCATCCAGGAGCTGCATGTGTGCTTATTGGAGATTGTTATTTCAGAGATTTTCAGAAGTTAAGTGTGCAGATCATAAATTAATTGAAAGACATATTTCTGATTATCTTTCATTGCTGGCATGTGTGGGTCTTAGTGCTGGCTGTACCAATTTCTCTATTAGCTGTACCATTCCGGGCATTCATTTGGGATTTTTTTAAATTGTTTTCTCCACCTTTATGTTGTATGAAGTTGAGGTTAGCGTACCAGGTGAAAGCAGATTTCAATGCAAAGATCAAGGATTTGGAGGAGTAAATGTTTATGACAGCGGTCTGATAACATGCTACAACATCTTATGTGTACTTGGGAATTTCATATTTTCATTTGTGGAGTGTTCTTTTGGCATTGTACTTCCATGGTGGATGACTGAACTTTGTAACAAGTTATTCTATCGCAGATCAATATATTATTGCTGGATTCAAGGTCAGATTTGTGTTTCATTGTTATTTCTATTGCATGCAAAGTGTTTGTTATAATGTCTATGCTATTTATCTGCAAATTTGAGATTTTTCTCGTGTACTTTCAATTCCCAATTGCATATTGGATGATCCCAAACAAAAATACATTGAAATGCATTCGAAATTACACCAAAACAAAGGCATGCAAATTCAGAAAGCAAATATCCTATCAGAGGTGGGATATCACATCTTCATATTCTAAATTTTGTTGAAAATTCAATCAATGCACTGTGCACAAACAACGCTAGTTTCAGAATAAGTAGCCGATCTTGGTATTGGTATGGATACGGTTACGGGATTCAAATATGCCAATATGGCAATTTTTTTGGGGCCTAGTTACATTTTTGGATATGGCCGTACAAAAATATATATAAAATATTAAAAATATAGCCAAATAAGCAAAATTAACCACATAATATGCAGAGTAAACAAAAATAAGTTAAATAATGACAACATACTAACAATTCAATGCCAAATGTCATGATATTCAATGGTCGAACTTAGATTAGTCATAGAACAAGTACATAGTGCAAATGGTACAATGTATGGACAAAAATCAAAACAAATCAGTATATTAAAGTATTTTCATTGTAAAGGGCTCACATATAACAATATGGCTAATTGCAACATTTTGCTAAACATGTCAAAATAATAGTTAGAAGTTATCTATGTTAGTAAAGGTTCCTGGAAAATCCATCAAAACATGCTAATATAGGGATAGCAGTGTGAAGTGTGAACATAATTATAAAACAGACATAAACACAAGCGGAACCACGTTTCTAGCTAATCATGGTATATATATACAAGAAAACACAATCTTAATATATCAAGAACCTACAAAAATACTATACATGATTAAACAAATTCAGGCAACTAGAGCAATCACTGCGCACAAAAAAACGATAAGAGACATTAAGTGGAAACCATTTTTGAACTCTATGTTAATCCCTATCACATCATAACTCTTTTACAATACAATTGAGTGCTATATATAGAGCTTTTACAAGGTGTTATCATTTTATATTCCAGCCTTTCGTTACAAACAAAAGAAAAACTCTTCGCCATTTGAAGACTCTTGACATGCTTTCAAATGTTGAATACATACAAAAAGAGATACAAAAGACAAAATAGTGTGAGTCGCACACGTGTCTATCAATTACAATCTGCGATTTTGTAGCCCTATTTACTACCAACACTTTCCCAGACTTAAACATTTGTCTTGTCTTGAGACAAAGTCGCATGGAGTGTGCTCTATGCTGAAGCTGAAAATTGTGCCTTCTTTGAGGAACTGGACTAAAAGTATAAGTTGTGGTAATCGCTCAAGGTGTTGTTTATCGGCTTTCACCCCTTGTGCACCACTTAACCAACGTTTCAAGTTTTCAATTAAGTAGCGTACTAATCTACCGCCTTTGCGGGTTTTCAATAGATTAGCATAACTAAGTGGCCACCCTTTACTCGTTTTCAACCAACTTGGCCTCACTCCTAATGTTCAAGGCCTTCCAAAATGCTTCAAAATTGCAAAATTGGTGTGCACAATACCTATAATGAAGGTGGCGGCATGGATTGCGTTGGTTGAGCTGGAGGAGGCTGCAAAAATGGTTTTGCTTGCGGTGCTGAAGAAGTTGTTGCAGAATCTGTTGGTGGAGGCAATGGTTGTGGTTGAGGCATAGGCTGCGAAACTGCAACAACCATTTCCTGATGGAGTTGATTTGGAAGAACAAATTGAGGCTCCTAGATGATGTTTGTGATAGAACTATCCAAATAAGACATGCCCTTTTTGAACAATGTCCAATTGGTGATAGTTTCTCTAACCATATTAATTTGAGTGCGCAACAACACTTGGCACTCAACCAAACTTTGGACGTCCTCATTCTCCGTCATTAAGATCATAGCTTGCACATTAGATACTTTCACTTGAATGCCTTGAGCTAATTCCTCGATCTTATCCGTGTGCCTTGTCGTTTGAATACTGACAAATGTATCGCGCAACATTTTGTTTTGCCAAGTCTGCATCTTAAGCATGACATTGTCTCTAGATTCAAGCGATTGCTTGTGTGCGACGTCTAGTGTATATGAGGTAGCAAAAGGCCTTCCATAACAACTTTGGCTTTATCAACTTTTGTGAAATTTGGCGTGGCCTACTTCCATGTATTGGACAATCGCTACTTCTAGTCAAGCATTTTCTGAGCTATGTTGTGGACTTGGTGCACCGCAGTGTCTAAGACCTATTCATATTCCTCAAGAAGCTAAAAAATGGTCTCTGTCTTAGCCTTGAGATTCTGGCCTTGGGTGCGAAGTTTTTGCAGCTTTTGCACAAGCAACCATTCTTTAGTGAGTTGTGAGAGAAGGGTTGTAAACTACTTTTATTTTGACATAACTTGGTCACCAAAAACTTGAGTGACCAAGGCAGGACATGCAATATTGATCAGTTCACGAGCTTTGGTGAGGCGAACGTTGAGATCTACATTCTCCTCCCTGAGCTGTAGAACCTCTTGCTCCAACGCATCTCTTTTGCATGATGGATTCCTGAAAGGGAACTGCTCCCTCAATTTGCTTAGATAGGGGTAGTTGCGAAACATCAAGCAAGGCTTCTTGTGCCGTTGTAGCCAAGGCCAAAGTTGAAGTCACAAATGCCACAGGTTGTAATGTCCCCTTCTAGATACATGGTTAGTCCATCATTGGGTTCTTGTGGACTAGCAGTTTGGTTAGGGAACTGTGGTTAGTTTGGCAGTGGTGTGGTTCGAGTTCAGTGGATCTAGTTGGCACCTTCAGAGTTGGTTCTATTTGCTCTTGGCCGTTACTATTTTTAGTAAGTTCAGGAACAGTGTCAGTTCAGGATTTTTAGAGTGGGGTTGGATTTGTCTCGTCGAGGGCTTTCCGACGAGCTATAGATCATTGGTTTGCGACATCATCTTGGCCTCTGTTTTAAAGTCCGTAAATTAAACATTATTATTTAATATTGGACCTTGGTGCCTAGGCACAACAACTTAATGTTGTTTTAAAAGAGGGGACTTTAAGGGTGATGTTGAGAAAAAAATTAAAGAGAATTATAATTTATTTTCCCTCTCATGTTTTATCCCATATGCAAGAGGATTTTAGAAACTCCCAGTTGAAAAAGTATAAAAGAGGGAAAAGTGCTCTCATTTGGATATGCTTGGTTTATTATTTTTCTTCTCTTTTGAGATTTCCCTGTGAGGTTTTTGGAGCTTTGACTCTGGGGCTTGAAGGGATTCAAACCTGAGGCTCTTGGAGACGAAAACCTCCCTGAGTATCGGCATTCTACAGGTGTGCAAGATCACCCAAAGGTGCCATTAGAGGTGGATGCATTTGGTGTTCACTATTGTGCTTCAATGGAGTTTGGTTATTGAGGGTTTGAGGAACTATTTGCCATATCTTTCTCAGATTTGCATTGAGCAGCGAATATATATAGAGATGGAGCGATTAACAGCAGCTGAAAGAAAGATTGTTGCAGCCATGTCTTGATCTATGCTGGCTGTACCCCCTTATGCAGGCTATACTTCTTCTTGGTAGCTGTTTGGAGTGATAAATGTGCACAAAAGTCTCTTCAACTTGATGGTTTGGAGTTTGCAGAGGATATCAGAGATATTAGTTGAATTTTGGAAGGGTTGCAGCAGATTTGTGACTGATTACCACTTCCAGCCACGCCATACATGTGCAGGGGAGGATGTGGGGTCTCAAGGAGCTGAAATACCTTCATTTTTGGGCTGCTATATTTCACAAGCGTGGCGTTTGAGGTCCTTATTCTGGCTATATACCCAGTTGCTGGTCCAGTCTCAACATATGGGTCAAGTTGCAAATCTGAACACGGGTATGTCATTGTAATTTCTGAGTACAAGTCTGAAACTTGTTGCAGCCTATAAGGCAATTGTAGAACACATTGGTAAATGTAAATCAGTTATTGTGATCAACTTATTTGGCATTGTAATCAAGTTTACCCAAATCTGAATTTCAATAGCAGTTAAAGACTGTTTGCATGCCAATTGTTTTTCAAAATGTCTCATGGCTGTAGCTACACATTTGCATGGTATTTAGTCATCTATTGCATTGAAAAATACCAAAATACATTTGCATTTCATCTTTTGTTATTAGTAATCATTGGCATTGAAGCAGAAAGTTATCCTTTGCATCTTAAAAGTTTCCTTGGAACAAGAAGACGATATTATACTTTGATATCAGTTTGCAAGACAAGTGTTTGACAAAATTCCCAAGTATACAAATTAGAAAAATAAGGGCAGATTTTGTAAGGGATCTACACAGGTGCCTTCTTGATCTGTGCCATGGGTGGAGAAATTGTTGTGCGACGCATGGAGGGTGCAGGGATATCCCATAACCATTGGCTAGAGATTTGGGGCCTATGTTGTGATGCCTCCTCTTGTGCACCCCTTGGGTAGAATCTGAACCCTGCAATGTGGACGATGGTTGTTGGGTCTCAGGCATCCCCACTGTCTTTGAGGTCTCAACAGTCTATTTGGTTGTGCTTGCTTGTTGAGCCTTGGCTTTGGCCTTTGCCTCAACCTTGGCGTTGGCCTCTACCTCAGCGTTGGCTTTAGCCTCTGCCTTAGCTTTGGCTTTGGCATCTACCTGAACCTTGTTCTTAGCCCCTTATTCATTGGCTTGCTTCTTTGCTTGCTCCGCCTGAGTGCGCAATGCTGTTGCCTTCTCTTCTTGCACCTTTGTTGCGGCCTTAGCTTCATTGTTCTTTTGTGTTGCCTGCACTTCCTAATTTGTTTTCTCTTGTTGTTTCCTCGCAACTTCTTCCTTTTTCTTCTTTGCCACTTATTTTCTGCCTCAGCGTCCTCCGCCTTTCCCCTACGTTCCTCCTCTTTCGCTTGCTTCTTCCATTGTTCCTCATCTTGGGTAGCCTTATGTTTGGTTTCTTCTTCTTCCTCTCTACCTTCTGAGCCTTCTTCATAGGTGTCGTTGTGCTTTTTCTTATTGCATCGTGGCAGCGTCTTGTGCTGTGATATCCGTTTGTTCGAAGGGTTGCTCGGGCTGTGGTGAAGTTGTATTTTTTGGCTCTTGCGCAGGAGTTGGCAAGTCTAATGCTGATTACGAATTAGATATGAGGTCGATTCAATCACAACTTTTTCGTGTTGCTTTTTTATGTTTGGATGATGGAGTGAGATTTTTCTTCAATCTTTTGTAGGCTCGAATCGTCTCCTGAGGCTGTTGTTGGGGTCCTTGGGCCTACTACATTTCAACCTCCACCAATGGATCTACAAAAAAACCCATCCATTCCTTGATTGATGGAGATAATATGGCCATAGAATGGGTCCTTTGCCTGCGCACTAGAGTTGGCGGTGGGCTTCCTTGCAATGGGGAGTGCTCGACCTCTGCAACAGATCCTACAGTTGGAACTGTATGAAAGAGCTCAGCTTGAAGCTGTTTGTGCGTTGCTTCCTACCCAACAATATCTACTATTATAGGAGGTTGGGTGATATCAACCCACAAGTCTTGTCACATCTGGTTCTGCACTTGGCAGGGGTATATTGCCTTCCAAAAGAAAAATTCCTTCTCTTCTTCTTGATCATAGACATATTTGCCTATGTTTGCAAGCATTGACTACAAAACTTCATGCTCATTGATGCCCAACTCTATAAGTTCGCATTCTACAATGATTTTTGGTATATGCTTGTTGTCCAACCAAGATTTGGTGTTGTTGGTCTTCTTATTTGGTGGCGGAGGTGAGAATTGTTGCACTGGAGCCTTCCGCTTGCCCTTAGCAACCTACGATGGAGCTGCTTCTACCTACGGCAGTACCTGTGCTTGTGTAGGCAATGGCTGTTGTGCACTCAAAGGCATAGACTGCAAGGGTTGCACTAATCTGGCAACAAAGGCTTTTTGTTGTAGGACTTTTGCCTTGGCATCTAACATGGTAATGAATAAGGGCAGTGGAGTGCTTGTTGCTTTGGATAATTTGTGGACTTTGATGTGAATCCTGTAATGTAGCTTTGTAACAGATGCATGTTGGCCCAGTTATTGCAGAATGTCCTTGTGTACTCTAGGGTGCGAGATGATAAGGGCTTGGATCTCAACCCACCATTGGTTGAACTTGGACAATTGATTGTAGTATTGCCCCATCTTGGTCCAGGCAAGGTTGGCAAATGCAGTCACAGGCCAAAAATATTCATCTAGGTTGATTGGACCCTTTGGTGACATCCATTGTGTAAAATAGAAAAATAGGACCAAAAACTGATATTAGAACACTTGTGATGTTCCAACGTGGACCTTTTCAATATTGGTTGTGAGCTTGAAAACCAAAAATTCAGAGCAATTGAAGTTCTCATGCATCCTGATCATTTGGTAGGCAATGTCAATGACCCCTTTTGTTGCCTACCTGCGCTCTTGGTGGTCTTCCAGAACCGCTTGGTGATGCACTCAAAGAGAATGCGCGTTGACATGTCGTCCACCATGTCGATAGGGATCCCCCTGGATGCCCTATTATACTTCTTTGTATCCGAATGAATTGATGGAGCCTTGGTTTTGTAAGGCAAAAGAGACTTGCCCCAAGCTAGGAATCCTATTGCTCGTGCCATGGTTGTAGGGTTGATGAAAATAGTGACATCTTGTGAGAGATGGATTGCACCCTCATTATATCTACTAAGTATTGTGAGCATCATCTCGTCCAACTACCCAAAAGTAGGAAGCTTGATGAGTCTCTCTGCATCAGAGCCTTGTAGAGGGTGTTGGAGTGTTAGGACTCTTGGTTGTGCTATTTCAGATTGGTCATGGCTAGACATATTGGCCTCTGCGATGTCGATGAAATCAAAGGGGTCTGGATCATGGTATCGAGTTTGTTGGAGTGCTAAACCAATCCCCATTTCTTCCTTGTGTGCATCTGTGAGAGGGATTAAAAGTTGTGCACGATCCATGATTTCTATTGTAGATGTGTTTGAAAAAAAATATTTGGCTGGAGTGGTGTTGTCGAGGAATCTGTGCACAATTGACTGAATTAGGCTCAAATCACAGAAGTTTCTTGTTCGCAAAGGTGTGAAATGCCTTTGTGTTCTTCGTGCCCTTTGTTATATAGCTTTTGCCACCCAAATCCATTTGATATAATGGTTTAAATGTGTTGAGTTGGTTGTGCACAATTTTGCCTTGTAAATTAATTTCAACTGGTTTCTGGCAATGTGATGGTTGGTATTTTGTGTCAAGAAACATTGAGTCCCTCCGAAGGCAGTTGTTGATGCGATGAGCCATCTTCTCACTGATCCACTTTCCTTTATTGTACATCTTTTCATTTGGACATTTGATTTGCTTTGGGAAAGATGCAATTTTTAAAGTGTATCATCATTAATGGTTTTGAATGACTGTTGATTGTCCTTTCTCCATACGTTGGTTGTCAACGCCTTGTTCCCCGACTTAATTGATGGTCCCCATGTAACTATTACAAGCTATCTTTCGTTCATGTTGGATATGTTCACAAATTGCACTTTGCGACTTTATCTTTTTAACTTTAGTTTGGATGTCCTACGATATAGAAATCGCATTGTACAAACACTCACAAACGTAAAACCAAAATAAGAAAATAATAAATTAAACAAAAATCCCATGGTGTTACTCAGCACCCTCTGATTTTTCTGCGAGAACTGATAGAGATTAGCGATGGCCAGGCTTAAACCTACAACGATTTACACATCCTGGTAGAATGGATCCTTAAAGATCTTTTAAGACAATTGTTCCTTACTGTGAGACGTTATGAATGATGTAAGGTCCTTTCCATCTAACGCGCAACTGGCTCGAAAATGCTCTAAATTTGGTATCATATAGTAAGACCGCCTGTTTTGGACAGAATTCTTTAGATCGCTGGTTGCGATCATGCTACGCTTTCTGATTTAGCATGCTAACTTCTTGCGTCTGTTGTGCCCTTTCCCTGTTTTCTTCCATTTTGGTTAAATACATCAACTGTGCTTGCAGAGAATCTCAATCCCCTAGTCTCATGACTAGTGCAATGCACAGACTAGGAACTATGTATTCCATAGGCATTACTACTTTAAGTCCATAGTCAAGCTGAAATGACATTAAACCTGTTGTACGCTTGTAATTTGTCTTGTACGCCCACATGATCACAGGAATCTGATCCTCCAATCATCTCTTTGGACATTGCATATCTTGGTGAACATCTTGCCAAAGACTTTGTTTGATGCCTCTGCTTGCCCATTTGCTTGTGGATGATATGTTGTGCTTTTATGGTGCGATATTATAAACTCTTCCATTAGAATCTCGATGGTGTTATTTAGGAAATGTGTACCTCTATCGCTGACCAGTTTGATCGGACACCCAATTTTGGTAATAGTATTTCCATATAGGTTCTTGGCTGCATTCTTAGCACTATGACTTGGTGTTGCAACAACTTCCACCCATTTGGTGAAGTAGTCCGTCGTAGTGATATTGTATCTTTCATTACTGCGCTTACTGGGTGGATTTATTGGGCCTACAAAGTCGATTCCCCATTACTCAAATGGCTGCTCCGTTAGCATAGGATTAAATGGCATCTCATCTCTCTGATTAGGCTTGGCCATCATTTGGCAGATATTGCAGTGTATTGCGACCCGGTGTGCATCTTGAAACAGAGTAGGCCACCATAGACCACTTTGCAATGTCTTCCTTGTAGTTGATTCTCCTGCGAAATGTCCACCTGCGATTCTTTGATGTGCCTCAAGAAGTTGAGGTTGCTTGTGCTCCAAAGCCACTTTGTGTAGTACATTGTCTTTCCCCATTTTGTATAGAAACCCATCAGTGTTGCTGAAAGGGATGGCTTTAGTAATCAACTTCTTTTTGTTTCTTTCTACATAGTGCACAAGAAATTTTTCTTGCTCTAGAAAATGTGCGATGTCTTCCATGTTATCGGGAATTGCAGAGATGTGAAACAAATGTGCATCTGGTGATTCATCTTGTAGTTCTTTTGGTTTTTCTCCATTGCATATCGGTTCAGATGATTTGGCCCCACATTTTCCGTCCCTGGTTTCACACTGATCCTAAATTGAAATTCTTGGAATAGCATCAACCATCGAGATATCCTTCCCCCTAACATAGGCTTATTTACTAAGTATTGCAGAGACTAATGATAAGTGAAAATTTCAAATGACATTGCCAAAAGGTAATGTCTAAACTTTTGGAGTGCAAACACCATGGCCAAAGCTTCCCGTTCTGTATTTGTATAGTATTTATATGCAACTGATAGTTTGCGACTTGCGAAGTGGATTGGATGGTCTAATCCCCCCTCTCCTAGTTGTGCGAGAACAACTCCTATCGTAGTTCCTGAAGCATCTGCATGAACATGGAGAGGTTTGCTCCAGTCTAGAAAGACCAAAATAGGCATTGTGACCAATCTTTGCTTTAGATCCACGAATGTTGTTTGGCACTCATTTGTCCTCTTGAACCTTGTATCTTTGTGCAATAACTTATCCAGTGTGGCAAATATTGCTGCATAGCCTTTTATGAATTTCTTGTAGTACCCTGTATGTCCCCAAAATGATCGCACCTTTGTAGAGCTTATGGGCGGAGGAATATCCACAATTACTTGGATTTTGGCTTGATCCACCAAGATGCCATCCTTGCATACTACGTGTCCCAACAAGACATTGAAAGGTGTGAAGAACAAGCACTTCTTCAGGGTTAGCGCAATGCGCAGAACTTGACATCGTTCCAACATAAGTTGCAACTTAGACAAGTGCTCCTTAAACAATGAAAATACATCCCAATCATCTAGGTAGTGTTAGTCATTTTTGGCCCACATACCAAAATTTTGGCCAAGTGTGAGAAGGTGGACATTCAAGCAAAAGTGGCAAGTTCAGACAACTTCGGGTTCTTGGAAGGAGAAGTCTTCGGGTTCTCCAAAGTAGAAGTCTTCGGGCTTTCAAAGTTGCAAGACATTGGGTTTCTGAGGGCACAGTGCAAATCGGGTTTCCAGCGGTGCTTGACTTCTAAATGTTTTATAAGTAGAAGTAATTTGGGTTTCCGAACCCGAATTACTCATGGACAGTGCAGATCGGATTCTCCAAGGTGAACGACTTCAAGCTTTCTCTTAAAAAAGACATAGGGTTCTCTGACGAAGACAACTTTGGGTTTCCAGAGGAGCACTACTTAAAAACTTTATAAGTAATCAGTAGTTGAAACCCCGAAGCAAGTAGGAAGGCTTGGAAAGCCTGATTGGTCTGGGCAATGCATTTTGGGTTTCTGGGGGTGCACTACTTATTTCACTTTATAAATTGCAAGTAATGATAAGTCTGAAGTAAGTAGTGGGGCTTGGAAAGCCCGATTTGATCTTGGCAGTGTATTTCGGGTTCTCCAAGGAGCACTACTTAATTACTTCATAAGTTGTGAGCAGTCAGAAACCCGAAATAAGTAAAGGAGTTTGACAAACCCGATTTGGTCTCGAAAAATAGTGCTTCTTGGGTTCTTCCAGGGACAAATCTTCTCCAAAAGCCAAGGGTCATTTTTGAAAGAAGCTAGTCCCAGCAAACCCGAAGGTCCTTTTCACTTTTCCGAAGGGTCTTTCAAAAACCCAAAGGTACACTTCAAATAGGTCGAAGGGCATTTTCAAAATGCCGAAGGGCCTTTTTTCGGCAAAAAGGATCTTTTCAACAAAACCCGAAGGACCAAACAATTTTGCCGAAGGGCACATACAAAAGATCCGAGGGCCATTTCGATATTTTTGAAGGGTTCTTTTTACCCAAAAGTGGTCCATTTCAAAAAGCCCGGGGGGCAAATCAAAAAGTCCAAAGGGCACTTTCCCAAAGTCCAAAATCCAAAAGAGCGAAGACCCAGGGAGAATGTTTCGAAGAATTAGACCCGGGAAAATGTTTTGGGGAAAATAAGCTCGAGGGATAAGTCGCGAGCAGTACAAAACCCAAAGAGTAAGGAGTTGCAGATGAAAACTCCGAAGCAAGTAATGAGCAATGAGAAGTCCGAAGTAAGTTGCAAAGAGTGCAAAGCTCAAATGAGTAAAATGGAAAGTTCCGAAAGGAAAATTATGGAAAATAGTCCAGGAAAAGCAAATGGCCTTCAAACATTAAGGTCAATGGTCAGCAAATCCAAAGGGCCAATTAGTCAAGGACAAGTGGCACAAGTACATACAGCTCACTTCCAGAACATGCAAAGTGGTCAAACAAGGATTAGACGCGTCCAGGTGGAGCAATGAACATGCAAAGAACAACCGGGATAGTCCAGATTGCAGTAAAGAACATGTCGAGTTTTAAATGCAAAAGACAAAATCGCTCACGCTTGGCAGGAACATGTAGCTACCTCCGGTATGGCTCCGTCAGTTTCGGAGAGGAAGACTTGAATGCATGAGGGGCTCGAGGAGATTTGTAGTGAACTTGCATGGTTCATTTCGTGGTCAGGGTAGTTGCACGGTTTGAATGCAAAGAGGTCAAGGACAACAGTGGTGGTTGCAGCCATTTATGACCCCCCCTCTCCGTTTTCTCATGATAGCCTTTTCTTTCTCTCTTCCTTTTCTATATATATCAGATGCTTTCCATTTTGGAGGGGTTCCCAGTTTTTAGACTTTTTCATCTTTCTGGGAGATGGACATTCATTGAGATACTGCAAAGTATGCTCTGCTTGATTAGGCTCAACCCCGTCAAGTCTATTGTAAGAACTACCTCTTGATGTAATAAGATGATTTCTTTGCCTATCTCTTGTCATTGATCAGTGCCTTAGTATGCTTGTGCTTGGTGGATTCGTGAAGGAGATTCTTCCTAGTCTATCAACCTTCTGCTTACCTCTTTAATGTATTTTCAAGCTCTTGCAGGTCTGGATTAGTGTTCAGCTTGAACCTCTTCCAGTGTGTTAACTTGATCTCGAGATTGTGTAAGCCATAGTTGTCTTATGACTGATCTAGTGTGGGTTCAAGCATAGATGAGTGTCCATTTTACTTTGGTGCATTGCCTGGTTAGCTTTCTTAAGAACCCTTATCCCCTTTCTAACCCTTTTCCCCGTGGAGTATTAGTTTAGCTTTAGTTTAGGTGAGCATCAAAGAGGAAACCGGCTTACTCTAGAGGTTCAACCTCACCACAAGATACCCACAGCCAGAGGTTGTCTCAATGCTTGTAGCTAAGAGTGAGAGAGCTTGAAAAACTCTCCCACAAAGGGTGCAATTCTAGCCTACAACATGTAGACTTCAAGAAAGTCATGGATGAAGTCCTTAAAGGCAGTGACCCCCGCTTTAGAGAACACAACTGGAGCATTCCTCAAACCAAACGACATGACCTTATATGTAAAAGATCTCTACTCTGTTGAAACTGTTGTCTTGGCTTGATTCTCTACTGCGTTTGGAATCTGGTGGTATCCACTAAACCCATCGGTGAAAAAATATAATTCATGTTCTGCGACTGACTCCAAGACTTTGTCTGAAAATGGAATTGGAAAATGATCATTTATACACACATCATTTAGCGCACAATAGTCTCCACATACTCGAATTTCCCCAAACTTCTTAGGCTACACGACTATTGGACTGACCCAATTTGCGTTTTCTACTAGAGATATATAATGCCTACGTCTTGCATACGATCCAATTCAACGTTTACTTTCAACTTCATATTGGGTTTTACCCTGTATGGTTGTTTTTTCATAAGCTGTGTGCACTCCTTTAGTTTTATGTGCATTTCGCCTAGAGAGGAGTCTACCCCTTTCACTTCTATGAATTTCGTTGGATATACATCTTGGTAATCTCACAGTAATTGCAATGCTTTTGAAGTCTCATTCTGTGTCCAGTAGTCATCCAAAGATGCAAGCTCAGTGCTGGTTCTATCCCAATATTTTCTACCAACTTCTTTACGGGTTCCTGATATACTTTGTTGCTAGAGTATATTTGAAAACGTGCACCTAGTATATAGGTTCTACACCTTGCGGACTCCATACATTTACACACTTATGAATGTGCATTTCTAGGCACTGTCCTTCCTAGAAAAAGGGCCATTGTTCCTTGACAGTAGGTGGTATTGTTGGCCATTTTTGGTCCATGTATCAAAGTTTACCTAAGTATGAAAAAGGGAGCTTTCAGGCAAGAAAATGGTAAGTCTTTGGGAGGACTTCGGGTTTTCCAGTAGTGACAACTCTGGGTTATTTGAAGGCACAATGCAAATCGGGTTTTCAGTAGTGCTTAGCTTCTAAATGTTTTATAAATAGAAGTAATTTGGGTTTACAAACCCGAATTACTCATGGACAGTGTATTTTGGGTTCTCCAAGGGGCACTACTTGATTACTTCATAAGTTGTGAGTAGTCAGAAGCCCGAAATAAGTAAAGGGGCTTGACAAACCTGATTTGGTCTTGAAAATGGTGCTTCTCAGGTTCTTTAAGGAACGAGTCTTTTTCAAAAAATCCGAAGGGGCTTTTTAGGGCAAAAGGGACCAGTCAACTTTTTTGAAGGTACACTTCAATTTTTTCGAAGGGCTTTTTCTTCTCGAAGTGGATAGTTGCAATTTTTTTGAAGGGTATGTTACCCTTCGGAGGGACCATTTCAAAATTCCCGAAGGGTATCTTTCCCTTCGAGAGGATCATTCACGAGAGTCCGAAGGGACATGCAGAAAGCCCGAAGGGTCTCTTACCCTTCGAGAAAGTCCATTGTGAAAAACCCGAAGGGTAATTTCGAAGACAGATACGGACAAAAAGTTCGAAGCAATTCCTTTGGACAAATTGTTTGAAGAAATTCCTTCGGGAGATTTGCCCGAAAGAAATAAGCCGAAAAAGAAACCCAAGACCAAGTGTCCAAAGGAAATGACGGGCCAATGGACATCAAAATCAGGATAAGCGACTAAACGTTAGAAGTAATCGGGTTTGAAAAGCCCAAAGTCTTAAGGCTTGGGAAACATCAAAGTGAGAAGACTTCAAGACGGACAAGCCCGAAGTAAGTAGACTTGAAGAACCCGAAATTACTCTGCATAGAGTAAATCGGGTTTCTCCAAGTACTCTACTTAAAAGGCTTTATAAGTGAAGGATCTGGGAAAGTCCGAAGTTGGAGAGTTCAAAGAACTCAAATTACTTTGCAGAGTAAATCGGGATTCTCCAAGGGCTCCACTTAAGCTTGGTCCAGCAACACGAGAATCATGATGCAACGAATGGAAGGCTGCCATGTGGCGTAACTAGAGCAAAAAGGGCCAATCAGTAAATGACAAGTGGCACAAAGATCTTCAATAAACACGGGAGAGTCCGAGCGGCTGGTAGTTGGAAGTTATGAAGGTTTTCATCCGCCATGGTTCATTGCCCGCAATCGCCGTTCGACGCTTAAATGCGTCACGCCAAGAAGAAACATTCCAGCTGCTCATAACATGACTTTTCAGATGCGACAAAGAAAGTCTTAAAGACGGGAGGGGCTTGAGAGTATTGTCTGGTGATCCTGAGTGGCGCATTAAGGGGAAACAAGAAAGTGCAATGTTAGATTTTCTGCCATTGACTTCTTTCTTCCCCTTCTCTCTTTCCCCATTTCTATATAAATAGAGGTCTTCGTGCCAAGAAAATCATCCACGGATTGGCGATAGAATCACTCTACAGAAATCGCTTTGTAAAAGACTTTTTTGAAGCAATACAAAGAAGACTTTTTTGTTTCTGGTTAAACAAGTGTGGACATTTGGTTTCATTTTGCAGAATGTATGATTGTTATTCATCACCTGCGATTTCTTCCAGCACCTTGTTTTTAGTCCTCTCGGTTTTGTGCAGGATTGCATGAAGTGTCTGTGTGTTGAGCCTCTTTGAAGTGTTACCAATTCATAGTGTCTCCCTTAGACCTATTTTGTTATCCTTCAAAGTGTAAGGCTTCTCTCCAACCTCTACGCAAAAGCTCCGTGCCTATGGCCTTGAGACAAAACCAGAATAACCTGTGTCTTGTTTGAATTCATTAGTAGTTGGCTCTCTTCCTAGACCAAGTGGATCACTTCTTTTGGTGCATCACCTCCGTTAGCTTATATTTTTTTTTCAGTCATCATCCTACCCCTTTTCCTTAGCAGACAATAAATTTTAGTGTGAGATCAAGCGCTGAAGTGAAGCACCTGAGGAACTAGCCTTATAAAAAAGCCTACAGGTTCAACCTCATCATAGGATACCCACATCCTGAGGTTGTCCCCATGCTTATAGCTGGAAGTGAGGGACCCTGAAGAACTCTCTCACAAGGGTGCAATTCCAAGCTATAACAGTTTTGGGACGCTCGGTGGGACAACTACTATTTCATTTTCATGAAAGATTGGTTAAATTTGATGTTGTTTTGATCATTTTGCAGCAGTGGTAGCATTCATCTTTCAGCATCTGCCGACTCTAAAGAACACCCAACTATCTGGTGGTAGAGCAGTAGCTGTCTTTCATGCCAAAGGTGACTACAAGATCGACTTCTGCAGGTATTCCTTTTGAGTTTGTTGAATTACTTTTAAACTCAACAAGAAGGTTAAGGTTTGCCCATACTCACCCTTACGTAAGAAGTTATCCTTCTAAACCAGTCATAAGGTATACCTACGCAAGAAGATTTTTATCAGCCCCTCTTGCTGCTATGATTCCCCAAAGAGCTTTTGTGCGCTTCAACGGCCAAAGCCCTTTGAACTTACCACAGTATGATCTTATGTCAGTAGCAGCCTTCAAAAGTGTTCCTTATTACGCAGGAGACCAAGCTGTAACTCCTACTGAGCACATAACAAACATAGCCAACTTCTGCAACATTCACAATATCACAGTGGAGAACGTGGTTGTTAGGATATTGGTTGTATCCTTCAAAGGAAAGGCATTGGACTGGTATAGGGGCCTAGCTCCTAATTCTATTAGCTTATGGGATGAGCTGGGAACAGCCCTGTATAAAAGGTTTGCAGATAAGAGCGATCATCTGTCACTTGTAGAGCCGCTGACCACAATCAAGAGAGCTCCTCATGAGGTCATGTAAGACTTCAATACGAGATTTCAAAAGGCATGGGATAGAATTTCAGCAGCTGTTAGACCGTCTCCAAACTTTGCTTTCTTGTATTATTTGAAGGCTCTCAACAACGACATAGTTGTAATGATTTAGTCTATGGGAGGAGACATACTGCCAAATGCATACGAAGTGGTCATCAAGGCAAAAAATTGCTTAGTGCAGGCTGGCAAGCTTACTCCCAGACCCCCAATGCCTCTTTTCCAGAAATCAGACCACCTCCTGCAGTCACTCCCCCACGTCATGTTATACTTCCAACGCCAACAATTGCTGTTATGCCTTCACCTAAGCAAGAGAAGGCCTCTACTAGTGGATCCAACGACTCCCAAGAGCAAAAGAATTACTTGGAATTGAAAAGCATGCTCCAATCCTTAGGGAGTGATGTGGTCAATGTCAAGAGGTAGCAGGCTTACAACAAGCCTTATCAAGCTCCGTATCAGCCTCAACATCCTTACCAAGCTAATAGGCCACCCTACAAAGGAGGTTTCCAAGGACAGGGGCAGCCTAACTATGCTAGGCAGCATAATTATAATCCGAACGCTGCAGGCCCTTTCAACTCTTTGGTCCCAGTTCAAAACAACGTGGCTCAGGAGGTTGAAGGGACAATGCCTTGGAATCATTCTTTTGGACAAGCCATTGTCCGAACTAATGGCTCCAACCAAGCTTTCAATGATCAATGGCAGCAGGCTATTGCTTATGGATATAACCAGGCTCTTATGGCCCAAAGCATAGAGGTGCCCACACTGACAAAGCAAGAGCAGCCTCCACAAGAACAAGGTTCGGATCAGGGGTCAAACCATCCGAAAGCCTCAATGGTCATCAGTGAACAAGAAGAGTGTTATGCATCCAATCAGCAGGCTACTCCCAGTTTGGCTCAAACCCTAGTCTCAGCGAACACAAGGTTCAAGAGAAGGAATACGGGTGACAATCAGGGAGCTTTCAAAGAACCTCTTGTCATCGCTCCTTCACTGACAAAGCCAGCAGCAGTTGCTCCCAAAACCCAGGCAAAGGCTGGGGGTATGCCAATCAACATTGTGGAGTAAATGAAGAAATCCAGCGTGAGCGTACCAATGTGGGACATGCTTTCCATGCCCGGCTGAGTAGACATTTTTCAGGAAGGTTTGTCCAAGATGAGTGTTTGTACAGCTGCAAGTAAGCAACCAAGCAAGGAAGCTGAAGTTTTCACCAATGCAGTCAAGAGTCCTTTGAGAAAGGTCAAGTAGTGTGAACAAAACCTCTCATTCTACATCTCATTAATCATCGGCGACTTTTTGGTGCACAACTGCTTGGTGGATAGTGGGGCCAGCACCTCAGTCATGCCAAAGTCTATTGTTGACCAGCTGAACCTCAAGTATGAGCCGCACACCAAGGGAGTCTTGCAGCGTGATGGTTCTTCCACAAAGCCAACAGGTATCATCAGGAATTTGAGCCTAAGTTTGCATGCTTGTCCTAGCATGTCCGTGGTGCAAGACGCGCTGACCCAAGATGTCACTCCTCACTTTGCATTGTGCCTTTCCAAAGAGTTCATAGCCAAGATTGGGGGTTACCTTATAGTAGATTGGTCTTACATGGCATTCAGAACAAGGTATGGGACTAAGGTCTCGATCAAGGCTGAACCCATGACACAATTCCACATTGAACCCCATCAGTCAGATAACGTAAACCTCAATTGTACTATCCTTGATGAGGATGAGTTTACAATTGCCCAAGAGTTGAACACTCATCTTGAAGAGGTTCCAAAGTTGTTCTGGGATGAGCTATGGGGGGATAACCAAATTTTCAACCCTTTGAAAGGTGTTGAGGAAAGAGACATGGGTGTCTATCTGCTACATGAAGAAAATCAGCCCATGTCTTCCCTCATTGGACCTAAAGAAGACCCTAAGTGTTTATGGAAGTTGTTCTTTGATGGCTCAAGGAGCAAAAATGGTGTAGGTGCTGGGGCAATGTTGGTTTCTCCTTCGGGTAATAAGTTTTTCTCTTCCTATAGGTTCCATTTTAGTTACTCTTCAAATGCAACAGAATATGAAGGCTCGATCTGTGGCCTTCAATGGGCCAATAAAAAAGGAATCAAACTACTGCAAGTTTATGGGGACAACGAACTCATAGTAAACCAAGTCAGAGGCTTGAACGTTACAAAGAATTCCTTGATAAGGTCCTACAAAAATTGAGTATGGGACCTAATTGGAGATTTTGAGGCCTTTGACTTTCAAGTTGTCCCAAGATATCAGAACCAACATGCCGACAGGATGGCAGCCGTGGGAGCTTAGTTTGACATTCCAAATGCGCTGAAAGAAGCTAAGGTTCAGAAACAGGTCAAGGTGGTGGTGAGGCCATCAGTGCTGGATAATAAAGCCCATTGGCAAGTTTTTGAGTGACAAGCAAATTGCTTGTTTCTTACAGCAGGAAGCTAAGTTCTCCCCCAACCAAGCTAAATTGCAGCATCAATATGAGGATCAGATTGTTCAACTGAAGTTGAATAAACTTCATAAGGGGTTGGTTACACTTGAGGGCCTTTTTCATGGAAACCATATGAGAAAAGACAAGACAGTAATATCAACCGATGAAGAAAATTATGAGAGAGCCCTCGTCTTCAAGGACAAGCTTCTCAAGCTTGGGAAGGTAAGTAGGAAGACTGAGAGGCATGCTTTCATAGCACTTTGCCAAGAGTATGCAAACATTTTTGCTTGGGAATACAACGACCTGAAAGGTTTTGATCCTAAGTTAGCTCAGCATATCATAGAGTTGGAGGCCAATGCCAAGCATGTGAGGCAAAAACAAAGACCCGTTAACCCCAAGATTGAAGCGCTGATGAGGAAGGAGCTAACCAAGTTGATCGAGTCCAGGATCATCTTTCCTATCAAGCATTCATCATGGGTAGCCAACTTGGTGCCTGTAAGAAAAAAGAGTGGGGAGATTAGGCTTTGTGTAGACTTCAGAGATTTGAACAAAGTCTCCTTGAAGGATCACTACCCCTTGCCATCCATGGAGCAACTTCTCCAAGTAGTTGCAAGATCATAACGTTTCTCTCTATTCGATGGGTTTTGTGGTTACAACCAAGTCTGGGTGAAGGATGAAGATCGGTACAAGACTGCATTCACCACCAAATGGGGCACGCATGCGTACCAAAAGATGCCCCTTCGGTCTATCAAATGCTGGCACAACTTTCCAAAGAGCCATGGACATGGCTTTCCAGGGGTTGCTAACCAAATGGTGCTGGTTTACTTGGATGACATCACGGTTTTCTCCAAAAACGCCAGCTAGCATATGGACGATTTGTGGCTGATTTTTGAAAGGTGCAGAGAGTATAGGATTTTTCTGAATCCTAAGAAGTGCGTGTTTGTCGTGCATGAAGGCAAGCTATTGGGCCACATCATCTCAAAGGAGGGGCTGTCTATTGATGCTGAGAGAACAAGTGCTATCTTGGCCTTATCCTTGCCCAAGCATAAGAAGGGGCTCCAAAGTTTCCTTGGAAAGATAAACTTCATGAGAAGATTTATCTCTGGTTTTGCAAATTTGATCAAGCCCATCACTGCTATGCTAAAGAAGAATCAAGTGTTCACTTGGTCAAATGAAGGTAAATCAACATTTGAGGCTATCAAGCAAGCCATTGCTCAAGCACCCACACTTGTGAATCCTGATTTCTCTAAGGATTTCATATTGTATGCTTTTGCCAACATTGATAATATATCAGCGATGCTGATGCAAAGAAATGGTGGACTTGAACAACCATTAGCATTCTTCAATTAGGGGCTTGAAGAGTATGAGGTGAGGTATACCTTTGTAGAAAAACAAGTCTTTGCAACAGTAAGGAGCCTCAAGAAGTTTAGGCCAATGTTACCCAACAACAAAATCCCCCTTATGGTGTTTCATCCTGGGGTAAGAGACTTCCTTCTTGACAAGGATTTGAGTGAAAAAAGAGCTGGATGGATTACTAAAGTCATGGAGTATGACGTGGAGATCAAAATCACAAAGCTAGTAAGAGGTAAAGGCCTATGTGAGCATATGGTTGATAACCTTCATGAAGACAAAGAGGCCATCTTGGTAACACAAGATATCCTACAAGCAGACGCACCTCCACCGCACACTAGTTGGCTCCATGATATAATGCACTTTTTGCTAACAGGTGAGTGCCCTCAAAGTATGGATAAAGCTAAAAGAAGGTATTTCAGACTTCAGTCCATACCTTATGCTTTAGTTGATGGGGTTTTGTTCAAGAGAGACCTCAATGGAGTGCTCCTAAAGTGTGTAGATGATGATCAAATAACCAAGCTTTTGGAGTATTTCCATGGTGGGCCTGTAGGAGGTCATTTTGCTCCAAGGACTACTGCAACAAAGATCATGAGGGCTGGTTACTACTGGCCTAGTCTCTTCAAGGACGCTTATGCAAGGGTGAGGAGGTGTTAGGTATGTACTCTTTTCGTAGGTACGTAAAGGTTAGCAGCTTTCCCTCTCAACCCGTTTCAAGTGGAGCAACCATTCATGCAGTGGGGTTTGGATTTCATTGGTATGATCAACCCCCCATCAAGTGTAGGGCATAAGTGGGTTCTCACTGCAACTGATTACTTCACCAGGTGGGTGGAAGCCATTGCATTGAAAGAAGCCAATGAAAGTGTAGTCTTAGATTTCTATGATAGCATTGTGACCAGGTTTCATGTTCCGTCCACTATCATATCTTTTAATGCATTGGCTTTCCTTGATTTGAAAACAATTGAATGAGCTGTCAAAATGGGCATCTACCTCAGCGCTTCTTCAAATTATTATCCTCAAGAAAATGGACTCACTGAGTCCACAAATAAAAATTTGCTGAGGATTATCAAGAGGACCATGGAGGAGAATCAGAGGATGTGGCACACCAATTTGAAGACAGCCTTGTGGGCTGACCGGGTAACTCCTAAAGCTGTTGTTGCCAATTCTCCATATGTTCTAGTATATGGAAGGGAGGCCAAGTTACCCATTTCCCTTGAGCTGCCTGCATTAGAGTGAGCCCATCAACTGTAGCTGCTAGAAGACGAACCCATGAATGTGAGATTGGCAGAACTCACAGAACTTGAGGAAACAAGGGACCTTGCAATGAAGATGCTGAAGGCACATCAAGCTCAAGTCAAAAAAGCTTTTGACAAGAGATCTACAGCAAGGAATTTTCAGGAAGGAGACCTGGTTCTTAAATGGGACTCAAAAAGACCAGACCAGGCAATCATACCAAGTTTGACAGCTTGTAGAGTGGCCCTTATTTGATCCACAGATGCAAACAACATAATGCTTTTTAGCTCGCCCAACTAGATGGGGAGGTATTACCCATCTCAGTCAATGGGATTCATCTAAAACCATGTTATTAGAAGAGTTTGCAGCGATTATATGTTGTTGTACATTTTGTATAGCTTTTCATGTTTTTCTCTAAGTGTTGTGTGCACATCCGTTTCAGTTGTGTGTTTTCCCTTACCTAAGTGCCATGGGCACAATTTGTTTCATTTCTGTTGTCCTTGTTGCTTCAAGGGAGATTTCCAAAAAGAGCCAGTGTCGTGGAAAAGCAGTGACTCCACGCCCAATGGATCGAACAAAGCAAATGAACTGGGTTCTCAAGCATAGCATGCATGCTTCCTTGCAAATCGCCAAAAATGTTGGCCATTTTTGGTCCACGTATCAAAGTTTACCTAAGTATGAAAAAGGGAGCTTTCAGGCAAGAAAATGGTAAGTCTTTGGGAGGACTTAGGGTTTTTCAACAGTGACAACTTCGGGTTTTTTGAAGGCACAATGCAAATCGGGTTTTCAGTAGTGCTTAGCTTCTAAATGTTTTATAAGTAGAAGTAATTCGGATTTAAAACCTGAATTACTCATGGACATTGTATTTCGGGTTCTCCAAGGGGCACTACTTGATTACTTCACAAGTTGTGAGCAGTCAGAAGCCCGAAATAAGTAAAGAGGCTTGACAAACCCGATTTGGTCTTGAAAATGGTACTTCTCGAGTTCTTCAAGGGATGAGTCTTTTTCAAAAAATTTGAAGGGGCTTTTGAGGGCAAAAGGGACCAGTTAACTTTTTCAAATGCACACTTCAATTTTTCCGAAGAGCTTTTTCTTCTCCAAGTTGACAGTTGCAATTTTCCCGAAGGGTATGTTACCCTTCAGAGGGACCATTTCAAAATTCCCGAAGGGTATCTTTCCCTTCGGGAGGATCATTCACGGGAGTTCGAAGGGACATGCAGAAAGCCCAAAGGGTCTCTTACCCTTCGGGAAATTCCATTGTGAAAACCCCGAAGGGTAATTTCAAAGATAGACGCGGACAAAAAGTCCAAAGGAATTCCTTCGGACAAATTGTCCAAAGAAATTTCTTCGGGAGATTTGCCCGAAAGAAATAAGCCGAAAAAGAAACCTGAGACCAAGTGTCCAAAGGAAATAACGGGCCAATGGACGTCAAAATCAGGATAAGTGACTAGCCTTTAGAAGTAATCGGGTTTGAAAAGCCCGAAGTCTTAAGGCTTAGGAAACAACAAAGTGAGAAGGCTTCAAGATGGACAAGCCCAAAGTAAGTAGACTTGAAGAACCCGAATTACTCTGGATAGAGTAAACCGGGTTTTTCCTAGTACTCTACTTAAAAGGCTTTACAAGTGAAGGATCTGGGAAAGTCCGAAGTTGGAGAGTTCAAAGAATCCGAATTACTCTGCATAGAGTAAATCGAGATTCTTCAAGGGCTCGACTAAAGATTGGTCCAACAACGCGAGAATCATGATGCAACGAATGGAAGGTTGTCGCGTGGCGTAACTAGAGCAAAAAGGGCCAATTAGTAAAGGACAAGTGGCACAAGGATGTTCAATAAGCATGGGAGAGTCCGAACAACTGGTAGCTGAAAGTTATGAAGGCTCTCATCTGCCATGGTTCATTGCCTGCAATCGTCGTTTGATGCTTAAATGCGTCACGCCAAGAAACATTCCAGCTGCTCACAACATGACTTTTTAGACATGCCAAAGAAAGTCTTAAAGACAGGAGAGGCTCGAGAGTATTGTCTGGTGATCCTGAGCGGCGCATTAAGGGGCAACAAGAAAGTGCAACGTCAGATTTTCTGCTATCGGCGACTTCTTTCTTCCCCTTCTCTCTTCCCCCTTTTCTATATAAATAGAGGCCTTTGTGCCAAGAAAATCATCCCCGGATTGGCGATAGAATCAATCTACAAAAATCGTTTTGTAAAAGACTCTTTTGAAGCAATACAAGGAAGACTTTTCTATTTATGGTTAAACAAGTGTGCACATTTGGTTTCATTTTGCAGAAAGTATGATTGTTATTCATCACCTGCAATTTCTTCCAGTAGCTTGTTTTTAGTCCTCTCGATTTTGTGTAGGATTGCGTGAAGTGTCTGTGTGTCAAGCCCCTTTGAAGTGTTACCAGTTCATAGTGTCTCCCTTAGACGTATTTTGTTATCCTTCAAAGTGTAAGGCTTCTCTCCAACCTCTATGCAAAAGCTCCATGCCTATGGCCTTGAGACAGAACCAAAATAACTTGTGTCCTGTTTGAATTCATTAGTAGTTGGCTCTCTTCCCAGACCAAGTGGATCACTTCTTTTGGTGCATCACCTCCCTTAGCTTAGATTTTCTTTTCAGTCATCCTCCTACCCCTTTTCCTTAGCAGACAATAAATTTTAGTGTGAGATCAAGGGCTGAAGTGAAGCACCTAAAGAACTAGCCTCATAAAAAACCCTAGAGGTTCAACCTCACCATAGGATACCCACATCTTGAGGTTGTCCCCATGCTTATAGCTGGAAGTGAGGGAGCCTGAAGAACTCTTTCACAAGGGTGCAATTCCAAGCTATAACAGGTATTTGGAATCGAGCACACAATAGTTCGCAAACCTCATCTCATGGTAAGTGGTTTGTCTTGTGAACTGCCCACCACATCGTAGAAGCTCATTTTAATGTATAATTCAGTGCACTCAACCTCTAGTTTATATTTGGCACATGATGTTCGAGCCTTAGAATAAATTGATTCAAATCATCAATACAACAGGACATAGTGGTGTCTGGCGTTCCTATCAATTGTGGTGCTCAAGAGCTTGGTCCAATTGGTATAGCGAGACATGGTGGTTCGAGAGGGTGGCAACTTGGATACATTTTGATACTCATGTTAGAAGTCAAGTGCTTAAGAGATGTTTTCTCTTATACGAAGGATGGAGCGTGATGTAAGAGGTCAACAACAAGCAAATTGGTCTACTACTTTGTAAAGTTATAGCATGCAATTGTAGGTTGTATAGATAGTTAAAGTAGAATGGAATGGAGTTCCGGCATGAAAATCTGGGGAGATTAGTTAGGAGTAGGTTAATTACTGCAATTGCATTGTAATGGGACAAAATTGTGGAAACTTGATTAAATAATGCCTTTCATCTAAGTGTCTTGGGATGAGACACCTATTTTACTCTGGGCGACTGTTAGCACGGGCATGGAACTTGGCATTATTTGTATTAAAATAGAAAATAAATGTAATGGTGGCAAAAAGAAGTCAGAGTCATGGGATAAGAAGAGTCAAAAGGGAAGATGAAGAGCCTTTATAAGCAAATGTAAAGAGAAGGAAAGAAGCAGGGCATTGTTGAATAAAATGTTTCTTTCATGGTCTTATTCGGAGTTTATAGTCGTATTTATTCTTCTTCCTCATTTGTTCATTATTTCCGTCATTTATTGTTTATAGTTGCAAATCTGGTTTATATTTCTTACCACTAATCTACTATCAACAATCTATAATTTTAGATACCCTACTACTGATAACTTGCCCCTAACATCCTAACCAAGTTTGTATGATGGTAGGGAATAGATAACTCAACTCTGATGCTATTGTTACAAACAACTTTTCTTGTACATTCATACACACGTAGAGAGAAGATGCATGAAGTGCAGCCCTTCAAAAGCACTATAGGAAATGATAAATACATATTTTTGATGACCACCATGATGAAGACTAGAGTATGACCATACAAGAATGAAGAGATGGAAACCATTTCAATAGGCATGGTTTGAAAATAAAATGGCCTGTACTTCCTCCAAAGAGAGATTATGAGCCCACGATATTTTCCCAAAAAAGATCAAACAGGTCCACAACCTTTAACAGCTGGTAGCAAACACTCCCAACTTTGAAATAAACAGGTCTACGGTGTTTATTTTTTAATTGCTTTTTGAAGTCCATATTTGACTTTTTGTCAAGTGAAAACCATAACAACAAAAAAATAAACATTTCTGGCCATGGATGCTGTCCAGATATGACCAGGGAATGCCAGGAGCCCTGCGGATAGGACATATTTGGGAAGATCTGCATGACTCTTGTCTTTTCCTGGACATATCCAGGAAGGATCATATCAGGATCCATATTTTTGATGACCACCATGATGAAGACTAGAGTATGACCATACAAGAATGAAGAGATGGAAACCATTTCAATAGGCATGGTTTGAAAATAAAATGGCCTGTACTTCCTCCAAAGAGAGATTATGAGCCCACGATATTTTCCCAAAAAAGATCAAACAGGTCCACAACCTTTAACAGCTGGTAGCAAACACTCCCAACTTTGAAATAAACAGGTCTACGGTGTTTATTTTTTAATTGTTTTTTGAAGTCCATATTTGACTTTTTGTCAAGTGAAAACCATAACAACAAAAAAATAAACATTTCTGGCCATGGATGCTGTCCAGATATGACCAGGGAATGCCAGGAGCCCTGCGGATAGGACATATTTGGGAATATCCGCATGACTCTCGTCTTTTCCTGGACATATCCAGGAAGGATCATATCAGGATCCATTTCTGAGCAGTATCGTATCAGTATCCAGGACCCCATACAACACTATCCAATAACATAGAGTTTTTCAATGTATATTGGACATTCTATCTGCTTTATACACAAGTGAATCTGTTAAGCCATAGGTGAATATGTATGCACTTGATATCTATGGATGGAATTTTTTTTTTAGTAGAGCAGAAAGGATGGAACTATGTTTTAGAGTGATATGCATTTTTTGAGTTTTAACAAATTTTGTCAATTTAATAGAATGCATGCCAATGAGTGGATGAAATGGGTTTTCTCCAATCTGTTTGATTCCCATGTGATTGCCACCCAGTTTATGCATCTCCATGTAGGCTTTGCTGGTATATCTACATTGTTGATGTTATAGATCTTGAGAAGAAAATGTGGTGCAAATTCTGGTTTGGTCATTATTGGTGTTATTCTTGTGTCTCTTGTTAATATCTTCCAATGTCCTCCAAACCACAGTTTCTGATCACTGGCCTATAGAATCTTGATTTTCCACCATTTTTCTGCCCTTTTTGCCCGTTTCAAGTTATAAAATGTTGGGTTTCAGTGTTCATATGTTAAGAATTCAGTGAAACACTAGTGGTGGGAGGGTTATTGAATAGAAGGTTACCACATGTATAAAACAGTTTAGAAATTAAATTAGTTGAAAGAAAATTCAAAGAATGGAATCAACAAGCATCTAGGATATATTTAAGCACAAGCTTGAAATCTAAGACATACTAACATGTATTCAGCAGTACATCCTAAGCCATGGTTCACAACCTAGTTTGCAGTCCATGTGGAATATTAGATTCATCTACAATTGGATGACCTTCATAGCCAAGATGAAATTTAACTGGAGACAAAAATCACTAATACTATGGAGAAAGGACAATTTAAACGACCTTCTCTTGTGCATATGCCACAAACAACTTTTAATGCCTTGGATTCTATGCCATCCTTGCATCATAAAAACAAATATTTCTCCAGAAAGGAGCTTCTATAGACTTTACAGATTCCATTATTAGCATCCAACTGCCATTTCAAGTGGGGCACATTGATTTGACATGCTAATGAGACTCATTAATTGTTTTCAAGTTATGCAATGTCAAATTAACTGCCTCCGAATTTGCATTGGCAGCTTGAATGGCTGATGGATAACAGAATTTTTTTGGCAGCATAGTTTGAAACCACTAAAAGATTGCATGTTACAATGAATAAAACTAGAGTTGATTGCATAAACATCAGAGTCTAACTCCAAAAACAAGTGGGAAGAATAAAAAACATATAAATCTGAAGGAAAAGCGAATGTCAAACAAAAGGTAGCACTGTGTGTCATGTCCCCTTCCAGTTGACATCTCTCAGAGCTGATGATTAGCCTATTATGTGACCCTCGTAGGCTGATAGGATGGATAGAGGGTCTTGCTGGAGCTTGGCTTGGCTTCGACTATCAAAATTTTTCCAATTGGCTTTTGTTCGGTCTCTTTCGGACACCGTTTGCCTGAGTTGCTATTTTTAGCAGTTTTTGGCACTCAGCGGAGCACCCCTGCTATTTTTAGCAGTAGTGTCTGGTCATGTGCGGAATCACTCCCTTGTTCGCTAGTTTCAATCGGTTCGAGAATCGGATATGTTTTGAGGGAGATATTAATATTTAATTGATTTAATTAAATATTAATTATTTGGGGCTATATTATAAAGTTATAATATTTTAATATTATAACTTAAGTGTTTTGACTCAAGGGGGCGACCATCATTAAAGTGGGCCGTTTTTAATTATATTTTATAATTAAAAATGTGTTTTTAAACTATTGAAAATTAAAAAGTTCGAATTTTTTTTAATGATGAAGCCTAATATGGGGAAATCGAGCTTTTGGAAGAATATAAGGGATTTTCATTGAAAAATGAGCAATTATTATTGAAGTCGATTTTGCCAAGTATTTCCTTCTGAAGACAGAGCCAAGGGTTCAGGTTTTCAATTTGCATTGGAGAACATGCAATCTTCAGTGTGTGCAATTCAGACGCTGTGAAATACCAACTGATCTATTGCCAGATAGAGAGATAACTTTATACAGAAGTTATCATAGAGCTTACAGAGGTTTATATCTTCAGGATTTTGGTCTGGAATTCGTCCAGAAAGAGACCTCCAATGTTGGCGCACCTGTAGTTAAGATCTAGCACTTATTCCAAGGCCGTACGTCATTTATTGCTGCTGTTGTAGAAGTCGTACAGTTTTGTACCAGGCCATACCTTCACAAAAAAGGGGTGTACTTTCTTCTTGGGGCAAATCGCCTCCTCTTTGACCAGTCTGCCATTACCAACTGGGGCGCCTATTCACCTAGCATCATTCTGGATCGTCATACGGAGGGAGAAAGGGTTATTTATTGCAGCTGTACCAGATCAAGACCATTTTCAGCTTGCAGCAAATCAGGTTTTTTTTTTTTAAAACAATATTTTTATATTATCTTGTATGCATGCCGGAGATTTTTATTGTAATCATCTGAAAAGAATAATAATAATATAGCTTAGCCAGTAAAAAGGGTTTACTGCTTCAATATTCATTTATTTGAATTTATATAGATTTCTTGCAAAAATTGCATTCTTTCCATACCAATGCAAAAACACCAAAAAAATTAAAAATATACAAAAAAAGTCCAAAAATACACAATTTCAAAAATAAGGGGAAACAGGGGTTTCTACAGTGGTATCAGAGCTAAATCCTGCCATCATGAGGGTTTAGCAATCTTATGCAGCCACAAGAGTTTGAGACACAAGTATTATACTCGCAGGAGGGCCTTGGTTGACAGGGAACAGGGTTTGAGCAGGCAGCCGGGAAACATCGCTGACAGGACTGACAGGGCAGGTATTCCTCATAACTCTAGGGATCAGGATGATGCAGAGGTTTTACTTGCTCTCAGAGATTTAAGAGCGGGTCAACGGCAGTCTAACGAAGTATTACAACAGTTGACAGAAGCACTTCAGAGATTGGGTACTCCGAGGAGACCGTCACCACATCGTGACGATGACAGGAGTGATGCAGGATCACGGAGAGCACTTAGGACTGCTTCTCGGACAGCAGACAGGCCCACTAGGCCTACTTTTGTGAGGCAGGACGCCGAGGAGGTTATGGCAGGTGAGGAGCCTGAGGAGTTGTTCGCAGACACACTTATGGCAGCGAACGAGGAGTGGGAGTTATTATCACCTGAGGTCAGAGAGAGGATTACTTTTGACCGATTTATCACACAGATGAGAGAACATAATAGAGGTCGACATGATTGGAGACCTAGACACCAAAATAATGATCTGAAGCATGCTACGAATAGGCTCACACTAGCGATGTTCAATGGTAGTGGCAAGGTCACAGCTCAGGCTTGGATTAGTAAGTTAGACACATTTCTCACGTTGCGTCCGATCGCTGAGAGGGATGCTATCAGATATGCGACACTGCATCTTGAGGGGGTAGCTTACGATTGGTGGCACCACGGGATGGTGACACTCCAGCATGATCGGATCACATCTTATCAGGAGTTTGTTGATAGGCTGGTGGAACGATTTGACAGGAAGGATCCAGAATCTTATTTCAGAGAGTTGGCTCAGTTGCGACAGAGTGGCAGTCTAGAGTCTTACATTGGTGACTTCTAGAAGTTATCAGTTATGGTTCCTGATATTTCAGAGAGGCGACTTGTAGTGCTCTTCATGGAGGGATTGACGGAACTATTGATAGGTTGGATCAAAGGCTTTGATCCTCCTTCGTTACAGGAAGCTATGAAAAAGGCGCGTAGTATGGAGTTGGCAGCCCCATCCAGTAAATTCAACTCCAGAGGTACTTCTTCATACAGGGACAATAAGGGCTTCAACAAAAACAAAGAGAAATCAGATTTTAACAAAGGTAAATCAGATTTTAAGAATGATTCAAAGGGCAAATCAACAGCACCACCATTGGATCGAGAGGCTCTTAACGATCTACGCAGGAAGAAGCTTTGCTTCTACTGCAAAGGTCCCTATGATGCCAATCACGATTGTCCTTTGAGGCCTAAGGGCAAGGCAAATCGAGTGATGTGGGTTTTTTTATGAGGATTCGGAGTCAAAAAATTTCGAACAGCAGGAGAGTTCTGAGGAGTCAGAGTCAGAGGCTTCAGGGCCTAAGGCAGAGACAGAGTCAGAGTTTCAGATTCAGGAGGCACGCCTATCTAGCATTCAGTAGGAGGGTTCATTCAGACTCCGTGGAGTTTTGGCTGGATAGAGGGTCATCACCCTTCTTGATATAGGAGCCACACATAATTTTATCGATGCTAGATTTGTGGAGAAGCGTGGACTCATTACTGAGGAGTTCGAAGGTATTAGAGTTAAGGTGGCCGACGGTTACACTCTTAGGTGTGAACGGATGATTAGAGATCTCCCCTTGCGCTTGAACAACTATGAGTTCAAGGCTGATTAATACATGGTGAAGATGGGGGATATCGATTTAGTCTTGGGCATGAAGTGGCTTCATTCCCTTGAGGAAGTCACTCTTCGTCTCAAGGACATGGAGATTCGTTTTGATGTGGATGGGAAGACATATTCTAAAGGCAATACGGGACAGCAACATCAAAACTATTTCTTTTCATCGGATGGAGAGGCTCATGCGACATGATATGGTAGAGTGGGCTGTCGAGTGCACATTGGCACCTATACAGGAGGGACAGCAGAAGACTGAGTATCATCCTGACATTCAGCAGTTGAGAGTCAAGCATGATAAGGTATTCAGTGATATTCCACCAGGGAGACCTCCAGACAGGGGCATTGAGCACATTATTGAGTTGAGGAGGGCGCTAAGCCCGTTATGATTACTCCTTATCGGCATCCTAAGCGGTTGAAAGATGAGATTGAGAAAACGATCAAGGAGTTACTTGCTATGGGTCACATTCGACCTAGAAAATCACCATTCACTTCTTCAGTTGTTCTGGTGAAGAAGGATGGCACCCTACGCATATGCATAGACTACAGAGTCCTGAATAAGAGGACTATTAAAAACAGATATCCAATACCTCGTATCGATGAGCTTATTGATGAGCTGCATGGTGCATGCTACTTCACGAAGATAGACTTAAGGTCAGGATATCATCAGATCATGGTTCGGGAACATGACATTGAGAAGACTGCCTTCCGTTGTCATTGTGGACACTTTGAGTTTGTGGTGATGCCATTTGGGCTCACTAATGCGCCAGCGACATTTCAGTCCACCATGAACAGAGTCTTCCATTCACTGCTAAGGAGATTTGTACTTGTTTTCTTCGATGACATTCTTATAAATAGCAGGACTTGGCAGGAGCATTTGGCTCATCTAGAGACCGTGCTCAGTATTTTGGAGAGGGAGTCCTTGTACGCCAAGGAGTCCAAATGTAATTTTGGGATGACCGAATTGATATACTTAGGTCATATTATCAGTGCTGAGGGAGTGCGGATGGATCCTGAGAAGATCCGCGCTATTGTAGACTGGCCTACTCCGGCGAACCTTATACAGCTGCGGGGATTTCTAGGTTTGTGTGGGTTTTATCGCAGATTCGTGAATGATTATTCACGTCATGCGGCCCCTATGACGGATTTGTTGAAAAAGGGTGCATTTTGTTGGACTCATGAGGCACAGGAGTGTTTTGTGAGATTTAAGGAGTTGATGACTATGTGCCCAGTGTTGGCACTATCGGATTTTTCGAAGCCTTTTGAGCTTCAGTGCGATGCTTCAGGTGAGGGCATTGGAGCGGTGCTTATGCAGGACAAGCACCCCATTGTGTACGAGAGGCGTAAACTCAGAGGGCTAGAGAGACTCTACAACATTTACGATAAGGAGATGCTTGCTATAATGCATGCCTTGGCAAAATTTAGGCAATATTTTGTTGGCAGCAAATTTTGCATCAAAACTGACCACAACAGTTTGAGACATTTCTTGGGGCAGCGAGATCTCAATGATCGTCAGCAGAAGTGGGTGAGCAAATTGCAAGCTTATGACTTTGATATCTCTTTCATCAAAGGCACCCAGAATGTAGTGGCCGACGCTCTCTCACGTAGGCCTTATTTGAGCTCTATGGTTCACATTACAGAGGATTGGAGGCATATGATTGTGGCAGAGTATGCCAAGGATACATGGGCATCCAGCATTGTTGAGGGATCGACGATTGATACCAGATATACGCTTGTGAATGACTTGATCATTTACAAGAACAGGGTCTATTTGATCCCAGGATCAGAGGTGAAGAACATTATCATGCGAGCCTTTCATGATGTACCTACTGCAGGACATCCTGGGTATTTCAAAACCTATAGACTAATTCGGGAGAGATTCACATGGAAAGGACTTAAGGCAGATGTTCTTCAGTATGTGCGTGAGTGCCCTATTTGTCAGCAGAACAAGCAGGAGAACACGTACCCGGCAGGATTATTGCAGCCACTTCCGATACCTGATAGGAAGTGGGAATGCCTGTCGATGGATTTCATTACGGGCTTGCCTAAAGCCCAAGGGCGAGATTGCATATATGTAGTCGTGGATCGGTTAACGAAGTATGCCCACTTCTTTCCGATCACCACCACTTACACAACTACACAGGTAGCAGAGGTCTTCTTTCGAGAAGTATTCAGACTACATGGGTTGCCACGGAGCATAGTGAGCGACAGGGATAGTCGGTTCTTGAGTCACTTCTGGCAGGAGGTGTTCAGACTCTGTGGGACTGAGCTTACACCGAGCACCAGTTACCACCCGCAGACCGATGGGCAGACGGAGATAGTGAATAAATGGGTGGAAGGTTACCTCAGGAACTATATTGCAGGGCAGCAAAAGGCATGGGTCAAGTGGATTCATTTGTGCGAGTATTGCTACAACACGACCTTCCATATGACCATTCAGATGTCCCCTTTTATGGTGTTGTATGGGTATGAGGCGCCGAGTTTTCTAGATTTGCTACTGAGTGACAGTAGAGTGCCGAGTGTTGGAGACTTGTTGCAGGAGAGTCAGGATACTATGAGGGCTCTCAAGGAGAATATTGCCAAGGCACAGAATCAGCAAAAGTAGTACGTAGATCAGAAGAGGACAGAGAGGTCTTTTGATGTGGGTGACATGGTTTATCTTATGCTGCAGCCCTATTGTCAGTCCACTCTTAGGAAGAGTGGGTCAGAGAAGCTTAAGCCACGATATTACGGTCCTTTCAGGATCCTGAGGCGTGTTGGAGAGGTGGCTTATGAGCTAAAGCTTCCGGTAGAGAGTAGGATACACAATGTTTTTCATGTGTCACGTCTCAGAAGGCGTTGGGACACCGTGTGGTACCTTCTGCAGTTTTACCTCTCTTAGATGATGAGGGAAAGTTGATTTTAGTACCTGAGTCTATCCTAGAGTACAGAGAGAGACAGTTGCGTAGGACTATCAGGGAATATTTGGTAAAATGGAGAGATTTGCCAGTGGAGGATGCTACATGGGAGAGCGAGGATATTCTGCGGCAGCCGGAGTTGAGATTGCTTGAGGACAAGCAATTTTAGGAGGGGCGGACTGTCATGTCCCCTTCCAGTTGACATCTCTCAGAGCTGATGATTAGCCTATTATGCGACCCTCATAGGCTGATAGGATGGATAGAGGGTCTTGCTGGAGCTTGGCTTGGCTTTGACTATCAAAATTTTTCCAGTTGGCTTTCGTTCGGGCTCTTTCAGACATCGTTTGCCTGAGTTGCTATTTTTAGCAGTTTTTGGCACTCAGCGGAGCACCCCTGCTATTTTTAGCAGTAGGGTTTGGTTATGTGCAGAATCATTCCCTTGTTCGCCAGCGTCAGTCGGTTCGAGAATCGGATATGTTTTGAGGGAGATATTAATATTTAATTGATTTAATTAAATATTAATTATTTGGGGCTATATTATAAAGTTATAATATTTTAATATTATAACTTAAGTGTTTTGAGTCAAGGGGGCGACCATTAAAGTGGGCCGTTTTTAATTATATTTTATAATTAAAAATGTGTTTTTAAACTATTGAAAATTAAAAAGAAGTTCGAATTTTTTTTAATGATGAAGCCTATTATGGGGAAATCGAGCTTTTGGAAGAATATAAGGGATTTTCATTGAAAAAGGAGCAATTATTATTGAAGTCGATTTTGCCAAGTATTTCTTTTTGAAGACAGAGCCAAGGGTTCAGGTTTTCAATTTGCATTGGAGAACGTGCAATTTTCAGTGTGTGCGATTCAGAAGCTGTGAAATACCAGCTGATCTATTGCCAGATAGAGAGATAACTTTATACAGAAGTTATCACAGAGCTCACAGAGGTTTATATCTTCAGGATTTTGGGCCGAAATTCGTCCAGAAAGAGACCTTCAATGTTGGCGCACCTGTAGTTAAGATCTGGCACTTATTCCAAGGCCGTACTTCATTTATTGTTGCTGCTGTAGAAGTCGTACAGTTCTGTATCAGGTCGTACTTTCACAAAAAAGGGGCGTACTTCTTGGGGCAAATCGCCTCCTCTTTGACCAGTTTGCCATTACCAACTGGGGCGCCTATACACCTAGCATCATTCTGGATCGTCAAACGGAGGGAGAAAGGGTTATTTATTGCAGCTGTACCAGATCAAGACCATTTTCAGCGTGCAGCAAATCAGGGTTTTTTTTTTTAAAAACAATATTTTTATATTATCTTGTATGCATGCCGGAGATTTTTATTGTAATCATCTGAAAAGAATAATAAGAATATAGCTTAGCCAGTAAAAAGGATTTACTGCTTCAATATTCATTTATCTGAATTTATATAGATTTCTTGCAAAAATCGCATTCTTTCCATACCAATGCAAAAACACCAAAAAAATTAAAAATACACAAAAAACAGTCCAAAAATACACAGTTTCAGAAATCAGGGGAAACAGGGGTTTCTACACTGTGCTAACCATAAGGCCAAAACTGCTTAAACTCAAACAAGTGATTACATAAAATACCTAAAATCAATCTTGTACATGTTCAACGGATTATATCTCAAATAACACTTCCAAGAAAGGGTATCCACTCCTCAAACTTTTATAGGAGGAAGGGCCTCTAATGTCATTATCCACTAACTTGAATTAAATAAACAAATCTATTTCGGGTCAGGCAAATCCCCTTGCTGGGTAGGAAGAGGTGAAATTGATGGATTTTAGTCTTTTACCATTTGCAGGGCTGGGGTGATTTCTATTATGATTAGGTGCAAACCCTGGATATTTGGCCTGTGATTATGTCTGGGGAGTATCCCCTACTGGGGACATCCAATAGCCGAGCTTGAACTCCAGCGGCTAATAAATGCGGCGGTGCATTTGAGACCCAAATCTTATCAGCTCAAAGTAAAAAAGCTTTAAACTTCGTAATCAAGCATAAGTGTGGAGTAGCGCAAAAAATTCGCATAATATTTTCATTTTTACCTTCCAATTTCTACTTTCAATCAGACTGTAACAGAGAGGGAATGGGTTTCCCTTCCTATCTATGTTCAATTTAACAGGACCACATGGAAAAGGAACAAATTTTGGTTGCTTTCCTTTTAAAATTAACTTGCTGAGCCAAGAGAGATTTAAAAGATAATCAAATTCCTTTCTATTTTCCAATTAAATATCAAAAGGAAATAAACAAAATGACAACACAATAACTGTGTGTGCAGATAACTGCCTACAAAATATATAAGCGGAATGACTCTGGACAGCAATCCCAATGCAAAGAAAAATGGACAGTCAATTCCCAAAAGAATAAACAACTGGAAGCCATAAACATGGCATAAAATCTCACACCAATAAAGTCTCAACTGGTAGCCATGACAAGGCATAAGTTCTCACTAAAATAAAGCCTTCATAGGCAATAACATCATAACCTATAGAATGCAATGTCTCAACCAAAACTCCACCCCCATGATCACCTCTGATTACGAGAAACAAGACTAAAACAGTGTTCTCTTAAATACTAGGAGGAGGGCAGCACAGTTTAACTGTTAAAATCTCCTGAAGTTTCATAAAACTTTGTCCCGCAAATGATTGGGAATGACACAAAAGTAGGTTAAACAATCAACTGAAATAATCCTCCAGAATTCCCACTTTACAGAAAATATGGGTACGGTATGGTCTTTTCTCCCACAATAAATGACCTCAGGTTTCCCTCAGAAACTCTCTTCTAATAACTGAAATCATGGAAATCAAAAGGCATCAACAATGGGTTAAAACCCTATACTGCAGTGCAGGGATCACATGCAGAAAAATGTAGCAAAAGAACCTTGCCAGTTTTCCACCAAATTTTCTCCCAAACTCGATACAAATTCTACTTTGCTGTCATTAAAATGCAGCCTTCAAAGGGATGAGAATATCCACAGCCAGAAAAAACAGACAGAGCCAGGTCGCAGCACACAAAGTAGGTAGGAATCAGGATGAAGAGAGGAGTCTTTGCACAATTCCTCTCATCACATAACTGGAAAATTTTATGTCATCTACTGAATCTCTCTAATACACAATATCAGACTGATGGTTCAGCATGTAAAATCACACAGGAAGAATGTCCTCATCCTTTCTTTCTTCCGAACTGACAAAGAATGAGCGCAATGTGGCAGAGAACTTGCTGACTTGTCCGCTCAAGCTTTTCTATATTTCCCTGTTTATGTTTTCTTGCCGATTGCTGTTTATGGAAGATGTTTTTTGGGATTGTGCAATTACTGGAGACTTTCTTCAATTGATTTTGTGATTACAGTACTTTGGTTACAACAAATTTCAGTGATAACTTGTCATAAAGTTTTTGTGGCAAAAAAAGAAGTGCACAAAATCGTAACTATCTTGGTGAAAATATGGGCATGAGGCTGATGGCCATGAATTTCAAACTAGATAAATTGGCCACACCACAGGATCCAAAGGCAGTAGCACATTGCATTGCTCTGTTGGGCAATCCACTTCCATGTTTTACCTCTCACCCATGTCCGTGGCCTAGGACTGCCTGCCTTGTCCTATCTGATTGGGTTCCACCAGCATTTTGTCTCATTCAGGGCATCAATTGAACAGGAGTTTGAGAGGACATTGGAGTTGATACAGAAACTACGTTGCCAATACGGGTATGAGAATCAGATACATGGATACAGGGTTATATTTGGGGTTTGGATACGTTTTGGATACGGCCGTACAAAAATATATATAAAAAATTAAAAATATAGCCACACAAGCAAAATTAACCACATAATATACATAGGGGAAACAAAATAAGTTAAATAGACACAAAACAGACTCATAATTCAGTCCCAGATATCATAATATTCAATGGTCAAACTTAGATTAGTTTTATAATAGATATATAGTGCAAATGTTATAATGCATGGACAAAAATAAAGACAAATCAGCATATTCATGATTCACTATATTCATTTTCATCTTCGGCTGTGATGTCTTCATTATCATGTGGTTCATTAGAACCACAAGCAGCAGCAATGGGAAGAAGTTTCAAACTCCTTAAACTCCTTGGCGCCAAATGGGTAGAGGTAGTAGTGTAGGATTAACAAAGGGAAGAAGTTTCAATCTTATGCAATTGAAAAAATGAAAATGAGAGAACAAATGTGCAACGAGAGGTAAAAATTAGTTTTCCATGGGGATGCGTCCCCCCAAAATCCCCACATTTTCGGGACGGGGACGTCCCCCTGCTGCACCTCCACCGCCGCTGTCCCTGGGATGTTTCCCTCTAAGAGGGGATGTCTTCAGGACGTCCCTTCAAAAAGGGGACGTCTAGGGATGCCCAAATGTTGCTCAAACCCCCAAGAAATGCACTGGTGTCCCCCGCACTAGTGGGCGCCAAAAAGACATTTTTTAAAAAAAAATTAAAAAGTTTTTGATTTGTGAGCCCTCTACCTTAACTCTAATTGCTAATGGGTGCCACCCCCAAGGCTTCCCAAAAGTTTATAAAAAGCCCTATCCCTCTCATTCCAAATCACACAAAAACTTCATTGAGTGAAGTAGAGAGCTGAAAGTATAGGCACCAAGCTAAGAGGGAGAAATTTGTAAGAGTGAGAGAGCATTACGAGAGGGAAAGTGAGATCAAGAACAGGTTAGAGAAGCCAAGAAGATTCAAGACTCTTCAAGTTCATCATTTGAACCATAAGATATGCCCTATCACCATGCGTTTGATTCTTTGAATTTATGATTTTTAATTTTTTTGTTTCATTTGTAAATTGTATTGTCTTTGATTCATGATTCATTTCTAAATTGAAAATTCTTATAATTATTTGTGATTCATTCAAATGCTTAAATTTTTAAATCTTCATTCAAATCAAATGCTTAAATTTCAAATCTTCATTCAAATCTGAAGTAAAAAAAACAAAAGTGAAATCCTTGTTTGACAAAGGTTAAGAACAAGGATTCCTCTTTGTATATCTTTTGCTTCTGCGCTTCATGCAACTTGAAGTAAGAAAAACAAAAAAAATATCCTTGTGTCTTAATCCCTTGCATTATGCATGGCTTGAATTTTAATTTTTAAATTATAAACTTACAAAATGAAAATAAATTATCATTTCTTGCAGTGTCATTATGAGTTCTCATAGCATGAGTGAGGATGAGGGTCAACCTCAAGGGAGTTGAGGTTGAAGCTGAAAGTGAAAATGACTCTGATTATGCACTTGATGATCCTAGTTTAGAAGGAGGGTGATTGTGAAAATCAAACTAGTTCTGTTGGGAGTCCAAATTATAGTTGCCCTTCACAAACCCTACAACAATATGCTAAGGGTCCCTTTGATCCGAAGAAACCTTTAAAACAATTTGCAATCAAGGTACCAACAAATCTTGGGACGTCTGGGGACACTAGGAAGTGGAAGTGCAACATATGTGACCTTGAATGGTTGGGCAACATGACTAGAACAAATGCTTACCTCCTTTTCCAAGGTAAAGGTGTAGATGTATGTGAAAAGGTGAAAAAAAACTTGAAATTTAGGGCTGAAATATGTAAATTATGGGGTGCCAATGAAGAAGATGCACCTACATCTGTTACTTTGCCACCAATGGGGAGGGGTCATTAGAGACAGTGTTCTACTTCCAGTGCTTTCGAGAGGCCAATGAATCCATCTAGTTCAGGGGCAGCAGGGCCTAAGGGGAAATGCAAGGTGACTAGTGATGCTTCAAATCCATTAGCAAAATTATTCAATGTGCAAGCAAAGGATGAGGCAAATGATGCCATTGGCAAATTCTTCTTTGCCAATGGCATTCCATTCCATGTGGCTCGCTCTCCTTAGTATAAGGAAGTTGTGGCAAAAATAATAAGAGCAGGACCATCATATGTGCCACTAGGGGAGACTAAATTGAGGACAACAATCTTGGATAAGAACTATTCCAAGATTAATATTTTAATGGAGAAAATGAAGAATACCTGGGTCACAAGTGGATGCGACATCGCCATGGATGGGTGGACAGACATTAGGCATCATCTACTCATCAATATTATGGTTACAAGTACATCTGGCCCTTATTTCCTTAAGTCTATTGAATATTTAGGGCATCGCAAGGATGCTGATTTTCCATTCCAGATTCTCAAAGATGCTATAGAGGAGGTTTGGGGCACAAAATGTGGTGCAAGTAGTGATAGATTTAGTCCGTGTGTGTAAAGTTGTAGGGAAGTTAATTGAGGCAGCCTATAGACATATTTGGTGGACTCCTTTTGTGTGCTCGCCATGAATAATGCACTCAAGGACATGGGAAAAATCAGCTGGATCAAAGCAATTGTTAGTGATGCTAGAGATGTGCAGATGTTTATTTGCAACCACCACACTTCACATGCACTCTTCAGGGCCTTCTCCAAGAAGGAATTCTTGAAACTTGTAGAGACTAGTTATGCATCATACTTTATCCTCATGGAGAGGATGCTTGAGTTTCAAGAGGCATTGCAACTAATGGTTATGACAACCGAATGAAATCGGTGGCCTAAGCCGAAGACAGAGCAGGGGAAGAGGGTGAAGGAGGTGGTGAAGAGTGATGTTTTTTGGGCTGATGCCAAATATATTGTCTTCATCGTTACTCCAGTCTTCACAGTGATTAGATATGGGGATGCTAATGCACCTACTCTTGGAGAGGTGTATGAGTGCATTGATACTATGCTTGATCAAATGAAGGCTACTGTACGAGAGAAGGACACCACATTGCAATTCTACATAGAACATATTCAGCTGATCATTCATCACAGATGGGAGAAGCTCAACATTCCCTTGCACATGGCTGCCTATGCATTGAACCCGAAGTGGTATGTGTAAAGGCATGGTAGACTTACACCTATACAAGATGTTGAGGTGAAGGCAGGGTTCATGAAGGCCATTCGTAAAATGTACGATTCTACAGAGGCCAACATCATTCGTACTGAGTGGACAAAATTTGCCACTCTTAGGGGATATTCACAGTTGGTCGAAATAGATAGAGAGTCACTAGCACAAGAGGAACCAATTTTGTGGTGGACTTTGCATGGGTCTGCTTCTTTGACTACCGATCTAGCCATTAGTTTGCTGTCCCAGGTTTCTAGTTCTCCTGTTGCTGAGAGGAACTGGTCTACTTATAGCTTCATCCACTCCATTAAGATGAACATGCTTACCTCTAGGAGGGCAGAGAAGCTTGTGGCTATACATAGTGCCTTACATCTCATTGACCGCAACACATGTACAAGGAGAGTCCAACAGCCAGATGGGATGTAAAGCCAGAGGAGCCAACATAGATTTATGATGATGCTACATAGCAGGGCTGGTTGGTATTGGTTTGGAGGAGCTTGAGCATGTGGAGTCCAGTAGTTCTAGTGATGAGGAGTTTGGCGAGAACTTTGGGGATGATTAGCCATTGACTCATTAGTATTTAGTGTTTTGTTTTTGAACATTATTGATACTCGATTGTAATCATGAATCATCATTATGAAATTTTGAGAATTCTGAATTTGATATTTTGATTTTGATTTTCAATGTTCAATGTTCATTGGTTCGATTGTTCAAACTTGAAACTTCATTGTTAAAAAGTTAAAAGCTAAATGTTAAATTGTTGATGTTCAATGCAATATACTTATTCCTTATACATCTTTTCATAACTAATTTTTCAAGTACTATATGTATTTGCACCGCTCCACCGCCCTCTCCCAGCTATCCCCCCACCATCCCCAAACTTAGGCCCACCATCCACTGCCCCCTGGCCCCCTCCCTGTCCCCAAACTTAGGCCTATCGTCCCCCTGTCTCGAAAACCCATCCCTGTGTCCCCCCCTGTCCCCCTGTCAATAAACTCCGTGGAACTATGGTAAAAATGCAATGAAAGGTAAGTGTGTTGTTCATTTTTGATAAAATGAATGTGAAAGCTGCTTTTAGGGTTGAGAATCCACTTTAATTTGTTTTTTATTGTATTTTGAAGTCCATGTTTGACTTTTTATTGGGCGAAATTGAAAAAAAAAAATTTTTTTGTTGGGATATGCTATGGATATGGCCAGGGTATGTCCTTGGGCTTGTCGATACGTCCAGATATATCCCAAGACATATCCAAATGTATATTTATCGGATACGTTCCTGCAGACCCCTGGGTACGGTATAACATAGTAGTGGATACAGATATAGAGGGTATACGGTGGGGATACAATGAGGGTATGTCCTTGGGCCTGGACGTATCCATAGGCCCAGGGACATACCCTGGCCGTATCCCAGCTATATACCCTTCGTATTTGTATCCACTGCCGTATCATACTAGGGACATATCCACAGGCCCAGGGACATACCCTGGTTGTATCCCCACTGTACACCCTCCATATTCGTATCCATTGTTGTATTGTACCAAACCCAGGGGTCTGCAAGGGCATATCCGGTAATGTAGTACAAAAAAATCCCAATTAAGCTGCAAATAGCAGCAATAGTTGAAGACTTGTGGTCACTCTAGCATGGTAGCACGAGTTAAATATTTTGTGAAAATTGTTTTTTGCAACGGTGGTTGCCATTTTTTTTGTGTTGCACTGAAATGCCCCACCCCCTCGTACCAGGTCTGGAAACGATTCCGGTATGGAAACACTTCAAAAACATCCGGACATGCGCTGAATTTTTTTTTGAACATTTCCAGGACATTTCTGGGCATTTTCAAGCATTTCCATGGGCCAAAAAAAATCAAGCCATTATCTTACAAAAAAGGTAAAATGATAGTATACATACTCGTCGAGGTCTAGAGGAGCCCGAACCAGACAATATATATAAAATGTTTAAGTTTACATTTAGATAGGGACATCTAGTTTCTTATACTTTAAGTTATCTTTGATATATATACTTACAGGGATTCTGAGAGTGGTTTTGGACCTCTAGGAGCTATAATGCATATTCTAGGTTTTGGGGGATCCTATCATATTTTAGACTTAGTCAATTTTTAGGGTTTTAGGATTTTAGACCTAGCCATAATTTAAGGTTTCAAGATTTCAAGGAGACATCATAGGAGGTATGAAGGATGCAAGAAGGGATGCAGGTATGATAGAATAATATGAGAACATTTCTCGCAAAGTGCCACGAGCCGATCTCACCCCATTCCCAGTGCACCCTTTAAGGTGTACACTTAGGGAGATTCGATGTATCGGTGAGCCCCTGCAAACTAGATGATTTATAATCAATGAATGATAAAGTTGAAAATTAGGGGGGGTGGCATTCATGATTTTGAGGACAATCTAGATGAGTTATTTTAGATTTGAATGTACATTTTGTCTTTGATGTAATGAATGAATGAGTACTATATATTTTAAAGTGTTTTATCTTTTATAGATTGAAAATGAGTATTATGCATAATACTCTTTTTTAGTCTATAAAAGATAAAACACTTAAAAATATATAGTACTCATTCATTCAATATACATACATACATATATATAGTATAAACATTTCCATGACGTTTCCAAATCAACGGTTTTTGAAAATCCGCATTTAGGAAACGTTTCTGTTTACATTTCGAAACAACAGAATGTTGAAACTTGAAGGTGATGGCATCTTTCAATCACTGCCTGCATTTTGTATTCTTATTTGGCATTTGTCCCCAATATTATTTCTTTTGTTCTATATATTCTATCTTTAGTAATAAGTGTTTCAGGCATCTTACTATGGTTGGATCTATTTTTGTATTGTGTTATCATGTGCGAATGAGTTTTCTGAATTTATGTAGTGCTTGGAATGTATCTTAGTTGACGTGTAAGGATTGAATAATATTTTTGGTCGGCATTATTAGTGGGGTCTTCTTCAAGAGATTGGAGGAGTGCAATGATAAGACCTTCAGAATCAGTACATTATGGGCACATTTATTTGCAGGCCCAACAACCTTCATGTGTTGAATGCACACAGAGAATGTTCGAAGAACTTAATATAGAAGGTGAAGATAACAACAGGAACATTGAAAATTGTGAAGCCTATCTTAAGTTCCTAGATGAGGAGTCACCTAATACACTCAGTGAAAGTGATTCACTATTGGAAAAAGCAAAGGTGTGCCCCTTAAATTCAAAGGTCTCTTCAATTTGCGTGTCTTGTATGTTGAGACGAATCTGCATGCAACTTCATCTCCCTTTAATTCTAATTTGAAGGTTTCCATTGTTGGATTTTTTATGCCAGAGCATTGCTGAACTTGAAATCACTATGCAGTCTGTTTGATTTTCTATCCAAAATCTTCTCAAATGGGTTCTGTTATGTGACCGTCAAAGGCCAAATATTATTTCCAATGATATTGATTTTTGAAAGAGAGAAGTTTTCAGAAATTTGCGAATGGTTTATAAATTCAATGTTTTGGACCATACTTTTTGGTCCACCATTAGGATGAGATGATAAGATTGCAAATGAGGGTTCCTTAGATAGATAATACAAGATACAACTTCAGATAGGAAACATCAAGGAGGAGGCTAATAATTATTTTTGAAGCATTAGTTATTTTCATATACCTGATTATTTCAAACATTATGGATTGCCAAAGCTTGAAGTCTTTAATTGATATAGATTTTGTTTCTTCATCTATGGCAGTGCTGAAGGCCACAGAGGAAAAAAATAAATTAGAAGCTCAATTGGAAGAAATTGAGAAACAAATAATGGATGTCATACATCCGTGGCAAGAAGAGGAATTGAAATTAGATAAAGTTGCAGAATTGGAAGAAAGGTACTCTTTCTCTATCCCTGTTTCTGTACTCGGGCAATGCTTATGCGGTCTACCTAGCAGCCTATGTAGATTATTGATTTATGCAAATCTAATTTTACTTTTAGGCTCAAGCGTTAGCCAGAATTTAGATATACATTTGCATGAAAATTTGTTTGAAGAAGTATTATTCTTGCTATATCATATATCATAGTTTTCTCCTTTTAAAGCATGCACATGTTTTTTTTTTGTCAAATTGTCTTATTCTCAGATTAATCAGACAATTCAAATTCAGTTTATCTTACCTTTCCAAATTACAAGTTACAACTTAATATTATACAGATAAGAATTATTTCCTAGTTTATTGGGTTAAACACAATGTTAGTTTTAGATTATAACTTGGGGTTTGGGTTCGGACCATTTAGCTTGACATGATATATTTTCTGCAAAAGCACCAATCAAAAGAATCATCATGTTTTAAGAGGGATGGGAAACATATCTAGCGAATAGAAGATCTAAAAGGCAGCTAGACGTATAAAAATTATAGAGCCATTTTAAAGTCTGCCCAATTGAAGCTATGGCTATTTTTGGGATATGTGGTTCTTGGCAAGCTTGAGTTTCCCCTTCAGTCACTTTACATTTTATGGTGCCTAGGACACAAAATGCATCTCTAATTGTAGGAGTTTTCCCTCAAAACAGTAAGAGCTTTTGTTACAGAAAAATTGCAGGAATTCAATTAGTGGATAGAATAAAATATATGACACCTGCAGGATAAAATATGTGATGGCTGCAGAAGCTTGTATTCACTGTTAGGTCTAAAATCCAAATATGTAATAAATGTTTAAAACGATTATCCTAATTTACCACTAGAAAGAAATAAAAATTAATAACTGATTGGAAATTCAGTGGGGATGTTAGAATTCCCCTATTGTGCTGTAAATTCTTAAACTATGCACAATGGATCAAATCATTTTGCATGTAAAACACATATAGAAGACATAAATAAACACATACAACAGTGATTTCATTCAATCAAAATGCTACTGTTGCACATGAACTTTTCCTAGATTTTAACTTTAAAAATGTTACATTATTTTTGTAATAACTATAATAATCATTATATATACACATTTTGCATTATAATTGGGAAGTAGTAGGTGATTATTTTGGTTGCAAATAGGGAAAACATTCTCATCATGTGCTTGTTCCATAGTTACCAAGAGAAGGGTACGGGAACGGGTACTGCTACACCATTGTTAGAAAAATAGGAGAGATGTATGGGTAATGGCACGCCATTTTTTAGAAAAATAGGAGATGGGTACTTCAAGATGGAAAAAAAATTTAAAAATATTAATTATAATATATATAATTTAGTGAAAAAATAAAATAATATTAAATACAATACAAAATTTTATTTAAATTTAAAGATTTCTATTATGAAATAATCTAATACAATATAATGCTATTTATTTTATACTAAATCCCAACTTTTGTTTATGCTAGTCTTAATCAATTAAGGGAGAAGCACCACATCGTTCGCTATGGTTATTTTTCTTTATATAATTTTTAATCCATGCCTCTCCACATGTCTAAATCCCAACTTTTAATCCCAACACCTTTTTAAATTCCAACTTTTGTTTATTCCTGAGAGAGACTTTACACTCGATTCCTTGTCACTATTTATTAGTCCTCTTTCCACCTTCTTATCCTTAGATGAATATGAATTAAACGCTCTTAAAGGAGATGATATTTCTTCTTAAACATACTTAGGTTTTATTGATCGCTTCTCCTTTTATTCCCAAGTCTCTTTTTTAATCTCTCAACTTGGGGAAGGGGACCAATAGTTGGGACCCCAAACTTTAGGGCCCCACATCTTCTACAAAATGCCACCTCATCATGCCAAATTTGACATTTTAGCTGGTGAATAGTCTTCTTAACCTAAAAAGGCGAGTTTGGAAGCGATTGGACTTCGTCAGAAGCCACACTGCCATTTCTAGGTTGAAAGGTCATTTACACGCCATTTTTTAAGTATGATCAATGATTAACATATATAAGTTCAATTGTTAATGAGAAAGGACCATTAATTGATTACATTTGCATTCATTGTTTTTAAATATGATATGGAAATATGTACACAAAAGACAATAAAAAATCTACATATCATTACTACAAAATAAAAGGACATAATAAAAAACATACATATCAGAATAATAAGGTATGCGAGCATTGACGTTTGAAATTTCTAGGTGATGGCGATGACTGTGCATAGGGATGGAACAGAATTCCGACACTAGGTGTCGTGATTCTGTTTGTCCTTTCTTCTTTTCTTTCCGCAAATCGTGACTTTCTTTTCGTGCCTTTTTTTGTCTTTTCCTGCCACGTTTTTGTCTTTGCCCTTTTGTTTGCTTTTGTCTACTTTTGTTGGTGGGTATAGAGTTGGCCCTTCGGGGCAAACGTATCTTTCTGAGGGTGGTCTTTTTAAGACATGGCAGAGAGGGGAATCTTCGAGGTTCTCTTTCAAAGATAATTAGGCCACACATGAGGTAAATGATTTGGGTCCGGAATTTATAACTGGTAAAGGGGAATCCTCCAGGACGTCCTTTGTTGTGGTTCGAGGGGATTCCATAACACTTTGTAGGGATTCCAGACTACAGATGCATGGTCGAAATCTTCAAAAAAGACCTCTCCGGATGCCAAAAATGGATCCAAGGAAAAATGATAACAGATGTATGAAGGCAATGAATGGTGCACCAGTGATATGCCTTTAAAAAGTTGATGTGCAAAATGAAATTGATGTCCTCGAGAACAAAGGTTTAATTATTAGATTTTTGGGCTTTCGTCCTTCACTGGCAGCGTTGAAAGAATGGACTCAAAAATTCTGGCACACTAAAAGTGAGTTCTCAATCTTTGCTTACCTAATGGCTATTTCCTATTTTTTTTGCATTAGTAGAAGATTGAGAATTTATATTCCAGGGTGGGTTGTGGTTTTTTGGTCGAGCAGGACTTTTTATGAAACCTCGACATCCCATGTTCTAATCAGATGAAGAGCTTCTCTCGGTGGCTCTAGTTTGGGTTCGTCTATTTGGGTTGCCTACGAAATATTGGACCAACATTGTCTTCATGGCAATTGGTAATGCCCTTGGAACTTATGTGATGATGGCTAAAGCATCATTACAACTGGAACAAATGATTTATTCCTGCATTTGTGTGCTGATGGATCTTAATAAACCCTTGCCTACTAAAATCTCCCTAGTTGTGGAAGATGATTAGTGGGAACAGGGGGTAGATTATGAAAACATTCCATTCTGGTGTCATATTTGTCATGAATATGGTCATCTCCACAAGGATTGTCCACATAAGGTTACATAATCTTCTGAAGAAGTCAAACCTCGAGGATTTCATTGCATCGAAAAAAAAAGAAAACAACTAAGAAAAATGATTAGGAGAAAGTGGACATTCAGAACAGTAATAGATTTGCTAGTTTGCAACAAGATCATGAAGATAAAGTGTTAGCGTGATTATGTATTTATCTTGGGTTATTGACTAAGGTAATAAGTCTATGGTTAGTTGCCTTAACCACTTGGGTTAAGAGGAGGTTAGTTTGTTTAATGGGCTTAACTATTTTCATGTTAGCAGACGTTGGTTGTTTTACCCACCCTTTTCACATGTTTCTCGGGTGGCTCATTTCTTTGCCTATTTAATAGGCCTTTTTGTATTTGTTCGGATATGGAATGTATGCTGTGAATACAATCTGGTTCTTTCTCACTGCGTTTTATTTAATATGGTATTTAGAGCCCATGGTCCATAGAACATGAGTGGAGGCCTATGAAAGCTAGAGAGGTCGGTATCTTGCCAGGGAGGAGCTTCATGTGCCTAGTGGAGAGCCGGAGGAGAGCAAATTTTGTAAGCTCAACCTGAAGACTAGAAAACTGCCCGGGAGGACCAAAAGACCAAATAAGATCAAAAGGTCAGAAGAAGCAGTTTCAGGGGGTTTAAAGCCTCTGTTTATTTTTTTTGGGTAGGCTGTATGGTTTGGGTGCCGTACAGTTCAGGGAGAGGTGGAAAAATTCAAATCTTGATCGTTTTCAGCGAAATAAGAGTCTAAATTGTGAGTTAATTCAGAGCTTGAACAATGGTGCAGACAGTTTGTGATTTCACGGGCTCAGAATTAGTTCTTGAAGTTTCATAGGGAGGCCAATTTTCTGATTGGTTGAATATTTTCATGAAAATTTTAACCTAAAGTTTTATTATTTCAATTATTTTTTATTTTTTAATTGAAATAAATCAATACTTTAGCCAATAGGGGTTACTAGGGACCAACCACTGATTAATAATTATGGAAGTGTCCGGGAAGTTAAAAATTTCACCGTTTTCTGGATTTTTATTTGGATGTGGACGGAGAGAATTTTTTAAATCGGAGTTGTAGGTTTCCCGATTTAATTGTTTTAGTGGTAGAAAATTTGAGATCTTGCAAACGGTATTGAGTTTATTGCTGAAAACCGGTAGAGTTGTTCAATGTCAATACAAAATTAGTGTGTAGAAGGAATTTTTATAAAAGCCATTATAGTTTTTTTGATTTAATTGTTTTCGTGAAAAACTAGGTCAAATGGCTAGTATTCAACACTTGTTACTCCCAGATTCTCAGAAATTGACTGGCAAGAACTTTAGTTTGTAGAGTCACAAGGTTTTGACGATATGTGAATATCGGAACCTTGATCAAATAGTGCTCAGTAAAGAGCAAAGGCCTATCATTGGTTATGATGACTATGATAAACGTCATCATGAGGCTTTTATGTTGTTAAAACTGTCAGTAGCAGATAATCTAATCTCAGAGGTTAGAAATACGACCATTGCATCAGTTTGGTGGACTAGTCTTACTTTTAAATACCAGGTTTTTGAAGCTGGTAGGGTATTGTATTTAACTAATTTGTTATTTTCTACTAAGATGCAGGAAGGTGGCTCTGTTTTTGAATTTTTGTTGCAGATCAAGGACATCAGTGATCAGTTGAAGGTTGTGCAGAAGCCTGTTGATGAGCAAGATTTGATTGCTCTGGTTATGTAGAATCTTCCACCTTCATTTGAGTCATTTGTGGAGTCCTTGCACATGATTGCTGAGATGTAGACTTTGGACTTTGAAAAGCTGTCCACATTGTTATTGCAGAAGGAGAGACAGTAGGAGCAGACAACGTTGTCTACATCTACTTCTATAGAGAGTGCATTCTTCATCAAGGGAAAGGGTAAGCAATTTGGTAAAATTACTAGTTCTCCAACAAAAACTTCACAAGTGGTTCTAATAAGAGATCTAAGTGGAAATGTTTTTACTGTAAGCAACTTGGTCACCTTAAGAAAATTGTAGGAAAAGACAACAAGATATGGCTACCCCTAGAATGAAAGCTCATCATGCGAATGTAGTTGAAGGTGAAGGCGAGGAATCATCTCTTGATTTTGCTTTCATGGCTTCTAGTGGTAATTCTGCGGTGGATCGAGCTTGGTACTTTGATTCAAGGGCATCTTGCCATTATACATGCCATAAGGACTGATATGTGGATTTTGTTGAAAATGACAGTAATAATGAATCTGTATCTTTGGGAGATGGTAGGACTCATTTTGTGAAAGGATATGGTAATGTTTAGATCTGTTTTAATGGTGCAATTCAGTATACATTTAAGAATGCTAGGTATGTGCCTGATATGAACAAAAAATGTACTTTCAATTAGTGAGATCACTTCAATTTCTGATTTTGTTGTAAAGTTTCAAGGACAACAATGTTTAGTCACTATCAGAGATAACAAGATTAATACTATTGGAATTGGTGAGAAATGCTTCTACAAGCTTGCAGATCCACAGAGGGCAAAGGAAAGTGCACATGCAACGGTTGATGGCACGAGTTCACTATGGCATAAAGGTATGGGCATTTGAATTTCCAGTATTTGACTACATTGAGCAAGACTAAGATGGTTAAGGGGATTCCTTCTATTCGGGATAGTCATCATGTATGTACTGGATGTCAGTTGGGGAAGCAAGTTAGACATTCATTTGATGTTGGTAAAGCTTCAAGAGCTAAGGGAGTATTGTTGATATGTGAAGTCAACATTTGAATAAGCAGGGGGCGACCAAGTTGGTAGGCTGGACGATTAACTCGAGCATGGATTTCCAGGTCAAATTCTGTACAATTTTGTATTACACATTTTTTGGGGAGTTAGTACACGTATTTTGTACTACATGCGGACTTGTACTACACATGTTTTGTAGTACACGTGGGTTTGTACTAACACGGTTTTGTACTATGTATTTTTCCTATATAAGGAATCCATGAATTGTAAAGTATCACTGAATTGTACTCATTGTATTCATTTTTGAGCTTGTGCGTGGCGACTGCCATTATTATAATTGTGGATTAATTCTTGGATAATAAAATACTGAAGACCTTTTCCTGTGGTTTTTTACTTGGTGATTTGCCAAGTTTTTCCACGTAATATCTGTGTATGTGTCTTGAATCTATTTTCCTTCACTGTGATTATTTCTCTTTGCACGTTATTTTTCAACAAGTATTTTGGATCTGGTACATGCGGATTTGCATGGTCCAATGCAGACACCTACCCCTCTGGAGCCTGTTATTTTTTGTTGATGGTCGATGATTTATCGAGGAAAAAGTGGGTATACTTTATAGTGAAGAAATCTGATTGTTTTTCTAACTTCTTTACTTGGAAAGCTATGGTTGAAAAACAGGCGGGAAGGTCAGTGAAATTTCTTAGAACGGATAATGGGGTTGAGTTCATCTCAAAACAATTCAAGCAGTTTTGTGCCACTGAAGGCATACACATACAATATTATACCCCTTACAATCCACAACAAAACGGAGTTGTGGAAAGGCAAAATAAGATGGTGATGGACATGGCTCACTGTATGGTCCAAAGTAGAAATTTTCCGTATAAATATTGGGTAAAAGTAGTGAATATGGCGGTGTACATCCTCAACAGAAGTCCTACAAAAGCATTGGAGAATATGAATCTAGAGGAGGTTTGGTCAGGTCAAACTCCAGATGTAAGTGCTTTCCAAATTTTTGGTTGTGTAGCTTTTGCAGTTATTCCTAGTCAAAAGAGAAGTAACTTGGATGCAAAAAGCAAAGCATACATGTTTGTTGAGTACAGTGAGCAGTCAAAGACCTATAGATTACTTGATGTTTCTACTAACAAAGTTTTGGTAAATGGAGATGTTATAGTAAATGAATAGATGCCATCCTTCACAACAACTGGTACAATTTTAGATATTGAGTCGTTTTCTTCTAATGATTCTATTATAAGTTGCGGTGTGAAAGTTGAGTAGGATTCTAGTTCATCAGTGGAATCACATTCCAGGGAGGGAATTGATGTAGGTCATTGCGGTTCCAATAGAACAACCAAAGAAGCCAAAATGGTATTCTACCACTATGGAAGCACTAAAGGAGGGAGACTTGCCACAGGGTGTGGAAGGAAGAAGATTGAGATTAGGAAAGCAATTTGGTAATAGAGGTGAGCATGACAATTTTGCTCTAACAACTGCTGTTTCACATGTATTTGAGCCTAATTCTTTTTCAGAGGCCAAAGGGAAGCATGAGTGGGAATCAACCATGCAATTGGAATATGATTACTTGATGAAAAATAAGACTTGGGAGCTCATGGAGCTACCACTAGGAAATAAATCTATTGGTTGTAAATGGATTTACAAGGTAAAATGCAAAGCAAATGGCTCCTTGGACAAACACAAAGCCATATTTGTTGCAAAAGGTTACGCATAAGAGGAAGGGGTTGATTATGAGGAGACTTTTGCTCCTACTACAAAGATGACAACTTTTTGTTTGATTGTTGCTATTACTACTCAGTTTGGATGGCAGGGGCACGAAATGGATGTCAAGAGTGCTTTTTTGAATGGAGATTTGGAGGAAGTCTACATGGTTCAGTCACAGGGTTTTCAGGTTCTTGGTAAGGAACATCTTGTTTGCAGGTTGATCAAGTCCTTGTATGGGCTTAAGCAGGCTCCTTAAACCTGGTATATGAAGATAGATACATACTGTTGACCATTTTGGTCTTGCAGGCCAAAATCGGTCCCCTTTTCTCCCTGTTGTTCTGAGCTAGTTCAATTCGGATTACACAAGTCTTCCAGCGGAAGACGACCCAGTTCAAAGAATGAAAGGGCTTCTACAAAAGCTTCTTCGGACCATTGAACCATTCAGTTCAATTGGTTCAATGAGTTGGTTTAGTTCAATTGGTTCAGTTCATTTGGTTCAAGTGCTTGTTTCAAAGGCTTGGTTCGAACAACTTGCTTCAACGGCTCGTTTCAATGGCTCGGTTCAACAGCTTGGTTCGCTCAATTGGTTCAACGGCTCGGTTCAAATGAGTTGGTTCATCGTTTGGTTCAAAGGGACCATTCCAATGCCCTTGCGGAGGGCAATTTTCGAACCCAAGTGTCCTTGCGCAGGGCAGGAAACACTTGCAAAGTGAACAAGGCAAGTTGGAATTTCCTTCGGGGAAGTGAACAAGAGAATTTCTTTAGAAGAAAATCCCGCGAAATGAAAAAAGACAAGGCAAAGGCATAAATTGATTTCTTTTAGACTTTTGTCCAAAGGAATTCCTTTGGACAAAAAGTCCGGAAAAATTCGGAGAAAAGGCCGCGGGAGGAAAACCCGAAGAAATTCCGCAAGTCAAGCAAAGTGATCAAAACAATTCTTGCGGACTTTTTATCCGCGGGAAAAGTGGCCGAGTGAAAAGACCCGGGGAAATAAGCGAAAAGCAAAGGAAGAAATCCTTCGGACAAAATGTCCGAAGGAATTCCTTCGGGCATTTTGTCCGAAGGATTTCAAGACCAAGGAGCCGAAGGACAGGTGCCCTTGCGGGGGACTCTCAGCCAAAATGAAGGACACTTCTCCAAAGCCGAAGGGTCACCTTCCCTTCGGGAGGGTCCAAAGCAAAAGCCTGAAGGAAAAGAAACAGAAAAGGCTGAGCAAAGGAAAAGGCCGAAGAAATTCAAAGGGGTGACGGGCCCGAAGATGTCAAAATCGAGCACGACGAACTAGCCGTTGGAAGTTCAAACGCAGTGACGAGTGCACAAACGTCAAATTTAAGGTAGTGAAATAGCCATTGATTTTGAAAAGCTTAAGAACAGGGCGCGAGTGAACTCGACAACCCGCCAAGAAGATAGCCCCCGAGGGCCAAAAGCCAGCAAAAGACAAAAGTTAAGAATGAACCCAACGACCTGCTAATGAAAGAGCCCAAGGAGCCAAGGAAGTAGAAGAAGATAGCCCCCGAGGGCCGAAGGAGCTAGAAGAGACAATGCCAAGAAGAGACAAAAGAGCCAAGTGCAAAAACGGACAAAATAGTCCAAGTGGCAAAGGAAGGCGTCGACTCAAGGAGTTACGCCAGCGGTTGGAACAGTGCCTGCCAAGTGGTCATCAAGAAGCGCAAACAGTGAACGACGCGACCCTGTTTTCTCTACTTTGCATTTATAAGTAGACAAACCGCGTAAATATCTGAAGGGAGCAGTCTGTTTGTAGAAAAGAGGCGCGGCACATGCTTTCACATTAATGTTTGAACGCCAAAGTCAAAGCAGGAGCTGACACAACATTATCTATCAAGCGGCTTCCTCTTCCCAAGGCTCGGAACGCACATGGACCACTTGTAAAAAAGGGCGCCAAAGTCTTTTCCAAAAAGCACCAAAGTCTTCTTCTCTCTATATATTGTAAACTTCTCATTTTGAGAAGATATCTCTTAGCCTGTAAGGCAAAACTCTGCCCAAAAAATCTCTCGGGCTTGTAAGGTGGAGCTTTGCCGGATTTTACCTTGAATCAAGACTTAGCAATTTTTACCTCCATTTGAACTTGCACACACGCATATGTCTATACCTTTGTTCTGTGTTAAGTCATTTTCTTTTATGCTTCTGCAAGATGATTTCAGCATGTCTAGTGCATTGTGAGCTTTTCTTTGCAGGTTTGCCAGAAGTGTCCCTAGAGGAGTGTAGGTGCCTGCGAATAGGCTACCATAGTGTGTCTGAGGACGTCTCTAGTAGTTCTTCCTCTCTGTATATCCACGGACCCCTAGCTCACTGATACATAAGATTTTTCCACATCAGATGAAGTGTATGACAACTTCTTGGTGAAAAGCGTATGTTTGAGCTAAGCAGATCAACTTTTTTGGTGTATCACCTTTTAGTTTAGGTTTAGGTTCTGTTTTCAGCATCCTTCTCCCTTTTCAACTTCCCCTTTTTTTATTTATTTGTTAGCAGTAGGAAATCCAGGACCTAAAAGATACATTGAAGGGAGCTAGCCCTTATCTAGAGACTCTCCCTCCAGTTTTGCCAGGCCCACAGGCAAGAGGGGAGTTTCCATTGTTGCATGTGGAAGGCAGGAGCTCAGCCTCCTATCAAGGGTGCAATCCACTACGTCAACACATACCTTAGGGAGTCTAGTTTCAAAAGGTGTAACTCTAAACCAACTCTCTATGTAAAGGTGTTTGTTGATGATATCTTGATTCTCATTGTATATGTTGATGATTTAGCTATCACTAGGAGTAGTGCTAGTCTCATTCAGCAGATGAAGGCTAACATTTGTTGTACTTTTGATATGACAGACTTAGGACTATTGAAATATTGTTTAGGTGTTGAGTTTTGGCAAGGTGATTGTGTTGTATTCATGTCACAGATTAAGTATGCCAAATCATTGTTGGAAAGGTCTAGAATGATGGATTGTAATCCAACTCACACACCTATGGAAGTTGGAGCTAAAATTTCAACTGACACTGCTTCACCTCCGATCAATGAAATAATGTATAAATAGCTATTGGGTAGTCTCATTTACCTCACTACCACTAGATCGGATATTTGTTTTGCAGTGAGTTTTCTATCTCGCTTCATGTCTAAACCACATGAAGTACATTGGTTAGCTGCAAAACGGGTATTAAGATATGTCAAAGGTACTTTTGACTTTGACATACTATATGAGAAGTCTGTAGATTTTGAGCTTTCCAGATATTTTGACTTTGATTGGGCAAGATTAGTAGATTTAATAAAATCTACAACAGGGTATGTATTCACTCTTGGTTCAGGAGTTTTTTCATGGCAAAGCAAACTACAAACTACAATGGCATTATCTTCAACAAAAGCAGAGTATCAAGCTATGGTTAGTGCAGGTTGTGAAACTATGTGGATAAAGAAAATCTTGGAGGATCTTCAGTTTGAGTCATCAAAGCCTACTCCAATTTTCTATGATAACCAAAGTGTTACAAAGATGGTGAAGAATCCAGTATTCCATGCCAGGACCAAACACATTGAGGTTCACCATCATTACATCCGACAGTTGGTTACAAATGAAGACATCAGTCTCTTCTACTGCCCCATTGCAGAGCAGCCAGCTAATATAATGACCAAACCACTTGGTGCAGACAAGTTCATAAAATTCAGAGATAAACTTGGTCTTGTTTTTGGTTTTGTCATTAAGGGAGGGTGTTAGCGTAATTATTTATTTACCTTGGGTTGTTGACTAAGGTAATAAATCTATGGTTAGTTGCCTTAAACACCCAATTGGGTTAAGAGGTTAGTTTGTTTAACGGGCTTAACTATTTTTATGCTAGCTGACGTTGGTTGTTTTACCCACCCTTTTCACATGTTTCTTATGTGGCTCATTTCTTTGCTTATTTAATAGGCCTTCTTGTATTTGTTCGGATATGGAATGTATGCTGTGAATACAATTTGGGTCTTTCTCACTCATTGTGTTTTATCTAATATAAAGATCATGAAGACCTTATGGAATCTCAAATTCCATCAACACCTATGGAGGTACAGGGTATCGCAGTGGTTCAACCCGAAGGGGAAGCACATAATCAGATCACACTATATAAGGGCCCAAAGAAGTAGGATGAGACCTACACTACAATGAAAAGCTATCAACGGAAAACTAAGTCTCATAAACAATTTGAGAACCAAAGTCAGCAGATAGAAGAGATTGAAAAGAGAGATCAACCATTACTATTAATGGCTAATACGGTGCAAGAACCACAAGATTTACCCTTGGGAATTGTACAGGAAAAAAGTAAAAAATTGAAAGTAGATACTAATACTAAGGCTGGCCGTAAAACAAGCCAGAATCATATCCAGACGGAAGGCCAGAAACTAAGTCAATCAGGAACAGTTCAAGATCTGTCTCAAATTTTTAATCATTTCTCCCAAGGAACACGATTACCTGGAATGTGTGAGGGCTGAAAGGCAGTCTTTCTAAAATAATGGAAATTAAAAGAATGATTCACACTAATCATCCACAATGGTGTTTTTGCAAGAGACTAAAGCTTCCATCGAGCTTGTTTCCATCTTGGCAGAAAGAATATGGCCTACGGCTCAATTGTTAGCTCTTGGTTCTCAAGGGGCATCTAGAGGAGTTTTGAGTATTTGGGATCCGAAGCTAATTACAGTTTTAGGATCTTGTGGCAATCGAGGAGTGTTGATGATGCGTGTGTGTTCTTTGTTGGATGCACAATAATATTTGCTCATAAATGTTTATGCACCCAATACTATAGGAGACAAATTGACGCAATGGCAGTGTATAGAAGCTATGATCAATTCTTATCCGAATGTTTCGGTTATTCTGTGGGGAGATTTTAATACCATCCTTAATTTACAGGAAAAACAGGGAGGAATTCCACACTTGGAAACTATCCGAATGTTATGATAATATTTGATCTTATTCTGGAAACTATCAACAAGAACATAAAACTTTCTCAACACATCATCACCTTGCTCTAGAGGTTCTCTGGTTTATACTTTCGTCTTCAAAAAGCAGAAGTCATTAGATTTTCGGAAAACTGTTGAATTATATTTTGATCAAATGCCAATGGAGGAAAATATGGGGAATGATCTTTGGCTTTTTCAGCATTTATGATTCTAATACTGTACTTGAAAGAACTTGTTTTTAAAATCTACGCATGAGAATTTCCTGCAAGATCAACTATTTATCTCTGGATATTTGAAAGTGATCAAAGCTTCGAAGTGAAACACAATTTGCTTCTGTCCTAAGACACTGCAACAGGGAAGGAAATATGTTTGGGAAAAGTGATGCAAATGAGACCATATTTAAGGTGTCTTTCCATAGAGTTTCCTGGATCCATCTTTAGCCCGATAATCCTGTACATAAAATGTTAGAAGGAAAAAAATTCAGTCACTCAACATAATGGAAAGTTATATATACCACAGAATTTCCCAATCCATGTCTCAAATTCAATTTCAAACAGGATTCAAACAAGTAGTGTGCCCTTGAAAATGCAAAATCCAAGTAAACAACTGAAAATCAAGTAGATACAACTCCACTCAGGCGAGGTCATCTTTCCGAGCTTTTTCCTGCTAATCTTCTGTATGCAACCTTTCTTTTTGTGGCCGAACAACACATTGACCTTGGTAGTTTTATGTGACTTCTCAATTTCTTAATATCTGCTATCTTCAGAGGCTTCATTCTAAAATCCTCTGCTCCTTCATCAAGACATCTGTGAATATAAAAAATGTTAAAATATTGAGACATAACAGAATGGTTGTGCAGCTTGAAACACATTGTTGAATCACAATCCTATTTCAACTAATAATTTTAGAATGCAATGAAATTTATTCATTGTTCATCCATTCTGCTGTACCTTTTAACCTGCTGGGGAACATCTGCAAAAGACATAATCACAACTGATATTGCCTTCAGATCTTTGGTTTCCTACAAATTGTTTGCAAAGAGAAATTGAGTTCAAAGCTATAATGATGAACACAGAGGACATAGAAGAGTTGAGAGTAGAGAAAGAACAGAGAGGAAGATCAAAGACCATAAAGAAAATACAGAACATTTTTATTATTCCCAAAATTGAAAATTCTTAACTTTCCGTGGGAAGGGAAACTAATACATATTACATTGAGTAGAAATATAGAATCCATAACTTTTTGTGAGAAAGAAAAACAACAGGAGGGAATAAATTGAGGCTTGAACAAAAATGCAAGAAAACATGCATCCACACAAAAGAGACAACATTTTACAATTGGAAGCCTCTTAGAGGAGAAATTGGAAGTGCTTTCATTCCTATTCCACTATTTTTGATAGAGTTACAATGATATTTGTTTACTTTAGATAATTACACTATTCTATGGAGAATGCTATAGTGGTTGTTTCTCTAAGATTATGTGTATTTTCATGAAGAAAAAGGTTTGAATAATTGATTCTTGGATTATTCGTGTTCCAAGAAACAATTCCCATCATTTTGAGTACCAGAATTGTTCCCATCTTGAGGGAGAAAGAGAAGAACCACTCCAGCTCCAGGGAAACAACCACTACAAGATTCCTTATTAATAGTTAGCTCATCAAAGTAAATGAGAAAATAAGTATTAGTCGGATCCTAAATACAAATACAAGACCTAAAATATAATTGTAAATAAAAATTAAATAATTAATTAAGTATTCAAAATATCTAATTAGCAAGCTAATGAATTGACCAACTAATGAATAGCTAGCTTGAAAATTGACTTTCTAATTAGTCCTGAATAAAGCATATACTCAAATAATCATTTAATTTATTTGTCACCTGAAAAATAAATAAAAGAAAAGAAAATTCGATTAATGGACTGCAATTTATGAACTTGATGGAATTAATTACTTGAATAATTAATCTAATCAGTCTGAAAATCCATCTGAACAACCTACCAAAAATTGATTACGTTACCTCCAACCTCCTATTTGCATTGTTTATCTTTGTGATGTGTCTAATTAATGTTTGCCAAGATCTTCCTATGCTGGCAGTCCATTATCCATGTTAATATTGTCCCACCTTTTCTCAATCTCAATGGTCTCTCTCACCTTTCTTCGCTTGTAATGATCTTCCTTTGCAATCAACTGTGCTTTCTCCAAACAAATTTGGAGCTTCGTATTGTGTGAATGTTCTGCAAGAGCTGAGTCATTTAGGTGAGATCCCATAATATCCTTTGAGTTCCTTTAGCTTTGTTTGTAAATTTCTTACTGTTTCATCAACATATGGCTTACCACGTGAACATGGGACCAAGTAAACTCCTTTATGAAGTCTTGGATCAATAGGGTCCTTTGCTGAGTTTAGAGTTGTGCAAAGGGTATTTTTAGGTATAAATGTAGTTTGAATGCCCCCTTTTCTCAGAATCCCAGATAATTTCTTAAACACTACTTTCACATAAGGGATTGAAATCATGGACCGTTCTTTGTTATCATTTTCTTTATCCCTTTTTATTCTCTTCACTCTCTAGAATGCTTTCTCAATGTCCCTTTCCTTCTATCCATTTCTCTTTAATACTTCCATAAGGTGAGACTTTTCTTGTTGAAAATGTTTGAGGTCCGAAATCCAAAATGCATGTCACCAATGTATTAAGGACAGCTGCTTTGTGACATGGGTGGTGACGAGAATCCCCTTGAAGATAAAGGTTTGTATGTGTTTTCCTTTTGAAGACCTCATGGGCCAAGCTACCATCTGGTTTCTTAGAAATCATTATGTCAAGGAACAAGAATTTCCCATCTTCCTTCTCCTCCATGGTAAATTGAATTTGTTCCAATCTACCATTGATATGATAGAGAAATATTTTGAGCTCCTCTCTTTTGTAGGTCCACTTGGCATTGGTGTCATCAACAAACCTGTCTCACCACTCGATTTTTAAGGGATAGGTGTGTAAGCATTCTTCTCGAATGCTTTCATGAACAAGTTAGCAACAATGGATGACAAGGGTAAGCCCATCGCTACCCCTTTTGTTTGTTCATTGAACTCACCCTTAAATACAAAGAAAGTATGTTGTAAGCACAACTCTACTAGGTCTGCCATATGGGGATCCGTAACCTTTCGACTCATCTTCATAGCCTCTTCTAATGGGGTCTTCTTGTAAAATTTCACTAGAATATCCTCTTCACTTACTTGGTGATCTTTAAATTTGCATAAAAAGTGCTCGGGGTCCTTAATGAATGATGACGCATGTCCAAAGACCTGAATTTTCCAGCCAAGTACCTCGCAAGAGCATATGTAGGGGAATTCCCAGTGTTGACAATTGGTCTGAGGAGCACCCCATCTTTATGTTTTTTTGGTAAGCCATAGATTCTTGGAATAATGGGTGCTTTTGGGATCAACCTACCTTAATGATCTCATCCATATGAATTTTTAATCTCGTTGGTGACCAAATTTGTATTCTTATTTGGGGAGTTTTTTAAAACCTTCTTATAGATCCCAATAGAGATTAGATGATCTAACATTTTTATGTCATAGTCCCTTCTATCCATAATAACAATGGTGTTTCCCTTGTTTGACTTTTGGATGACTATATCTTTATTCTCTCTTAGTATTCTAAGGATCACACATTCAGCATAAGAAATATGCCTCCTTGGTGGGCGAGCATTCTTAAGTGCATGTGAACATTCTGTTTTCAACTCTTCCACTGACAACTCATATAGATATCTGACTCTGATCTCTATATTGGTGGCAAACTCTTCAAACGGGTTCTCGGACGGGGAAACAGCAAAACCTAGGCCACGGCTAAGAAGTTTACTCATTGGACAATCTAAGCAAAGGTCAGAAAGATTTAAAATATTGTTTTTATCGAATCTTTGATGCAATCCTTGCTTAAACCATCAAAATCAGGCCGCATTTTAATCATACACTAATTATTATGCTGTGACTTGATCATAATATTCTCTGATTTCCTGTCCGAGGTTATATCTGTGGTGGTGGTTAGTAGAATCAATGTGAGACGTAATTAAATTACTACTATCGTCATTTATACCCACTACTTCCATACACTCAGGGCGTGTTCGAGTTCACGAAAATGTTTGGATTGCTAATCTCCTTGCCACTATTAATATCTTTGATCGGGCTCATAATGCTCAAATTGGAGTCATCAACAATAATGTTCGGCTGTTCCTGTGTTTTTGCCTCCAAATGAGTCAATTGTGGAGTGCCCAAGATCAAGTCTTTCACTTCCAGATTCACTGCCCTTTCAGAAGGAACTATCAAAGTGTCCGGCTGTTCTTGTGTTTTGCCTCCGAATGAGTCAATTGTGGGGCACCCAAGATCAAGTCTTTCACTTCCAGATTCACTGCCCTTTCAGAAGGAACTATCAAAGTGTCTTTTCCTAATACTGCAATTGGATCACTCGCTAACACATCCTTGGGTACAGCCTCATTATTTGGACTTATATCAGAACTGATACCTTCCTTTTATTAACAACGCAGCTGCTGGTATCACAGACTTTGTCCTTATTAATCTGATCACCCAATGATTACATGAAGAAGTGCAGTTCCCAACAAATCCAAAGGAATTAAAGTTCGGTATACTTATTTGTGCTAGGATGGGTGAAGCATGTGACATCAAACAGCAAGCAGAGAAAAGAACGTCAGTTTTGTTGTGCCTAATTTTCTTGCAAATATTTTTGTTATCCTCCTTTACTTGCCTGTCTTGAAATCTCTCAAACTTATTCTTTTGTTTCTCTGTGGTTCTAATAAGCTCAAGTTCAGCTTTGACCGCAACACAGCCTTCTACAGGCGATCAGATGTCACCTCTTATAATTCCAGCTAGCTTGAGGTGTAGATGTGATGCAATCAAGGTTAGGGGTCTCAATGAAGACCTTAGATCATGTAGTCTTTAGAATGACACAACAGAATAATGCAATAAAATGCAACAACAAAACAACAATGTTCTTTTATTAGATTTCAATGGTGGAAATATAGCTTGGACACACTACAGCAATTTGCAATCTCAAATGAGCGTGTTACAATATTAGATCCTCCTTCTCCGCTTGCTAACTCGCGGTCTTTGCAAGTTTAGCTATCTCTTAGAATACTCACTATGATCCATATCCTTAATTTTGCTGACTAGCTGACTTAATCGTAGGGGCATGTTTATATATGCACAAGACCCACCTACTTAAATAATGATCTCAACAACACACTACAAGTATTAAATATTTGCAACACATCACCATGTGCCAAAAACATTAAATGTTCAATATGATTCCAATGCACCATAGCACATCACAAGAACATGTGTGCCCAGAACAAATTGGTCACGAGAGAAGTTACGCGGAGGTCACAACCTCGCAAGGCTATGTCACAACACTTCACAACCAAACAATGCGGGAGGACTCCTTGCACGATGATCCATAAACTCATATTGATGCGCCCCAACATTCTGCATAAGATATCACAAGCTTCGCAAGCAAAACTGGGAAAGAACTCTTCGGCATCACGATACTCTAAGCCTTATATTTTGCACGGGACTGAACAAAGACTTGTGAAATTTTTTGAAAGTGACAATACGCTATGCGCACCAACATGGCCACACAGAAGAACAACATGCGTACAAAAGGTTGCGAAAAACATTACAAGGGAATTGGTTCGTGCGCAAAGACATTGCAAAAAGAACGCAAATAACTTGTGCGAAACAGGACTTGCGCACAAGAACTTAACTTATTTCCTAATCTAAAATATTTTTGGTTGATGTAGGATTACAAGTGAACCCGGATGCTCCTGCATCATACAACCTCAATATCAAAAGAAAAATGAGCTCTTGCTCATGTACCTTCTTAGATATTTTCTATTGGTATCCTTGTTTTATGTCTGATGTGCTTATCTATGTCGCATTTTCAATTTCTCGGCCCCTTCATTTTACTAGATATTTTGTGTATTCTTTGTCAGGTGTCTGCTTGTTGACTCTGGAATCAATGAACCTTTTTGATTCCTTGCAAACTTTTGTAGGCATTTGCGCTCTGCAATAAACTTCTTCAGAATCTTTGTTTGCACTTTCACTACTCTACCCTTCATGATACAAATATAAATCTGCCACCTTGAAAATAAGCGATATGTCTATCCCTTCAGGTATCTCTATCTCATATGCATTTTGTTGCAAACTTTCGCAACACTTTGCATGGCTCAATTTTCTTCCATTTTATCTTGTCATAAGTTTCCTTTGGAAATCTTTCTTTTCTCACACATGCTAATAAGACTAAGTCTCTTCCCTGATATTCCACTTCTCTTCTCTTGACATCTACAAAATACTTGTATTGTGCAATGCTCCTTTACAATTGGTCACACACTTGCTGATGTAAGTTGCACATATATTCAACAAAATCTTTTTCTTTAACACTCTTATGTCACTCATTTAGTTTCTCATTGAAGTAAGCTATAGGTCTACCTTCTTGACTCATTACTGCTCCTATTGTTGCGCCACTCGCATCACAATATCCTAGAAATACTTTACAATTACCTTTTTCAACTGCTGGAAACTATGTTCCGCTTTTGCACTCCATACAAATTCTTTTCTATCTTTGCACATTGCCTCGGGGATTGTGTAAGCAAGTATGATTGTTGAAATAATGAAGAGAAATGGAAGGCATATGACACACATACTTGTGTGGCCGTCTTTTTATTAAGTAGAAAGTGATTACATTAGTTGGGAAACTTTGATAATCGTCTATTAGTTAAACATTAACTAATAGATAATTATAACTTTAAAACTTTCCCTTAATGATTAAACTGGAGACTACTCCAAGTTTATCTCGAAATTTTACAAACACATTGGGACCAAAGAGTTTAGTCATCACATTTATAAATTGTTCTAAAGATATCAACATGAAATTTGCAGTCCTCTGACATTTTGGTGCTGTCCAATGTAGGGGTTTCAATGTAGACAAAAACCAAAAAAGATGACCAATAGAAACACAAAGATTTGACTGTGTGGACGTAGGACGTATCAAGTTGTCCACTAATTCATTGTAGTGTGATTCATTGACCAATGATAAACCATCATTTGTTGATAACTTCAGCTCAATCTCCATAGTTTTGAATCTAAAATCCTGGAGATGCTACTCAAACAAATTATACTAGGATCGTGGAGCCTGCTTAAGTCCATATGGGGACTTAACCATCCTACAAACCGAATGATCGTGACCAGCCCGAAACCTTCAGGCAACACCATGAAGACCTCCTTGTCCAAATTTTCACTCTAGAAACCAAACTGAGCTATTGTGGGGAGAAGCAATTGAAATGTGGTCATCTTCACAGTAGGAGTAAAAACCAACTCCTCATCTATTCCCTCCTGTTGGGAAAAGCCTTTCAAAACAAGATGAACCTTTTACTTGTCTAAAGTCAACTTGTGTCCACCCATTTGCAGCCAATGGGTCATGTAACCAACTGTTTAGGTACCATACAAAGGTTTTAAACGAGAGCAAAATGACCATGCTCTGTTGAATTAACAACCTTGTTCTCGGTCCTCTGAGCCAATCCTTGTGACTTAGGCATATCATTCTCTTGTGCAACTGCTTGTGCATCCTGCATAATTGCCTGTGCTTGTAACTAAGATTGAGGAATTGCATCCTCCTGCATGTCCTTTATAGTGTATTCCCTCCACCAGTAGTGCATGTAAGTTGACTAGATTAGGGTCAACAAGCCTATCAGAAATTTCATCCTTATGCACATCATGTATGGTGGGTTCTTCCTCCATACGTGCATGTACATTGAATGTAGTAGGGTCAAAGAGCCTATACAAGCCACCTTGCCCAATATCAAGGGAAACCACTCTGTCCTGCTTGACATCATATACAATACACTATTTCTCTAAGAAATGTATATTAGTGTTGGGATTTAGTGTTAATTGACTAACATATATGAGATTTTTATTCATGCTAAGAACATACCTAACATTCTGTACTTTTATTTTTTTAGTAGTATTCAATACTATGCTAATATCGCCTATCCCCTCAACTACATATGACTGACCATCAATGAATAAAACTATATTAGAAAAGTTTTTACTTGGAGTAAATTTGACATACTGTTGGGATGTGCCGAAATTAGTGAACCAACAAGTGGAAGTACTATTGTTTGAGTATAATGCCACAAGGGCATAATCTTCCTCAAAATTGTCCATCAATTACTGCCACATTTTCTACTTGACGGTTTTGTTAGGAAAGTACATAATGTCGCTTCTGACAATCCTTTTTGAGATACCCAACTTTATGACAGTAAAAACACTTTACCTAATATTTAGAAGATGAATCAACAGAGATATATCTTCGCTTCCCTTTCGACTGAGTAGCTAATGCACTTTCTATTTGTCCAACACTGGACTCATTCTGTGTTTGTCTGCATTCTCTTTGCAACAAATAAGAACCACCCTGATTAAATGTCAAGGAGTTACTTTCCATCATCAAGGGTAGAGCCTCTATGAAATATTCATAAGAGGATGGCAAACTGTTCAAAACCAACACAACGATATCATCATCATCCACTTCTTTATTGATGGTCGATAGTGGGTGTCAGACATATTTTATCCAAAGTAGGCATTCTGACAAAGACATCCTTCGATATTTTTGGTGAAAAATAGCAAAAATTAAACTTGGCTTTTCTTCGAAGTTTGGTATTTATTCTATAAACTAGTCCACAACACACTTGTCACACCTGCATTTTAGACCTTAGGAATCATGTCATCCGACATGGATAAGTTCAATAATAGCAAGGCCTCCTTATGATGTTTGTCATAATCTGCAAAGTTTGTAACAAGTCTTGCTTCAGTGTCGAGAATGATTTTGTCACAATCATGATATTCTGCGATTGTCAAAATCTTATGACTCCAAACATTATAGTTATGGCCAGTTAATTTATGCGCTTATGACAGAAATAGGTTTTTTATGTTGGCAATTTTATACACAACATTTAATTGTGAAAATAAAAAGTATATTACAGGGATGACTCAAAAATCTATGTAACTACAGTTTGCTAACCCAGCTGACCCAGAAATCAATGCAACTATAATTTTATGATCCGGAAATTATTTCAACAGAAAAAGTATAATTGTTTGACTAACTTGAAAATTAATGCAATAGGTGAATGTAGAAAATACACAGTTTTTAATTTGGATTTACTTAGAAACTGTATTTATAAACTGAACTGCAAAAATTTACTTACATAAAACTTTGCACAATGTCATCACCTTTGCATTACCTTCCCATGTAACCTATCAGGTGGTCTATGTTTGAAAACTTGTTTTCTTTTGGTTGTGCCCTAACACGCCAACAAAACTAACTCCAAGTGTCCCATACTCGTGTAGGTTTTTCCTGTGCCCTAAAACATGTTTTTATTTGAATGCACTTGTTTCTGTGATCTTCTCGTCTCCTAGGATGAACTACAAACAAATTTGGTGTAGAATGTCTGTTCTTGCTAAAAAATCACGATTTTTCATTCTGCCATGAACTGATATGCTCACGTTTCATTTTGTTCTTGCAACTCCGCGACACTCTTCCGCATTGTATGTCTTCTTTTTGCATGTTCTTTGTTTGTGTGATTTCTTCCTTTTCGATGAATTTATTCTATTATTCTATTGCATGAATGGGTCTTCGTTTCAAGACTTTTGCTTTTGTTTTGTGTCGTCCTCCTAAAAGACCCTAACGCTCTATTCTGAGAGTGTCTTCTTTGAGTCTCACAACCTCTCTAATGTCTTTGCCTTTGTTTGTACCCTATTCCAAGGGCTTCCTAAAAAATAGGAAATTTTTTGTTTGTACCCTTCTTCCTAGGGCTTCCTCAAACAATGGCTCTGACACCAATGTAAGCAAGTATGATTGTTGACAGAATGAAGAGAAATGGAAGGCATATGACACAGATACACACTTGTGTGACTATCTTTTTATTAAGGAGAAAGTGTTTACATAAGTTGGGAAGGTTTGATAACCACATTTAAACATAACTAATAGCTAATTATAACTTAACAGAGCACTGTGCCCATCCTACTGAAATTCTTGATGAACTTCCTGTAAAAAATCGCAAAGGCCATGAAATCATCACACTTCAAACGTGCTCTTTTGTGATGGCCACTCAATTTTAACTTGCACCTTTTCTAGATCCATCTTTAAACCTTCTTGGAACATTACAAAACCCAATAATACTAACTCCATGAAGCTACATTTCTTCAAATTTACTAAAAAATTTCATCTCACAACCCCTGCAACATTTGCCTCAAATGCACTAAGTGTTCTTCTGTTTTTGCTGAAAATGAATATGTCATCGAGATATACTATGACAAACTTAACAAGAAATGGTTTCATCACTTCATTCATGAGTCTCATGAATGTACTCGATGCATTATTCAATTCAAATGGCATGACTAGCCAGTCGTACAATCCTTCCTCTATTTTGAACGTAGTCTTCCACTTATCACCTTCCCTTCTATGAATATGATGATATCTACTCTTCAAGTCAATCTTTGTGAAGTATTGTGATCCACTTAAGTAATCCAGCAAATTATCAATGCATGGCATTGAAAATTTGTACTTAATAGTAATCTTGTTGATGGCTCTGAAATCATAGCACACCCTCCACTCACCTCATTTCTTAAGTGCTAACATTGTTGGAACTACGTACGAGTTCAAGCTCTCTCTTATCAATCCTATATCTAACAGCTCTTAAACTTATCTCTGCACCTTTACATTCTCATTAGGCATCGACCTATATGCTGCTTTGTTCGGTAAACTAGAACCTAGAATCAAATCCATGCAAAAAATTATACTTCACATGGGTGGCAACCCATCTGGTAGATCATTTGAAGCAATCTTTGCAAACTCGCTCAACAATACCTTCACTTTGCATGGAAGTGCTTATTCTGTTGTGCTTGAGCTTATAACTCGTGCAGGTTTTGTTATTAACACATAACATGTGCTCTCCTTCACTTATCTCAGGGATTGTTTTCCTAAAATCATTAGAACTCTTGGACCTTTGTCCATTTCTTTGTTCTTATCCTTAAAAGGCTTTAAAGTGTGTTTTACTCCATCTTTCATCAATTTATAGGTGTTTGCACGACCATCATGTTGTGTCCTCTTGTCAAACTACCAAGGCCTTCCAAGTAACACATGGAAAATGTTCATTGGTATTATGTTGTACAAAAATTCATCCTTGTAGGAATTAATTTGAAAACTTACCAGACATTGCTCATTCACCAAAATTTAATGTCCCTTTAGCAACCAAGACACTATAGGGATTTGGATGTGCAATCCTCCTTAGACCAAACTTTTCAACCATCTCTTGCGAAACAAGATTATCTATATCGCCACTATCAACAATCAAGTTGCAGCACTTACCTCCAGATTTGCAAATGGTTTTGAATAGATTATTTCTCTAAGCAAGACTATTCTCCTCCTTTGCTAGTTTCAACACCACCCTCTTCATCATGAGCGCTTCTCCAATTTTTGGTTCATCTATGCTATGACTAGACACAATACTCTCTTCATTTGCTAGTGTGATATGCACATTCACATTGTCTCTCCTAGTACCTTCATTGTGCACATGTGGACACTCAAATGCTCTGTGCCCTATTTCACCACATCTAAAACATGTACCCATGAATCCACAACTTCTCTTCGTCCATAGGATCCTCTACTACAGTATAATTTCCTTTGCCTCTTTGCTCATTAGTATCATTGCACTGGAGAGTACTAGCTTCTCCTTCTCGTGCAAAATAACCTTTGTTGCTGCTTCCTTTCCATCGCATGCACAAAAACTTTCCTTTCCCTTGCACTGTAAGTTGTTTGCAGGACAACTTCTCCGCCTTCAACGTGCACTGATAGGATTGTTCAACAAATCACAACTGGATCATACCATACTCGTCTTGAATGGAAATGCATAATCCATTCATGTACCTCGATATCTTCTTGGTGCCATCTTCAACATGACCCGCTCTGAGGGTGAGTCTATATAACTCCTCAATCTAATATTTGACACTCATCTCCCTCTATCACAAATTTTGTAAATTTTTCAACAAAGTTAATTGGTAATCAGAAGCTATGAATTTAGCCTTCAACTTTGCAACCAATCTATGCCAAGTCTTGATCTTGTATTTACCCTTGCAGACTCTTTTTGTGTACACATGCTCCCACCATAAGGATGCATGACCCTTCAATTTTGCGCATGTGATTCTGAATTTATTGGGATCTTCCATACTCTCATACTCTAAGTATTTCTCTAACTCAATGAGTTCTCTAGGACTTAGACTCCCTGAATAACAAGGAGGGTTGAACTTTGACTTACTAGTCATCCTTGCAATTGCACACAGGAATTTGTCTTCAGGTTCATCGATCTCGTCTTCTACCTTGTTCTTAGGTGCTTCTTGTGCGGATTCATTTTCATCTTCATCATCCACCACCCCAATGCCCTGATGTTAAGCAGTTTCTATAGCCTCTAAACAGGTTTGCATATCTCTCATCAATCTTGTGAAGTCTGCAAGCCTTGGCACTCTAGCCACTCTTGGTGCTCTTGTAGTGAACCTTACTCGGTGTATCATTTCCTTGATATCATAGAGTAATCACTACACCTTCTACCCAACACTCACATTGGAAAATGTCTTCTCTGCTTTCCACCCACACTCGCAAATGTAGAAAAAATTACATGCGCTTATCTACAAGGAAGAAAAACCTTCCCTGATACCAATGGAGTCAAACTTAGGGGTCTCAATGAAGAGATGCCTTAGATCACACAACCTTCAGAATGACATAGTAGAATAATGCAATAAAATGCAACAACAAAACAACAATGTGCTTTTATTAATTGTCAATGGTGGAAATACAACTTGCACGCACACTAAAAAAATTTGCAACCTCAAATGAGATGCATTACAACATCAGATCTTTAGATCTCTGCTTGCTAACTAGTGGTATTTGCAAGTTTAGCTATCTCTTAGAATACTCACTATGATCTATATCTTTAAGTTCGCTCACTAGCTAACTCAAGCGTAGGGGGCATGTTTATATAGACACAATATCCACCTACTTACAATGGTGCTCTCAACAACCCATTACAAGTATTAAATATTTGTAACACATCACCATGTGCCACAAACATTAAATGTTCAATACAATCCCAATGCAACATAGCACATAACAAGAACATGTGTGCCAAAATTAAACTACGCACAAGATAGGTTACGTGGAGATCACAACCTTGCAAGAACACTTTGCAACCAAATAACGTGCAAAAGACTCCTTGTGTGATCAATAAACCTGTTTTGCTGCCCCAACATTTTGCATGAGATATCACAAGCTTTACAAGCAAAGTTGTGTAGAAGAACTCTTTCATATCACAATACTCCAAGCCTTTTACTTTGTGCGGGACTAAACAAAGACTTGCACAATGTTTTGCAAGTGACATCAAGCTGCGTCCACCAACATGGCTGCATGGAAGAATAACTTGCACGCACAAAAGGTTGCGCAACAACATTACAAGGGATTTATGTGTGCACAATGGCATCACGTAAACAACGCAAAGAACTTGCTCGCAACAAGAGTTGTGCACAAAAGAGCTTAACCTATTTCCTAATATAAAATATATTTGGTTGATGTCGGATTACAAGTGAACCCGAATGCTCCTGCATCAAGATGGTATCACTTTTTTGAGGCCATAGTAGATCTTCTTCAGATTCTATGAACTTTGCTTCTTATTAGTCCGCTACTTTATTTCCTTCCTTTAGGTTATGTGTAATTACAACAGAAGTGGGGATCATTCCCCAATCTCTACAGTATTTTAGGAAGGCCAACACAACTATTTCCCTCGGTAATTTCTCCTTCCATTTTTCAAAGAGACAAACCTCTTTGTAAATTTCCCTTCCATATAGGGATAAAATAAGATTATATGGATTTTTATGAAGAAAAAGGTTTTAATAATTAATTTCTGGATCCTTTGTGTTCAAAGAAACAATTCCCAACATTTCAAGTAACATAAGTGTACCCATTTATAGAGAGAAAAAAAAGAAACAATCCTGCTTCAGGGAAACATCCACTACAAGGTTCCTCATTAACAGTTAATTCATCATCTTTATACTCTCCTCTGGGTCTTAAAAAAGCTTTAGAGGATGGTTTAATATTGATATTTTCTCAGTCCTGCAGTTTGTCGATAGAAGATGAAGGATTTTTATCTATTACATAAGCTTCTTAAATCCCCAACAGCTATTGTGGTGTTGATGAGGCATTCCTATTGCTGTATTTAGTTACTTTCAGTTTCATAGCTTGAGTTTTATCGCCAATTGGCTGAAAATCAAATCGTGGACTTGGTTGGTTTTAGACATTTGGCTAATTTTCACTTTGATTTTTCAAGTTGTGTCCATCTAAAACTGAACCAAGCCCTAGCTTTATCATTTTCCCCTTAAAATATTTCCCCAACCCTCACCCTCACACCCACACTCACACCAAACCCTACCTCTCCACCTATCCACCCATATATCTATATTGGACACTTTATTTTCCTCTCATTTCTTTTCCACATTATCCATTTTGGATCAAAAAGTGCTCTAATTTATTTCTTATGCAAGTTACCATCTTCTTAAAACCACGTGATCCGGATTTGATCACATATCTGGTAGCCAACACACCAAATTGTTGGAAGAGATGTAACCCATTGCTCTTCGATTTGTACAAGATTGTAGCAATCTCTGAGACGATATGTGAAGCTATGACACTCTCCGATTAATATAAACGAGGTAGTAATATTTGAGAAGATATGTGAAGATATTGTTGGGAAATGTTAACTTTGCATGGATCTGTGCAATGGTAGTTGTGCACAAGGGTGGTGTTGGGTAGGGTTGTTTGCGAAAGCACTAGTTGCGCAAGATGTTGTGTAGGTTGATTGTGCAAGTAGGGATGGTTGTGCAATATTGCATGGAGATTGTCCATGAAAGTTGCACAAGGTTGTCAGTGTGCTGGAAATGATGCAAAGCTACACAATATCATTGCACTTTGGAAGGTTGTGAAGTGGAGCATAGTGGTTGAGCCACAGTAAGGTACTATGTCATGTTCCCTTTTTGAAATAATTAATAATCTAATAATAATTTATTAAGTTGTTCAAAAAGGTACTTTAAGTTGTAACTTTGGAAAATGACACTTATTAATTATTATTGAGTGGGGCCAAAAGTAATTAATACATACATGGCCAAAGTAATTAATATTCATTAATTGGAAAAATGCGAATATTAAATTAAAATAAATATTTATTTCTTTTAGGGTTGGATTGTAAAAGTGCATAATAGAAGATTGGAATAAGGAGGAATTATTATGAAATCATTTGAACAAAAACACAACCCTTTTTACAAAGGACAAGCTTGTAGCTTCTGCAAATATTCATAGGACGAAAACCCTTGAATTTATAGGTATGAAGATGAAGCCCTTCATACCCATTTGGTAATCCCATCTAGGGATTACAACTGTGCTTCTAGTTTCAGGATTTAATAGGTTTGGAGGCCCAAACAACTAGGGCACCACATTTTTAGGTTTGTCGTGAGGGTTTCAAGGGTAGATTTGCATGCATAGAGGATCCCCAAGGCTAGGTGACTTCATTAGGGGTCTATTTGTAGTGCTATAGGCATGGCATCACACATTCTGAGGCTGCCATAGCCCTCCAAGGGCAGATCACAACAGTTGGGAACAACTAGTAGGCCTGGATAACCATCTAGCAGTCCAACGTCACATTTATCAGTTGCCATACCTGCAATAATTAATCCAACGCAACAAACAGGAGAAATAATTGGTATTTATCATTTGTAGACATTGGTATTTGTGCAATTTTCATTAGGGTTGAAACCAGTTAATTATATTCAGTAATGGGTATTCGTATTTGTTGTTGCATGTAGTGTTTTATGTTCAATCAAATTGTCAATCTTTCAGAATAAATAAATAAAATCAGAATTTCAGGGTTTCAATATTTATTTGTCAAGATTTCAATTTAGTGGGTTATTCAATTGGTATCAGAGCTAATTTTCCTGCCAACTTGTGGGAATAAATAATTTTCAGCGTCAACTTAATCAAGGCAATGACACAGAAGTTAGGTCTTACCTGAGGGAAAGGAAAAAAGGGTCTAGAACAACTAGAGGAAGGGTTAGGGCAGCAAGATCCAAAATTTGTTGCAAGAAAAAGGAAAGAAAGCTATGGGTAACAAATATGCGGATGAAATTCACTATGACAGGCTTGTGCAAGGACAAGAGCATTTAGCAAATATGATGGCTCAATTAGTCCACACCATGCAAAATGCGAATGTGCAAAGAGCTCAAAATGGTGAAGGAAGTTCTTCATGGGTGAGCAACAACTGGCACACAAAGAGTAGCCATTGATTCCTTTGCTAGGCCCTTCCAACCCACTTTCCTTCATAGGGAGGAAGTAGTAGTTCCAAAGGTGGAAACTCGGCACTTTGTGGCGGGTGAAATTGCTGTTGGCTATGAAGAATACAGGGTCCTTCCAAGGAAAATTAGGGAGGCTCTCTCTCTCACTAATTTTATGAATTTAAAGAACTAAGGTGGTCAAAGAGATGAAACTAGGCCATAAACAAATCAGAGGGACCTCCAATAGGCATTAGAGAAATTGACACTTCCTACATATGATGGATCTAGTAAATGTACGACATGCTCCTGGGTACAAAAGTTGGACACCTTATCGTTGAGACCAATGATGGAAGAGGAAGCCATCAAATTTGCCACCCTCATCTTGAAGGTGTAGCACATGAGTGGTGGTATCATGGTTTGATCACACAGGGGCAGAATTACATCCACTCATACGTGGAGTTCAGTACCAGGTTAATAGTGAGGTTTGATAGAGTTGATCCGGAAATCTATTTTCAGGTGTTAGCTCAACTTAAACAAACCCATTAAGTGGATGACTTTGTTGCTGATTTTCAGAAGCTTTCAGTTATGGTGCCTGATGTGACTGAAATGAGACTTGTGGTTTTGTTTGTTGAGGGTTTAGCTGAACCACTCAAGGGTTTGGTGAAAGCTTTCAACCCTATTTCTCTTCAAGAATCCATCAAAAGGACTTTGGAGACATCAGCACCTGAAGGTAAAATTATGCCCTATGGACAGCCAAAAACATCTTATGGGCAGCCAAGGACAACATATTATGGGCGGCCAATGTCATTAGTTTTTGAGCAACAAAAGAAGCCATTTCAGCAAGGGATTCCTCTCCAAAAAGCGCTACCACAGAAGCCACGTATTGAGATAGAAACACAAAATGAACTCGGAAGGAAAAAACAATGCTTCGCATGCAAGGATCCATGGGAACTAGGTCATAGGTGTCTTCCAAAAGGACAGGTGCACTACATTGAGGTGATGTCTGATGAGGAGTTATAAGAAGTACCAAAACCTGAAATAAGAGAAGATGGAGATAGTTCAGGGGGCACCCTTGCCACACTTATTTCAGTAGGCACCTATGTTGCACTTTTTGGTACACCTTGGTATTATCCTTTTAGAATTCGTAGAGTTATGTAGGGACATAAACTCACAGTTTTGATCTATAGTGGGGCAACCCACAATTTCATCGATGAGGGTTTGGTAGCCCAAAGAGGGTTGAAATCAGAAATTTTCCAGGGCTTTAATGTGATTGTAGCTGACGGTTCCACTATTTCTTGCACCAGAAGGATTCAACAGTTGGAGATCGCACTTGATAATCACAGGGTATATGATGACTTCTATGTTGTGAGCATAGGAGAAACAGGTTTTATTTTAGGGGTGCAATGGTTACATTTCCTTGGGGAATTTACACAGAATTACTAGACCATGGAGCTAAAATTTGAATCCGATGGGAAAGAGGTTGTGCTTCGTGGTATGATTAATGGAGCCCTTATAGTTATTACAACAAACGTAATGGAGGGTGTCACTATTGGTAGTACTCTCTCTAGATCACGAGTCATACATGATTTTGCTATCATGGATTCTCTCATAGAGTTTGTTGAAGAAGCATTAGTGAGTTCAGGGCTTCCAATTCCTAATTTTACCAAAGTAGTGCAGCAAAAGCCATCTATCATCACCAGAAGGAATGGTAAAAACAACAAGATTAATTTGGGATCTTGGTGTTGGCAGGATGGTTCAGGTATTGCTTGAGGACAAACAATTTTGGGAAGGGCGGACTGTCATGTCCGTTTTTTGAAATAATTAATACTCTAATAATAATTTATTAAGTTGTCCAAATAGGTACTTTAAGTTATAACTTTGGAAAATGATATTTATTAATTGTTATTGAGTGTGTCAAAAGTAATCAATACATACATGGCCAAAAGTAATTAATATTCATTAATTAGAAAAATGTGAATATTAAATTAAAAGAAATATTTATTTCTTTTAGAGTTGGATTGGAAAAGTGCATATTAGAAGATTGGAGCAAGGAAGAATTATTATTGAAATAATTCGAACAAAAACACAACCCTTTTTATAGAGGAAAAGCTTGCATCTTCTACAAATATTTAGAGGATGAAAACCCTTGAATTTATAGTTATGAAGACGAAACCCTTCATATCCATTTGGTAATCCCATCTAAGGATTATAATTGTGCTTCTAGTTTTAGGATTTAACAGGTTTGGAGGCCCAAACAGCTAGAGCACCACATTTCCAGGTTTGGCATGAGGGTTTCAAGGGCAAATTTTCATGCATAGAGGATCCCCAAGGCTAGGCGACTTCATTAGGGGTCTATTTTCAGCCCTATAGGCAGGGCATCACACATTCTGAGGCTGCCATAGCCCTCCAAGGGAAGATCGCAGCAGTTGGGAACAGCCAACAGGCCCAAATAACCATCCAACAATCCAATGTCACATTTATCAACTACCATACCTGCAATAATTAATCCAGCACAACAAATAGGAGAAATAATTGGTATTTATCATTTGTAGACATTGGTATTTGTGCAATATTTGTTAGTTGCACGTAATGTTTTATGGTCAATCAATTTGTCAATCTTTAAGAGCAAATAAATAAAATTCGAAATTCAGGGTTTCAATATTTATTTGTCAAGATTTCAATTTAGTGGGTTCTTTCATACTACGAGATGCTGTGGAACATGCCTAGCAATGTAGGTTAACTTAAGGCATTATGATACACTTGTTTGGTGTATCTAGTAGACTGGAGGTGTTCGAGCAACGTCTTGGTGGCACTTTGACATGGAGTTATTGAGTGTTACAAGATGATCACTTTGGTCAGCAACAGGTGTGACTATAGATTCCCCTGCTACGTGAACTTTACAAAGTGGTTTCCAGATATAGGCACAATTCTTCTTAGGTAGAAGGGGATGCTTGAGAAACATATGATGAACTTACCATGTATAGAGTGGATGCAAGTAATTGCATGAATGTTGAATACACATGGCCAAGTGTGTGCATTGTAATATATAGTAAAGTGTTGTATGGAGGTTACAAAACCTTGCGACTTGTTATAGTATTATAAACAAACTTTTGTTAATGGTATAATCAAGTAGGTTATTGTGTTGGGTTTCTTGCTTGAAAGGGATTTCTTAAGTAAAATCTTGCATATTTTGTATGTTTGCCATTATCCTTGTATGTTTAAGATTCATATAGCATAGCTCTCCTCTGTATTAGTTTGACGTGCATAGGCCTTATTCTCAATATATATCACACTATGCTCTTGGCTCTCTTTGCTATGCTACCACATTCTGATTTTTACATTTTGCTGAATATTCCTTTATAGTTAGTTTTAGCAGGAAATAAAATGTCTAAAATTAGAAAGTGAAGTGATTTGCCTAAGAATTTTAAAATCCATGTGAAAAGCATTCCCTAGGATGTTGAGAGAATACGTTGTAACATGAAACCCATCAAAATACAAAATTTCAGTTTTCAGGATTTATGATACATGTTTGTAGTTTGCATTTTTGGGGTTCTTCGGATGTCCTAGAGAAAAGAGGAAGGACTTAGAGAAAACACTAGGATTTCCGATGCATCCTACAGTTTGGGTTTCGAGAACCTACAAAGAAACTGTAACCTTGGCAAGATGGCCATCTTGAGGGGAGGTGCCCCAAACTGCCACCTAGATCATGATGTAACTAAAGATAAAAGAAATAGGTATTGCAATTCATTTTATCAATAGGTGGAAATGCCCTTGATATAATTTTCCTCCTCTAAGATGAGTTGTTGAGGATGTATAGATTTCCCAATCCTAGTCATTGTTATTTAGATGGTGTCACCTCCCAAATAAAATATTAACAGATCTAAATTTATTTGATTACAGCCTTAGATGAATATTGTAAACATATATACAGTGTTTGGGGAATGATTTTCTGATCAGTTGTAAATATAAGGTGTCATGTAAATGAAAGGTGTCATTTAAGTAGATACCATGTGTTAAGTAGAAATGTGAAATTTTGGAGTATAAACAATTGAGTATTCAAGGGACATACCAGATATATATTTATTGTGTTTGGAATAATAACACTCTATATTGCATTATCTTAGGAGGTCTAATGTTAGATGTTGCATTAACTGGGTGTGACCCAGTTTAAAATCCTAGGAATTCATTTTAGTTGTATGAAAGGTTCAACGTCTTTCCCAATTTGTTTTTTTTCCTGATCAGCCTTGATATGATAAACCCATATGGTTAGAGGTTTTTCTGAGTCTTTCTCAACAATTTTGGTTGTATCTACCTCCAACACAATGCCACCTGCGGTAATGAAGTGCCAATGAAAACATTCCATACTATATTGATAGTTCTTTCTATGAAATTCTAGATCAACTCACAGTCAAAGTCACCTCTCCACTCTCGGGGGTCAATTTTTTATGCTGGTGATGCCAAGAGAGTTATTTGGAAGCTGTTTATCAGCAAAGAGACATATCTTGAGGGTCTTCATGCTGAGTTTCTCATGTATGTTGTGGATTCACTTACCTTCCCCATGACAGAGCTATTTAACGGAATTGTTTACTGGGGGCTTCCCTCCTATTGGTTGCAACACATTATCCAAATCATTCACAGATCATGGAATAGATCAAACCCAAATAACTACAAGACTATTATGATCAGGTATGCATTTGCCAAATTTTATGCCATGGTGTTCGACATGAAACTTTGAGTATTTTTAAAGAGTGGTAATCTTATAACAAGGGGACAAAAGAGGCTTCTAAACCATTGACCACATTTTTACACTTCAAGGCTGTTATTGGGGAAGCTTGCTAACAATCTTCCTACTTGTTTTGTTTCTTTGTAGACCATAGGAAGGCCTTTTGGACTTCTAGTCTGTTCCAAAACGTTTACTTTTCCATAAGTTGCTTGATATCGATTTTTTTAATTCTTTAATTACTGCTTTCATGAGGCTCTATAAGATGGTTGCTGTCCAATTTCAGACTTCCCAAGGTCTCTCTGCCTTTGTAAGAGCACCATCAAATTCCAACAGGGGTGCCCTCTTTTGCCAACTCTTTTTGGATTTTGCATTGATGAGCTTGAGGACTTTCTCCAACAACATCCTGTTGTATATTACATCATATTATGAGTGCTACATTGTTTATTGTTGATGACGTCCTCGCTCAATTTGTCGATAGCTAAAAGAGACAACTTATGCCCTTGATCGTTTTGGTAATTTTGTTGGCTTCTTGTGAGCCTCAATAAAAATAAGGTGGCCTTCAACCTCCATAGATGCTCTTTTTTCTACAAAGGAGAACTTGTGGAGATAACAAAAAATTACGCTTAGAAGTTTAGTTTTTTGAACTGTATTCTAGTACAATGCTTTCCCCACAGCCGTGTCTTTGCAAGGGATATGCCCCACTTTATGTCTTGGAGCACCAGTGGTTTCAGATCTATTTCCAAGGTATCCTTTTGGATGTGCCTCTTCAATGCAGTCATTAGACCTATTGTTCTTTATGTGCTAGAGGTTTGGGGCTCCAGTTTTAGGTATATTGATTGGGATCTATTGAGAGGGTCTAGACTCTCATTCGTTTGCATATGATTGTTTGGCAATGGACAATTCTACTAATTGGGTTTGTATTGAGAGGTTCCAAACTCTCATCCTTCGAGGTATGATTTTTGGACATGGATAGTTACTCATTGAGTTGTCAAAGCTGAGTTTATCTCCCAATTGCTTTGTATTGAGAGTATTTTTAAGGTTTTATATTCATTGACGTACATATATGGGTTATTAAGCCTCAATCCACGAGAGGTACCCATATTTTGCCCATTCTTCATAGAGGTTTGCCCTTTTGGGTACCAGTAGGTATCTGCATTGTTAGTATTTAGAGGCCAATTTTCTCTAATCTGTCAACATCTCTATCGATCAGCTTTCTCATTTAGGTACTTCTAAGATACCCCTCTTCGCTTTCTTCCCTTTAAGGAGCTCATCAAAATTATTTTTACAAAGGATGTATACCCAATTTATGTTTAGGTCACTTTGACTTCTTCTCTACAATTGCTCAATCCCAAGTTGGATTTGTATGCTGAAAATTTCTTATGGATTTTAGATGGCATTATCATTTAACATGATTATCTCCATCATCATTAATTAGCCGAGTGTTTGATCCCACTAGTTACAAGTTGAAATTGACTGCCATATTTTACGAAGCAAGATGATCTTTCTTTGCTCCTTGAGGAAGTGGAGACTGAGGATTACTTAAGTTTTATGTGTCCCATCTACTATGATATTTGGTAGAGATGCTATTGTTCGTAAAAAGACTTGGGCGGTTATTTATCCACTTTTAGTGCCTTAATAAGAGTTGCTTGGCCCTTTATCTTCTAGAAGTTGTTATTATTAGGCAAATCCTTAAAAGGATTCGAGAGTTGTCAAGCTGATTACTTCTTTCAGCTCACTATAGAAGCGCCCATTGGACACAATCGATTCACAAACGGATGGAGACAAATCATTGAGATAATGTGCTTCTTTATGTATTCCTATTAGAGCATCCCGACTCCCTCAATCTCATTTTAAGTGGAGTGAACCTGCTTCATTTCGACATCGAGGGCCTTCCCCTTGTGTGCAACCCAGGTCGCAAAGGTAGGTGCACATTACCAACATTTTCTTTGCCACCAAACATTCATCTAAATTGGATATTAGAAGAGGTTCCAGGGGGAGTTCTTGGATTCCTCTTAGGAATGCCCATCTTGGACCCCTCAGCCGTGGACATTCCTCTATGGGAATTGTCAAATCATGCATTGGTCCTTTTGTACTGATAAACAATGATGCCATTGGTTCTTCTAGCTTGGGTCTTGCTTTAGATGTGTGACTATGTTGGTCTCCCTCTTTGATCTTTATGAACCCCATGCTTCATTGAGGGGTCCTTCCCTCACAAGGCTATTTAGTATTTCTACTTGGAATTAGTTCTTATGGTTTGGGATTTAATCGTCTTAGGTGTAGTCACTCTTGTTTTCTTACATTTCTTTAGTGCTTATTGCTTAGTTATTTTTCATACCTTGTGGCATTTTCACCCTAATACTTCTAATGCAGATGGATTACTTCTCGAGTCCCATTAACCTACTTTGGTTACTTGTGGACATTAATACATTTTTTTCTTTCTTACTTTCTTAGACAGACTCTAGAGATGGCATTCTAATATGACTATTCTCTAAGATTTCCTTGTACAAGTTTCTTTAGTGGGTGGAGCCACAAAGAGAAAATCACCTCCATTTGTCAAAAGAAAAATATTATCTTTCTCATCTTTGATAATTTTTTCATTGTTTGTTGGTTAGTGCCTTTTGAAAGATTTATTTAGTTCTTTATGATCTTTTGGTTTACTTGATCACACCTTTCATCTAGCCATTTACCTTGATTCATCTTTTATCTAGCTTATTTTGGAGGGGGGAGGGAAGGTGGGATTGGTCAAGGAAATGTAGGGACAAAAAATGGTTTTCTTGGAAGCTCTCCCCAAATCCTAGGCTTAATAATAAGTAGCGTGGGGGCAGGGATGGGGGAACACATGGAACACATCCCTTGGGGTACTGAGGGTTAGGGAGACTTCTTTGTAGATCCTAGTTTGTAGATGCATTTGCTTGCATGCATTGCTTCCATTTGAGGGCATCAATTATCAAATCTCTTTAAAAAGGATTATGCATGTTAAATATCATTGTGACTAGGGGAAGGTTGGACTCTTCCAACATGATAAGATATGAAATTTTACCTTGCCTTAAGAATGTTGATCATGAATCTATCTTAAAGTTATAAATTTTTTATTTGTTTTTTGAAATATATTTATGCTATAAACCTACATACAATGATGTGTTTTACTATAATGTCAAATGACAATGTTTTCCTCCCAAAATGGATGTTATGCATCTCTACCCCTATTTTTATGCCAGAGGCGTGTTTAGAGGGAGAAACATAGTGTATATTTGTTTGCGGATCAAAATATGCCGCAACGAATGTGTGACAACTACAACGCACATTAGATGATATCCATCGCCTTTAATGACATCCATTGATAGATAGTTGGTTTAGGGTTTTGGCAAGGGTTTTATAGTTTGTCTTTGACCTGTTTGAGCCCCATTTTTTATAACTCACATCTGTACCAATTTGTGGATCCTGCTACTGCACCAACAATTTTCAGCAAAAATGGTATCATCCTTTGCAAACTTATTGTTCTTTTTAAAGCCATTTTAATTTCTATGGATTGATTAGGGTTTGATTTTATTTTTACATTCACTTACAGGAAATGAAGAATTTCAGCACATTGTCCGTGTGATGAACACCAACATGGATGGGCAACAAAAGATTATGTTTGCCCTGACTTCCATTAAGGCTATTGGCCTCCGTTTCACAAACATCGTCTGCAAGAAGGTTGATATTGACATGAGCAAAAGATTGGGTTTTTTCTTAATCCATGTTCATATTTAGGGTTTATAGTTTTCTAGGTCTAAACTGGTGAGATTTTTGGTTTTTTTTGTAATCCATGTTCATATTTAGGGTTTATAGTTTTCCAGGATTATAGTGGTGAGATTTTCAGTTTTGCCATTGTATAATATGAGTGTTTATAGGGTTTAAAAATGTGTATGGTAGTAATGAGGTGGTTAATTAGGGTTTTTTTCATTTTATTTTGGCTGGTATGGTTTTCATTTTTTCGTATTTTCCTGGGTGATAATTGGAGGCATTTAAGGGTTTTCAATTTTCTAGAGATATAAGATTTTTTTTAGAACGTTGTATATTTTACTATTAGTTTTTTCAAATATTTTTTTTAGTTATAATGAGGTTTGCTGGAATTTTTAAAAACAAGAGAGGATTTATAGATATTTCATTTCTGTGTTGTAAAGTGTTTTTTGTTTTTTTGATTGGGCAGGGCTAAAGAGCTATCGGCACAAGAATTGGAAAATCTGATGGTCATAGTGGCAAACCCTAGGCAGTTCAAGATCCCAAAATGGTTTCTTAACAGGAAGAAAGATCTCAAGGATGGACTTTTCTCTCAGGTGGTTTCTAATGCCGTCGACATGAAACTTAGGGATGACTTCAAACGTCTCAAGAAGATCAGGCACATTTGTTTTTATTTTTAGAATACTTTTTGAAGGATTAAATCTATAATTGTTGACCCCTAAATTTTGTACAAGTATTGTTCCAATCTTAGCGCGTGGCGCGGAGGGACCATTGTCCATTTTGTCACAAGTATCGGCATGGCGCGGGAGGACCATGGCACACTAGAGTATTGTGGCACGGAACTTGCCAAGCACGGGAGGACAATGGCGCAGGAGACCCAGCGCAAGAGGACCCAGTCAAGGAAGAATGTGTCACAAGGGACTTGGGAACAGAGGACTCGGAACAAGAAGTGGACGACTAGGGGAGCGCGAGGAATGCAGGAGCAGTTAGATGAGTAACTCGAGTAGGACACTTTGACCCCACTGATCGGAGATTACGTACCAGCCCACGAGGAATGAAATATTTGGCCGCCAGAACATAACATAGAGCAAGCATCTAGGGGCACAGATGCCCGATTCTATAGGAACATTCAGTTGTAAGAGCCATGACTCTCAACTTGTTGGGAGTCCGTGTGCCATTTGTCCATGATAGTTAGAATCTTGACACTTGGTCAGGGCAAAACAAGTATAAAAACTCCTATTGTAATCATTTGCGGGTGTGGACCTTTGGAGAATAGATACAACATTCTGTCTTCTAATTTGTTAAGCAATCAATGAATAGTTATTATTTGCTATAACATGTGATTATTCGTGAACATTCTAAGTGTTGAATAATGAACATGTTTTATTTCTAAGTCTTGAGTATCTTTTCCTTGTATTGCTACTGTTGAATAATAATGGTGATCCTAGTTATCTAGTAGTTAAGTCTGGGATGATGAGAATAATAGTGGTATATTTATGGTATTGAATAACTTAAGATTTGTGTTACAAGAGATGAACAAACATACAACATTGTGCTTCAAAGCCTTTGGGAACCGGTCTTTTGCTGTGCGCTTCGAGTGAGCACGCGAGACTTACCTTTTGTGTGATGGGGCCAGCGCACCAGCCTATTAGGAAGACGCTTTAGCGTCGTAGTAGAATTAGCTAAACGAGCCCAACATTTTGGTTCCGTTGCCAGGACCCGAAGCAATTGGAGCATAATCATGGGAAATGTTTGAACGCATTACATTAGAGAATATTGAAGAATGGGTTACCAGCATTGAAGATAGCTTTGCGATTTCATATCTTGAACCATGAACTTCTGCACGACAGTGGGTAGAGCAGAATCTCTACAGCTCTTTGTATGAGACTTTCTTTTCTGAGGTCCCAATTCTCTTGCATTCTTGGATCTTAGCGTATGCTCAAGGATGATCTCGAAATCTTGGACGAAGGCAATCATGGACACTTGAATGGCAAAGGAGTTTAGCACGACTTGAAGTTTCCTAGATGTGAGCGGTTAACTATAGGTGGAGAGGTGTTTAGAATAGCTACATTTTGGAATACGTGGTGACCACCTATTCATGTCCTAAGGAAGCAAAGTTCCAATTCTTATGAGAATCGAGTGGACGATATCTTTCGTCGTTTGCCTTCGAGGTATAGAAGCTAGTTGTGGACCTTGGGTTGGAGGCTCTACCCATGGAGGGATAAAATCTCCTGTGCATGAGCCGCACATTTGGAGGGGAGACTAATAGTTGATTGAAGATTGTGGGTTCAACATGGTAGCAAGCCAACGAGCATTACGAAAATGAAAGTATGATGAAGCTCAACAGAGGATCATGAGAGTTAGTGGCATGGGAAGAGATCGAAAAAACTCGAGTACTGTGAAGAACTGCAGGGAGTTGAACGTGCACGAGGAACCCATCACTTTCGAGCACATCCTTTGCCGCTTTTATCCTGCAAAGGAGAAACGAACTGGCCTGTCGGAGACGAAGAACCAAGTACAAGTCACCCAGGCTCCCCCGCCATAGTGTGTGCTCATGCTTTTGAGTCGGATAGAATACATATACAAAATTGGGATACAAATAGTACATACTCAAAAATTGAATGGGTAAGGGAGACTGAAACTAGGCCATTAGGCGATAATCTAGAATCTACATCTTTTCCTCTTCAAGGGAATTCTATGGCACATCTGGAATGCTTGGAGGATCTGGTCCTCAAGGCTAGAATATAGGACCAAACCTGGGAAATCAACCCTCTAACACGCCTCTTTCCATGGGCACTGCAATTGGAGGCGTTGGAGGACTAGGAGGCGGTGTTGGAGGAAGTGGACCCCCTCTTGGAACTGGAGCTGGATCTTCCCAACAACCACCCACTCAACCACAACCCACTACGGTCTACTATGAGTTGACATTGCATTTACCTAAATACCGTGGGGTAGAGAATGCAGCTGAGCATGTCCATAAGTGAACTAATTTGGAAGGTGTGTGGCATCACGTCTTCTGAACGAAAGGCAACGCAGTTTGCAACCACCCTTTTAGAGTGCGTGCACAAATGGTATCGCAAATTCGACCCTTAGCAAGCAGTGGTCGACTACGACCAACTCAAAGCAGCCTTCTTGCAAGCATTTGACATTCTGGAGTTTGAGCAACAAAGTATAGCGGCACTGAAAGACATAAAACAGGGATTTATAGAGAGCGTATGTGAATATGATGCACGATCCAAAACCTTGCTTTCTAAGTTGTCACTTGAAATCAATCCTGCTTAGCATGCACAATGGTTCGTGGGAGGATTATTGCTACCTTTTCGATAGACCTTGTCACAAAGAACCTTCACAAGTGCACGTGAGGTATTGGAAGCTGCCCTTTGCGCTGAAGCAGTTGGAAGCATGGATACCAGGATTAGTCCCTTTATGGAGGCACATATAGCATCCATGGCATCGCAACTTGAAAAGTTGACTACAAACAATGCATATGAGACACGCAGTGGTGTCTGGTGTATCGACTGTGAGACTGAAGGGCATACGAGGAACAACTCCCTGTGCAAGAACATTCGTGCAGTACTGAAACAGACCTATGAGATTTGTCATGAACATGATGTCCATTCTTGTCCACTTTTGCAACAGGCTACAAACACAAAGGTATCTGAGTATTGTAAGATTTGTGATGCTTACACACATGACACCAATGATTATCAATTGATCAGTGATATTCATGAAGCTCGAGCATGCGACACGTGTCAAACTTCAATTGCCAATACTCAAGACAATGGTGGCTATCGAGGGCGAGGGAGAGGATGAGGGCGAGGCGGTGGTCAGTTTGCACCAAGAACTTGTTACAAATGTGGTTCACCGGATCACTATCAAAGAGATTGTATAGAGTACCCAACCTGTGCATTTTGCAAAAAATATCGACTGGAAGAATGCCCTGATCTATATGCAGCCATCACTAAGGACCGAAATGAAAAGGGTGTCGGCATGATTCGCATAGACAAACCACAATGGTGCGCACGACCGACCATCCCTATAGTGCAGCAAATGAACATCACCACTCATAGTGGAGGTCAAACTCAATCCACAACCAACTCGATCGAGAAGGTACATCGGGAAGAACCACGGGCAAGGAAGTACACTTATGCACAACAGCAAAAGGATGTCCTTCAAGATACAATGGCACTTGTGCTAGAGCTCCAAGGCGAGATTCAATACCTCAAGGACAAGGATGTCACACAGCGTGCCGTAGTGCAAAAAAAAAGCCGAACTTCCTGTGGTATGGTATGATTTTCGAGAACTATGTAAACATATGCTCGATGAAGACATTGTTCTTCAACTTAGCGCTTAGCTAAACGGTCAAGCCCGCCTACCAAACGAAGTCCACCATCACCTCAGTTGGCAAAGCGAAGATTGCTATTTAAATCATGCCCGACGTCAGGAAAGTCCTAGTTCCACTTCCCCGAAAGATGGAGAGATATTAGTTAATGCAACATTAAATGGATTGGTAATCCGGGATATTCTAGTAGATACTGGCACGTAGGTGAATGCTCTCACTAAAGATGCTTGGCGAAAAATGTCTAGTTCAGCCCTGCAGCCCTCTCCTCACATCCTGTTCATGGCGAATAAGACTTGAGCGCATCCTATTGGAGTCCTTAAAAACACCACTGTTGACATACTTGGGGTTCCCTTCAAAGCAAATTTTGAGGTTTTGGAGTTGGCCGAAGTTGATGACTATCCAGCATTACTGGGAAGGCCCTGGTGCTACAAAAATCATGCAAATTTGAACTTTAAAAACCAATGCATTAGCTTTGAGAATACCAATCAGCGCGTAGTAATACCCTTAGACCAAGCACAGAGACCACCCTATATTGAGCCCGTGAGCACTGATGAAGACATCAATAATTTGTATAATGTGACTGCTCGAAATGATGAACAACATGATCCAATGCCAGATGGTATTCTCCGGTGGACAGACAACCAGTCTATCTCAGATGCTACAAGTAACGCTTGCAACTGTTGGGCCCATGGTGACTACGATTTAACCAAAAGATTGTGCAGCACTGTAAACAGAGGAGAAAGCATCTCGCACTAGCTCCCTAAATGCCACAAGTTTGTGCGCCTCATGGGTTTAGCAATGAGAGGACCACTGGAGGGACCACCGCTTGAGAGACTAGATGATGCTCCACGGTTCCAAGGACAAATGGAGGTGCATACTTTGTCCAACGCCTCAAAGAGTTCTATGATACAAAAAGTGACTAGATGAGGTCTTTGGATCACATTTTTGATGGTACCGTTGCCAGATGGTGGCGTACTAATAAAGAGCGCCTTTTGTATTGGGATCAAGTGCGAGCTGCTCTACATCATAGATTTCACCACGACAACTAGATCAGAGGCATGCTTAGTTATAGTGGCGTGAAAGCCCCTGAACCTCACATTGAAGCTTGTGAGAAAATATGGCGAGCTAAGGAAACATTCTTACCAGAGTACCTCTGGGTCCATGCGTTCTATGGGACTTTGTGCACTTGGGCACGGGCTTAGTACATTCATGAAGAAAGGCACATGGGTACAAGGTTCTGGTAGTTATTAAAGGAAAACATGACGTCAACACTTTCTTACTTTTCACCAAGGATGGACTTGCGCCTCACTCTTCGAGCCATGCCCGATGCAATCATTGGAGATCCAAGTCCCGTCAAAGACTGGCTGTGCCATATTCATCAGGAACCTGAAGAACCCTTGCATTTATTCACTGAGCCTCCCACACCATTAATTCCTGCACCATCAACAGTGTTGAATGAAAAATGCCATAAAGAGATCTGCCTGGGAAAGCAAAAAATCGTCTTCCAAGTAGATGAAAGTGAAGGATCTACCTCACTCAACCCCTTGACAAGCCATCTAGACGTCCCTACAAGTACTGGTTAACGAACTGTTTAGGACACTGGTTCTCCAACTGACAACCCTTATCACGAGCCCATTCAAACTACTATTCAACTCAACATTGGCAAGGAGCAAGAGCCTAAGATGGCTACAATTGGAAATTATTGAACTGAGACATAAATCTCACAGATTTTTGAGTTGTTGAAAGAATATCAGGATGTATTTCCAAAGAATTATAGCGAAATGAAAGGAGTTCACCCATCTCTAGGGAAGATGCACATAAAGTTGACTGATGACGCTCACCCAATGAAGAAACGTCCATACAAGATGAATCCTAAATATCAAAAAGGATGGGCATATCCGGATCTATGTGGATTACCGTGTTTTAAATGCACCCTGTGTGACAGATCCTTTTCCAACGCCATTCACGGAGGAAATCCTAGAAGGTGTTGCCAGTTGTGAGATATACTCTTTTACCAATGGGTTCTCGGGGTACCACCAAGTCTAGATAGCTAAGGAAGACCGATCCAAGACTACTTTCGCTACTGAATGGGGATATTTTGTCTATACCATCATGCCTTTTGGGTTGAAAAATGCCCTGACAATGTTCTCATGCAAAGCAGTCGAAGCTTTCAAAGATTTTATCCATAAGTTTCTCCAAGTCTACTTGATGACTGGACTGTATGTGGGTTGATTAAGGACCATTGTGCCACTTTGAGGTTCATGTTTGAACGTTGTCGAGTGTTGCAAATTTCCCTGAATTTGAAGTACATGTTTACAACACCTTTTGGTGTACTCCTTGGGCATATCATTTGTAAAGAGGGACTCCTGGTGGATCCAGCCAAGGTCTCCATCATTCTCCGTCTGCCAGCGCCCAAAACTCAGTGTGAGGTTTGCGCCTTCCTAGGACACGGGCTACTACAAAAAGTTCATTCGGGGTTATGCCAAGATCGTCGTACCCTTGGAAGAGCTTCTAAATGTTAAGCACGAAATATACTGAAAGGGGGGGTGAATCAGTATATTATATATTTTATTTCTTAATCAAATTCTTTTTCTTTAACCACTTAACCACACATTCAAGATATGCAATAAAACCAAAACAATAATATGCACCACACAAGAGAGAGAGAGAGACCAGATTTTTACGTGGAAACCCAAAGTGAGGAAAACCACGGAGAACAATCTCAAGTATATAAATGAGCACCAACTCAAATTACAAAGTTCGCAAGCACCAACTTGTAGGAGCACCAACCTCTTTGCCGAGCACCAACACAACTATTTGTGAGCACCAACCCACAAGAGCACCAACCCCTTGCAAACATTTGTGAGCACCAACCCACAGAAGCACCAACCCTTCTTATGTGAAAAACACAACTATCTCTCAATGTTGTTTACTCAACAAGTGATAGAACTCTATAATATCTCTTGCTTTTCTCTCTTTGAAAACAAATACAAACCATGCACTCTCTTGCATATTACAAATAGCTTCTCAAGCCTTTATTTATAGCTTTCCAAATAACCTTTGGCATTCACTCTTTGTGACCCTTCAATCCTCATGGAAAATGGTGCCAAACTTGCGTGACCCTTGTTATCCTTGTATTTGAAGAGTCATATGGTGACCCTTCATAAGCAAAAACGTCATTTTCTCTTTTGTCTTTATCTTGGTGACTTTTCGTATTCTTCAAAGTGTCCCTTCATGGAAAAATGCGCCATACCCTCTTTTGCCTTCACATGGTGACTCTTGGAATTTCTCAAGATGACTCTTCATGAGAAAATGTGTCCCATTCCTCTTTCGTCTTTTACCTCATGACTCTTTGACTTCTCCATGGGCTCTCTTTTGACTTATATGCAACCAAAAATATATTCATTAATATTAAATAAATATCAACACACATTAGCTAAGATATGAATATTAAAAATACCATTAAATGCAATGAGACCTTTATCACCAATAATGTAGACCTTTGACATCAATGACAATATTTCCAACAATCTTTCCCTTTGTCATTGATGGCAACCTCAAACTAAAACTGTCACATCCTGAAACCTATACATACTGTCATTTAAAAAACATACAGTAGCTCTCTTACTATAGCAACTTGTACTTGTTCTTTGTACCTATTTTTGCATCTGTACCTATTATTCTCCTCCTTTGACATCAATGGCAAAGGGCCTACCTGGAGCTAACACTTAGCTCCCCCTCAACTGATGCTGAACCACAATGGTAAGAAGTAAAAAAAATTACTCGCAACTTCTCCCGTAGATACTCAAATGTGTCTTGTAGTAGTGCCTTTGTGAAAATATCTGCAATCTGCTCTATAGTATTGATATACTCCATTTTAACCTGTTGATCTGCAACCTGCTCTCTCAAAAAGTGATATCTAATAAGAATATGTTTTGTTCTTGAATGCATCACTGGGTTTTTTAAAATATTAATAGCACTTGTGTTATCACAAAAAATAGAAATAAGTTCATCATATTTTACCTTGATATCTTAATAGCACTTGTGTTATCACAAAAAATAGAAATAGGTTCATCATATTTTACCTTGATATCTTCCAAAGTTTGCTTTATCCAAAGCATTTGAGTACAACACAATATTGCTGCAATATATTTTGCTTCAGCTGTAGAAAGTGATACTGAATTTTGCTTCTTGCTTAGCCATGATACTAAGCTATCACAAAGGAAGAAAGCTCCTCCACTTGTACTCTTTCTGTCATTCAAGCAACCTGCCCAATCTGAATCTGTATAAGCAACCAAAGTGAAATCTCTACTTGTGGGATACCACAATTCATAATCCAATGTCCCCTTGCTATATCTGAATATTCTCTTCACCAACTGAACATGACTATCTTTTGGAGATGACGGATATCTTGCAACCATACCTACTGCATGCATGATGTCTGGCCTCGATGCTATCAAATATAAAAGACTACCAATCATAGATCTATACAAAAATTGATTTGCAACAGGTGAATCTTCATCCTTGCTCACCTTATTTCCTGTACACATTGGTGTGCCAACTGGTGCACAATCCTCAAAACCAAAATTTTTCAACATTTCTTTGGCATATTTACTTTGAGATATGAAAATTTCTTTATCTGACTGAAATATTTGCAATCCTAAAAAAAATGACAATTCTTCAAGCATAGACATTTCAATTTTTTTTGCATATTATTAGAAATTTGTCATATTTTCAATATTTTCTCTAAAAATGATGTCATCAACATATACCACAACAATCAATTGATGCTCACTTTCTATTTTGATGTAGAGATTATTGTCAACAAATCTTCTTTTGAAACCTTGATCTTGCAAGTACTTATCAAGTCTTGCATACCAAAGTCTGAAAGCTTGTTTCAATCCATACAATGCTTTCTTTAATCTGCATACATGGCTACTAATATTTGAGAGAATAAATCCCTCCAGCTGCTCAATGTAGACCTCTTCTTCTAAATTCTCGTTTAAGAAGGTAGATTTGACATCCATCTGAAACACTTTGAAATTTTTAAACACTGCATATGCAAGAAACATTCTAATAGCCTCTAACCTTGCCACTGGTGCAAAAGTTTTTTCAAAATTTATTTCCTCAATTTGAACATATCCTTTACATACTAATCTTGCTTTATTCCTGGTCACTTATCCATTTTCATTCAACTTATTTTTATAAACCCATTTTGTTCCTATCACATTATGATCTTTTGGTTTAGGCACTAATTCTCAAGTATCATTCTTTTCTATTTGATTTAATTCTTCATCCATAGCCTTAACCCAATGCTTATCATGTCTAGCTTCTGAAAAAAAATTAGGTTGAATTTTGGATAACAAAGAGAAATTAACTTGCTCAAATTCACTTACCATTATTCTTTTGGTGCGAATTCTTTCATTTATGTCTCCGATAATGTCACTTTCATTATGATTTCTTTGAACATATCTGGATGGAGTTTTGGTGTCTTATTTCTCCTCATCTTCATCTGATTCTTCAAAATCTATCTTCAATGATTTTAAGAATATCTACTGCATCATTGATTCTTTGTTTTCTATCTTTTTCTATCCTAACACTTGTACTTTCAATAATTTTTTTGGTTCTTTTGTTATAACATTTATAAGCTTTACTTTTGCAAGAATAACCAAGAAATATACCTTCGTCTGCTTTGGATTCAAACTTCTCAAGTTTTTTGTTGATTCTTTTTATGAAGCATCTGCTACCGAAAACTCTGAAATAATCAACTGTTGCTGATTTATCTTTCCATAGCTCATAAGGAGTTTTGTCACTCTTGACTCTCAATAATGCTCTATTTTGAATATGCACTACTGTAGCAACTGCCTCTCTCCAATATTTATTTGGTATCTTGAATTCATTTAGCATTGTTCTCGCCTTCTTTTGAATTGTTCTGTTTTTTCGCTCAACTACTCCATTTTGCTGTGGAGTTTTGGCTACTGAATAATGTCTCTTTATTCCATAGTCTTCATAAAACTGAATAAATTGCTCTGACATGAATTCTATTCTTCGAACTGATCTTAGACACTTAATCTTCAAATTGGTTTCATTCTCAACTAATGCTTTGAATGCTTTGAAATGTCTGAAAGCTTCTGATTTTTTCTTTAAAAACATTACCCAAGTCATACATGAAAAATCATCAATAAACAACATGAAATATTTCACCTTGAATACTTTGAGTTCTCATAGGTCCACACAGATTAGTGTGAACAAGCTCTAACATCTGAGTGGTCTAGTACTCTTTTATTTTGAACCGCTTTCTGGCCTACTTCCCATGTTGACAAAATTCACAAAGTGTGTCGGATGGCTTTGTAATCTTTGAAAGATTTTTGATTGCTTGCTTTTTGTTGATGTTGACAAGATTGTCAAAATTTATGTGACCCATTCTCCTGTGTCATAGCCAACTTTCTTCAATCTGACTCAAACATCTTTGATCTTTGATGTCTGATAACATATACAAATTATTCCCTGTTCTCTGAGCATCTGCAATCAACACATCTGAATCTTCTCTTAATTTCACAACCTTCGGCATAAAATTTAGTGTCCCTGATCACACATTTGATGTACACTCAAAAGAGTATGCTTAAGACCTACATACAAAACATTTTCAGTTTTAGTTCTACCATTATCCAAATTTAGTGTACTTTTTTTGGCAATTCTGGAAATAGTATTGTCTTCGAATTTCACTGTGCCACCGTTGATCTTCTTCAAGGTTATGAACTTGCTTTTGTCTTTTGTCATGTGCCTCGAACATTTTTTGTCAATGAACCATGGCTTTTCTTCATTTCTTGCATGCAAAGCTATCTGTACCAACAGATTTTTCAAGTTTCTTCTGTCATGAATTTGTCTGAACTTTTTTCTTGATGAATGGAACCTTGAAACTCTGGACCTTCTTGACTGACTCAAACACACTTCTACAGTATCGGGATTTGTCTGAAGTTTTTGCACTTGTAACATATTATAGCCTCTTCATTAAACCCTGATAGAGGAGCAAAAGAGTTGTGGCTTCTGCTTGACTCTGTATGACTTTTCTTATTATTTTTGAAATTGTTAGCCCTTTTTCGACATTCTATTTTCTTATGACCATATCTATTACAATAAAAATAGTAACCATAAAAATAGGACTTGTTTGTGTATCTCTGACCTAATTGCCTTTTGTAACTCTGTTCCCTCCAATCTTCTTTGTTTGAGATGTCCTCTGTATTAACTTCTTCCCTTTTTATTTCTTTTGTAAGAGCTTCAGCATAACTCTTTCTTTTTTTTGTCTATGAAAGTAGTGGTCTCCCCTTTCTCTTTTTCAAATCCAATTTCTGTCTTATCTGACATTGATCTTTGATTTTCTAATATCTTATTCAACATATTAGTGCTATTCTCAAATTTTGAATCATTCATTGCTCTATCATTGATTGCTTTATTTGTTTTCTCAAAATCTGTTTTTAAAGAAACAATCTCAATAACATACCTTTCACATTCTTTACTTATTATTTTCAACTGTGCCGTTAGATCTTCTTCATTCTTTTTGGCTTCTTCAAAGTGTGTAGATCTTCAATTATTTTCTTAGACTCCTTTTCATTTTTCTCGTTATGGAGCTTTAATCTTCGATCTTCTTTTCAAGAGCTTTTAACTCTTCTAAGACACAAACGAGTTCTCCTTCTAGATTCACTTCAATTTCATCATGTTCTTCTTGATCATCTGTACTTTTGCTTGCGTAGGCATCTTTATGTATGGCCATGAATAGAATCTTTTCTTCTTCTGAATCACTGACTCTATCTTCGGTTGAGCTAGGATTTTTAGAATACAAACTCTTCTTCTCAAATCCCTTCTTGATTTTTCTTTGAAATTCTTCTTGTATGTAGACTTTCCTTCTTCATTGTCATCATTATCCTTATCTGGGCACTTAGCTGCAAAATGTCCAATCTTTCAACAATTAAAACATTTGAAAGGTAATTTTTTTTTATATTTATCTGTGCCCTTTTTCGACTTGCGAATGAATAGAGCTCCGTTGTCATCTTCATCATCGTTAGAACTGTCACTTGATTTTTGAATCTTAGTTTTTTTTTTTATGTTTTAAAAACAGCTTCTCTATTTGAGGGTTTTTCTTGTTCGGTACACATCTCATATGTCGTAAGAATACCATGTAGCTCATCAATCTTTAGCTTGGCTAAATTCTTCATCTCTTCAATTGCCGAAACTTTTGCATCATATCTCAATGGTAGAGATCTCAAAAATTTTTGAAAAACAATTGATTCTTCTAACTTTTTTCCAAGACCTTGAATTTGATTAACTATTTGATCAACCCGCAAAAGATAACTTGCTATATTTTTTTCTTTTTCCATCTTCAAACTCTCAAACTGTCTTCTGAAAGTCTAAAGTTTAGCTTGCTGAACCTTTCCATCACCTTTGTAAATATTCTCAAGTTTTATATAAGTTCCATGAACAGATTTACAGTGCATAACTTTAATAAATTTTGATTCACATAAACCACATAAAATAGCATTTAAAACTTTAATATTATTTTTACTTGCCTTCTTTTCTGTCGGAGTAGTTACAAGTGTATGTGGCTATTCATATTCTTCTACCACTACTTGCCATATGTCGAATCCAAGGGCCATTAAATAAGTCTTCATCTTTATGCTCCAAAAAACATAATTTGTCCCATCAAACAAATGTGCCTTATTTGTAGAAAAATTTTCATGTGATCCAACCATCATGCTTTCTCGATCTACCTTCAAGCTGTAAAATTTTTTCAAAAGAACCTGCTCTGATACCAATTGTTAAGCACGAAATATACTGAGAGGGGGGTGAATCAGTATATTATATATCTTATTTCTTAATCAAATTCCTTTTCTTTAACCACTTAACCACACATTCAAGATATGCAATAAAACTGAAACAATAATATGCACCACACAAGAGAGAGACCAAATTTTTACGTGAAAACCCAAAGTGAGAAAAACCACAGAGAAAATCTCAAGATATGAATGAGTACCAACTCAAATTACAAAGTTCGCAAGCACCAACTTGTAGGAGCACCAACCCCTTTGTCGAGCACCAACACAACTATTTGTGAGCACCAACCCACAGGAGCCCCAACCCCTTGCAAAGTTTTGTGAGCACTAACCCACAGGTGCACCAACCCCTCTTATGTATATAACACAACTATCTCTCAATGTTGCTTACTCAACAAATGATATAACTCTACAATATCTCCTGTTTTTTTCTTTTCGAAAGCAAATACAAACCATTCACTCTCTTACATATTACAAATGGCTTTTCAAGCCTTTATTTATAGCTTTCCAAATGACCTTTGGCATTCACCTTTTGTGACTTTTCAATCTTCATGGAAAATGGTGTCAAACTTGCATGACCCTTTGTATCCTTGCATTTGAAAAGTCATATGGTGACCTTTCATAAGCAAAAGCGTCATTTCCTCTTTTGTCTTTATCTTGGTAACTTTTCGTATTCTTCAAAGTGTCCATTCATAGAAAAATGCGTCATACCTTCTTTTGCCTTCACATGGTGACTCTTGAAATTCCTCAAGAAGACTCTTCATGAGAAAATGTGTCTTATTCCTCTTTCCTATTTTACTCCGTGACTCTTTGACTTCTCTATAGGCCCTCTTTTGACTTATATGCAACCAAAAATATATTAATTAATATTAAATAAATATTAACACACATTAGCCAAGATATGAATATTAAAAACACCATTGAATGCAATGGGGCCTTTATCACCAATAATGCTAGACCTTTGACATCAATGACAATATTTCCAACACTAAAGCACAAAGAACAATTTATATGGACTAATTCTTGCAAAGGAGCCTTCAAAACACTCAAAGAAAGGTTAGTTACAGCTCCTATCTTGCAATTTCTTGATTGGACAAAGCCTTTTCATGTCCATGTTGATGCGTTTGGGACGGTAGTCGACACGATACTTGCACAACCACGTGATGAAAACTTAGATCACTCGATTTACTTGACTAGTAGGACATTGACATCGGTAGAACGAAACTATACCACCACTGAGCGCGAAGCTTTGTCTATGGTTTACGCTCTACAAAAGTTAGGCAATACCTTTTGGCCACTCCATTTATATTCTACACAGACCATGAGGCCTTGAAGTATCTTGTCAACAAGCCAGAACTACATGGAAGGATTTGCCACTGGATTGTACTCTTCCAAGAATTCCATTTTTTCGTAATAGTGAAGCCCAAGATGACCAACTGTGGACCTGATCACTTATCTCGAATTGAAAACGGAGAACCCCCACATGCCATAAAAGATGATCTTCTTGACGTTCAACTCTTTCGAGTTGCTCGAGTACTTGAAGAGATGGAGGATATTGTGGCATTTCTCAACACTAGTTGTGCACCTGACTCCTTCAGTTCACAAGAAGAAAAACAACTTGCGGTCCGCACCGCACCTTATCAACTCATAGTAGATTTGTACAAAATGAACCATGATGAGGTACTTCATCGCTGTGTAATGCAACATGAATGCTCTAAAGTACTACGAGAAGTCCACGAAGATATTGCCGGAGGACAATATGCTAGAGAGGCTATCGTGCACAAGGTGTTGCTTGTTGGAGTCTAGTGGCCAACTTTATTCAAAGATGCAAAGGCTTATGTTAGGAAATGTGATGTCTGCCAAATGTGTAGAAAAACGTAACAAAAGAGATGCTATGCCATTGCGCCCTATTCCTTCTCAAGAACCATTTGAAAAGTGGGCTATTGACTTTGTAGGACCTATTACTCCAGTAGGACGACAAACGGGCTCTTGGTACATCATTGTGACAATCGACTATCTCACGCATTGGGCTGAAGCAACACCAACAAAAGACTGGACTGCAGCAACTGTTGCACGATTCATTTGGGAAAACATTATAACACGGATCGTATGTCCCCTAAGTTTCACTAGTGATCGTGGCACCCACTTCTTGAATGAGACGATTTGCATCTTGTTAGTCGAGTTTATGATCGCGCACCACAAGATGACACCATACCACCCACAAGCCAATGGAATAGCTGAAGCCTTCAATAAGATCCTCGATAACACTTTGACAAAAATTTGCAATGTTGGCCGGATTGACTGGGATGATAGAGTATCTACAGTACTTTGGGCTTACCGAACTACATACAAGTGCCTCAACAAAAGTACACCATTCAACTTAGTTTATGGAAAGGAAGCGGTCATGCTAGTGGAGTTCCTGGTTCCATTTCTCTGGATAGCACGTGTGGGAAACCTCGATGATGAAACCTCTTTGAAAGTTTGGCTCGATGAATTGATGAAACTAGATGAAGCTCAGTTCCTCGCCCACTGGAGTCAAGATGTTGAGAAATGTAAACAAAAAGCATGGCATGATTTCTATCTAAAGCATAAAGTCCTTTCTCCAGGCATGAAAGTTTTGTTATATGGCTCTAATTTCATGTGCCACCCTAGGAAGCTCTGAGTCCATTGAGATGGTCCATTCATAATACATAGCATCCGACCTACCGGAACCTGTCGGTTAAAGCAAATAGATGGTCAATTCCTCCCAAGGCACTATAATGGCAGTTGGCTTCGGTTGTATTGTGATTCTGTTTAGGTTTATGTTGTATTCAATAAGGCTCAAGGCCATTAGGTTAGGATTTACTATTTTTAATAAAAAGTTGTGCCCTTGAGGCGTGCGACTCTTTGATGTAATTTTCAATCTTTGTACTTCGAGTGTTTTCATGGAGGACAATGAACCCTTTTTAGTGTGGGGTAAGGCATCATGCATATGAATACAAGACATGACATGCGGGCTCGCAAGTTCCAAAGGCGCAAGAGTCAAATATGGCACACAAGTGATTAAGGGCGCATGAGTAATTGAATGCACTTCGAAACCATTTTGAAAGGTTCCCACCATTTGAGTGACAGTTGTCTTCCACTTTATCGGAAAGGTGGGACAGTTGTCATCCACTTCCAAGAAGCGCAGAGAAGAATGGACCATTAATGCGACAAGGTTAGTTATTACGAAAAGCGTGTGAATGGAATGATGGGACAAATTGGTTAAGGCACTTAATACTCACTACAAGATACAAAGTACGAAGGCCATGAAAAGATATGCATTAATGACTAGAAGTGACAAGGGGAGGTCAAGAATTAATGGAGGTAATTCCCCCGGCATGGCCTATAAATAAGCTTGCCGAAGCCATTTTATACTTTGCCTTGATTAAATATTCGAGTGCTAAGGGTGAACGATGAACTAGAGAACCAGAGATCGACGAGACCAATTTTCTTGCAGAACCGAGTGATTGTAAAGTTGACAAAGACACGACGGGGGTTTCTAGGCGAAGAAGAGAGGTTGCTAAGTTCGGACTTGTGTGTAGGAGTGGAGATTGTTGAATTTGCAGGTTACAAGTTTCGCCATTGTGGAAGCGTGAAGCTCGAGAGTCAAGGCAAGTTGGATCGCCACTACGAACTCTTTTGGAAACGTGGGACGGCCACGGGTTAACCTTCGAGCGCCATGGAGGGTAATGCGGCCAAAAAAAAGGCTAAGAGACTTGAGAAGCTTCCAACCATACCAGAGGAAGAAGAGGTGAGTGGAGGAGCCTAGTTTCCTATAAGAGAAGAAGTTTCGGGAGGCTCAGAAGAAAGACCAGAAGTGCAGCGCATGGGAGTCCTGAGAGAGAGTGCGGAAGGAGAAGTGAGCGAGAGCGGAGAAGCAAATATGGTAAAAAAGGGAAAGCAAGCACAGGCCTCTTCATCACAAAATGCCCCAGCATCCCCCCCCCTCCGTCCTTGTTAATAGAAGAGATGCAGTACCCAGAGTCGATCTTGCGCGTGGAGAACTGGGTCTCCAAGGTGTCAACTGCAACAATTTTTTACTATAACTACTGTCAGTTGGGCAACGAAGTAGAGTTGCAAAATGACTATCAGGTCTAGACCACCAACACACAAAACCAAGTGGTCTATGACTTGTTCATCAAGAACCAGCTGGACAAAGCTAGCCTCTTCCAACTCTTTGAACTGCGATACTTTGGCAAGCCTCTTGAGGCAGTTCAGTTCCTCTTCTCGCACATTCATGAGGACTACATCCACTTCGCAAGGCACAACATGAAGATCAGTGCGGAGAGGATAAGCAAAGAAACGGGGCTTTAGTGCTCGGGGATCAATGTGTTGGATGACTTGGCAGATACGGAGGAGATCCAACAGACTGCCACTGCACTAATGTACCAAAAATAGGGGCATGCATTCAATATAAGAAACCTGTAGGATCTCGCCCTTAGAGTTGTAGTGTGGATCATTTCCACCAAGGTCGGAGGGATCGACCGATGGAAGGAGGTGGATATGGCCTGCCTGCACATTGCCCACCAAGTGGTTCAGGGCACACAATATAACTGGGCGTTGTATTTTGCCCATAAGATAGTTGAAGATGTAGAGAAGGCGCGCAAAACCCTTAAGTGCAGGTTTCATTGTGGAACAATCCTCTTATTGTTGGTTTTTTATGAGATCGAGGTGCCTGACTACAGTTCAAGATCTTTGAAGTGGGTGTACCCCCCCACTCACAAGTCCCCTGCTGAGTGCTTCAAAGCTTTCCCCTGCCACTAGCACATCACCCCAACATATAAGTTGAAGATGAAGTACTGGTTTGACGGGATGAAGGCGGCTTTCAGGAATGAATGGCGCATTCCCAGGACTTGCCCACCCTGACCGCAGATCAAGTAGAATTTGTTGTAAAGCATCGCTACTCCCTGGCACACATTCGAATGAACCCTTCGAGAGAACTTTCAGCATGGCTTAAACTGCCATATGCCTTCTCTACGTGCTACTTCATCGATTCTGTCAATAGGATTTATGATGCGCAACCAATCAGTTTGTAGGCAAAACAAATTGATGCGGAGCACCACACCCTTCAGAAAATGTTCGTATATCCAGGCAAAAAGGCCTTTTTGGAGAGGGGAAATAGACTTAACCGACATTAAGGTTAAGAATATTCTAGTTGGGGAGTAGGTCCACAAGCTATTTTACATGTTACGCCTCCGCTTGTACCCTCATGATGGAGACCCCAAGGAGAGGCTCTCCCAGGAATCACAAGTAAAAAGGAAGCGGCCAGAACCAAGCGCTAGCACAAGTGGGTAGTAGGCCCCATAGAAACGACAGAAGATGACGGAGGCGCAGCCCTCCCGACCCACTACTTCTCGACCATCCGTGTCACGTCCACCCCCACCTCGCCCCTCACCCTCTCCACCTCGTCCTTCACCTTCACCACCTCGACCGTCTCCATCTCCATCTCACATTTCATCACTATTTGCTTCATCTTCACCTTCTCATTCCACTCCTTTCCACTTACCTACCCCGAACCCTTCATATCCTCATCTAACTTCCCCACCTTCTCCAAAGACTACCACCGGATCAGCGCCACAACACTCTCCAAGTCAAGCGCCCCAAAGGGACCCCTCTCAGGAACAGATTCATAATTTGGGATCGGACTCAGAGAAGACTCCATCCCTAGTGCAAGAGATCCCATTTGGTGATCAAGTTGATACTGATGGAATGGGAGCAGATGAGATGGCCACCGAAGGCCATCAAGAAGGGGAACTTAAGCGAGACCCGGAAAGGGGAAAGGGGCCAGCTAAGGGGGAACAAGAACAAAGAGGGTTGTCCACTCTGTGCGAATGATACCAGTTTGGCATAGAAGACAAGAACCTCTATCTTTGGAAGCATTTCCACCCCAAGGATGCAACCCCAGAAACAAGGAAGCAGTTATCCTTCTTTTTCGAAATGTATAGCGAAGAGCCTCAGTTTGATATTCCTTTGGATTGCATTTTTTTTAGCTCAGATGCTCCAGGTCTGCCAAACCTTATGAGGATTGATCCACAACGACTCTCACTAATAATGACAAGTGTCGTATTTTTGAAACTAGCCATGGAAATGACGTGCCAAAACATTTTGTCAGAGTCAAACGCGCGCATGGCAGAAAAAGAAAAATGGCAGAGTTGTGAAAATATATAATAAAGCGTATGCAAAAAAGCAAGTGCTAGCCGAGGAAGTGGCCTCCTTGAAGCAACAAATTCAAGAGGCCACCAAGGCTAAGGTAAGGGTTTTAAACCTTTGCAAGACAATTTTGAAAGAAGAGCGACACTTGTAGATAGTGTACCATTGGATGGGGACGCCATCGGAAAATTGGAAACATTGATTGAGTTATTGCTCAAGAAAAATAAGGAGCGCCCTGCACCCAGAGATGAGGCCCAAGAAATACTTGAACAATTTACCACGGCGACAGATATCTGAAAAAGTACTTTGGAGAGAATCGGGGAGGTTATCCCAATTTTGGACGACATTTTTGCACGCCTAGCACCCCTAAATAAAATAGTAAAAGCCCGACTCAATGATGAGGAGGTCCTGAGGCAGCAAGCGGCTGATGCTGCCCTATTAATAAAAGACCGTGCCGAGTGCGCAAAAGCATTCAAGGACATAGACATGATGGAAGACGCCATTAATAAACATCGTCAACAAATAAACGCAAGTTTTGCCATACTCCGAGGACAGGTCGACAAGGATATCTCCGACTTAGAAGACATCCAAAAGGAAGCCAATGCAACCCTGGATGAACAGGTGAAAAAGACCGAGACTCTGTCTCAGCTTGAGGAGCTGAAAGAAGCAAAGGAGGCCATTGAACAAATAACTGCCAAAGTCCACGATGCATTGTCCCACTGGGACGGGCTGAATAAGGAGCTCAAGCAAAAGGGGCCAAAATGTTTGGAAGATGCTAGTGCAGTTTAGTCTGGGATGGACTAAAGACTTAGTGTGGGGTGATGTTGACCCCTAAATGTTGTACAAGTATTGTTCCAATCTTGGCATGCAGTGCAGAGGGACCATTGTCCATTTTGTCGCAAGTATCGGCATGGCACGGGAGGACCATGGCGTGCTAGAGTAGTGTGGCGTGGAACTTGCCAAGTGTGGGAGGACAATGGCACAGGAGACCCAACACGAGAGGACCTAGTCAAGGAAGAACGTGTCACAAGGGACCCAAGAACAGAGGACTTGGAACAAGAAGCGAAAGACTAGGGAGCACGAGGGAAGCAAAGTGCGAGGAATGCGGGAGCAGTTAGATGAGTAACTCGAGTAGGACACTTTGACCCCATCGATCGGAGATTACGTACCAGCCCGTGAGGAATGGAATACTTGGCGCCATAACATAACATAGAGCAAGCATCTAGGGGTGCAGAGGCCCGATTCTATAGGAACATGTAGTTGTAAGAGCCACGACTCTCAACATATTGGGAGTCCGTGTGCCATTTGTCCATGATAGGTAGAATCTTAACACTTGGTCAGGGCAAAAAAAGTATAAAAACTCCTGTTGTAATCATTTGCGGGTTTGGACCTTTGGAGAATAGATATAGCGTTTTGTCTTGTAATATGTTAAGCAATCAATGAATAGTTAGTATTTGCTATAACATGTGATGATTCGTGAAAATTCTAAGTGTTGAATAATGAATATGTTTTATTACTAAGTCTTGAGTATCTTTTCCTTGTATTGCTACTGTTGAATAATAATGGTGATCTTAGTTATCATAGTAGTGAAGTCTGGGATGATGAGAATAATAGTGGTATATTTATGGTATTGAATAACTTAAGATTTGTGTTACAAGAGATGAACAAACATACAACATTGTGCTTCAAAGACTTCAAGAACCGGTCTTTCGCTGTGCGCTTCAAGTGAGCGCCCGAGACTTACCTCTCGCGTGATAGGGCCAACGCACCAACCTGTTGAGGAGAAGCTTCAGCGCTGTAGTAGAATTAACTAAACGAGCCCAACAATAACCTAAATGTTTGACAACGGTTTAGATATTGTTTAAGTGTTTTTTAATGCCATTCCCTTTAATTGGGTCAACTTGGGAAGGTAATGTAGTTTTTTTTGTTTGCTTTTGATCATTTCTTATTCTAACAAAAATGAATGTTTAGGGTAGTTTGAGAAAATCTATGTGCAATATGTGGATATTTACACAAAATGCATCTCAAGTTGGCTTACATGCTTGTGTTTTGAACTGAGATTTTTTGAACTAAAGCCTTTTTTTGGAAAGTGTAAATTTGCCTCAAAGTATGTCTACAGGTAGCCAATACTTGGCTACACAAGGTTGAAACAGAGTTTAATTAGATGTACTTTACGATCTTGTGTATAAGTAGGTTTTAGATGTTTAATTTAGGATTTTCAAAGAAGTGTCTTCTGCATTAAAGTGATTCTACACTAAGTAGCCCCTAACAATTAGGCTCCTTGTGACTTGACCCTTCCTGTATTTGTAGCTTTGGAAAAAATTCTAATGTTCTATAAGCTTTGGAAAAAATAACAATGTTCAATTAGCTTCACCCTTTCATTTTGTGCATAAGTATTTATGGATACGTTATAGTATATTTTGGATGTTATGTTTTGATAATTTCTTGTGACTTGTAAATTTACATATCGCTTCTTAATGTATAATCTAAAGACAACCTACATTTAATAATCTTTGAGTTGATAGGATTTGACATTACATCTATATCATTCCATCTAGTTAAGTCTTAACTCTAATTTTAATTTACATCCCTTTAGAGGACCATATAATAGTGGGTAATATGAAACAGAATGTCACCTCCTGACATAGCTCATTGCCATGTCGTATTTCATCACCACCAGGATTATAAGATTATTGTTGCATAACGCTTTATGTACAAAAGGTGTGACATGGTTATCGATCATAGGTTTTAAGTGAGGCACAACCCTAAATTTATACAATTTTGTTTGACAAAACCTCGCTTTACAAAACAAGTGCCACGATGTGGCTTTAGTACTTGCATCCCTTCCGGTGTTCTTTGCGCCAGTAGGTTCAGCCATAGTTGGAATAACCGTATGGGTCGAGTACTCGTCGAGGGCCCAAAATGGGTAATCGACGGTTATTCAACCCACTTGGTTGAATAACTGGAAATAACCGGTAAAGGGAAAAAAACTACTCAATTTTTAAAAAATAACATTATATTTTTAAAAATTATAGAAACAAAATAGATGCAATGAGTCTGTAAAACATAGGGAAAGTAGTTTCTATTAGATTTGAATACATAGAATGTACAAAATCGCATAATCATGCGATTACAACAAAGTCTCAGAGTACAAATAAACTTATAGTCTTATACAAGAATCTACAAGAATACAAGTACAAAGTACAATCATCTATAATTTTCTCTTTCCTGCCCTCTGAAAAAATAAGACACGTGAAACTCTAGTCATCGCACTCGGCTGACCCGCCTCGCTCTATCTAGAATGCTGCATTTGCCCCTGTGGCTCTACCTCCACCTTTGCTTGTGCCTATCCCTGTGATTGTGCCTGTGCCTCATCTCCAAGGATGTCCTCCAATCCAATCTCTCCTGCGTCAAATTCACCCTCCATAGCTTGCCTCTTGAAATAAACAATCTCTTCCTTTGTGAACATGGGGGCCTCCTGTGCAATCCAATTGTTGTAGGAATCGATCTCATCTATAGATCGATAGGCTCCTCTGATGCGTTCTCCAACTTCTTTGTGCGAAGTCGAAGATTGTATTACACAAACACCAATTCATTGAGCCGTTATTGACTCAACTTGTTGTGCTTCTTCGTGTGAATGGAGTCAAACAAACTCCAATTGTGCTCACATCTAGAAGTGTTACAAGACAGATAAAATACGGAGGGCTAGCTTTTGAAGATTTGGGGTATTTTCACCCCAATCTTCCCACCACGACCCTGCAAACACGATATTCAAAACTTTGTAAGAAATTAATAAGTGTAAATGTGTAAATATGTAATTGATAAGGTACAAGTACAACTACAAGTAAAGATTTCATTTTGTATTACCTGGTGACTACGTGGTTCTCTCTTGGATGGCTAGTGCTGAAGAAACGAGCCTTCTTTTTGCCTGCTTGTAGTTCTACAGCTCTGAAATAATGAGGTCCTTCACCTCAACGTCAGGAGTCATACTCTCAATACATGTTGAGAGTCCCTCCATAACTTCTCCACTAGCATCTGTGAAGCCATTGGAGTAAAAAAACTTAGAGTTAAGGTAGTACCCTACTGCGTGGATGGGTTGGTGGAGTTGATTGTTCCACCTCCGATCAATCAACTCTCAAATGGGATCAAATCTGGCATGATCCTCTCTATAATAATGTTGCATTGCCTCTTTGGCCCTATCCATGGCTTCATAAATATATCCCATTGGGTTTTGCTCTCCATCAACCAATTGCAAAGCCCTCACCAAAGGCTTCAAAAGCTACAAAGTTACAAACAAATTAAAGTTAGACTTAGTGTTACAAACTTATAGATAAATTATAAAAGAAAAAATTTAAGTTTAAAAAATTGAAAACAATGAAAACAAATTCAAATTTAAATTGCAATTTTAAGTTACTTTCACAAATTTTGAAGCTTTCCTTTCGAAGGCCTCACTGAAAACTATCTTCGAAACTTTCACTCCATCAGCTTTCTTCAAATAAGATGACTCCATCCATGCTTGAGAGACAAACATCTGCTTCAAAAGAGTCAACAAACTACAAATACTTTACAATGTAAGGAAGTTCACTGCAAACCTCGTGACTCCTGCTTGAATAAGCTCCTTTCCCTTGGTGTGCTCTCATCACGCTGAGAACCCAAGGGTGATTATAGATATACTTAGTTATTTCTCTGGCTTTTTCGACAACTGGTCTCACCCAATCTAGTTGCCTATGTCCTCCAAAAGAAGGTCAAGGCAATGTGCCGCACAAGGTGTCCAAAAGAGAGATGGATGTCTCTCCATAAGAAGTCTCTTAGCTGCCACATATGTTGCTGCATTGTCTGTAATAATTTGGACAACATTCTCGATGCCCACCTCTAAGACAACTCCTTTAGCATCAAACTCAAAGTTTCTACATTTTTAATTTTATTTGATGCATCAATAGATTTCAAAAATACAAGCACACCATTTGAAGACGCCAGAAAGTTGATAAGGGTGCGGTTCCTTTCATCTATCCATCCATCAAAAAGAATGGTGCATCCAAATTTATGCCACAATTTCATCTGATCTTCGACAATCAACTTTGCGTCTTCAACTGCATTCTTGAGCAACTTCCCACTCAAATCTTTTCGAGAGAGTGCCTTGTACCTTTTCCTTACAATTGTCAAAGCTATAACCAAATATTCTCATTACGAGTTGTTCGCCACATTGAAGGAAAGGTTGTTGAAGTACCAAAAATTTGTGCATGTTTTATCTGCTTCTGCATGTACCTGTTTGTTCCATCCTTTAACTTTGAGTGAAGGTTGTGCCCTAAGAGTGTTTCTAGGCACAAAAGAGTGTAACTGAGATGAAGGTGGTGTAAATGTACCATGGCGCTCGCGTGGACAACGACTAGAGCTCACAATCTCTGTCATCCTTGTCGTTTTTTCCTCTGCTGATGTGGCACCAATAGTCACTGATAAGGTTGCTTGAATCCTTGCCCTCTTTAGTCTCTTTTCATCCAATGAAACAAGCTCCGCCATCATCTCTCGTTTTGTCTCTTCAATGACATTGGGACAAGGTGCAACGTCACGACAAGGAATGCATGAAAGATGGTACTTCATGCGATTGATGCTTCCTAACATCCTCTTCTAACAAAAGTTGTAAATCGAAACCATTTGAGACGTTCCAACCCGCATAGAATACTTCCATGCACCTGTGCGATCATGGGGGGGGGAGCCGATTGGATACCATTGATTGAATGTGAGCGTGATGCGCTACTGGATGCCATTGCTTGCTAATGGATAACCTACAAAGCGCAATGTTAAAATCAACATAAAAAATATAAAAAATAAAAACATTAATGATTAAATACAAAATATTAATTAAAATACGATAAATCAATGATAATTATAAACTATAAAACAGAAACTAAAATGCATTTACGATTTACAATTTTAACGATCAAATTAAAAATATAATCTATAACGGTTATTTAACGGAATAATAAACAACAATTTTAAATAAATAATAAACACGAAAATATAACCAAATGCATAAAATTCAATGGAATGCATCAAATTTGTATACTAAGCAACAAAAATATTTATCAAACATGTATTTAATTAAATTACAAAACTTTCCATGCTTGGAATTTAAAAAAAAAATAAAATCAATAAATGCATGAAATTTACAAAAAGTCACGAAACGTATGTAATAAAAATGAAATTCATCAAATTTGTATACTAATCATCACAAATATGTAGCAAACATGTTTTCAATTGCATTAGAATTAATTTACATGCTTGGAAATAAAAAATAAATAAATAAATAAATGCATGAAATTTGACGAAAATTCATGGAATGCATGCAATTAAAATGGAATGCATAATATTTGTATACTAATCATCACAAATGTCTCTAACATGTTTTCAATTAATTTAGAATTCATTTCTATGCTTGGAAATTAAAAAATAAATAAAAATGAACTAACTTGAAAATTTCTTGCTCAAATCTTCTCAATCCGCCTTAGAACGCTCCAAATCTTGTGTGAGTGAAAAGTGAGGTGTGTTGCATTTTATATCATTATTCCACTTTTTTTTTGCGTTTGAGGAGCATTTGGGGGCTCAAAAATGTGTTTCAACGTGTTGGCAGTGTCAAACCTGCATGGGTTCTGTGGGATGCAGAACTGGCGAGTAACCGCCAGTTACTTGCCGGTTCTTTTTTTTTAATTTTTTTTCTATTACGGTGAGTTCAAGTGGCAAGTATTCGCCATTGGGAATTCCCAGTGAGTAACTGACCAACTGGCGATTACTCGCCAGTTATTCCATCTATGGGTTCAACAGGCAATTTGCTGCAGCGTGGGGAGTACCCCTTTGCACCAGTTCTTGCTCATAGGGTCAACTCGTCCTACAGAATGATAATGGATAATGATGTCGAGGAAGCGATTGGACCTTGTCAAGATAAGCCCAAGACATTTCCGGCCATGCGGAGCAAATCTAATACACCCTGGGTGAGGTCCAATGTATATGTTGTGGTATTTGCTAAATATTGTTATTTCCACTTAATATATTTATAAGGTAAATTAAGATAGTTTTAATACTTGGTAAGGTCTCAAGGTAGACTATAGATTTCTATAGTGAACATATGTATCATGTGGTCTACGTGCTATAGATTTGTCATGCCCACCTTTTGATCGTGGAGCTATTGAAAACCCTTAACCTTGATTTGTTTCCCAAGGGCTAAGGGAAAAAGAAAGAAGGGAAACACTTTGTGTTTCTTAAGAACATTTGTAGAAGTACTTTATTATTATAAAATTCATTTAAGTTGTGGCCTGTTAAGGATCATGGGTGCCCAAGCCACTTAAGTGGGTTATGAGGAGTGTTTTTTTTATAATTTGAAAACGGTCTTCCCTCAAATTGGGATGCACCCCTTTGGGGAGGGTATAAAGGCAAGTGAGGGATCGTGTGAAAGGATTATACAATTGATTATATTCAAATTTTATGGTCTAAGCACGAAACACTTAACCAAGGACTTGAAGACGAAACCCTTCAAGGCCAAGGAAGGATTGGGGGCGAAAACCCTCATTCCTCATTTGAGGGCAGCATCATCTAGAGGTTGCCATTGAGCATAATATTTAAAAAAATACAAAAAAAAGTGTTGAAGATTGACAACTTGCTTTTGGGAGTTGCTAATTGCCATAGGAGGTTGGCGACAGGGTTGGAGGCCCTAAAATGTTGTTTTTCATGTTGAAGACCCTACATGTAGGGCTACATTGGATTTAGGGCCAGAAATATTTAATTCCAGCAGTGGGTGATTTGATTGGACATTGTTTGTAAGGGTTTGATAGGCTATTTCAAGCCTAAACATTATTCTAAATTTTCTATAACTATTTATGCATTTATTCCTAATTTTGAAAGGGTTTTGAAGGTCATTTTGGACCTCAAATATGTTCATAAATTATAATAATATTATTGCGATTATTCAATAATATTTTGGCATTTCTCAACATATTTTCAGGTGAAAGGAATTTATTACAGCCAATAATATTTTGTAATTTCTTGGCAATTTTCTGAATACAAATTGGACGGTTTTGAGCATAAGTACATCAACAAGAAGGGCTATTAATTTTCAGACTTGAGACACTTAAGGTTTGAATGGTAATTTCCATTTTGAAGGGGCTAATCTTGCTTGTAGGCTTTCCTACTTGGTTTGTAAGGTTTGGCATATTTTTATGCTAATTTGAGGGATTTGTTATAGCTAGGGTTTGCTATATAAAAATCAATATTTGGCTCGGTTTTGTAGGAATTCCAGAATTCATGGTTTTATCCTATTTTGGGATATTTTAGTGGTATCAAAGCCAACATCTTGGCTAACTGTGGGGGTTTCAAGATTGATTCATGCCCAAGAGTGATAAAGAACTGAAGTATCACCTTATAAACAAGAAGAAAGTCGTTGAAAATTCGTTTGAAGAATCAGAACAACAAATGGTTAACTTGGAATAGCCAAGGAATGAAAGGGAAGATAGAAAAGAGGAGAGGCTTGATAGGTACACACAAGCCCAAGAACAAATGACAACAGTTATGACGAAATTTGTCCACACCATGAGAGAGATGAGGGATGACAAGCTGTCTAATGGGGATGGCAGTGCTTCAGGGAGTCACAACCTCACATATCAACACACAAATGGAAATGGAGGATCCACACGTAGGCCTAATGAGCCTACGTTTTTGCAAAGAGAAGAAGCCACTCCAGAAAGGGAGGAGCAGCCTATCTTACGGGATAGTTTGTTAGGGGATTATGATGAGTACATGACTTATCCCACTCCTTTCAGGGAGCAAATGAAGTTGTCTGAGTTCAAGTCTTGGAAGTATGGACAACAAAGAGGCAATGGGGCTAGCCAAAGACATAGGGGCAGCCAAGGGGAGCTCCACCATGCTTTGGGAAAGCTTTCGTTTTCTACTTTTTATGGCTCTTCCAAGAGCTCGGCTAGGGCTTGGATTCAGAATGTAGATACTTACCTTTCACTTAGACCTATGATGGAAAAGGAGGCTATTCAGTTTGCCACCTTGCACTTAGAGGAAGTTGCCCATGAGTGGTGGTATCATGGGTTAATTATCCAAAGACACCAACTCATCCAGTCTTATGAGGAGTTCAACAAATAAATCACTGAGAGGTTTGATAGAGCTGATTTGGAGCTTCATTTTAGAGAGTTGGATCAATTGAGGCAAAGGGGTATAGTGGAGGAATTTGTGACAGAATTTCAGACACTTTCGATCATGGTAACGGATGATTTGGAGAGGAGATTGGTGGTTTTGTTCATGGAAGGGTTGGTTCATTCCATTTGGGGTTTGGTCAAGGCTTTTGACCCACATTATCTTCAAGGAGCCATTCAAAAGGCCCTTGATCTTGAGTCTTCAACTCCTCGAGGTAAAATTTTGCCCTTTGTTTAGCAAAATACTAATTCTTTTGGGCCTTTTGGACAACAAAGAGGCAATAGATGGGGGCAGCAAAAGGGCAACTCTTCCGAGCCACAAAAACCAAATCTTTTGGGGCAGCTTGGTAGACCAAACCAGCAGGGTTTGGGGCAGCAAAAGGAGCTACCAAGATGGAACAATGAGACAAGAAACGAGCTAAGAAGGAAAAAACTTTGCTTCACTTGCAAAGATCCTTGGACATCGGTTCACCATTGTTATGGGAAGGGGCAAGTGCACTACATTGAGATACATTCAGATGGAGAAGAGGAAAGGGCAGCCACCTATGAGGAGGAGCCTTTGGAGATCCTTAAAGGAGAGGACATGAGTGGCACTTTTGCTTCATTATCAGGAGCTCCTAGATACTACCCCTTTCATTTGAATGGAATATTGAGAGGTAAGAGTGTTACTATTCTCATTGATAGTGGGGCCACCCACAATTTTATTGATAGGAGTTTGATTGCTACATGTGTACTTCAACCTATCGAATTCAATGGATTCCTTGTGACCATGGCAGATGGCTTCACCATCCCTTGTACCACCAAGGTTCCCAAGCTTAGCATCATGTTAGGAACACACCCCATTAAAGATGACTTTTATGTGGTTGGCATTGGAGAGACCAATCTTGTCTTAGGCATCCAATGGTTGCACTCTCTTGGAGAGTTCACACAAAATTACCAAACTATGGAGCTCAAATTCGATGTGGATGGGAAAGAGGTAATCCTGCATGGCTTGAGTGATAAGGCACCCCTGGTGGTGACCTCAAAAGTGATGGAAGGGATCTTCCATGAAAGACCTTTGGTAGAAGCAACAAGGGCAGAAGGGAACGTTGCATTTTCTCAGTTGGGACAGCCACCTCTACTTGTAGAGCTTCATCATACACTTGGTTCAGTAAAGGGGTCAAAGGTTGGAAAGTATTGTTCTTCAAAAGAGGTCAACAAAGTGGCCAAAACTGAGTATGGGCAGTGACTAAGGTATGTGAAAGATCATTTAATTTTTTGTTTTATGAACTTTATAAATTCTGAAAATAAACTTTCAAAACAAGTTTATGAAAAGATTGAATTTCAGTTTGTGGGAAAAAGGTCTGAAATTTGCATGGGGAAGAGGCCTAGGTTATACTCAGAAAAGTCTGAGTTTTTCATGAAAAATCAGAATATATCATGTTCAAGAAATTCTGGAAAAATTGATTCGTTTCAGCTTCTAGCGAATTCAATAAAGGAAGGGGAAGATGGACCTTTGGTTTGCAAAAGAAAGTGGAACTTGGAAACTCAGGATCAACCCTTCCAAGGCAAGATACCATGGCTCTTTGCGAACATGGTAAGTGCTCTACATGGTGTGACTTCTGTTTTGGGACAGCAAGGGTTGAGTTTGCATATACAACGCAATTTGAAAGGGCACACTAGGAGGAAGAACATTCAGTTTGCAGATTGGAAGAGTGGTTGGGAAACCACAACTTCCCCTCTCCAGGGGATGGGGGAAAGAAAGAGGAGGCAAGAGACATGTATGGTAGAATCGTGGCACAATTGGTCACACTTTTTTGAAAGTATGATTTCCAAATTTGCTAAAATTGATTGTTGCATAAAGGAGAGCAAACTATATTTTTTGTTCATGAAGGGGACTTTAGAGTCCATTAAAGGTCATAAGGTGCACATATGGAGTAGAATGGACATGAGGAACAACCATGCTACTCCTTTTCACCATGCTGCCCATGACAGTTCCAGCCCACTTGTTGTGAGCTTAAGGACCCTTGGATGCATGGAAGTTGCTGATTTCAAGGTAACACCTCAAAAGGGTGAGTTGTGGTTGACCAAGTTCCTATGAAGGGGTCACAAGAGGTCTGATGTTTGCATACACAGCCAACCAATCACAAGGGAAATGACTGATTTCACCATTCCTTTGGGTTATGAGAACACTTGTTTGTTGTGCAAAGGCAAAGGGTGGGGTTCAAGCATTGTGATGGAGTTTCCAGCTCTCCTAGATGGAAAAAATCCGAGTCTAGAGGCAGTTTTTGAGGGTGTTAACAGCATGGGCAGCCCTCCTATGTTCTCTAAGGCATCCCCACACATGTTTCCAGCCACTCCACATTTGGAGAACTTGGTCAAGTATTCAAGTATGGGAAGAGAAGGGAGCCACCCCCGCATGGAACAAGAAGGAAGAAGATCCTCCATTTTGACTAACATGTTTGTGTTTTGTGTAGGCATTGATAGGTGGACATTCAAGGGTTAGTTTGGTCAAGTATGCAAGTATGGGAAGAGAAGGGAGCCAACCCCGCATGGAACAAGAAGGAAGAAGGTCCTCCATTTTGACTAACATGTTTGTGTTTTGTGTAGGCATTGATAAGTGGACATTCAAGGGTTAGTTTTCTAGCAAACATCTTGCTGGAACATATTTTTCCAACCACTATAATGCTGCCATTTCTGAGAATTTTCCTTTTCTCATCATCTTTGTGGTATATCCGAGGTACAGGACATCAATGGGAAGGGAAAAGCAAGGATCGGGGGTGCTATTTTACCATTTCCAGATTGCATAAGTAGCCAAGAGTCTTCAAGTACAACATTAAAGGGCTTCATCAAGAGGTCTTTCTTCCATGTGAAGAATCGAGGATTGAGTTTCACATGAGACCTATGGTTGGAACAGCCCATTGGTTGTTACAATTGCTTGAGGACAAGCAATTTTGGGTGGGGAGGATTTTCATGTCCCCCTTTTGATCATGGAACCATTGAAGACCCTTAACCTTGATTTGTTTCCTAATGGCTAAGGTTAAAATAAAGAAGGGAAACACTTTGGGTTTGTTAAGAACATTTGTAAAAGTACTTTATTATTATAAAATTCACTTAAGTTGTGGTCTTTTAAAGGTCATGGGCACCCAAGCCACTTAAGTGAATTATAAGGAGTGTTCTTTTTATAATTTGAAAAAGGCCTTCCCTCAAATTGGGACGCACCCTTTGAGGAGAGTATAAAGGCAAGTGAGGGATCGTGTGACAGTATTATGCAATTGATTATATTCAAAATTTATAGTCTAAGCACGAAACGCTTAACCAAGGACTTGAAGATGAAATCCTTCAAGACCAAGGAAGGATTGGGGATGAAAACCCTTATTCATTTGAGGGTAACATCATCTAGAGGTTGCCAATGAGCATAATATTCATAAAAAAATACAAAAACAAGTGTTGAATATTGATGACTTGCTTTTGGGAGTTGGTAGTTGCCCTAAGAGGTTGGCGACTAGAGTTGGAGGCCTTAAAATTTTGTTTTTCATGTTGAAGATCCTTATTTGTAGGAAACATTTAATTCCAACATTGGGTGATTCGATTGGACATTGTTTGTAAGGGTTTGATAGGCTATTTCAAGCCTAAAGATTATTCTAGATTTTCTATAATTATTTATGCATTTATACTTGATTTTGAGAGGGTTTTGAAGGTCATTTTGGACTTCAAATATGTTCATAAATTATAATAATATTGTTGTGATTATTCAGTGATATTTTGGCATTTCTCAACATCATATTTATAGGTGAAAGGCATTTTATTACAGCCAATAATATTCTGTAATTTCTTGGCAATTTTCTAATACAAATTGAATGGTTTTGAGCATATGTACATCAACAAGAAGGGCTATTAATTTTCAGACTTGGGACACCTAGGGTTTGAAGGGTAATTTCCATTTTGAAGGGGCTAATCTTGCTTGTAGGGTTTCCTACTTGGTTCATAGGGTTTAGCATATTTTTATGCTAATTTTGAGGGGTTTGTTACAGCTAGGGTTTGCTATATAAAAATCAGAAAAATCAATATTTGGCTAGGGTTTTGCAGGAATTCCAGAATTCAGGGTTTTATTCTATTTTGGGATATTTCAAGATTGCTTTCTAGATGGTAGACTATCTCAGGTAGTTGCATGAATTTTTGAAATCAATGCAAACAGTTACAATCAATTTTTAGTGGTTAATGTGATCCACCATATCAGTTGAGTAGCACATCTGGTTATGTGGATTTGATACTCCATCACCTTCAAACAGTTACACACACTTTTGAAATCAATTCAAATAGTTACAGTCAATTTTTAGTGGTTAATGTGATCCACCATATTAGTTAAGTAGCACATGTGGGTGTTGTGGATTTGAGACTTCATCACCTTCAAATTCCATTTTATTTCTTACTTTGAATGGAGCTTAATGAAAAATTTCAACACAATGCCAGTTCTTGTATTTAAAAATTAATCGTGTCTCACATTAATCTGTCATCTTCTTATCGTAGTACTTCTCTATTTTAGCTATACTCTTTGAGTCTTACTAACTCACTTTTGGTCTTCTGTGGACATTAATATAATTTCTTTCTTTTTTATTGTCCTTTTGTTTAGATTTATTGATTCTGTACTTTTCTATATTCCTAATGCATTTTATACTGATCTGAACTTTATTTTGAATGGGGATTTTGCAGTGGTCTTTAGTTTTATTTTGTTTATTTGTATGCTAACAACCACATTGAAATGAGGACACATTTCCACAATTGACCACCATACAACAGATAGGCTGATGTTTTTATATGGGCTTAGCCTTCCAGTTAGGCAACTGCATGCAGCTTTAGGATGATTTAAATTGTAAACAACAACGGTCATCCAATGTCTTCTTTGAGATTTTTAGTTTTTGTATATATTCCTTAAAAATGTGGCTGACTAACTTTTTTATTTTCACATTTTAAGGGTGCTTTTTGGACAGAACAGGCGAGTTTATTATCTATTTTCTGTTCTCACACTTGGAACTCTCTTCTACATTGGAGTGAATACCTCACCAGTTATAATTTTTGTCTTTGGAATATGCTCTCTTAGTTTACTATTTGCTCTTTACCTTGCCACTTGGGTACTTTTAAAGGATGAAGGACTGCCTGAAATGAGTCTGGTAAATATTTTGTACTTTTTTGTTAAGCGACATGGGTAAAGTTTTGTATTGACTTGTTGATATCCTAGTATTCAGATTTAAATTCATTTTCCTCGCTGTTGTGGATCTTCTTGTCCTCGTGTTGTTTCAAATGCTCAATTTTAAATTCCAATACATTAATAACTATAAATGTCTAGAAAAAATTCAAGAGTTGAATAGATGATCTTTTACTAATATGTGGATATTGCAACTGATTATCTAAAGCTGCACTGTTTATATTGTCAAGTTTCAACATAAAATTATCAGATTGAATTTCATGCTTTTTAAATGGTATTTTCATATCCAAGTGCCATGCTCTGCTGCAGTAAATGTGACTTCCTTGGAATTTAATTGCAGACTATGTTTAGACAGCCAGTATTTCATCGAGTCAAAAGCACGTTTCTAAATAAAAAATTAATGTGGGTTTATAAAATTGTCTATAAGGTGGATTAATTAGTGTGGAACTCTCAAATCTGACCCTGGATAAGCTTATATAGTTTCTTAAAATCAATGATGTAAATTAATGTTTAATTGGCTATACATGTTGGGAAGCAACATAATCTATGTCAAAGAAATAATATCAAATAAAATTCAATTTTATAGAATATACGATTGTTAAATCCCAGCACCGATAATTTTTTATAAATTATTAGATAAAGAAATCTTCTTCAATGATGATGCAGATGACAATTGAAAGCCTCCTTTTTGCTATTCCTCAAGTATGTTGAGAGGAATTTACAGAAATTTGGTGATTAAATCATTCTCAATAGTTCCAATGAAGAAAGAGGTTAAATATTCCAAAACAATTATATTTTTCAAATCAATTTTCCCAGTTTAAGCTGCAGTTACTCAGAGAATTATTTCTATGGTAATGAATCAGAATGACACTATTATGTTCAAGCCTCTGTAATCCTGTTAGAAATACCACCCAACATTTCTAAAGCCATCTTTAGCACAGGTGGAAATTGAAAGCCTCCTTTTTAGCTATTCCTATGGGATGTTGAGAGGAATTTACAGAAATTTGGTGATTAAATCATTCTCAATAGTTCCAATGAAGAAAGAGGTTAAACATTCCAAAACAATTATATTTTTCAAATCAATATTCCGAGTTTAAGCTGCTGTTACTTAGAATTATTTCTATGGTAATGAATCAGAATGACACTATTTTTTTCAAGCCTCTGTAATCTTGTTAGAAATACCACCCAACATTTCTAAAGCCATCTTTAGCACATGATCCTCAAGAACTGGGAACAACACAAACAAATATATAATCCCATATTTTTTTTTAATACAAAAAATAAGGAAATCAAGATCCCTAAAATGTCAAAAAGTTCAGCATTACCCTATTCTCAGGAGGAGCATTCCGTAAAGATACAAAATTCTATACAATTTTTTTATGCTGCTACTTTTCACACCTAGGAGAGCTCAGAACTCGCAATCCCCTTTTTCCTCCCAGCAAAACATGTACACATGGCCATGCTCTAGGGTACCCAACTTTTCCACTTATGGTGGAGTCATCAGATGCTGGGGAATTTGAACTCAGGTTGCACTCTTATGAGTACTCCCATTGATATTACACCACACTACCTCTGCCAATTCTTAAAAAGTGTAAAGTCCCTCAAACGTTTTGGGCTTTCTCCAATGATGGGTCGGTGGATGCAACCTGAAATGTTTAAAGTGTTTTACATTTTCTAACATGGGTCTAATCCAATTCCTTTGTTTCACCGATACCCAGTATTTTGAAATTCTTACAAATTTTATTAATCTTTACACATTTAATTTATCCATTTATTCTTCATGAGTTTTGAAATAACTCACATGGAAATAACACAACACTTGCTATTTTTATCTTGTAGGTAGTGATTTTGAATCCATAAATATTGTTAAAAATTGCTACAATGTATTCTTCTCCTAGTTTATTTTAAATTGCTATATTCATTGTGTCTGATGTATTCCTGGCACTTTTTTGTTTCTTCTTATGCCCATTTACCAGAGTTTTTGTTTCACTAAAAGTTATTTTTTGTAGTGCCTTCCGTAGGGTAATACAGCCTGTACTTCTTTTCGATGCCATACAGCTGTACTTCTTTTCGATGTCATACAATTGTAATTCATAAAAAGATATGAACATGCGTAATAAACAATTCGTACATGGATTGTTGTGTGGATATATATATATATATATATATATATTGACACCTGACAAGAAAAAAATACACCCCTTCCGGCATTCCTTGCACCATCGGGGCAACTACTAGTAAGTAGTACGATGTGCTTCACTCACATCATAAATTTCATTCTTATATGAATTGACTTCCTTGACTATCCGTGTAGCATATGAGACTTCTAAGCCTGCCAATTCTGTTTATCCTTACCTTTTTCTTTGATAAATTTATCTCGTATTACTTTAGAGAGAACACATGGTTACATCATCTAACAAGAAGATTACAAGGAAAACCTCTCCCTAAAAAAACAAGAAAAGCTAACATCTAAGCCTGTGCCCTAAGAGGCAATGGATCAACATCTTCACGAAAACTCTCGAATTTATCTTTGACAAGCAAAGTCAACTTCTTCTTGAAAAACCCTTGATTCCCTTAAGCTGAGGGGGAAAGGGTCCTCAAGAATGGTAGCCTTATACCTTGTCTTCCACATGAATCCAATAACAATCAAGTGAATTGTGTTACACAAAAATTTGTAGTTGCCCCTAATCATTCAAGTGTCCTCAAGATGATGGCCTTTCTAAGAAAGAAGGGCAGTGAATGAATAATGAAATTCAGCTTGAAACCATGCCCCCAAAAGTCTTGGCAGACAAACATCTAAAAAAAACATGATCAAAAGTTCCATTTCTACCACAAAGACTGCATAAAGAATCTGTACCACCAACTTTTCGAAGTCTCAACTTTACATCCAAACCTTGGTGGAGCCTTAACCACCCTAAAAATTGTACTTGAAAGAAGCTTTGTGATTTCCAAATAGAATTACATCTTGTTTCTAATGCACTTCAATATCTTTTACCCTCCACCTCCTGACTTTTGTATTGCTAAAATTTCTTGTTGACAAATTTTTGAGGATTCTTAATTATTTCCGAATATTTTGTAGCTCTGGACAGTTAATATCATTAACAAAGATCAGCCTAATCATGGTAAGCCGTGCCATTTCTCTCTCTCTCTTTATTTTTTTATATGTATTTGTTGTGGATTTTTTTATGCTGTACTAAAAAATTGAGCTCCAATTGCAGTTTTTTAGCGCTTCCCATAATTTTTGTATTTTATGTACCTCGAAGCTAAGCATCTTTGTATTTTGTTCAAAGCTTATAAAATATGGAAGTGAATAATATCTGCAGACAAATACATATGGCACATTTGATCTTAAAACCATTATTACTTGTGAAAATAGTGTGTTTCCAGACGTGTAACATGATCTAAAGGACTATCAAGGTCTTTGCAGAGTTATTATGTTATATATGAGCATCAAATATGTACATGTTTTATTGCTTAAAATAGTTCTGATTATGATGCCTGTACTGTAACAAGTAGAGCAGTTATTTGTCCAGGCGATTCTTTTTTATAGCTATGTAAAGCATTTATAATATCCTTATGAGGAACTTTACATGATGTTCTGATGGTCAAGGTTGAAAGAATGCTGTCTCTCAATATCGATGTTTGCTAGAAAAGGTGCAGATACCACTAATTCCTTAATTTCTTTTGTAAAATTACTTCCAATTTGTGTTTTTCGGTAAAATATTTCTAAATAGTGCTTTTGTGGAATATGCTAGGAATAACGAGATGCTATTCTAGCAAAGGTAGAGGTGACCCAGACACAGCCTGAACTCTTGAAACAGGCAGATGTGCTGAATGATGCTCATTTTGGGACAATAAACAACTTCCAACTAGGTCGGCTTCATAACATACCTGTAAGTCCACCTCTGAAAGCAAAGCTTGATGTTTTGAACAAACAAAAGCAATAGCAAAGAAACATACTCAAATTTGATGAATTTTCTGCATTACATTCTATTTGTTAAATCCTTAAATGTTTTTAAGGCCTTCTCATTTCATTAGTTATTGGGAAGAATGTTTATTCACAAATAAGGAAAACTTTAAAGGTAAGATTTGACAGATGAAATTAGTACCAGAGACAATATATACGTCAGCACGGTTGGTTGAGCTCAAAATTGAGCCTATATATGGTTGAGATGGTATATATTTTACATGGAGTTCAATTTCATTTTCTTTCTTTTTACTAGGTATTATAGCTTCGGAAGCAGTAGTTCTGCTATGTGGTTTGATTCTCGCAGGTTGAATGGGATGAAATAAATGCAACATGGGGCCAAGCATGCCATCTTCTTCATCCAATGGCCATGCAATGTGGCTTGACATTTTCGTATCCTTAAAAATAATGTGGTGTTTCACTTCCTTTCTTTAGAATTTCATGTTATGGAAATAGTTGCATATGAATATCTGATTTTTAAAGCTCTCCTTTGGTATTTATTTCCTTCTCATTGTGATACTTGATGCATATGCACTTCATGTGGTCCAAAGTGCCTGCAAGAAACAGGACCCAACTAATTATAAGACATCAGATTCTGTGGCTATCAGATTTTGATTTTCTAGATATGATTATGGTTACCAAGTTTTGATTTTTTGACAGACTGCATTGGTCTGATATGATATGTGCATCTAGACAAAACATCGTGAATTATCTTATTAAGATCATCGTCCAACAAAATTAAAAAAACCAATAATTAGAGATCTATACCCATCATTCCCATTCTAGGCCCTATCAGCGGTTGGCCCCAAAGAGATTGGTTAAAGATGGAAAGGGTCTTTGGAACTGAGCTTATGTTTGCTTACCCAGCTTTGCCACATTCTGGTACAGGTTTGCAGTTTCATTCAGCAGCTACTTATCATTTTCCTAAGTAGAGTGGATAGTTTGGAGCCATGCTGATCACTTGCTCTGACTAGCTCAAAAACTTCTATGCAATTGCACTCAACATGCCAATCCATTACATCTTCAAACTATTATTTTGCTGGCTGTTGCACTTTTATAAAATCCATTTGTCCTTCATCTAGGGCAAAGGTTCTTGGCCCTTTACCTAGGGAAGTAGTTACTTTTAGACGTTAGGTTCTACACTGGACTTTCATGAGCATGAGATTGATTACTTCCTTCTTTAAGCCTATTTTGTTTCTTTAATCACTAGTGCAGATGGTGTTATATTTGTGAGACGATATCATGCATTGTGAGTAGATGTCAGGGCTCCTCATTTCTTGTTCTTGCGGTCATCTATCCTCCCCTACGCACAATTTAAACTAGAGGGGAAGATGCACATTACCAACTCTCTCTACATTTGAAGGATCAGGTTTGTGGATGTTAGGAGAAGTACCAGGGTGAGAACTTTGCTTCCTGTTAGGATTTTTTATCCAGGCTGTCTTACTTAGATCACTCTATTGAGAACATCATTAGACTCTGTATTGGCTCATTTATTGTGATTGATTTGGATGTTGACCCTTCTTCTGCACACAACTTTGATGCATACTAGAGCCTTGTTGTCAATCCCTTCCATTCTCTTTCCTTTATCAACGGTTATATTTGACAAGGGCTTTCCTTTTACAGGTTGTTTTTTATTATATGATTTTGTATATTTAGACATGCCTAGGATTTACCCCTCTTTTTTGCTTCAATTGTTACCTAGTTTGTAATATCCCTTTTAATAATTTTTTGGTATTCTGATTTTTTTTTGCAATTTTCTGAATAAACAAGCTGAAACAAACCCTAGATAATAAATTGGAACTGAAATTTGCAAAACTGATAATATCCAACTTGAATATTGATTCAATACGCTGATTACACAAAATAAAACTGAAAACAATATCAATTGACTGCTAAATGTACCACAACCAAACTCTAATGTGTTGAAAAAATAAGTTATGATGATAATAAACCCTTACAACCAAATTATAACTTGTAGAATGGTTGTACAGAAGCAATGAGCACAGCCATACAACTACAAATCAAAAATGGTAGCTGGCAAGGTCAGGAACTCCCTCCCAAGGGGAGATTTGTCTGTAGTAGTTAAAAACAACCCCTCACAACCCCAATGCAGCTATCCTAGGGCAGCGATCTGCCTCCCAGATGGTGTGGCGGCTTTTCCTAGTGTACAATAATCCACGAATAACAGTAAACCTTGCTTGGTGGTCCAATAAATCCTTACAAAAAATCTGGAAATTGATATTCACTTTCAACCAACTGAAATCTGAAAGTAACTTGGTTTGTCTACACAATTGTGATTCCTGGATGGAACCTCCACACCTATATATCATAATGTTTTCGTCCTTATATGAAAAAGATGAACACAAAGGTTCAAACTCTGGATTAGGGTTGGTTTGTCAAAGTTGAATAATGAATAATTCCTCTCTTTTGACCCAACTTGTTTTTTTATAGTATCACTTTTCCAATTTCACCCTCAAAGTATTTAAAAATACTTTTAATTAAATATCACTTTTCACTCTCTTATTATTAATTACTTTTGGACTCTTAATAAATAATAATACATAAGTGTCATTTTCATGTTATAACATTAAAGTGACTTCGGACAACATAAAGTACCATCATTAATTTATTTTCCTCACTCTATCCTTTAGCCTACGGGAAATAATGAATAGGCTATGGGTCTTCTAAATAGATTAATTCCAAAAAGTGGACATGACAGTTTGCCCTTCCCAAAATTCTTTACCCTCAAACAATTGCAGATTAGGATGTTGAAGGATCAATGCACCTTCTCATGTAGCATCTTCTGTTAGAAGATCTTTCCAATGCACCAAATATTATATAATGCTCTTGTTCTTCAATTTGTTCTCTCTAACATCAACAATAGCTTCTAGAACCAAGATCAATTTACCTTCATCATCTAGAGGAGGTAATTCAGTTGAAGGAATGATGTATTGTCCTAGTGCCCTTTTGAGGCATGAAACATGAAATACGTTGTATATTTTACTATAATTTAGCAATTCAAGCTCATATGCAACCTCTCCAATCCTCTGTGAAATCTATAGGGGCCATAGAAGTGAGGCTTGAGGTTTTCAGCTACATTCATCTTGAGAAAAGACTGTCTATAGGGCTGCAATCTCAAGAAAACAATGTTTCCAACCTCAAAATATCTCTCAATATGGTGCTGGTTTGCATAAAATTTATGTTGATTCTATGTTCGTTTAAGGTTTTCCTTGAGTGACTTCAATATAACTTGACTTTGTGCAACCAAGTCTCTTGCCCTTGACACTCTATTCTTTGTAATATCCAAATCCATAAAATAAAGATCATCTTAACCATACAAGGCTTTAAAATGAGTCATATAAATGGACATATAATGTGAAGTATTGTAGCAATGCTCCCCAATATAAAACCATTTGATCGAAGTTGTTTGCTGCCCTGCTACATAGTTTCTCAAATATCTCTCAATCCACTTATTCACAATATCTATTTTCCCATCTGTTTGAGGGTGGTAACTAGTACTAGGAATCAATTTGGTTCATGTTAAATGAAATAGCTCATGCCAAAACAAACAAAGGAACCTATTATCCTTGTAACTTACTATGTTCATAGGCAATCCATGTATAGTCTGAAAACTTCTCGAAAAAACAAATCAACAACTTGCAGTCCTTAAATTCAATTGGAATATAACAAAGAATGAGTATATTTGGTAAATCTATCAACTAACACATAAATACAACTCTTACCTTGAATTTTTGGGTGTGTGATAAAATCCATTGAAATGCTCTCCCACTTTTGACTTGGAATTGGTAAGGGCTGCAACAAACCCATTGAAAATACCTATTCTGCTTTGCTCTGTTGGCAGGTAAAATACTCTCTGATGTATTGGAGGACCTCTCCCTTGAGTCCTTTCTAGAAAAAACTTATCCCTTAGTTGCTTGTAAGTCTTGAACTACCTTGGGTGACTAGCCAAAGGTGTATCATGGACAACTCTCAAGACTTTATTCTTCACTTTTGATTCAAGAAAAAAATATATTCTATTCTTGTAGAGGATGATATTATCAATACATTTATCCCTGTCGTCCTATACTTTGTCTTTTAAGGATATCATTAGTGAAAACATTCTTTGCATACTCTGTAATAACCTTCCAATCAACAAAGATTTTAGACATAGCATAGAAGTGGCTTTCTAGACCAAACATCGGCTACAATATTATTATTTCCCTTAACATACTCTACGTCTAAATTATAATCTTGAAGTTTACTCACCCACTTTTGTTGCCTATCATTCAAGTCTTTATGGTTGAATTTTTTTTTAAAATTATTGTGATATGTCTTGATCACAAATCTGTCACAAACCAAGTATTACTTGAATTTTGCTAATGAATGTATGATGGCCAACATTTTTTTGTCATATATGGAGAATCCACTTCTTTATCTTTGAGTTTTTGAATCTCAAAGGCTATGGATGTCCCTTTTGCATCAAAACTGCCCCAATTGCTTCCCTTGATGCATCACACTCCAATTTAAATGGAATAGAAAAATATGGAACAATCAATACTGGGCATGAACTCATTATCTTTTTAAGTTTGTTAAAGGTTGTTTGGGTTGATTCAGACCAACTAAATGCTCCCATATTTGTTAAATCAATTAACAAAACAACCAATTGTGAAAAACATTTAACAAACCTCTTGTAGTAACTGCAAAGACCTAAGAATCCCCTCAATTGTGACATTGTCGTAGGAGGAGGCCAATCCAATACGGCTTGGATCTTCTCTTGATCAACCTGCACTCATTGGGCATTAATGACATGGCCCAAGTATAAAATTTCAATCATGCCAAACTCACATCTAAACTCCTTAGCAAAGAGAGTATGTTGTTCTAAAATTTCCAACATTGTATCCAAGTGTTTCAGGTGCTCTTCCCATGTTTTACTATACACCAAAATATCATCAAAAAGTACGAAAATAAACTTTCTCAAGTGCACATTGAAAATATGGTTAATGCATGATTGGAAAGTAGTCGGAGCATTGGTCAAACCAAAAGGCATAACTGAAAATTCAAAATGTGCAAAGTGACATTGAAAGGTTGTTTTTTGTATATTTTCATATCTTACCCGAATTTGATGATAGCTGGATCTCAATAATTTTATAAAAATATACAGCACCATACAATTCATCAATCAACTCATCAATCTTGGGTATTGGGTACTTGTTTCTGATGGTCTTATTGTTTAAAGCCTGGTAATCAATACACATCCTCATGGTACCATCCTTCACCAAAACAAAAGAAACAATGGGATGAGAACTAGGCCAGATGTCTCATATCCAATAATTTCTTGATTGCCTTCTCAATTTTCTCTTTGAATGCTCTTGGACGACGATATGGAATAATCATTACAGGTTTAGAACCTGATTCCAACTCAATTATGTACTGAAATCCTCTATCTGGTGGCAATTTTGGAGGCATACCATTGAACATTGTGCCATGCTTGTCTAAAATATATTGAATGTCCACATGGTAGAATTTCTTATTTGTGGATGAAGCTGTAGCATTAACCAAACAATGGGATGCCCAAGAAACCTATCCTCTATGAAAAGCTCTCTCCATCCTCTTAGTCATGACCACTTTAGGATCTCCATTGGTCATGCCTTGAAGCACACTCTGTTTCCCATCTATTTTAAACTTTAGCTCCATAGTTTAATACTTTTGGGTGAATTCTCCCAAAGAATGTAACCATTGTACTCCAAGTACCACATTTGTTTCTCCTATGCCTACAACATAGAAGTTATCACTTGATTTTTGTCTCCCCAAAGTAAGATTACGATGCTGAATTCTCTTGGTACATGGAAGCGTGAAGCCATTAGCTACAGTCACATTGAAGTCCTTGAAATCTTTTGCTTTCAAACCCATCTTGGTTATCAATTCTTCATCAATAAAATTGTGGGTTGCCCTACTGTCAATCAACACCATGACCTTTTGCCCTTGCAAAATTCCTTGAACTCTAAAAGGATAATATCTAGGAGCATCAATTAGTGTGGCAAGGGTGCCTCTTGAAGAATTTTCTTCCTTTTTTCTTTCTAATTCTAGTTATTTTTCTTCAATTTTAGATTCAAGCTCTTCTACTTCTGATTCAACATCTAATATTATTTACAGTAATGCACTTGACCACGCTTAAGACATCTATGTCCAGGGTCCCATAGGTCCTTGCAAGTGAAGCATAGTTTTTTCATTCTAATCTCATTCCTTGTTTCCATCTCTTTGCTCACTTTTGGCAGCTCCTTTTGTTGAAACCCTCCTTGTTGGAATGGCTTCTTTTGCTGCCCATAAGGTGTTGACTTTGGTTGTCCATAAGATGTTGATTTTGGTTGCACATAAGGTGTTTTCCTTTGTGTCCTATAGGGAAAAACTTACCCTTTGGAGCTGATGATTCCAAGTTCAATGCTCTCTTAATTGCTTCTCAGAGAAACAAAGGGTCAAAAGCTTTTACTAATCCTTTGAGGGGTTCAACCAAGCCTTCAACAAATAATACCATCAGTCTTCTTTCAGTTAAATCTGGAACCATCACACATAACCTCTGAAATTCAACTATGTACCTATCCATTGTTCCTATTTTAGTTGGGCTAACTCCTTGAAATGGATCTTTGGATCTTCCCTGTCAAACCTTTCCATCAGTGTTTGGCTGAATTATGTAAGAACCATTCCAATTTTTTTTTTTGAGATATCTGAAGAATTCCAACTTGATATTCATGCAAATATACTCAAAATCTAACATACACTAACATGCATGGCACATGCACTAACAATATGAAATGCAATGTAATGTTATATGATTGGCAGTTAACCATCCAATCGAACAATAATGAAATGTAATGAATATCACAACTGAAATCTTTGTTATCAAACTGAAATAGATACAACTGCTACAATAAGAGATTTCAGAGTATAATATTATTTGAAATACTTTGAGTACTCACAAGATGCACTGTAAATTTGAACCCAGAGGCACCGAAGCTGCTCTGCACACTACTGACGATAGAATGAAATCTGAAACCACTCTGAAACACTGCAAACCTCACTGAAACCCACAACTGAAGCCAAAATAACAATAGCCAAAAATCTCAAATTGCACAACTGCTTTTATCACATCAAACCCATTGAAGAAGCATGCTAAACTTCTACCAATCACTTCCAAACAGAAAGGAACAACCAACCATAGAATCTGAAGGTGTAGAACAACATCATAGACCTAAGTGCCTCATTTCCATGAAGTTTTTGCTCTCCAAAATAAGTGCTTATTTCCCTCCAAATTTCTCACGTCTCATAGTTAGGGTTTATTTTGCTCTTTTCCAATCTTCAACGCAGCTCTTTAAAAAAATCACCTCACAATTGTAATGATAGAAAAATGCTTCCTAATACTAGGCGCCATTAATAGATTTTCTTTCACTCTCAAAATGAATCGAACCAATCCAAATATCCACGCCATGCCTAGATGCATTGTGAACAACAAAGGGAAATGATGCTACAAGTAATATATTCTCAATATGCCTTTCAAAAAATCAATCCACACAAAAGTAAGTTTTGCTTGAATGCAATGATAAATCTCTGCACAACCATTAAATCTCCAATGAAGCACATATGTGATCTCCGTATGAAATCACCATAGCAACCAACTAGGGAGGATCTTTCACTACCGAAACTAGTCTTCTCTAAGAGCATTTTCATCTTTTAAAAGGTTTGAAAGAACTCATGTTCATTCTAGCAGCATAACAATATCAAATTCATCAGCAACCACAACAATTATTCGTCAACCCCTTTTTATAACTTTCCTAAAGAGAAATATACAATTTTAAAATATAGTAATTCACTTTATTTCCCTCACAAAGACCTTTTTGAAATAACAGTTTTACTTCATGTGCAAAGGTCCCTTTTCCAAGTGTCCATCATTTAAAACATTTAATTGCCTTTCCAATGAGCTATTACACTAAGTTGCCTTTAAAATTATTTTATAAAATTAAGCAACCTTAGTGAAATAATTAAATAATTACTCATTAACTCACCCGAGTTGTAGAAACTATTGAAACAGTATTAGAATCAAAATTTGACTATATTGAAATGATATTGATGATGAAGAATGATAATCGGAGCCAACCAGGGGACTTACTAAAAATAGACTCTCTCTCCAAGAAGTTTGGAAAACACCTCAAAAGTCAAAAAATACTTTTGAAAGTGTCACGATGATCCTTATTGCAAACTGGGCTCATTGACATAAACCAAAGTCACTGCTTACCGACACTAAGCACTCCAAGAAGTTTGGAGTTCTCCCGAACTCACCAAGAAGTTTACGGAAAAACTCAGACACCAGGGAAAAGCTCACAAATCAATATTTCTAAAGATGGGGACATTACAATCCTCTCTCCCCAAAATTGCTTGCTCTCAAGCAATCCCCAGTCTTAATCAACATTTCTACTCTGAATAATCAATGTGGCTTTAGGATCCCAAATCAATCTAGGAGGTTTGTAAATTTTCTTGTTTGCTACACTATGATGAATTACACCTATTATTGGAACCTCCTACAAATGTCTAACCAAAATTGTAGCAATTCTGTAAGCATGCGACAAATTCTTTGGACATCAACTTTGCTCTTCCCTGTTTCCATTGCACCACTATGATAAATATTGACAAACTAATAAAAATATTTTCTGTTTTTACCTCTAGAGCCGCTAACTGATGGCCACAACTATGTGTAAATCTGCTATCTTTTATTTGTTCCAAAGATGAACCTCCATCATCCTCAACAAATTCATCTCCCTTGTCATGCAAATATGAATTTGTTTGCTTACCCATGGTTATGATGGAACATTTGGAGCTAATAGCTTCCATTCTTTTAGCTGTAATTTGATAAGGTAGAGGGTGAGGAATGCCCTTTAATGTTACCTCATTCCCTTCATGCTGAAAACTTAACTCCATGGTTTGATAGTTTTGAAAAATTTCACCCAGTGAATATAACCATTGAACTCCTAACACTATGTCAGTCCCACCTAAACCAATAACATAAAAATAATCACAAATTGTGTGCTCACCAATGAGGATGTTGAGATTACTGATCTTCCTCTTACAAGGGATGGTAAACCCATCAACCACCACCACATCAAAGCCTTCAAATTCTTCTAGGTGCAGAACCCTTTTAACCACTAAGTCCTCATCAATGTAATTGTGAGTATCACCACCTTCAAGAAGTACTATGACTCTGCGCCCACACAAAACTCTTTGGAACTTGAAGGGATTATACCTTGGTGTGCTAGAAAGAGAATCAAGTGTACCTCCCTTGGTACCCTTATCCTTGAGATCCAATTCTTGATCTTGATTCTTTCCCAAATCTATTGGATCTATAGTCTCTTTCTCGTCAGAAATCACCTCAACGTAATGTATCTTCCCCTTTCCAAGGCATCTATGTCCTAGAGTCCAGGTTCCCTACAATGGAAACACAACTTCTTCCTTCTAAGTTCTTCCCTGGTTTCATATTCTTTATTTGTTTTAGATGGTAAGCTCCTGTGAGGCTATATTTGAGATTTTTCTTTTTGAAAGGGATTCTTTTGCTGTCTTACATGCAAATCCTATGATTTGTATTTACCCTTAGGGTTAGAAAACTCCATGTTATGTGCTCTTCTTATTGCATCTTGTAGAGTAGGTGGGTCAAATGCCTTAACCCAAACACATATCAGCGCTATCAATCCTTCCATAAAAAGGACTATCAACCTCCTCTCTGAAATATCAAGAACCATAACTGACAACCTTTGAAATTCTAAAATATAAGCATTTATTGTACCATGTTGTTTCAAATGGGCTAGTTCCTGGAAGTGTATCCCTAGATCTTTCTTATCAAACACGTCAACCAATCTCTATGTGAAATCCACATAAGAAGTGATATTGTCATGTCCCAAGGTCACCAAACCATGGTACCACCACTCATAAGCCTCCCCATCCAAATGAAGTGTGGCATACTTAATGGCTTATGTCTCTAACATGGGGTTACGCTGAAAATATGTGGCTAATTTTTTCACCCACGAACATGCGGTACACTTATTGGAACCATCATAACTGGGAATGAACAACTTGCCCACTCTATGTTGCAACTTCTAGTTAGGTCCTTGTCCCCTATCTCCTTTGAGCCTATTCCTATACTTCACTTGGCAAAAATATGTTAAGGACATCGCTGCATGAAATTCATCACCCAATGATTGGTATTCCCTAAAATATTCTGCAAAACTTTCGTCTCCTTGTCTTGCTTGTCCTCTTGGTTGTGCCTCTAAGAAATCAGGGATTACAAGTCTATGTGTTGTTCTACTAGCTGCCCCAGAGTTGTTGGTGAGGTTATTAGTGTTACTTGCCTCTCCATGGTTGCCATTGTTTCCATTGGCGTCATTATTACTTGCATTGTTCTGGGTGGCATTATTGTTTTGCATCATTTGAGTGATCAATTAAACTCACTGTTGTTGTCCTCTAGCCAAGTCATCTAAAATTTGTTTAGTACTAATTTTTTTTTGGTCATCCCTATCACCCATGTTCCTTGCGACTCTATCAGCAAACAAATCTGTAATAGGTATTTCTTCTTCAATCTCTTGCTGATTGGGTGAATTGTTTGCCCCTCCTAAAATAATACATTCGAAAACACTTTGGCTGCATAAGAAATTTATGATGATAAAAAGTGACTCTAATTCCCACTAGCTGGCAGGATACTAGGCTTGTATACCACTATAGATAAAAAGTGACTCTAATTCCCATTCGCTAGTAGGATACCAGGGTCTGATACCACTGTAAGAACCCTTCCAAATTTTTTCTGAGATATCTGAAGAATTCCAACTTGATATTCATGCAAATATACTTAAATCTAACATACGCTAACATGCATGGCACATACACTAACAATATGAAATGCAATGCAATACTATATGATTGGCGGTTAACCATGCAATCTAACAATAATGAAATGTAATGAAGATCACAACTGAAATCTTTATTATCAAATTGAAATAAATACAACTATTGCAATAAGAGATTTCAGATGATAATATTATTTGAAATACTTTGAGTACTTACAAGATGCATTGTAAATATGAACCCAAAGACATTGAAGCCGCTCTACACACTACTGAAGATAGATTGCATTCTGAAACATTGCAAACCTCGCTGAAACCCACAACGAATCCAAAACAACAATACCCAAAAATACCAAACTGCACAACTACTTCTATCACATCAAACCCATTGAAGAAACATGCTAAACTTCTACCAAACACTCCCAAACAGAAAGGAACAACCAACTACAGAATTTTGAAGGTGTAAAACATCATAGACCTAAGCTCCTCATTTCCATTAAGGTTTTACTTTTCAAAATAAGTGCTTATTTCCCTCCAAATTTTCCACGTCTCATAGCTAGGGTTTATTTTGCTCTTTTCCAATCTTCAATGCAATTCTTTGAAAAAATATCACCCAACAATTGTAATGATAGGAAAATGATTCCTAATACTAGGTGCCACTAAAAGATTTTCTTTCACTCTCAAAATTAATCGAACCAATTTCAAATATCCACGCCATGCTTGGATGCATTGTGAACAACAAAGGGAAATGACGCTACAAGTAATATATTCTCAATATGCCTCTCAAAAAATCAATCCACAAAAAATTAATCTTTGCCTAAATGCAATGATAAATCCATGCATAACCACTAAATCTTCAGTAAAGCACATATGTGATCTCCGTATGAAATCATCACAACAACCAACTAGGGAGGATCTTTTACCACCGAAAACTGGTCTTTTCTAAGAGGATTTTTTTCTTCAAGAAGGTTTAAAAAAATCAGGTTCATTACAACAACATAACAATATCGAATTCATTAACAACCACAACAATGAGCCCTCAACCTCTTTTTATAACTTTTCTAAAGAGAAATATACAATTTTAAAATATAATAATTCACTTTATTTCCCTCACAAGGACTTTTTTGAAATAACAATATTACTTCATATGCAAAGGTCCCCTTTTTCAAGTGTCTATCATTTAAAACATTTAATTGCCTTTCCAACGAGCTATTACATTAAGTTGCCTTTAAAATTATTTCATAAAATTAAGCAACCTAAGTGAAATAAGTAAGTACTTACTCATTAACTCATCCAAGTTGCAAAAACCACTAAAAGAATATCCTAATCAAAATTTGACTATACTGGAGTGATATTGATGATGAAGAATGGTAATTGGAGCCAATCGAGTGATTTAATAAAAATAGATACTCTCTCCAAGATGTTTGGAAAACACCCAAAAAGTCAGAAAATGCTTTTGAAAGTGTCATGATGATCCTTACTGCCGACATTGATCACTCCAAAAAGTTTGGAGTTCTCCCCAAGTCACCAAAAAGCTTACGAGAAAACTCAAAAACTAGGTAAAAGCTCACAAATCAAAATTGTTAAAAATGGGGATTGTTGTCCCCGAAAAATGCCACTCATTTTTGGGACAACCTACAGACCAAAATTTCTCTTTCCCCTTCTCAAGATTGTTCTGAGCTTTCAAATTCCTCATTTTTAAGCTTTTTCCGTAAAAGAGATTCACAGGTTCAATAGGTTAAAAAAGCTTTTGCATGCAAGATCAGTCAAAAGAACAAGCTTCTAACACTTAGTCGTTTCCAGGATTGGTTCGGTGCCTCAGTTCAATCAAAAGATTTCAATCGACAAATAATAAAGGACTTAGGCTTGAACCATTGAACTTTGAACCACTTTGGTTCAAAGGTTCAATGGGTTCAACGACCAAGTTGGTTCAATGCGCTTGGTGCAAAAGAACAAAGGACTTAGCCAAATAACGAAGAATGAACCGTTGAACCATTGAACCAAAGTTGGTTCAATCGGTTGGTTCAAGGGGCTGCCCCAAGGCGAAAAAGGCAAGTGCCCTTGCGGAGGGCAGGCAACATTGGTTCAAAAGCTCAAAAGCAGCCTCAATCACAGGAAAAGCGGCACACAAGTGGTTCAACGAATGGTTCAACCAAGGAGCGAAGAAGCGATTGAACCAATGAGCGATAAAACAAAGAGACAAAATGAACCAATGAATCGATGAACTTTTAGTGGTTCAACGGGTTCAAGGTTCAACATGGTTCAAGCAACAGTCAACCAATGACGTCCCCGCAGACGTCAAATTTAAGGTAAGGGAATATCCGTTGAAATTCAAATAAAGCGCGAAACTTGAAGGAAGAACCAAGCGACTGGCTGAAAAGATAGCCCGATAGCTCAAATCGCAGCAGGAAGAGACAAAGCTGGAAAAGACAAGCAGAAAGCAAAGGAAAACCCGACTGAAGAGAAAAGCCTGCAGAAAAGCGCCCGATGAAAAAAGACAGTGTAGCGGAATACGTCACGTGTCCTGTTATGGCTCAGCGGAACGTGACAAGTGTTTGCATCCGTGTTCCCCTTTTGGAGTTGCTCGGGCAAAACGTGTCGTGGACCCCATTTTTCGTAAGTTTCTAATGAGTTTCATAACAACGAACTTGCCACTTGTCAAAGATGCAGAAAGGACCCATCAAAGACTTAGGCAAGAAGGGCTATAAAGAGCAAAGAAGCGCTTAAGCAGTGAAGAGAGGAGCGAGATCAAAAGATCAGAAATATCTTTGAAATAGTTATTTCCAGTAGGTGAAACATTGGATCGAGTAGACTTCTGAGCGCACCAGACCAAGGACGCGGCCTGTTTTCTTCCATGAAGTAAAGACAAATATGCAAAAGACCAGACGGTCCATATTAAGGAGGAGACATGTCAGATGAAGGGACACGTCATAGTTATGGCAACGCACTGTTCTCAGCATAGTCTCTCCAGACCAAACTAGAGACACATTGAAGACATTGACTGCAGCATGGGCCGTCCCATGGAAAAAGGCACCAATCCTTGCGTAGTGGCTATAAGTTTGTTAATTCTCTCATTTGTAAAGGAGATCTTCCCCTTACCAAGAAGCGAAACTCTGCCCATTTTGAAAGGCATTACTGAGACTTTGAGCTTAGGTTGTAATTTTATTTTTCTTTGTTATTTGAATGAGAAAACAGGGTTTTTTAGACTTTGTGATGTTCTGACTTGTGTCATCTGGAGGTGTCCTTATTCATTTAATTTGGTAAGCAAAACTAGTGGTGAGCAAGAAGGTGTCTTGAAGGCCCACTGTGGAGAGACTTTGTGCCCCCATAAGTACCTTCAGTGTGTTTGCATTTTCCTTTCCTGTGTAAAGAGCCTTGGGACGACTTTGTGCCCCCATTGTTCTTCGTGTCTTTCTCTCTCGGGTTGCTGGTCACTCAACACCCCTGTTACCGGTTACTTGCTACCAGAAAGAGTCCTACTGTTTGTAAGAACAAGCACTTCTGAAAGAAGAGAAGTGCCTTATGTTGCCTCACCAGGATTTCTACTATTTAGGAAGAAATCTGGCTCTTGGCTGAAAATTGCTTCTGAAAGAAGAGAAGCACCTTCCCCATCACCTAATATTTCTCCTCTATTTGTCAGCATCATCTCTGAAAGAAGAGAGATGGATGGTTTGTCCTACCCCCTGTGTCTTATTTTTTGCATATATATATATATATATATATATATATATATATATATATATATATATAGCCTCCTGCATCTCTTGCATATCTATAGGGAACATCCCTTTGATGAGATGAGAGATTTGTCCCCTTGTTATGCAGTAAACCTGCACATCTGGACGACCAATCTCCCTATGCTGTGGTGATAGGAACTATTTTGAACGCTAGTTAGCTGGTCGACAAAATATTCAACCAACAATTTTTGGCGACTCCACTGGGGCCACAAAAATTTTGTGTAATTTGGAACCTCAAGTTTCAGATTGAAACATCCCCTATGTCTTACCCATTATCATTATAACCCTTATCCATTACAGACTCTGGCGACTCTGTTCCATGTCTTACCCACTATCATTAGCCTTACCATCCTCCATCTCCGTCTTTGTTATATTATCTAGTCTTCAAAATCAGAGCTGCTGGGAAAGCGCAATTTGAAGCCTCAAGCTTTAAGCTGTAGCAGGCCCTGTTTTTTTTTCATTTTTGTCTTATAATCTGGTAACTCCACTCAGATGTGTTATCCTTATTTTTCATAATCCAATCATGTCAGTTCGAGGCCCCTGGGGTAACTCATTTGACCCACTCAATATAACTCCACCCCTGCATGAGCTACCACTCAGTTCAAGGAAGAATTTCTCCAAATTCTTTGGTGATGGAAGAGTCCACCCTGATGAACACATTGCAGCCTTTACCATAGCCTGTGGTGTGATGGGGTTGGAATTTGAAGACGTGGCAGTCAGGATTTTTGTGGAGACCCTACAAGGTGCTGCTGCAGACTGGTTCTACCATCTGCAAGCTGGATCAGTGACTGACTGGGATACATTCAAAGCCAAGTTCGAAGCAAGGTTCAAGCCTGCAAAGGATACACATGCTTTGTTGGCCTAGCTCACTCAGATGAAGAAGGAACCTCATGAGCCTATGAGGGATTTTATTACTAGGGTCAACAAGCTGAGGCACAGGATTCCTATGATCGCCCAACTGACACCTCAGAATCTCATGCGTTTCTTCATCAACTCATAGCTGTCTGAAGTGAGTTTTCTGTTGATACAGGCTAGACACATAGACCTTGAGGCTGCTCAAGACTTGGCTACTGAGCTAGAAGATGACCTTATCTTGACAGGAAAGATAAGGAGAGACCCGAACAGAGGTAAACCCTCTTCATCTTCTGAATACTCACCCACAACGACCATTGACCTAATGGTACAAAAGCTGGAAAATGAACTGCTAGCCTTGTAAAGGCAAATGGCCCAAAGTATGTCTGCTCCTCCTAATCCGGATATGCCAAGGAGGGCATTTCAGAATCAGCCATATCAAGACAACGTTGCCAGAAGTCAAGGGCAACCAAGTCATCTTCCTCCCCCACAGAGGAACCTTAACATTGAAGCACCTCCAACCAACTCAGCAGTTAGTTATTTGGAAACAGAGCATGATTTCTCTTTCCAACCTGAGTTTAATTAAAAAAATGACGATGGTCTCTTTACGGAGGATCAAGAAGAGTCAGCTGACGACTCCCACATCGGTTTCCTGGATTACCAGGATGAACCCAGAAGTAAAGGTGAAGCATCCGAGGGATCATATGCTGTGGTCACCCAGTCCCAGAATCAGTCAGCTCAACAAATAGATAAAAGAAAAATAGAGGAGCGAACTCAACCTGCAATTTCGATTGCTAAGCGTGGGGCCACTCTGCCTATCCAGCCAAAGGACCCAGTGATTGCTAAGAAAGTAAGTATCCCAAACATTTCTACACCTACTTCAAATTCACAGGCCAGTCCTCCCACTCCTCTCATAAACCAAAAGGAAGAACTCACATCCCCTGTGCCTAGTCCAATCCAGCCATTTGACATAATTGATCATGTCAAATGTGTCAAGACCCAAACGTCGGCCCCTGCAACCCAAATTTTGTTTGAGTCTTTAGGGAGGGATGAAATAGCAGAAGAATTAGGGGAGTGCGGCATAAGTGCAGAAGGACCCTCCCTTCCAAACGAAGATGAATATGAGATATCTGAGGGGGACAATCAAGACATGTGCTGGGCTGAGCTATCAGAACAACAAATTATAGTACTAGGCCGTGTTGTTGCCCATCAAAATCAAGAAAAGAAACTCTTTGTCAGGAGAGCAAAGATTCATGGTTTTTGGACCAAAATTCAAGTCTTGCTTTGGGGCAAGAAGAGAAGAAAACCAAGAGGAAGAAACAGAAAAGTGGTTTCCTGGTGGAGAGCTCCATTCGCCCGCCACCGTTTTTGGAGGCAAAATGGTTTCCTACTAGTTTATCAGGATGGCACACCATTTTTACTGTCTCACAGTGGGCGGCATTTGAAACACTTCAAATCTTGAGGCATCAGATAAGATCATCTGTACATATGTATATTTGTATAGTCTTTTGCTTTGTTTTGTTCATTTCGTTTTCGTTTTTGAACCTTTTTTCTTGGTTAGCGCAACTCCATAACTCAATGGCACACTTCAAGGCACTGGAGATTCTGGTTTCTACTTCCCTCAACTGTGTTTCAAGTTTCCAACTGAAGGTAGTTCCCCAACTGGAGCCAGCTGTTGTCCCCAAAAAATGCCACTCATTTTTGAGACAACCTATAGACCAAAATTTCTCTCTCCCCTTCTCAAGATTGCTCTGAGCTTTCAAATTCCTCATTTTTAAGCTTTTTCCGTAAAAGGGATTCACAAGTTCAACAGGTTAAAAAAGCTTCTGCAGGCAAGATCAGTCAAAAGAACAAGCTTCTAACATTTAGTCATTTATAGGATTGGTTCAGCACCTCGGTTCAATCAAAGGATTTCAATCGGCAAATAATAAAGGACTTAGGCTTGAACCATTGAACTTTGAACCACTTTGGTTCAAAGGTTCAATGGATTCAACGACCAAGTTGGTTCAACGCGCTTGGTGCAAAAGAACAAAGGACTTAGCCAAATAACGAAGAATGAACCGTTGAACCATTGAACCAAAGTTGGTTCAATCGGTTGGTTCAATCGAAAGGTTCAAGGGGCTACCCCAAGGCGAAAAAGGCAAGTGCCCTTGCGGAGGGCAGGCAACATTGGTTCAAAAGCTCAAAAGCGGCCTCAGTCAAAGGAAAAACGACACACAAGTGGTTCAATGGATGGTTCAACCAAGGAGCGAAGAAGCGATTGAACTAAGGAGCGATAAAACAAAGAGACAAAATGAACCAATGAATTGATGAACTTTCAGTGGTTCAACGGGTTCAAGGTTCAACATGGTTCAAGCAACAGTCAACCAATGACGTCTCCGCAAACGTCAAATTTAAGGTAAGAGAATATCTGTTGAAATTCAAATAAAGCACCGAACTTGAAGGAAGAACCAACCGATTGGCTGAAAAGATAGCCCGATAGCTCAAATCGCAACAGGAAGAGACAAAGCTAGAAAAGACAAAAGCAGAAAGCAAAGGAAAAGCCCGACTGAAGAGAAAAGCCCACGGAAAAGCGCCCGATGAAAAAAGACAGTGCAGCGGAATACGTCACGTGTCCTGTTATGGCTCAGTGGAACGTGACAAGTGTTTGCATCCGTGTTCCCCTTTTGGAGTTGCTCGGGCAAAACATGTCGTGGACCCCATTTTTCGTAAGTTTCTAATGAGTTTCATAACAGTAAAACTTGCCACTTGTCAAAGACGCAGAAAGGACCCCCCAAAGACTTAGGCAAGAAGGGCTTTAAAGAGCAAAGAAGCGCTTAAGCAGTGAAGAGAGGAGTGAGACCAAAAGATCAGAAATATCTTCGAAAGAGTTATTTTCAGTAGGTGAAACAGTGGATCGAGTAGACTTCTGAGCGCACCAGACCAAGGACGCGACCTGTTTTCTTTCATGAAGTAAAGACAAATATGCAAAAGACCAGACGATCCATATTAAGGAGGAGACATGTCAGAGAAAGGACACGCCATAGTTATGGTAGCGCACTGTTCTCAGCATGGTCTCTCCAGACCAAACTAGAGACGCATTGAAGACATTGACTGCAACATGGGCCGTCCCATGGAAAAAGGCGCCAATCCTTGCATAGTGGCTATAAGTTTGTTAATTCTCTCATTTGTAAAGGAGATCTTCCCCTTACCAAGAAGCGAAACTCTGCCCAATTTGAAAGGCATTACTGAGACTTTGAGCTCAGGTTGTAATTTTATTTTTCCTTGTTATTTGAATGAGAAAACAGGGTTTTCCAGACTTTGTGATGTTCTGACTTGTGTCATCTGGAGGTGTCCTTATTCATTTAATTTGGTAAGCAGAACTAGTGGAGGTGAGAAGGAAGGTGTCCTGAAGGCCCACTGTGGAGAGACTTTGTGCCCCCATAAGTACCTTCAGTGTGTTTGCATTTTTTTTTCCTGTGTAAAGAGTCTTGGGACGACTTTGTGCCCCCATTGTTCTTCGTGTCTTTCTCTCTCGAGTTGCTGGTCACTCAGCACCCTTGTTACTGATTACTTGCTAGCAGAAAGAGTCCTGCTGTTTATAAGAACAAGCACTTCTGAAAGAAGAGAAGTGCCTTCTGTTGCCTCACCAAGATTTCTACTATTTAGGAAGGAATCTGGCTCTTGATTGAAAGTTGCTTCTGAAAGAAGAGAAGCACATTCCCCATCACCCATCATTTCTCCTCTGTTTGTCAGCATCATCTCTGAAAGAAGAGAGATTGATGGTTTGTCCTACCCCATGTGTCTTATTTTCTGCATATATATATATATATATATATTATATAGCCTCCTGCATCTCCTACATATCTATAAGGAACCTCCCCTTGATGAGAGGAGAGATTTGTCCCCTTGTGATGCAGTAAACCTGCACATCTGGACGACCAATCTCTCTATGCTGTGGTGATAAGAACTATTTTGAACCCCAATTAGCTGGTCGACAAAATATTCACCCAACAGGGATATTACAAATTCTTCCAAGGTAGAGATAGAACCATGTCCTTGGGTGATCATAACATCATACCACCACTCATGTGTCACTCCTTCCAAGTGGAGGGTAGAAAATTTGATTGCCTCTTTGTCATACATCAAATTTAATAAGAAATAAGTGTTTAGCTTTTGTGATCAAGGCCTAGCTGAAAATTTATTTGATCCATCATAAATAGGAATGGTAATATTACCCAACTGTTGTTGAATGTCTTTTCGACGCTAATCTAGTTGATTTCTCCCACCTTTTCTGGTATTGTTTTTTATTTTCAGATCACAAAACTCTTTGAAATTTAGGGCTTGTACTACAATGATGAGTTCTTAATACTCCACATGATATACTGCAAACTCATTACCTACTTGAGGTTGTTGCAGCTCTACCTCTTTGGAGTGTTATTCTTTTTGTAGAATTTTTGCTCCAAAATTTTTGGACAGTGGGTTGATTGAGACCTATTTATTCATTGATGAGCTTCCTTCTCCTTGATTTACCTTATTCTGATTAACACTTTTCAAATCTTGTACTATTCTTACCATAAATTCTCTCAACGTTGTTTGGATTGATTTTTCAAAATCTTTTTGACCTCAAACGATTGTTTCATGTAATTCACTGATTTCATTTGAATAAATCTTATTCTCTATCACCCATGTCTTCTTCTATCTCAAGTGGTTGAACTTTTCTTCTTTCTCTTTGATGGTATCTTAATTCTTTTCCATTAATACCACTGGCATGCATGTGATATTAGCATATGATTGCTTACAGATGTTAAACTTTTTCAATAGGTTAGCAATAGCAAGGCTTTGATACCACTATAATCTCTTTTTATAATTTTTCGGTATTCTAATTTTTTTGCAATTTTTTGAATAAACAAGCTGAAACAAACCCTAAATAATCACATGCAACTAGAATATTGATTCAATAAGTTTATTACACATAAAATAAAACTAAAAACAATGTTAATTGATCGTTAAATGTATCACAACTAAACCGTAATGTTTTGAAATAATAATTTGTGATGATAATAAACCCTTACAATTGAATTAGAACATGCAGTATAAATGTATATTAGCAAAGAGCATAATGGTACAACTCTGAAAGAAGAATGGTAGTCGGCAAGGTGAGGCACTCCCTCTTGTTGGAAATATTGTCATTGATGTCAAATGTCTAACATTATTGGTGATAAAGGCCCCATTACATTTAATGGTTTTTTTAATATTCATATCTTAGCTAATATGTATTTAATATTAATGAATATATTTTTGGTTACATATACGTCAAAAGAAGGCTCATGGAGAAGTCAAAAAGTCACGGGGTAAAAGAAGAAAGAGGAATGGGATGCATTTTCTCATGAAGAGTCATCTTGAGGAATTCAAAGAGTCACCATGTGAAGACAAAAGAGGTATGGTGCATTTTTTCATGAAGTGACACTTTGAGGAATACGAAAAGTCATGAAGATAAAGACAAAAGAGAAAATGACGATTTTACTTATGAAGGGTCACCATATGACTTTTCAAATGCAATGATACAAAGAGTCATGTAAGTTTGACACCATTTTTCATGAGGATTGAAGAATCACAAAAGATGAATGCCAAAGGTCTTTTGAAAAACTATAAATAAAGGCTTGAGAAGCTATTTGTAATATGCAAGAGAGTGCATGGTTTGTATTTATTTTTGAAGAGATAAAAGCAAGAGATATTGTAGAGTTCTATCATTTGTTGAGTAAGCAACATTGAGAGATAGTTTTATTTTATACACAAGAGGGGTTGGTGCTCCTATGGGTTGGTGCTTACAAATAATTGTTGTGTTGGTGCTCGACAAAGGGGTTGGTGCTCCTGCAAGTTGGTGCTTGCAAATTTTGTATTTTGAGTTGGTGCTCATTCATATATTTGAAATTGTTCTACGTGGTTTTTCCACTTTAGGTTTCCATGTAAAAATCTGGTGCCTCTCTCTCTTGTGTGGGGCAAATTATTGTTTTAGTTTTATTGCATATCTTGAATGTGTGATTAAGTGGTTAAAAAAAAGAAAGCAGATTAAGTAAAAAGATATATAATATACAGATTCACCCCCCCCTCTCAATATATTTTGTGCTTAACAATTAATCTCAGAGCTCTTTTTGAAAAAAATTTACAGCTTGAAGGTAGGTCGAGAAAGCACGATGGTTGGATCACATGAAATATTTTTTACAAATAAGGCACCTTTGTTTGATGGGATGAATTATATTTTTTAGAGCATAAAGATGAAGACTTATTTGATGGCCCTTGGATTCGACATATGACAAGCAGTGGTGGAGGAATATGAAGAGCCATAGACAGTTGTAACTACTCTAGTAAAAAAGAAGACAAACGAAAATAATGTTAAAGCTTTAAATGCTATTTTATATGGTTTATGTGAATTAGATTTTATTAAAGTTATGCAATGTAAATTTATTCATGAAACTTGGGTAAAACTTGAGAATATTTACAAAGGTGATGGAAAGGTTCAACAAGCTAAGCTTCAGACTTTCAAAAGACAGTTTGAGAGTTTGAAGATGGAAGAAAAAAATATAGCAAGTTATCTTTTACGGGTTGATCAAGTAGTTAATCAGATTCAAGGTCTTGGAGAAAATTTAGAAGAATTAACTGTGGTTCAAAAAGTTTTGAGATCTCTACCATTGAGATATGATGCAAAAGTTTCGACAATTGAATAGATGAAAAATTTAGCCAAGCTAATGATGGATAAGCTTTATGGTATTTTTACGACATATGAAATGCAGACTAAACAAGATAAACCTTCAAAAAGAGAAGCTGCTTTCAAGACATCAAAGAAAGAGAAGGCTAAGATTCAAGAATCAAGTGATAGTTTTAGTGATGATGAAGATGACAATGGAGCTCTATTCATTTGCAAGCCATAAAAAGACACAAATAAATATCAAGAAAAATTACTTTTTAAATATTTTAATTATGAAAAGATTGGACATTCTACAGTTGAATGCCCAAATAAGGGTAATGATGACAGTGAAGAAAGAAAGTCTACATACAAGAAGAATTTCAAAAATAAATTCAAGAAGGGATTCGAGAAGAAGAGTTTGTATTTTAAAGATCTTAGCTCAGTCGAAGATAGTTGAGTCGGTGATTCAAAAGAAGAAGAGATTCTATTCATGGCCATACATGAAGATGTCTCTGCAAGTAAAAGTACAAATGATCAAGAAGAAGATGATGATAAAATTGAAGTGAATCTGAAAGAACTCATTTGTGCCTTAAAAGAGTTAAAGATTTTGAAAAAAAGAATCAAAGATTAAAGCTCTAATTCAAGAAAAATGAAAATGAGTCAAAAGAAATAATTGAAGATCTACAATCACACTTTGAAGAAGCCAAGAAGAATGAAAAAGATTTAATGGCATAGTTGAAAATAGTAAGTAAAGAATGTGAAATGTATGTTATTGAAATTGCTTCTTTAAAAATAGATCTTGAGAAAACAAATAAAACAATCGATGATAGAGCAACCAATGATTCAAAATTTGAGAATAACACTAATATGTTGAATAAGATATTAAAAAATCAAAGATCAATGTTAGATAAGACATGTATTGGATTTGAAAAAGAGAAAAAGAGGTCACTACTTTCACATACAAAGAAAAAAGAAAGAGCTATGTTGAAGCTCTTACAAAAAAAGAAATAAAAAAGGAGGAAGTTAAGAATACAGAGGACATTTCAAACAAAGAAGGTTGGAGGGAACAGAGCTACAAAAGACAATCAGGTCAGAGATACACAAATAGATCTTATTTTTATGGTTACTATTTTTATTGTAATGGATATGGTCATAAGAAAATAGAATGTCGAAAAAGGGCTAACAATTTCAAAAATAAGAAGAAAAAATTTCATATAAAGTCAAACAGAAGCCACAACTCTTTTGCTCCTCTATCAAGTTTTAATGAAGAGGCCATAATATGTTACAAGTGCAACAACTTCAGACACATAGTTCTGTACTGTAGAAGCATGTTCGAGTCAGTCAAGAAGAACCAAAGTTTCAAAGCTCCATTCATCAAGAAGAAAATTCAAACAAGTTCATGGTAAAAGAAACAACTTAAAAAATTTATGTTGGTGCAGATAGCTTTGCATGCAAGAAATAAAGAAAAGCCACGGTTCATTGACAATGGATGTTCGAGGCATATGATAGAAGACAAGAGCAAGTTCATAACCTTGAAGAAGATCAATAGTGACAGTGAAATTCAGAGACAATATTACTCCCAGAATTATTAGAAAAGGTATACTTAAGTTTGGATAATGGTAGAACTAAAACTAAAAATATTTTGTATGTAGAAGGTCTTAAGCATAATCTTTTGAGTGCAAGTCAAATGTGGGATCAGGGGCATACATTAAAGTTTTATGCAGAAGGTTGTGAAATTAAAAGAAAATATTCCAATGTGTTGATTGCAGATGCTAAAAAAACAAAGAATAATTTATATATGCTATCAGACATCAAAGGTCAAAGATGTTTGAGTCAAATTGAAGAAAGTTGGCTATGGCACAAGAGAATGGGGCACATAAATTTTGACAATCTTGTCAATATCAGCAAGAAGTAAACAGTCAAAAATCTTCTAAAGATTATAAAGTCATTTGACACCCTTTGTGAGCCTTGTTAGCATGGGAAGCAGGGTAGAAGGCGGTTCAAAACAAGAGTACTCGACCACTCAGATGCTAAAGTTTGTTCACACTGATCTGTTTGAACCTATGAGAACTCTAGTATTTAATGTGAAAAATGTTCCATGTTACTTATTGATGATTTTTTACGTATGATTTGAGTAATATTTTTAAAGAAAAAATCAAAAGCTTTCAGACATTTCAAAGCATTAGTTGAGAATGAAACTAGTTTGAAGATTAAGTGTCTAAAATCATATCGAGGAGGATAATTCATGTTAGAGCAATTTATTAAGTTTTGTGAAGACCATGGAATAAAGAGACATTATTCAGCAGCTAGAACTCCACAACAAAATGTAGTTGAATGGAAAAATAAAACAGTTCAGGAGATGGTGATGACAATGCTAAATGAACCCTGTTGGTCTCCAAAAGTGTCAGTCATTTTTGGAACAACATATGAGCTATTATTGGACCTGCAGGGCCAAAATTCCTCTCTTCCCCTTTCAAAATTTATTCGGGGGCTTTCAAATTCCTCATTTTTTCAAAGCTTTTTCAGCAAAGGGATTAGCAGGTTCAAAGGTTCAACGTCTTCAATAGGAGCTAGGTGCATTTGATAAAGTTCAAAGTTTAACCATTCCAAAGGTTCCGCGGCCTCGAGCATTTAACGAGTCTCAAAAGCTTGAACCATTGAACCTTGAATCATTTTGGTTCATCGGTTCAATGGGTTCAACGTTCAATCAGTTCAACGCGTCAGGTTCAAAGGTTCAAAGACTGCCTCAGCTATGAAGAGAAACACGCGCAACATAAAGAGTCAAGCGGATGTTGCCAAGTGTCGTCGTCCGACCCCCTTTATGCTTTGTTTCTGCGAATTGACAGATGCTACCACGTGTCCCTCTGAAGCTTGTCAGAAGCCTCCAAGTGCCAATATCCGCAGTCTCTTCTCTTAGCTTCACTGTTTTGAGCAAAGACCATGGTGGGCCCCAGGGCGAATGACTAAATTGAAGCGAACGCTGCCATGTGTTTGCATCCACGCGATTGTTTAAAGTATTCAAACCATGCCATGTGTCCCATCCCAGTGCAGCGAAAACTGCCACGTGTCTGCGTCTGCGCCTCCAGCCTCTAACAAGTCTCAAGGCCTATTCCCATAAGCTTATTTCAAAGCCGCAAATGCCGCCACGTGTCCTCACTTGTGTCACAGCAAAATGCCAGGCCCGCAAATGTCAAAATTGGGACAAATGGCCAGCCGTTAACCTTCAAAGGAAGAGAGACCCGCAGACGTCAAAATTGCTGCAGTGAAGCATCTGATTTATCCTTGCAGGCTTAGAACACGGACTCGATGCATTCAAAGACCCTAAGGCCGGGACCAAGAGAAGGAAGAGTCAAAGAGGGAAATTCAGCGGGAGTTAATTCCAATAGGTGAAGCAGTTCGTCGGATAGATATTTGGGGCCTGCAAACATTGAAAGTGCAGCCTATTTGTCCCCTTTGAATTAAAGGTAGAATAGACATTTGCGCGGCTAGCAGGTGATGGAATGAGTGATTCAAACTCAGAAAAAAGATAAGGAAGATGAACCAACACGCCACAGTTAAGGTAGTCACCCTGCTCCAGCATGGCCCTTCTTGACAGAATCAAAAATGCAGCCAAGGCATTGATTGTGCAGCATAGGTCACTCCATGGGACAAAGTGCCAAGTCTCTCCTGGCCTCTATATAATGTAAACTCTTTCATTGTTACAAGGGAGATTTTACTCTTACCAGAAGTGAAACTCTGCCTGAATTGAAAGGCATTATTGAGACTTTGAGCTCAGATTGTAATTCATATTTCTTTGATTGAATGAGAAAGCAAGTTACTTGCAGACTTTGTGTTGTTATAGCTTGTGCTACTTTAGGAGATTTTTTTTATGTCTGTCTTCTGAAAGCATTCTTATTTATTTGATTTAACAAGTAGGACTAGTGGAGGTGATAAAGAAGGTGTCTTGAAGCCAACCACTTTCAGACTTTGTGCTGTCATAGTTGTCTCCAGTGTGTGTTTTTCTTTTATGTTTCTATGTAAAGGACCTTGGGATGACTTTGTGCCCCCATTGTTCTTTGTATCTCACTCTAGGGCTGTCAAAGTGGAGACTTTGTGCTACATCTTATATTGCTGGTTATTTTACTATCTGAAAGAAACTCTTACTGTTTCCTGCAAGAACACTTCTGAAAGAAGAGAAGTGTCTTCAGTGTTTACACCAGAATTTTCTCATTTGTCTGTGTGCATCATCTCTAAAAGAATAGAGATGGATGGTTTATTCTGCCCCCATTTGTTATTTTCTGCTTATTTATATTATATATAGCTCCTACGTATATATAGGGAACCTCCCCTTGATGAGAGGAGAGATTTGTCTCTAGTTGATGTAGTAAAGCTGCACCCCTGACCGATCAATCTTCATGCTATGGTGATAGAAACTATTTTGGTCACCAGTTAGCTAGCCGACAAAATATTCACCCAACAGTTTTTGGTGACTCTTCTGGAGATGAACGTGCAGTCTGAAGCCTCAAGTTTCAGATTGAAGCAGTTCTTTCCCTTATCCATTATAGAGTCTGGCGACTCCCATCTGGGCCTTACCCATTATCTATTTATAGCCTTACCATTTTCATCCATCTTCATTATATTATCTGGTCTGTAAAACCAGAGCTGCTGGAAAAAAAATGCAGTTTGAAGCCTCAAGCTTTAAGCTGAAGCAAGGCCATTTTTTTTTCATTTTTGTCCTATAATCTGGCAACTCCACTCAGATGTGTTATCCCTATTTTTCATAATCCAATCATGGCAGTTTGAGGCCCCTGGGGTAACTCATTTGGCCCACTTAATCTAATTCCACCCCTACATGAGCTACCACTCAGTTCAAGGAAGAATTTCTTCAAATTCTTTGGTGATGGAAGAGTCCACCTTGATGAACACATTGCAGCCTTCACCATACCCTATGGTGTGATAGGGGTGGAATTTGAAGACGTGGCAGTCAGGGTTTTCGTGGAGACACTACAAGGTGTTGCTGTAGACTGGTTTTACCATCTGCGGACTAGATCAATGACTGGCTGGGACACTATCAAAGCCAAGTTTGAAGCAAGGTTCAAACCTGCAGACGATGTTCATGCTTTACTAGCCCAACTTATGCAGATGAAGAAGGAACCTCATGAGCCCATGAGGGATTTTATTGCGAAATTCGACAAGCTGAGAAACAAGATTCTTGCAGTTGCTCAGCCCACACCCGAGATCCTCAAATGCTTCTTCATAAACTCACAACTGCCTGAAGTGAGTTTTCTGCTAAGACGTGCTGGCCGCATAGATCTTGAAGCTACTCAAGACTTAGCCACTGAGTTAGAAGATGACCTTATCTTGGCTGGAAAGATAAGAAGAGATTCAAATAGAGGCGCATCTTCCTCATCTTTTGATAACTCACCTGTAGCCACCACTGATCCAATGGTGTAGAAGCTAGCAAATGAAGTGCTGGCCCTCAGAAGACAAATGGCACAAGAGATGTCATCTGCTCCTTCATACAGAAATATACCAAAGATGACATTTCCTAATCAGGCACATCAAGAGCAACCCAATCGTCTTCCTCTCCCACAGAGGAATTTTGCCATTGAAGCACCTCTAGCCAACCCAACAGTTGGGTATTTGAAAATAGAGCATGATTTCTCTTTCCAACCTGAGTTTAATCAAGAAAATGATGCTGGTCTCTTCATGGAGGATCAAAAAGAGTCAGCTGGTGACTCTCACATCGGTTTCCTGGATTACCAGAATGAACCCAGAAGTAAAGGTGAAGCATTTGAGGGATCATATGTTGTGGTCACCCACTTTCAAAATCAGTGAGGTCAACAAGCTGATAAAGGAGAAACAGAGGAGCGACATCACCCTGCAATTTCGATTGCTAAGCGTGGGGCCACTCCGCCGATCTAGTCAAAGGACCCAGTGATTGCTAAGAAAGTATCCCAAACATTTCTGCACTTTCTACTTCAAATTCGCAGGCCAGTCCTCCCACCCCTCCCATAAACCAAAAGGAACAACCTTCATCCCCTGTGCCTAGTCCAATCCAGCCATTTGACATAATTGATCATGTCAAATGTGTCGAGACCCAAACGACGGCCCCTGCAGCCCACATTTTGTTTGAGTTTTCAGGCAGGGATGAAATAACAGAAGAATTGGAGTGCGGCATAAGTGCAGAAGAACCCTCCCCTCCAAATGAAGAAGAATCTGAGATATCTGAGGGGGACAATCAAGACATGTGCTGGGCTAAGCTATCAGAACAACAAATTATGGTACTAGGTCGTGCTGCTACCCATCAAAATCAGGAAAAGGAACTCTTTGCCAAGAGAGCAAAGATTCGTGGTTTTTGGACCAAAAGTCAAGTCTTGCTTTGGGGCAAGAAGAAAAGAAAACCAACGGGAAGACACAGAAAAGTGGTTTCTTGGTGGAGAGTTCCATTCACCCGTCACCGATTTTGGGGACAAAATGGTTCCCTGCTAGTTTATCAGGACGGGACACCATTATCATCGTCTCACAATGGGCGGCATCTGAAGCGCTTCAAATCTTGAGGCATCAAATAAGTTCATTTGTACATATGTATATTTGTATAGTCTTTATTTCTATTTTGTGCCTTTCGTCTTCTTTTTTGTCGCCTTTCTTTTTGGGTAGCATGACTCCGTAGCCCAATGGCACACTTCAAGGCACTAGAGATTCTGGTTTCTACTCCCCTCAGCTGTTCCAAGTTTTCATCTAAATAAAGTTCTCCAACTGGAGCCAGCTGTTGGTCCCCAAAAGTGTCAGTCATTTTTGGAACAACATATGAGCTATTCTTGGACCTACAGGGCCAAAATTCCTCTCTTCCCCTTCTCAAAATTTATTTGGGGGCTTTCAAATTCCTCATTTTTTCAAAGCTTTTTTAGCAAAGGGATTAACAGGTTCAAAGGTTCAACGTCTTCAACAAGAGCTAGGCGCATTTGACAAAGTTCAAAGTTTAACCATTCCGAAGGTTCCACGGCCCCGAGCATTTAATGAGTCTCAAAAGCTTGAACCATTGAACCTTGAACCATTTTGGTTCATCAGTTCAATGGGTTCAACGTTCAATGGGTTCAACGTGTCAGGTTCAAAGGTTCAAAGACTGCCTCAGTTATGAAGAGAAACACGTGCAACAGAAAGAGTCAAGCAGATGCTGTCAAGTGTCGTTGGCTGACCCCCTTTATGCTTTGTTTCTACGAATTGGTGGATGCTGCCACATGTCCCTCTGAAGCTTGTCGAAAGCCTCCAAGTGCCAATATCCGTAGTCTCTTCCCTTAGCTTCACTGTTTTGAGCAAAGACCATGGTGGGCCCCGGGGTGAATGACTAAATTGAAGTGGAAGATGCCACGTGTCTACGTCCACACGACTGTTTAAAGTATTCAGACCATGCCACGTGTCTCGTCCAAGTGCAGCGAAAACTGCCACGTGTCTGCGTCCGCGCCTCCAGCCTCTAACAAGTCTCTCAAGGCCTATTCCCAGAAGCTTATTTCAAAGTCGCAGACGCTGCCACGTGTCCTCACCCGCGTCACAGCAAAATGACAGGCCTACAAATGTCAAAATTGGGGCGAATGGCCAGCCGTTAACTTTCAAAGGAAGAGAGCCCTGCAGATGTCAAAATTGCTGTAGTGAAGCATCTGATTGATCCTTGCAGGTTTAGAACACGAACCCGATGCATTCAAAGACCCTAAGGCCGGGACCAATAGAAGGAAGAGTCAAAGAGGGATACTCAGCAAGAGTTAATTCCAGTAGGTGAAGCAGTTTGCTGGGTAGCTATTTGAGGCCTGCAAACATTAAAAGTGCAACCTGTTTGTCCCCTTTGAATTAAAGGCAGAATAGACATTTGCACGGCTAGCATGTGATGGAATGAGTGATTCAGACTCATAAGAAGACAAAGAAGATGAACCAACACGCCACAGTTAAGGCAGTCGCCCTGCTCCAGCATGGCCCTTCTTAACAGAATCAAAAATGCAGCCAAGGCATTGATTGCGCAGCATAGGTCACTCCATGGGACAAAGTGCCAAGTCTCTCTTGGCCTCTATATAATGTAAACTCTTTCATTGTTACAAGGGAGATCTTCCCCTTACTAGAAGCGAAACTCTGCCCGAATTGAAAGGCATTATTGAGACTTTGAGCTCAGATTGTAATTCATATTTCTTTGATTGAATGAGAAAGCAAGTTACTTGCAGACTTTGTGTTGTTATAGCTTGTGCTACTTTACGAGATTGTTTTTATGTCTGTCTTTTGAAAACATTCTTATTTATTTGATTTAACACGCATGACTAGTAGAGGTGATAAGGAAGGTGTTTTGAAGCCAACTACTTTCAGACTTTGTGCTGTCATAGTTGTCTCCAGCGTGTGTTTTTATTTTATGTTTCTATGTAAAGGATCTTGGGATGACTTTGTGCCCCCATTGTTCTTCGTATCTCACTCTAGGGCCATCAAGGTGGAGGCTTTGTGCTACATCTTAGATTGCTGGTTACTTTACTATCTGAAAGAAACTCTTACTGTTTCTTACAAGAACACTTCTGAAAGAAGAGAAGTGCCTTCAGTGTCTACACCATGATTTTCTCTTTTGTTTGTGTGCATCATCTCTAAAAGAAGAGAGATATATGGTTTATTCTGCCTCCATGTGTTATTTTTTGCTTATTTATATTATATATATCTCCTACGTATCTATAGGGAACCTTGCCTTGATGAGAGGAGAGATTTGTCTCCGTTTGATGTAGTAAAGCTGCACACCTGGCCGACCAATCTTCATGCTGTGGTGATAGGAACTATTTTGGTTACTAGTTAGCTGGGCGACAAAATATTCACCCAACAAATCCAAGATAGTAAATAAATATTGGAGAGAGGTAGTTGCTATAGCAGTGCATATTAAAAAAAAAATATTATTGAGAGTCAATAGTGACAATACTCCTTATGAGCTATGAAAAGACAAACCAACAACAGTTGATTATTTTAAAATTTTCGGTAGCAGATGCTTCATAAAGAGAAGCGATGAAAAATTTGGTAAGTTTGAATCCATAGAAGATGAAGGTATATTTCTTAGTTATTCTTGCAAAAACAAAGCTTATAAATGTTATAACAAGAACTAAAAAATTGTCGAAAGTGTAAGTGTTAGGATAGAAGATGAAACACAAAGAATCAGTGATCTAGTAGACATTCTTGAAATCATTGAAGAGGAAGATTTTGAAGCATCAGATGAAGATGAGAAGGAGAAAAAAGACGCCAAAACTCCATCCAAATATGTTCAGAGAAATCATAATGAAAGTGACATCATCAGGGACATAAATGAAAGAATTTGCACCAGAAGAATGATGGTAAGTGAATCTGAACAAGTTAATTTCTCTTTGTTATCCAAAATTCAGCCTATATTTTTTTTAAAACTAGACATGATAAACATTGGGTTAAGGCTATGGATGAAGAATTAAATTAGATAGAAAAAAATGATACTTGGGAATTAGTGCCTAGACCAAAAGATCACAATGTGATAGTAACAAAATGGGTTTATAGCAATAAGTTGAATGAAAATAGAGAAGTGACTAGAAATAAAACAAGATTAATATATAAAAGATATGTTCAGATTAAGGGAATAGATTTTGAAGAAATTTTTGCACAAGTGGTAAGGTTAGAGGCTAATAGAATGTTTCTTATATATGTAGTGTTTAAAATTTTCAAAATGTTTCAAATGAATGTCAAATCTGCCTTCCTGAATGAGAATCTAGAAGAAAAGGTTTACATTGAGCACCCTGAGGGATTTATTCTCTCAAATATTAGTAGCCATGTATGCAGATTGAAGAAGGCATTGTATGGCTTGAAACAACTCACAGAGCTTGGTATGCAAGACTTGATAAATACTTGCAGGATCAAGGTTTCAAGAGAGGATTTGCTGATAATAATCTCTACATCAAAACAGAAGGTGAACATCAATTGATTGTTGTGGTATATGTTGATAACATCATTTTTAGAGAAAACATTGAAAAGATGACAAAATAAGTTTCTAATAATATGCAAAAAGAATTTGAGATGTCTATGCTTGGAGAATTGTCATTTTTCTTAAGATTGAAAATATTTCAATCAGATAAAGAAATTTTCATATCTCAAAGTAAATATGCCAAGAAAATGTTGAAATTTGGTTTTGAGGGTTGTGCACTAGTTGGTAGACCAATGTGTACAGGAAATAAGGTGAGCAAAGATGAAGATTCACCTATTGCAAATCAATTTTTGTATAGATCTATGAATGATAGTCTTTTATATTTGATAGCATCGAGGCCAAACATCATGCATGCAATAGGTATGGTTGCAAGATATCAGTTATCTCTAAAATATAGTCATGTTCAGTTGGTGAAAAAAATATTCAAATATATCAAAGGGACATTGGATTATGGATTGTGATATCTAGAAGTAGAGATTTCACTTTGGTTGCTTATACAGATTCAGATTGGACAAGGTACTTGGATGATAGAAAGAGTACAAGTGGAGGAGCTTTCTTCTTTGGTGATAGCTTAGTGTCATGGCTAAGCAAGAAGCAGAATTTAGTATCACTTTCTACAGCTGAAGAAGAATATATTGCAACGGTATTGTGTTTTACTCAAGTTATTTGGATGAAGCAAACTTTGGAAGATATCAAAGTAAAATATAATGAACCTATTTTTATTTTTTATGACAACACAAGTGCTATTAACATTTTGAAGAATATAGTAATGCATTCAAGAACAAAACATATTCTCATTAGATATCACTTCTTGAGAGAGTAGGTTGCAAATCAACATGTTAAGATGGAGTATATCAGTACTACATAGCAGATTGTAAATATTTTCACAAAGACACTACCAAAAGACACATTTCAGTATATGCGATAGATGTTGGGAGTAATTTCTTTTACTTCCTGCCATTGAAGTTCAACATCAGTTGAGGGGGAGCTAAGTGTTAGCTCCAAGTAAGCCATTTGCCATTGATGTCAAATGGGGAGAATAACAGGTATAAGTATAGGTGTAGAAACAAGTACATAGAACATATACAAGTTGTTATAGTAAGGAGGAATTATTGTATGTTTTTCAGATGACAGTATGTGCAAGTTTCAGGATGTCCCAGTTTCAGTTTGAGGTTGCCATCAATGACAAAGGAGGAGATTGTTGGAAATATTGTCATTGATATCAAAGGTCTAGCATTATTGGTAATAAAGGCTCCATTGCATTTAATGGTGTTTTTAATATTCATATCTTGGCTAATATGTATTTAATATTAATGAATATATTTTTGGTTGCATGTAAATTAAAAGAGGGCCCATAGAGAAGTCAAAGAGTCACGGGGTAAAGACGAAAGAGGAATGAGACGCATTTTCTCATGAAGAGTCATCTTGAGGGATTCCATGAGTCACCATGTGAAGACAAAAAATGTATGACACATTTTTTTATGAGCACTTTGAGGAATACGAAAAGTCACCAAGATAAAGAGAAAAGAAGAAAGGATGCTTTTGCTTATGAAGGGTCACTATATGACTTTTCAAATGCAAGGATACAAAGAGTCATGCAAGTTTGATACCATTTTCCATAAGGATTGAAGAGTTACAAAGGGTGAATGCCAAAGGTCTTTTGGAAAGCTATAAATAAAAGCTTGAAAAGCCATTTGTAATATGCAAGAGAGTGCATGGTTTGTATTTATTGTCGAAGAGAGAAAAATATGAGATATTATAGAGTTCTATCATTTGTTAAGTAAGCAACATTAAGAGATAGTTGTGTTTTATACACAAGAGGGGTTGGTGCTCACAAATCTTTGCAAGGGGTTGGTGCTCACAAATAGTTGTTGTGTTGATGCTCGGCAAAGGGGTTGGTGTTCCTGCAAGTTGATGCTTGCGAACTTTGTATTGAGTTGGTGCTCATTTATATACTTAAGATTGTTCTTTGTGGTTTCTCCCACTTTGGGTTTCCACGTAAAAATATGGTCTCTCTCTCTCTCTCTCGTGTGGTGCAAATTATTATTTCAGTTTTATTGCATATCTTGAATGTGTGATTAAGTGGTTAAAGAAAAGAAATCAGATTAAGTAAAAAGATATATAATATATTGATTCACCCCCCAGTATATTTCGTGCTTAACACCTCCGAATGGGGTGATTTGTTTGCAGTAGCTAAAAATAGTTCCTCATAACCCCAACACAACTATGCCAGGGTAGCTATCTACCTCCTAGATGGTGTGACGACCTTTCTTAGGGCACGATAGCCCCTTAACAACAGTAAACCTTGCTTGGTGGTTCAATAAATCCTCAAAAAAATTGGAAATTGATATTCATTTCCAGCCAATCAAAATTTGAAAATAACTTGATTTGTCTACACAATTGTGATCTTTGGATGGGATCACCTCATTAGATAAGAGGGTTTTCATCCTTCACACCTGTATATTAGAGGGTTTTTGTCCTCATATGAAAAAGATGAACACAAATGTTCAAGTTCTGGATTAAGGTTTGTTTGTCAAAGTTGAATAATGAATAATTCCTCACTTTTGGCCCAACATGTATTTTTTAATCTCACTTTTCCAATTTTAGCCTAAAAGTATTTAAAAATACTTTTTAATTCAATATCACTTTTCACCCTCTTATTATGAATTACTTTTGGCCCCCTTAATAAATAATAATATACGTGTCATTTTCATGTTATAACATTAAAATGACTTAGGACAACTAAAATTACTATCATTAATTTATTTCCCTAACTCTATCCCTTAGCCTACGGGAAATAATAAATAAGCTACGGATCTTCTAATAGGGTTAATTCCGGTAAGGGGACATGACAAATTTTTAGTTTTAGATACTTTATTTTTTGTGGTGTTTTTTAGTGCTCATGACTAGCAACTGTAATATCAATTACTTTTGTGTCCCATTGGCCTACTTTAGTCGTTCATGGACATTAATATTAATTCATTTTGTCTTTACAAAAACCTGCAACAAGATCTTGAACTTATTCTCAACTATTCCTTGCAAAGGATGAAGATATTCCTCTTCCTAAATCTTTCTAATTTTGCTCCTTCAGTACTTATTATATGGTGTACGCAAAGCCCATATATTCTTGACATGTTCAACCTTTTTCTCTCTTTCTTCTTTCCTTCAACAATTCACAAAGCTGTTAGTTTTGGTCTCACTATTCTTTCGTTGTCATTTTGGAGCATCTACGGTTATTCATCCTTCCTTCAATCAGTTCACAACTTTAGTTATGTAATAAATGTCACTTGCAGCGTTCTCTTTTTTGCATTAATATGCTCTCCTTGAACAATATGGCCATTTGCGATAATGTTTTTGCCAAAAGACATTACAAAAACTTTGTAGATTATAGTCTTCATGAGAAACCCTCAAAAATTGGGGTTTGTTGCAATGACACTAGATGGTAAGAGAGCAGTGAATTTGTAAACTATGGTCTTCAAGAGAAACCCTAAAAAATTGGGATTTGTTGCAATGACACTAGATGGTGAGAGAAGTGCAGGGGTTGAGGAAAATTGTAGAGTCGACAAGAGAGAACAAAAAATAAAATGGTTATTATATTAATAGCAGGAATAGTTATATAAACCATAAGATTTTCCTCAAGGGGCTACTTGGCAATAACTTCCACAATCCTTTGTAGTTAATATTTATGTCCTTTACCGTGCAACTTTCAATATCTATGTGTGTTAGGGATTGGTTGATTATCCGGACTATCTAGGAAGCTCTTAATTAAGGCTTAACCATTAATGGCACCACATTGTGTAATCATTAATTATAAATTATTTAACATACAATGAAATGAATTATTGGCAAGAAACTTCCCTATATTTCATAATCCAACCACGTTTAGAGTAAACTAGTAGCTATCATGTATGTCACATGTTTCTAAAAAATGTAAAACCTCATAAAATTAATTATATAAGTCGAATGAATGTAATGTCAATGGGGATTTGTACTTAGTTTTCATTTTTGGTTCATTAAATTATAATTGAAAGCGGACTGCGGGGGAGGGCGGAGTAGGGAAGGGGGTTGATTGCTAAATCAAAATGTGATGAGATTTTAGACCACCTTACAAATCTAAAGTTAAAGCAAAGCAAATAGATCCAATGTTTATAATTAATATGCATGTGTTGAAATTTTCTTACCAATCTTTCTTGGTTGTTTCCATGAGTTGGTAATATCTAAATGACATTTCTTTTGTAACTATGTTGATGCTTGGGATGCATATTATAACTTAGATTGCTCCACTATTTAAAAATCCTAAACTTATTTATACAATATAATTCCTTAAACAAAGGATCTGCAATATAGATTTTCTTTTGTTCCTTTACACAATGAAATTATGAAAGATATCAAATCCATACAATGGGAAGTTATTCATGTATTGTTTACTTTTAAGGTAGTATATACCTGCTGTAAGAGATCAATCACTTTGGTTACATGGAATACCTTCATTAGATTTTCTTTTTGCAGAATATAAAACATGCTAGATCAAAGAATTGGTACAGTAATAACGATGCTAAATCATAAATGCCATGTGTCATATTTTATGTTAGGTGGTTAGATGTTTAATAATTAGCTAGATGTTTATTGTCTTTTTTAATGTTAGGTGGTTAGATGGCTAGATGTTATAGCTGTGTCCACACTTTTACCATCTCTAGTATTCTTACTGCTCTCGCATCAAATGTGTTTATTAACTATATGTGTGCATGTAACTCTCAATTTGAAAAAATACATTTCATAATGTTTTTAGCCTTCCTTTCATTTTTTATGTTTTTGTGGGGAGAGGGCATGGATATATTATATTCCATCCACCCCAAGCCAGATACAACCCATGCCTGAGTCATATCTAAGCTGCTTCATACTTGGATCCATGTCGGATATGCAAATATTACATATCCAGGGCTTTGCAGTGCTATCCAGTAACTTAGGTCCAATCTTATTGAAATCGGTCTTCTTAACAATTTAAGCAAAACTTTTATTTTGTTTGCCTAAAGTAAATTTGGATATGTTGTTCGGTAGTTGGGGTTGTTAGACCCTTGGAAATGGACAAGCCTCATCTCGTGTTGCCACTGCGTGTTACATATGAATGGTTTATCATTATGTTGTCTTTATTTGAATGTTTTGTAAAAGACATGCAACATATCTGCCTAGATGTTCCACTGTTTACCTAAGTATGTGATGTCTTCATTTCAACATCATGTATCAGCAGATATTGAAGACCTTTAGTCTACTTTCTCATAGACTAAAAGAATCTTTTTGGAGTTATATTTTATTAGTTAATTATTAATTGTCAAAATAGTGATTTTTATCATTTATTTTTATAAGGCAATTACTATTTAACTAACAAAATATTTGATAAAAATGATTTTTGCCATTAAAGTATTTAATTGAATTAATTATTAATTTATTGCTTAAAAGTAATTTTAATTGCTATTTTATTAAGACAACTAATTAATATTATATTCGAAAAAGAAGAATGTCGGTTTAGGAGCTAAAGTAAATAAAAAAATATATATTATAAAAAGGGCAAGTGAGACTCATGAGGTATTTTACCTCCCCAAGGTGGTTCACCCCCCTTTGGAAGGTACAAATACAAGGTGAAGATCACAATTGAAGACATGTTGAATTTGATAATTACATTTTCATGCTTGAAAAAGCTATTGAGATGCATGTCCAATATGTGTTTGCAGATTTGATGTTGATTATTCTATAAAAGGTGTCTTTTGACGCCACTTTTGCTAAAGGAGGTTCTGTTAGTTGCCTTAGAGGGGCGATTTGCTTTGAGAGGCTATTGAGAAGTTTTGGTGGATTATTTGAGGTCCATTTGATACATAATATTTTTTATTATTATTTGCATTAATTTTGCAAGTGGAACGACTAGATTTGGAGGTCTCTTGGAGTGTTTGGAGATATTTTTGGGGGTCTATTTGGGCAATTTAATATTCTTGAATTTATTACTGATTTTCTTGAATATTGGCATATATTTTGGAGAAGAATCAATGAAGATTTGAGTCCCTAATTTGATAGAATATTAAATAATAATTTTCAGATTATTATTTAATTTTTTTGACATGGTTTCTTGATCATTTTCACTTGTGAAAGACGAGATTTTGCTCAATAAATATTCAACTATTTTTTTTGCACCTTAGCAACTTGGGTAATTGGCTTGGAGGACTTTTTGTGTCATTTTGGATGCCTTAGGGGTTTGTTGGAATTTTCCTTAATTTTTGGGTACATATGGCATAATTGTGGCGAGGGTTTGAAGCAAAAAATAAGCAAGGAATAGTAGTTGTGTTTGAAATAAATTCATATTTTTTCAGCTATCATAAATTGGTCTTTGATCATCAATAATTTGACAAAAATGTACTTCTTCCCTATTTTTAATTTATTGCTTATATTGGCAAGCATTTAGATGAATTTTGGATAAAATAGTGGCTGAAACTTGTCTTCACATCCCTTGCATTTTGGCGCATAGCGTTTCTTGGGGTTTGGTAAGAGTTTTGAAACATTTCTTGCAAACTAGGGTTTGTGAGTTTGGTTGTTGGATGCAAGTAGGTAAAGAGATATTGTGTTATCAGAAAAGAAAAAAGACTATGGAAGATCAAGATCCTAAGGGCTTTACTTTAGAGCAGGTTAAGCTTTTGCAAGGCTTGATCAAAGAAAGCCAAAAAGATTTTTAGCATACTTTGGGTATATAAATTGCGCCTATGCTGAAAGATACTACAAGACCCAACAGAGAACACCCCTTCAATGGAGAAGGAATTTCGAGTGATAATGAGAGGGGTTCTATTAACCCCCCATCATAAATTCTTTAAGATTACTTTTCTGGAGAGAGAACCAGTAGTAGAGATGAGGATGTCAAGGGATGATACATTGGAGATTCGTCAAAAAGAGTATGCAATGCTAAGCTTTGCTACACAAGCACTTATCTTTTTGGGGATTATTGTGAGATGAAGTATCCAAGCCAAGGGTTCCTAATATGCAGCATCGTAGAGATTTGCAACAAAGGTTGGGTAAATTTTCTCTTCCTATTTTTGATGGTATTAATACACTTTACGTGAGATCATGGTGGCAGAAGTTGGAGACATATTTATCACTTAACCCCATGTTTGAGGATGAGGCTTTAAAATTTGTTACCCTACATTTGGAGGGTATTGCTCATGAGTGGTGGTTTCATGGCTTAATCATACAAGCCCATGGATCCATTACTATCTTGAAGGAGTTTAGCAAAATGATCTTGGAGAGATTTGATAGGAGAAATATGGAAATGCATTTTCGTGAGTTAACACAACTCAAACATGATCATGATGTTGAAAGGTATGGTGTTGATTTAAAAAAAATCAGATATGGTACCCGATATTAGTGAGAAGAGGTTGGTTGTTTTGTTCGTCGAATGTTTGATCGAGCCTTTGAAGGGTTTGGTTAAGGATTTTTATCGTCTTTCTTTACAAGATGCTATCACTAAGGCTTTGGATTTAGAATGTTCAGCATACAAGGGTCATTAAAGGCAAAAAGGGTAACTAAGGGCAACCACCTATTCGCTTCTCAAAGGGGCAAAAACAGGGCAGTCAAGGTCTGATTTTAGTGGGCAGCCAAGAGTACAAAGTGGGCAACCTAGGGCACCACCCAATGAGCCACAAAAAAACTTTATACACCATATGTGCCACCTCATAGATCGCTGCCCTATAGCAGTAATATGAAGGATGATAGAGATGAATTAAGAAGGCAAGGCTAATGTTTCACTTGCAAGAATCCATGAACTAAAGGGCACTATTGCATGGGCAAAGGATATGTCTATTACATTGAGGTAATTGATGGTGATTCAAATTTTGATATTGTGGATATACTAATAATGAACAAAATGACAATGTTGTTGTTGAGTATGTGCAAGAGAACACACAAGACATGGGTAACACATTTGATTCTCTTTCAGGAGCTCCCAAGTATCATGCTTTCAAGGTGAAAGGCACATTCAAGGGTCAAAAAGTGATTACTTTGGTTGATAGTGGAGCCACACATAATTTCATTGATGGAGGTTTGGTTAAGAAGATGGCATTAGAAGCCATGGATTGCAAGGGTTTCAATGTGATTATGGTTGATGGATTCACCATCTCTTGCTCCAAAATGTTGTCACAACTCCCACTCATTCTTGATAAACACAAGGTATTGATGATTTTTATGTTGTTGACATTGGAGATATTGATATTATTTTGGGTGTTCAATGGTTGCATTCATTAGGTGAATTCACTCAAAATTATAAAACTATGGAGTTGAAATTCTTCAAAGATGGCAAGGAAGTGATCCTCAAGGGTCTAGCAAATGGTGCTCCATAAGAGTGTTGGAGAGTTGTTAGTGATTGCATGGTGATGTCATGGAGGTGTCCTTATGAGTGGATGAAGTGCTTTGATAACTTAAGTGACAATGACAAAGTGTGCAAAGTGTTTGTCTTAGTGTGTTTGTGTTTGAAGTTGGCTTGGTTGATCTTCAATTTTGGCATGATTAGAGATGTTTAGGGATGAGTATGGTGATTGGAGCATGTGCAAGAGGTTCCTAAGATGTTTTCTATGCTTTGAGAGTTTGTGTGTATAAGTGGAATTCATTTGGTTGTCCATAGTTTTCATCCAAACACTTTGGGTCCAGTGGTAGAAAATCTGAGTAGGCAATTTGATGATGTCACCATTGCCACGTGGGAATAAGTCATGGGGAGTTGGTCACATAGTTGTGATCACATTAATCCTTAGTTGATATGCGCTAAATCTCAAGTCATACGTCGACACACAATCAAAGATATGAGGGTGCAAAGTTGAATTCTCAGTTAGAATTCATTATTTTCCCATAGCCAAATTTGCATGTGGCCAGAAAGAGCCGAGTAAGCATTTTGATGGTAGAATATCTCGCACATGTGGACATTTCAGGAGAAGGTGATCATATGTGTTTCTTCGGTTTTGAGCCTAATTTATTTGCGCTAAATTTTAGATTATGTATTGAAGCGCGTTAAAAGTTATACAAGTGCAAAGTTGGCCTTCCAAGTAGGTTTTAACATAGTTGGATCTGTGACAGAAGATTTTGAGAAGGCATTTTAATGGATTTATATCTCACACGCGTGAAGGTTTCAGGAGAAGTTTGTCACAAGGTTGGATTCTCTTATGTGAGGAGATCATATAGTCCAAATTTGAGGACATGCGAGTGAGCGAGGCAAAAGTTATGATTGTGAAAAGTTGGCCTTCTAGGCGTATTTCAAAGGTTCTCATAGTCATTTCTGCACAAGTTAAATTTTAAGCAAGATCGACAGTGCATGTTGCTCCAAGAAGTCAGGAAGCAGCTAGATGAGGACAAGTGCAAAGGCAAAAGATAAGGATCTAACGAGTGGGTGTTTATACAGATTGATCGAACGGTGAGCATTGATAGTTAAAGATTTGGTTAATCTGTAGAGATCAATGGAGTGTTAGGCACCTAGAACATAAATGCTCTGATACCACTTGTCAGGGTCCAACTCCTCAATAAGAGTACAATATGATTACCTTGCATAAACAACTAAACACGAAATTATACCAGAATTAACAAGTAACTAGAATTCACAAATGACACAGAATATGAGAGACAATACACAATCTTGTATTAATACTCATGCCAGAAGAAAATACAATGAAGATGCCACAATCTTCCACACCTCTCAGATGTACAGATCTCTTTCTCTCAAAAGTTCACTCTCCTATTAAAAACGGTCCCAACACACAACTCAAACATAGAGTTGTTCACCTCCAACTAGTCAGTAATAACACTGCCAGTACACAAGTACTCAAATTACTTCAAGTAGATCTCCCATGAACTTGCAACAACCTGCAACTCAAATGATCTTACTTACCATGTAGAACTTCTCCCTGATCTTGCAACAACCTGCAGATCACCCTGTTCTTACAATTGGAAGGATCTACCTTGCCTTCCTCTTCTTGCTCTTAATTACAATACATGCCAATGGGTCTATAAATAGATCCCATACTAAACAATAACTTAGACTTCTAATTTACAATAATTAGACACGCAGCTCAAGACTCAAAATAGCCTTTTACATGCAAACAATCGGTTCAACAAACTAACTGTTCGTGCAATGAACAGTTCTGGAACTGCACAGGCGACTGACATCGGTCGCTGTCTGACTGGAGGTGACCGACGTCGGCTGACTCCTGTCGATGTCAGTTGCCCTTTGCACTAAAGATGACCGACGTCGGTTGCACTGCCGATGCCGGTATCCCTGGAACTCAACAACCTCCTCCATGTCTGCATCAGTGAAACTTTTAGCTCCACAACCTAACATGGAGCGTGTGGAGTCAACATTACAAGATTGCACGAGATGAGGTCAAAGTGATTAAGGTTTAACGTTTGAGCATTGACGCATATGCATTAAAGTTCAAACAAGATCAATGGTGCATAATTGATCTAACACTGAGAGGACACAAGGTTTGAGCTTAGTGTTAGAAGTTTAACTGACCGTTTGCATTTAAATATTTGAATTTGCGAAGGAAAGATCAATGTCTGGTTTTTTGGCCATATCTTTCGATCCAGAATGAATTTGCTCATGCTATAAAAATCAAAGATGAATAGGACTTCATGACACATCTAATAAACTAGGACTTCATGACGCATCTAATAAACCTGATTTGAAGATCTGGTAGTGTGTACAGACAAAGATATTGAGATCCAAATTTGATTGTGTTTTCATGCATGTTCTGCAAGTGACTCGAGAAGGATGTTGAGCTTATGTAGATGTTGTTTCAATGTTTCATGGTAAATTGGCTATTGGGGAGTGTTGTAGACTCTATGAGGATGCTCTGTGTGCATTATGAAGGATTGACCAATCGTATATTGAATGAACAAAGGTTTAGAAGGTGACCGCATATTTGTTCATGGTGACTGTATACACATAATGTTGTTTGAGCATTTTGGGCTTAAGCAGAAGGGTACTGGGATGAAAATTGGCACTTAAGGGGACCTATAGATCATGTGAAATGGGTCCATGCATTTGAAAAGTGTTCCTATGTTCTTAATTTTCTTGGAGAAGTGTCAAAGAGTTGAATGGGTCTCCATAGGACCTAAAAGTGACTTAGGCCTATTTGAAAATGGATTGTGCTTAAGTGTGACCCATGTGAGATGCCTTAAGGGTGAAGGCATGTTTTGTAGCCAACAAGGAAAGATTATGATCTTGTTAATTCATGATTTCTCCATAAATTGTGGAACCAAATGAGATGGTTTCTAGGGCTTGTGTGTGAGACTTGAAGAGACTTGTATGTGAGAAAGTTGAGCAAAGGAAAGTAGAGGAGAGTGAGAGTGCCCAACTATTGGGTTGATGAGCAGAGAAGACTAAGGACTGTGTGTATGATCTATAGATCATGTTTCTGATGATAGTATAGTGTTCTTGCAGTTTGAAGTTGTGCGAGGAGATCTGAGTGTGCATATGAGGACTGTTTGAGTGAAGGAGAGAGGTTGTAACATGCTTATGTGAGAGGCATGTATGAGTTAGAGTTTGTGCAGTTGTTAGATAATCAGAGGTCCATCATTAGGTGTTGAAGACATCGATTCTAAGGTGAAAGTGTTCATTTTAAGGAGGGTCTAAAGGACTTGATCTTCCTTAGGGGAAGTTGTTCCTTGTGAAACAAGGTTTCACTAAAGACCTTTGCTCAGGACTTGATTAGGGTTGTAGGTCAGAAGGACTTGACCGAACAGGTGGTCATAAGGACTTGATCATCATAGGGGCAAGTGCTTCTTGTGGAATTGTCGTTTCACTAAAGATCTTAGGTTAAAAGGACTTGACCAAGGTTTCCTAATCAGAACGACTGGATCAGTCTCTTGTTTGTGATCTTATAGGACAATAGTCCATGTGTTTGCAGGCTTGAGAGTGAGTTTTATTCCCTAAGAGGGTTTCCCATGTAGATCTTGTGTTGTGTATGTGATCTTGCATTATGTTCTTTGTTCACTGCTATGAATGATATATATGCTTCATGAATGATTGCATTGAATGCTTAAGTATTTGCAAGGGTTTGGAAATTGGATTGGATTGTTTGCCACCACTGATTCACTTGCTGTTTTCCACCACTAATTCATCGCCCCCCCTCTGTCCTCCCCCGAGCCCCCCTTAGTGGATTTTACCTCTAACAAAGAGGTGTCTATGAATAGGATGGAAAGGGCCTTTAGAAGAGGTCAAATTGCTTGGGCAGCAAGTTGCCTTATCATAGTAAATTCAAAAAAAAAAAAAAACAACCCCCTCAAGGTAAGATATAAGCTATTTTACACAAGCATGTTCATGTCTTTGATGATTTGCCTTATGGTTTGCCACCAGATAGAGCTTTTGAGCATAATATTGAGCTAGAAGTGGGTTCCAAACTGGTTATTGTCACTCCTTACCGTCATCCAAGAGCTTTCAGGAAGAGATTAAAAACACTATCAGAGTTACTTGATATGGGACACATAAGGCTAAGCTCAAGTTCTTTTGCTTCTTCAGTTCTTCAAGTGAAGAAAAAGGATGGTACTATGAGGATGTGCATTGATTACAGGTTGTTGAATAAAAAGACCATTAAGAATAGTTATCCAATACCTAGGATTGGTGAATTAATGGATGAGTTACATGGTGCCACCTACTTTTTCAAGATTGATTTGAGATATGATTATCGCCAAATCAAGGTAAAGGAAGAGGATGTTCATAAAACTGCTTTAAGATGTCATTTTGGGCATTTTGAGTTTTTGGTTATGCCTTTTGGTTAACTAATGCCCTAGCTAGTTTTCAATCATGTATGAACAAAATGTTTGGCAAATATTTAAAAAAGTTTGTGATAGTTTTCTTTGATGACATTCTTGTGTATAGCAAAACCTTGGAGGAACACTTGAGACACTTGGATTTGGTCTTGAGCACATTTGAACAACATTCTTTCTTTGCAAAAAAATCCAAGTGTGAGTTTGGATTAACAAAGATTTTGTATTTAGGACATGTCATCAATGCACAAGGTGTGCAAGTGGACCAAAAAAAAGTTGCAACTATCATGGATTGGCCTATTCCCTCTACACTCACACAGTTGAGCAATTTTTGTGGCCTTTGTAGTTATTATAGAAGATTTGTGAAAGGTTTCTCACAACGTTTTGCCCCCTTGACTAATTTGATTAAGAAAGGGGCTTTCAAATGGTCCAAAACAACCCAACTAGCATTTGAAAAGCTCAAGGAGGTAATGTGTTTTTGCCCAGTTCTTGCTATTCCAGATTTATCTACTCCTTTTGTGGTTGAGTGTGTTTGGCCCCTAGCTCGATTAAGTAAAGGATTTGCATCAACACAACATCCACATAGGCGCGAGGGAATCATTTTGTTTAGTGGTTAGCCCTTTGGCATTTTGGCACCAGCTGGAGGGTGAAATGCATATCTTGCGCCAGCTGATAGGCATCTATCTCCCATATTTTTAGGGCATCTTTTAGGATTGGTGAGATGTGGCGACTATAGTGTAGAGTTTGTGAGGTTATGGAGCTAGAGGTTATGATGACCAAGCACCAACTCAACACTCAGCATGCACCTTCCACCCTGGTGAAGATGCTCCTGAAAGCTACTTAGGATCTTGAGCCAGATGAAGTGGAGAGATGGAGAATTACAATAGAGCTCTAGAAAAATAAATCCTCAATAGACAATGCTTCAACAACCATTTGGCTTAGAAATAGTATGGAAGCCATGAAGGCTCCATTTGTAAACACCCAAGCTCGTCTGTGAGCCTTTGGGTCGTTAAGTAATAAAAGTTGAGCACATGCTCTGTTATGAATACTATGAACTCTATACTCTGTTTTCAACTATATTGCATTAACACATAATGCGTTTGATTTACATGTTTTTGGTATTGCTAGTGGAATGAGTAATGGTTGTAATGTCGTATTTCAATTATGTGAAGAAATGTTCATGCATGCTACTGGTTTGCATTTTTAATGGAATCCGTCTAAAATTTCATGATGTCATCATAACTCTGTATAGAGATGAGTATAGGTTTTACACCAAGTATTCCTATCCTTGTTAGGAGCGCATGTCTAAAATGAGTAGTTTGAGTGGAAGTAGCCCTGTGACCCCTTAAATGCCTAGATGACACTAGACTTAGTCCATGAAAGGCTTGCACTTTTGAATCTACTTAAAACTTTTGTCTAATTACATGAGACCCCTTAATTGAAGTCTTGTGCCATGGCACAACTAGCCCAACGTAGGCCCCAGTTCCTTCTCAGTTGTGTTTCAGGTGAGTGCATAAGGCTTGTGCCTTATGTGGATTGATGTCGGCGTAGTCGAGTGTTCAAATGTTGAGCACAAAATGGAATATACCATGATTGTGCTTGGTCGAAGTAAACGAAAAACTGATTAAGATAACTTTGTGATCTTTTCTACAACATTTTGGTTATGTTGCTAGGAACCCTATGTTGAATTTTGTTACTATGATGGTGCGACCGAATGATGTACTGACTTTCCCTCGAAAACAATGCGCTAGCTGAAAGAAGTGGAAGATAGTTTTGTGCTGAAGCATCCAACATGTAGAGGACAAAAGCCTAGAAAATAGGTTCAAACCAACTTATATGATGCTTTGTACGAGGAATTTTTTTGTGAATTACCTGAGCGTGTGTATAGGTGGTTGGTTGCATATTCAACCCATAGAAGAAGCTATGGACAATGCTATGAGTGGATAAAGGAGTGCCCAAAGAGGCTTGAGACTCTGGTTGCTACTTGGACTAGAGCAATAGATAAATGGCGGCAAGGAGCTTTGAATAGTTATATACTTGAGTTCGCAATCTCAACATACTCATGCCCTGAGGAAGCAAAGTACTAATTTTTGTGTGACCCTAGAGGCACGTTTGTGAAGGAATTTGGTGTAAAGCTCAAAATGCTAATGGTGCATTACGGTTTTGAAACTTTGGGAATGGAAGGCTAAAGTGATTTTGCATATAGGCAACACAAAGGGGGAAAAGGGGATGTGTAGGTAAAGTGTAATGGAAGGGAATGAGCAAATCAACACTTGAGAGCTCAAAAGATAGACCTATAATAAGAGACGACATCGATTAATAAAAGATATGGAGCCTAGGAGTGTTGAGAGAACCCGTAGTGAGCAGGAAGGGCATGGGGAAGGATCTATTGAAATATAATAGCACAAGGATGAGATATATAATAAAGTGATGGATCAAGCTCAACACTTGACAGGGGTGGAACTCATTAGGTTCCTGTAGAATGTGGTGACTATATATATGCTTGACGTGCCTACCCCCTTTGAACCTATGGTGCATGTTCACGCATTAGATCCCCCACTTGAAGAAAGTACAAAAGTACTAACTGACTCTAATGATGACTTAGATCTTAGACATTTTGCAGACATGTATTGCAATTTTGTGATTGAATAAATTATTCCATACAAGGAGGTGAGTGTAACTACCTCCAGACCATTGGGTGCTAGCTCATCACAATAGAACTTGAATGCAATCATACCAACTTAGTCGATGTTAGCAATGCAAAATGGGCAATACCCTACAAGAAGTGGTATGATGCCACAAGTGGTATGATGCCACAAGTAGTATAGTGCCAACGACATCAACTGCACTAGTAGTAACGATGAGACCAGGGCCTAACCATATGGTTGGAGGCATTGGAGAACCGCCATCAGGACATGCACCGGGGGAATGAGTGCCTCAAATACTAGCTTCCCCCCACAACAAATCTACTATGAAATGGTTATGCACCTGCCAGAGTATCACGGTGTGGAGAACGCTGCAGAACATGTGCTAAAGTGTGAACTGAAGTGGTGTGCGCGAGACATAACCCAATCGGAGCACAAGGCTACCCAATTTGTGACCACTTTACTTGATCGCACCCACACTTGGGATAGGAAATTTGATCCCAACCTGGTCATGGTTGACTATGATACCCTAAAGGATGCATTCCTGAAGGAATTTGACATTTCAGATTTTGAACAATAGAGTATCACTGCACTAAAAGAGATTACCCAAGGACTCTTAGAGTGTGCACCTGTACATTGCAAGGTTCAAAACTCTACTATCAAAGTTCCCATATGATTTTCACCCTTCCAAACATGCCCAATGGTTCATTAGGGGGTTACTCGTGCCATTCTGAAGAGTGCTTTCCATGAAGACTTTTATAGAACCTCGAGAAGCGCTTGAAGCCATGCTCAGAGCCGAGGCAGTCAAAAGTGCAAACACAGGGATCATCCCATTTATGGAAGCACATGTTGCACCTATGGCCTCCTAGCTCTAAAATCTTACCGCTATCTCTTTGCATGATGCTCGCAATGGACTATGGTGCATCAATTGCAAAGTAGAAGGCCATAATAGAACTAACTGCCCATGGAGGAATGTGCATACTTTGATTTTAAGTTACGAAGTCTATCGAGAGGCGCATGATGTCTAAAACTACCCTTTGTTGCAATGTGCTAGCCAAGTCAACACAACCATCTATTATCAGTTGTGTGATGCCTACACACATACCACTGTAGATTTTCAGGAGATTGATGAAATGCACGATAACATGGAAAGAGGCACACGACAGGCCACCAAAACAATCAGAGGGCAGGCTAACAAAGGTAATGAGGGCTACGACCAACAAAACATAGGAATTGGGATGCAACGAGGTGATATAGGGCAAGGTAGAGGATGCGGTGGTGGAAGGTCCCCACCATGCTCATGTTATAAATATGGCTCAATAGAGCATTATCAGTGCGACTGCCCTGCACAACCCATGTGTGGGTATTGTTGAGGGTCCCATAAGGTTGAAGAATGCCTTGACCTATACAAAAAGTTGACCCAAGGCAGACTTGACATAGACAAGGATGCAAGAATGATCAGGGGCGAATAGAAAATGGAGAAATGGAAGCAGCAACTAACACACAAAAATAGTCAAGGTGCAGGCAACTACTCGCAATGGATTCACCACTCGGCTTTTAGTTGCACCAATACCTAAATTACACTTAGAATATGGGGATAAAGGTCGCAATGAGCACATAATACAACCTAAACCGAAACCTATTGCATACCCAGACCCAACACATGAGAAAGACATGCTACAATAGGCTATGAGTGTCATCCAAATAACATGAGACCTAGAAGCACAAGCTGCTGCCTCTTGTAAGAAGTAGGATAGCCAAAAAAATGAGATATAAGAATTAACTGAGATCCTATGCCTCCTACAGACAAAGGGAATGATGCCCCTTTTGAAGAACTTGCTCATGGAGCATGCAGGACAAAATTAAGTTGAGGTCGTTGCACCACACATGAAGTAGGTACAAGAAGTTCGACACACAAAATGCATAATATGACCAAGAACTCTTAGTGGATGCCACTATTGATGGATGGTCTATCTGTGACGTTCTTGTAGACATAGGTGTCAAGGTCAACATCTTAACCAAGAATGCTTGGGAGAAAATGGGTAGGCTAGTCTTGAGACCTTCCCCTCATGTACTCTTCATGGCCACTAAGACATAGGCGTAGCCTATCGCAATTATGAATAATGCAGTTGTAGAAATAATGGGCGTCGAATTCCACCCTAACTTTGAAGTGATTGAGTTAGTAGAGCAGGTTGACTACGCAGCGCTGTTAGGAAGGCCATAGTGTTATGCAAACAATGCAGATATGCACTTCAAAAGGCACTACATGACATTTGAGAATGGAAAGGAGAGGGTAGTTATACCACTTTCAAATGAATAAGGACCCCCTATGTCGAAAGTGTGGACATCGAGGATGAGATCAACTAGATCTATACCATCACGTCGCAAGGCATTGCAACTCTAGACCCAAATGATCAAGGAATTATTTCTTGGGAAGATGGGCAATCAGCCTCAGACACCACCAATGTTGCTTGCGATCGATGGGTCGAGGACGCATATGAGACCATGAGTTGATGGTGCCGCTTGGTGCATGCAAAGGCGCCAAAACCAGTACAGACATGCTGGGTACAGATCGAGCGTGCCTTTCAAAGATGGGTCCCTTGTGCCAAAAAAAAGGGAAAAAGAGTGTTCTACCTTAGTAAGGGCAAACTTGCAATGCTTTGAAGATATGAAGGGAGTAATCCAGTGGAAGGCTACGCTCGTGACCTTGAGTTGTGCATCCCAAAAGAGGTAGATAGAATGGGTGCACTAGTATACACATTAAAGATCATTGTTGCTCATTGGTGGGTCGTGAAAAAGCTTGGCTTACCAACTTGGTAGGATGTAAAGGCAACCATTTGTACCAGGTTCTAAAAGAGCAATGAGAACTTGGACATTTCAACATACTTTGGTGACTTTGACCCTATTGCGCATGTACATCTTTACAAATAAATGTGGATTGTTTGTGGCAAAAATGCCCCAAGGAATATATGGGTGAACACCTTCTATAGGACCTTGAAGACTTGGGCATGGGCATGGTACATAGTCAATGAGATGCGTCGTCAGATAACCAATTGGGATGCCCTTAAGGAGCAGTTTGTTCACACCTTTTCTTCGTAAAACCTTGAATTTATTGAGCCACTACAGGTAGTTCGAAGTTCAATGTTTGAGTACACTGCAATATTGGAGGAGCACATAAAAGACATGTTCGATGAAAAAGGGTTAGCACTCCCAACCTTATTCGAAGAGAAAACTCTCAATAGTGACTCTAGCGATGAAGATGATGACTCATAAAAGATGCGCAATTGGAAGAGTTTGACTAGCAAAAGGAAGTTAGTGTGCCAAGTTGAGGATAGCTCCCCAGAAGAAGACCCTACCCATCTTCAGGTAGAAACAACTAAGCGTAGTAAACAAGTCAAGGATTCACACCAGGAGAAGAATGAACCCTACTGAGCGCCTTTAAGAACTACCAAGGTAGATATTAGTTCAAAGGGAGATCAAAAAATTGCCACTCTAAGCGCCTATTGGTCTGACATGGAATTGGCGCACATTGTGGATCTCCTCTTGAAGGATTTCTAAAACTTGTTTCCTCGGAACTATAGAGATATGAAAGACACACACCCATCTCTCGAGAAGATGAGCATGAAACTAGTCGACGATGCAAGACCCATCAAGAAGTGACCTTACAAGATGAACCCAAATCTTCGCACTAAAGTCAAGATGAAAATCAATGACATGCTAGTCATAGGGATCATCTACCCCATGCAGGAATCCGAATGGGTTAGACACATGGTCATTAGCATCAAAAAGGATGGATGCATCTAGAATTGTGTTGACTATAGAATGTTGAATACCGCCTGCATAACTGATCCCTTCTCAACTCTATTTACCGACAAAGTATTGGATGGCATTGTAGGTTGTGAGATATACACCTTTACTGATGGGTTCTCAAGATACCATCAAGTCCAAATCGAGGAGGAAGAGAAACCCAAAACTACCTTTACTATTGAATGGGGTAGTTTCGCTTACAACTTGATTCCTTTTGGGTTGAAGAATACACCAGTTGTGTTCTCCTGAGTGGTGATCACCAGTTTGAAAGACTTCATTCACAAGTTCCTCTAAGTATACTTGGACAATTGGACAATGTATGGGTTAATGAAAGATCACTATGACAACTTGCGCCTTATGTTTGAAAGGTGTAGATAATTGCAAATTTCATTGAACCTCAAGAAGTGTGTTTTTGTAACACCATTTGGCATGTTGCTCAGGCACATTGTCTGCAAGGATGGTATGCTTGTTGATCTATCAAAGATTACAATCATCCTTCAGTTCCAGACCCCATCACTGTATAAATACGTTCACGCCTTTATTGGACATTACGGGTACTATAGGAAGTTCATAAGGAACTATGCCAAGATTATGGCATTGCTAGAAGAGCTCTTGCGAAAGGATGGCCCATTCTATTAGAGCGCAATGCGGGAAGATGCATTTGAGACCTTAAAGCTCAAACTAGCAAGTGCACTAATATTACAATTTTTTGACTGCGTGACTCCCTTCCACGTCCACGTCAATGCATCTGGTTCTGTGATCGGTGCCATTCTAGCACAACCAAGTGAGGGAAAAATGGATCATCCTATTTCCTTTACAAGCAAAAAACTAACCAAGGCAAAACATAACTGTTGGAAATATTGTCATTTATGTCAAAGGTTAATCGTGAATCTGATTGATGGCAAAGTATTTCGATAAAAGAATCAAATTAAATAAAGAATATTTAATTTGATTGGGGCAATTTATCATGTAAATAATGGTCATATCTTTGTGTGGAATCAAAGATAAATTAACTATTTCTAACTGACTTAAAGAGATAATTATGGCGAAGGTTTCAAGGTAGTTTTTAAGCCTAAAATGGTCCCCAACCTTGGCCGATCTAATTTCTAGGAAGTCGTCTCACCTTTGGGAGGATTTGTGACCGTTAGAATGGACCTTTTTGTTAGAAGAGTCATGACCTTAATATGTGGCTTTTGATGGGTTATAAATAAGTGCATGGTGAGTGGCAAATTTGCATGCTCAAAAGTGGAATAAATAAAAGAAGACAAAAATATTTGAAAGCAAATTTTTTTGAAAATATTGAAAGGAAAAAACAAGTATAAGGTAGAGAATAGCAACGAAAACACTCAAGTGGAGATTGAATCAAAAGAAGATAAAGTAGTGTTCTATCATCAGTTGTGTTAGCAACAAATCAGAGATAGAAGAGTGATTCTTGTGAGAAGGTTGGTGCCTTCGTTGTGAAGAGATTGGTGTCTCTTGTTGAGTTGGTGCTCGGCGAAAGGGGTTGGTGTCTACAAAATTGTATTTGGGGTTGGTGCTCCAGTAGGTTGGTGCCTATGAATATTTATATTGAGAAATATTTTTTTGTCGTTTTCTTCCGAAAAGGTTTCCATGTATATCTGGGGTCACTTTGCTTTGTGTTATCTTGTGTTGTGATTTGATTGCTTTGAATATCTTAATTGGAATAAGTGATTAAGTGTTAGAAAGGAAAAGAATATATAATATTGATTCACCCCCTCCCCTCAGTATTAGTCTGTGCTCAACAATTGGTATCAGAGCGGGTTCCTTCAGATATAGCTTAACTACAAGAAGGTAGATCATACAAGCACACATGGCCGGATCACAAGTTCAGGATGGATTTTCCACTAATGAGGCACCGTTGTTTGGTGGCACAAATTATGTCTTCTAGAGCATAAGAATGAAGACATATCTAATGGCTCTTGGGTTCAATATTTGGCAAGCAGTAGTAATCGGGTACCAATCACCACAAATGCCACCAATAGATTTTATTGGAAAGAAGGCTATCGAGAACAATGCTAAAACAATGAATGCCATCCTATGCAGCCTTTCAAAATCAAAATTCGTAAAAGTCATGCAATGTGATTCTACAAGAGAGATATAGGAAAAACTTAAAACTATCTACGAGGGTGATAGTAAGTTAAGACAAGCAAAACTTCAAACTCATAGGAGACAATTTGAGAGTTTAAATATGAAGGAAGAAGAGAACATTGCAAGATACTTGCTCCGGGTTGATGAAATAGCCAATTTTATTCGAGGACTTGGAGAAACCGTGGAAGAATCTGCAATCGTCCAAAAGGTGTTGAGGTCCTTACTAATGAAGTTTGATGCGAAAGTCTCTTTTATTGAATAAATGAAAGATCTAGATAAATTAAAGATGGATGAGCTGCATGGAATCCTCACAACATATGAAATGAGGAATGAATCCGAAAGACCATAAAAAAGAGAAGCAACGTTCAAAGAATCAAATAAGAAGAAAGTCAAGGAACCTGAGCCAAGCGATAGCTCAAGCAGTGAAAAAGATGAAAATGAGGCTTTATTCATTCGAAAGCTGAAGAAAAGTTCGGTAAAATATAAAGGTAAGTTACCATTCAAATGTTTTAATTATGGTAAGATTGGTCATTTTGCAGCTAAGTGCCCGAATAAAGACAATAGTGATGACAAGGAAAGCAAAACAAAATTCAAGAAGGGATTCAAGCAAAATAAAGACGAAGAGATTTGAGAAACAAAAGAAAAGCTTATACTCCAGGAGGAACTATAGCTCATGTGAGGAAAGCAGAGCTAGTGATTCTGACAATGACAATGAAAAAACATTGTTCATGACCATATAAGACAATACTTCCACAATTAGAAAAAAACTTGGAGGAAGAAGAAGATAGAGGTGAGGTAAATCTTGAAGAGCTTATCTATGCCTTAGGAGAGATAAAAGATCTTAAGAAAAAGAACATGAAACAAAAGCTTTTGATTCATAAATATGAAAAAGAGAGTCAGGACTCAAAACCCAGAATATCACAAGGTCTTGAGGTATCAAAGAAGATAATTGATGATCTAAAAGTCCAAATCGAAGAGGCAAAAAAAATTGAAGATCTAACGTATCAGCTAAAGAAGAAAAGAGAAGACTGTGATAGGTATGAATATGAGATTGTTGCTTTAAAAAGAGATCTAGAAAAGGCGAACACTAAAATAACAAGTGACTTGAAATTTGAAAAAGGCACCCAAGTTTTGAATAAGATTCTGGAGAGTCACAGATCACCATCTAACAAGTCAGGTATTGGGTATGAGAAAGAAAAAGAGAAAGCTAAGAGATATGTTGAAACTCTTAAGGAACTTGTGAAAAAAGAGACCAAGAAGGAAGAAGGCCAAAATACAAAAAACATCTCTATCAACAAAGAAAGCAAAGGAGAACAAAACTTCAGGAGACCACTTGTTCCAAGATATGCAAAGAAAACCAAGTTTGGTAATTATTTTGATGGATAGTGTTATTATTGCATCATTTTGGTCATAAAAAATTAGATTGTAGAAAGAGAGCCAAGGATATTGAAGTTAGGAGCAGAAACAAAGGAACCTATAGAGCTTTAAACAAAAGCTACAATTAATTTGCTCCCCTATCAAAATTTGATGAAGAAGCTATAGTTTTTTATAAGTGCAACAAATATGGACATATAACATGCTATTATAGAAGTGTTTTCGAATTTGTAAGTCAATATTAGAAGTTCAAGGCTCCAATGATAAAGAAAAGGGAACCAACAAAGTCCTGGAAGAAGAAGCAAGAAGAATCCATGATCATTCAAACAATGTTCCATGCTAGAGATGAAGGACAAAAATGGTTCATTGTTAGTGGATGTGTGAGACACATGACTGGAGATAAAAGCAAATTTATCTCATTAAAAAAGGTCAATGAAGGCATAGTGAAGTTCAGAGACAACACTATACCTAGAATAACAAGAAAATGTACGCTTAGTATTGATAATAGAAGAACCAAAATAGATAATGTGTTATATGTGGAAGGGTTAAAGTATAATCTTCTAAGTGTGAGCCAAATATGTGATCAAGTACACACACTCAAGTTCTTTACCGAAGGTTGCGAGATTGAAAAAAGAGACATAGGAGAGCTAATTGCAGATGCTCACAAGACAACAAACAATCTATAAATGCTTATAGAAGTCAAAGGAGAGAAGTGTTGTTTGAGTTAAGTTGAAGAATGTTGGCTATGACACAGAAGAATGGGTCATATAAATTTTGATAACCTTGTGAATATTAGCAAGAAGCAAGTTGTAAGGGAAATTCCAAATATAACAAAACCATCAAGCATGCTTTGTAAGTAATGCCAGCATGGGAAGCAGACTAGGACAAGATTCTGAATGAAAGAATAGTCCACCATGAATATATTTCTCATTCATAGAGATCTGTGTGGACCCACCAGAATGCAAAGTATACAAGGTGAGAGGTATTTAATGCTGCTAATTGATGATTACACTAGAATGGCATGGGTTGCATTTTTGAAATAAAAGTCCGAGGGTTTTAGCAAATTCAAAGCATTTAAAGCGTTAATTGAAAATGAAAACGGTTTAAGGATCAAATGCTTAAGGTCAGATAGAGGAGGTGAGTTCATGTCAAATGAATTCATTGAGTATTGTGAAGACCATGGGATAAAAAGATAGTACTTAGCTCCAAGAACCCCATAATAAAATTGGGTAGTAGAACGAAAGAACAGGATTGTCCAATAAATGACTAGAACAATGCTGAACAAATCCAAGTTATCAAACAAATATTGGAGAGAAGCAGTCCACACAGCTGTATATATCCTAACTAGAGGGCAAATCAGAGTCAACAATGACAAGACCCCATATGAGTTATGGACGAGAAGACTAGCTTCCGTCAAATATTTCAAAGTATTTGGAAGTGCTTTATTAAGAAGACCGAAGATGATTTGGGAAAATTTGACTCAAGAGCCGATGAAAGAATTTTTCTAGGATATTCCACCAAAATCAAGGCCTACAAATGCTATAATAAGAGAACATAAATTATTGTTGAAAGTGCTAGTGTTAAAATAGATGAAATTAGAACTCAGAAGGCAAGTGATCCTTTAGATGAACTAGATATAATTGAAGAAGATGTTGAAGTAGAGAAGATGGATGAAAATGAATGGAAAGACACCAAGGCACCATCTCATTTCGTTCAAAACAACCATGTCGAAAGCCAAATCATTGGTAATATAGATGCTGGAGTACATACTAGAAGAAGGATTGTAAGAAATTATGAACAAATATATATATATATATATATATATATATATATATATATATATATATATATATATATCTTCTTCCATTGCTTTTACCCAATGTTCATCATGGCTCATTTCTAAAAAATTCTTAGGCTGTATATATATATATATATATATATATATATATATATATATATATATATATATATATATATATATATATATATAAATATATATACAGCCTAAGAATTTTTTAGAAATGAGCCATGATGAACATTGGGTAAAAGCAATGGAAGAAGAGCTAAACCAAATTGAGAAGAATGAGATGTGGGAACTGGTACCCAGACTGAAGGATCAGAATGTGATCAACATCAAATGGGTATATAGGATCAAACTAAATGAGGATGGTCAAGGGATGTGAAACAAGGCTCGATTGGTATGCAAAGGATATGCTTAAATTGAAGGTATTGACTTTGAAGAAACCTTCACTCCCATGGCAAGATTAGAGGCAATCAAAATGTTTCTTGCCTATATTGTTTTCAAGAATTTCAAGGTATATCAAATGGATGTAAAATTTGCTTTTTTGAATGATAAATTAGAAGATGAAGTGTACATCGAGTAGATAGAAGGATTCCTTCTATCAAAAAATAGCAAATATGTATGCAAATTGAAGAAAGCATTGTATGGTTGAAGTAAGCCCCCAAAGCTTGGTATTCAAGACTTGATAAGCATCTACAAGACCAGGGATTCAAGAGGGGATTTGCCGACAGTAATTTGTACATCAAAAGTGAACAAGAGCAATATTTAATTGTTGTAGTTTATGTTGATATAATCTTTGGAGGAGATAGTGAGAAGCTGTCCAAAGGATTTGCCGAAGTCATGCCGAAGGAATTTGAGATGTCCATGCTTGGTGAGCTATCATTCTTTCTTAGATTGCAAATATCTCAGTCTAGTAAAGGAATATTCATCTCTCAGACCAAGTATGCTAAATAAATGTTGAAGAAATTTGTTATGGAAAATTGTGCACCGGTTGGCACACCTATGGCTATAAGAAACAAGTTGAGTAAGGATGATGACTCATCGAATATAAACCAATTCCTCTATAGATCAATGATTGGAAGTCTTTTGTACATAATGACATCCAGGCCATCTATCATGCAAATAGTAGGCATGATAGCACTCTATTAGGTAGCTCCTAAAGAAACACATGTGCAAGCGGTGAAGCGGATATTCATATATCTAAAGGGGACCTTGGACTATGGATTGTGGTATCCTATAGGGAAGGATTTCACATTGGTAGAATATATAGAGTTAGACTAGGCAGGATGCCTAGATGACATAAAAAGCACAAGTGAAGGAGCATTTTTCCTTGTAGATAGCCTAGTGTCTTGGCTAAGTAAAAAGCAAAATTCAGTTTCCTCATCCACAATAGATGCAGAGTATATAGCGGCAATATTATGTTTTACTCAGATTCTTTGGATGAAGTAGACCCCCTTAAAGACATCAAGGTAGAATATGATCATCTAATTTTCAATATATTGTGATATACTAGTGTTATCAGTATCTCAAATAATCCAGTGTTGCATTCCATAACAAAGCACATTGCAATCAGATACCATTTCTTGAGAGAGCAAGTTGCATAATGACAAGGAAAATTAGAATATATTGCCATCACAGAGCAGATAGTGGACATTTTTACCAATCCACTTCCAAAGGACACATTTGAATACCTACGTGAGAAGTTGGGAGTAATCTCTTTTGTTTCCTACCACTGAAGGGAATTATTAATTAAGGGAGAGCTAAGCATTGCGTTATCTAGCACTTAGGTAGTCCCTTTGCCATTGATGTCAAAGGGAGAGAAGTGCAGAAAGGAGGAATCACAAGAAAGGGAGAGCTACAGAAAAAAGATCTTTGATAGAAGAAATAGTACAAGGGGAAGCAGATTCAGTGCATGGTTGCCATTAATGACAAAGGGAGAGATTGTTGGAAATATTGTCATTGATGTCAAAGGGTAAGCGTGAATCTGATTGATGGCAAAGTATTTCGATAAAAGAATTAAATTAAATAAAAAATATTTAATTTGATGGAGGCAATTTATCATGCAAATAACAGTCATATCTTTGCATGAAATCGAAGATAAATTAACTGTCTAATAGGATTAAAGAGATAATTATGGTGAAGGTTTCAAGATATTTTTTAAGGCTAAAATGGTCCCCAACCTTGGTCGATTTCTAGGAATTCATCTTACCTTTGGGAGGAGTTGTGACTGTTTGAATGGACCTTTTCGTTTGAAGAGTCACGACCTTAATTTGTGGCTTTCTGTGGGTTATAAATAAGTGCATAACGAGTGGAAAATTTGCATGTTCAAAAGTGGAATAAATAAAAGAAGAGCAAAAATATTTGAAAGCAGAATTTTGTGAGAATATTGAAAGGAAAAACCAACAAGTATAAGACAAAGAATAGCAATGAAAACACTCATGTGTAGATCGAATCAAAAGGAGATAAAGCAGTGTTATATCATCCGTTGTGTTAGCAACAAATCAGAGATAGAAGAGCGAATCTTGTATTAAGGTTGGTGCCTTATTTTTGAAGAGATTGGTGTCTCTTGCTGAGTTGGTGCTCGACGAAAGGGGTTGATGCTCCAGTAGGTTAGTGCCTACGAATATTTATATTGAGAAAGATTTCTGTGTGGTTTTCTTTCGAAATGATTTCCACATATATCTGGTGTCACTTTGCATTGCGTTATGATTTTATTGCTTTGAATATCTTAATTAGAATAAGTGATTAAGTGTTAGAAAAGAAAATAATATATAATATTGATTCACCTCCCCTATCAGTATTAGCCTGTGCTCAACAAAAACTACACCACAATTGAGCACGAGGCACTTACCATGGTCTACACCCTACAAAAGTTCTAACAATATTTGTTGATGACCCTTCATCTTATTCACTGATCACGAGGCGTTCAAGTCCCTGTTGGCCATTTTTGTCCCACATACCAAATTTTTTCCAGTTTGATGAAAATTGACATAACTCAAGAAGAAAAAATGGCAAAGTATTCAGACTTTGGGTTTCTAAGGGCACAATGCAGATCATATTCTCCAAGGTGAACGACTTCATATTCTCTTAAGTGCATGACTTCGGGTTTTGGAAGTTGAAAGACTTAAATTGCTTTATAAGTTGCAAGTAATGATAAGTGCAAAGTAAGTAGTGCGGCTTGGAAAGCCCGATTTGGTTTGGACAATGTATTTTGGGTTTTCAGGGGTGCACTACTTAATTATTTCATAAGTTGTGAGTAGTCAGAAACCCAAAATAAGTAATGAGACATCAAAAGCCCAATTTGGTCTTAGAAGTGCTTCTCGGGTTCTCAAAAAGACAAGTCCTCTCCAAGTGTAAATCCAAAAGGCTTTACATAAATTTTGAAGAGGTCAAATGCAATAAATTTGAAGGGCACCAGCAAGCAGTAAGGGCAAAAGACAAAAAGAGACATGAGAAAATTATCCAAAAGTAAAAGTTCGGAGGAGTTGCAGAAGAAAACTCTGAGGAATAGTTGCAAGGAAAAATATGTGCAAATAAGCCATCCCAAAATAAGCCAAGTATGAAAATCTTGAAAAGCAAATAGTCGTGGAACATCAAGGTCAATGGTCAGCAAATCTAAAAGGCTAATCAATCAAGGACAAGTGGCACAAGCGCATCCAACAAGCTCAGTAGATAATCAAACAAGGACTTCTCATTTTGACTCCGACATGCAAAGTGGTCAAACAAAGATTGGACGCATCCAAGTGGAGCAACGAACATGCAAGGATTGATTGAGATAGTCCAAGTTATAGGAAAGAACACGCTGAGCTTTAAATGTAAGGACAAATCACTCATGCTTGGCAGAAACATGCAGCTACCTTCGGTATGGCTCCATCAGTTCCTAAAGGGATGACTTGAATGCAGGATGGGCTCGAGGGGATTGAGACGACCTTGAATGACTCATTCCATGGTCAAAGAAGGACGATGGTGGTGGTTGCAGGAATTTATGGCTCCCCTCTTTCTATTTTCTCATGCAGTTCCTCTTCTCTTTTGTCCCTTCTTCTATATATACGGGCTTTCAAGCCATTGTAATGGTTCCTAGTCTTTTAGATTTTGTTTTATCTTTCTGAGAGACGGGACATTCTTTGAGATATTGCAAAATATGCGCAGCTTGATTAGGCTCAACTCTGTCAAGCACTTGTAAGAACTACCTCTTGATGCAATAAAAGGACTTTCTTTGCCTATCTCTTGCCTTGGATTCATGTCTGTTGAGTTTTGCACTATGGTAATGTGTAAAAGAAGATCTTTCTCGTCCATGGTCCTCCTTTCTAGCCTTGTTTAGGGTGTTTTCAAGGCTGTTCATAGGTCTGGTTTAGTATTCTTTCTGCCATTGATGTGAGCTTTCAGTGAGTCGTATAAATCCTCTCTATTTGCATTCATTGCTTCTAGAACCTTCTCCATGAAATACTAATGCAACAAGCTCGATCTTGAGATTGTGCAAGTCGGTATTGTCCTCTACAAAATCAGTGTGGGTTCAATCAGGTGAGATTTTCCCATTTAACTTTGGTGGATCGCCTAGTTAGCTTCCTTGGGAGCCTTTATCCCCTTTCTAACCCTTTTCCCTATGAATCGTTAGTTTAGCATTAGTTTAGGTGAGCATCAAAGAGGAACCGGCCTACTTCGGAGGTTCAACTCGCTATAAGATACCCATAGTCCGAGGTTGTTTCTATGCTTGTAGCTGAAAGTGAGAGAGCTTGAAAAACTCTCCCACAAGGGTGCAATTCCATGCCACAATAGTTTATGGCACGCTCGGTGGGACCAAAGTCTAAAGCAGTAGAAGGATTTTTGGTGTTGTTCTTATGCATATCAGCCTTTGGAGTCATTCAACAAACATCAATGGCGACTCTGAGCATCTATCAAATGGTTTAAAGCAGTCCAAGTGACTGATCATCATGATCTGGTATGTACAATCAATCATATTTTGATCAAAATGCTCATTCTCTGCCTCAACATCCTTCATATCAAGTTAGCAATGTTTATTGCTTTGCCTCAAGTGGTTCTCAAGATTCTTATGGGCAACCTTCTCAGTCTCGAAATATCCTTAGTTTTGCTCCAAACCAATCCATTTCAAGTTGGAGGCAAACTCTCTTAGGGTATCAAAAGTACATGATGGAACTTAATACACAGAGGGGATATGGTCAGGATATCCTTGACCACATCATTCATGACATAAGAGGTGCGTTAGAACAAATGAAAGAGAAATGGACACTTATTGAAGGGGCAAATTGGAACAACCTCTCAGATGAGACGTTGAATGTGAGTGGTTACATCCAAAGCATTGAAGATAAACTGAATAGCCTTGAAGAACAACATGTCCAATTCCATCAACCTTATCTGTCTTCATATACACCGCCTCAAACCTCATATATACCACCCATCCTTCCCCAAAAGGCCACTCCAAGTGAACCCCCTTATGTTCCGAGTTCTTCACGCGTCCCTCAAACCTTCCCATTCTTGGAGTTCAATTCAAGGAAGCTTTCAAAGAAAGGAGGAAACTGTTATAAAGCATCCTATCACTGAGATCCAAAATCCCACTCATCTTCCTCAAGAAGCCCTATGTACTTCACATCAGCCCTCCTATGTTCCTCATTTTCATGAGTCTACTGACCAACTTAAAGAGAAGCTCTTCAAAGAAAATATAGATAGGCAGATCAATGAGTTGGAATTGAAGATGAAGAAAGAGGAAGAAAGTTGAAATCAAGAAACAACAACTGTCTCTCACACATTCCCTTCATGGAAATTAGTCAGGGAAGGCATACAAAAGGGGAGGAAGTATCAGTGATGAGGGTCCAAGAGCCAATTCAAGAAAAAGAGGCTACTCATATTTTTTCCTTATGGGAGTCAATCTAGAAAGGCTTTCAGAAAGATGTGTTAGTTGAAACAATCCAAGAAGCAGTTTTTGAAGAGGAGTTGGTTGTGCCAAATCAAGCAACCATAGCTCAGCTCAATGAGCTCAGTTTACAGGAGTTTCGAGACTCTCTCTCCTCTCAAGAGCCACCAAAGAGAATTTTCAAAGTCCCTAGCTAAAAGGATACTTTCCTAAACTGTAATCAAGGTGAACTTTTTCACCCTCCCAACATCTCCCTTGTGAAGGAAGAACCTATTTTACAAAGGATATAGGAAGAGGTTGTAGTTTCAAGTGAGTCTTAGGAAGATGCATTAAATGTCTATGATGAGAAGATCATGATGGGCAGCCCACTTCATTCAGAAGGGGAAGAATCAGGGTTAGACCAATCTTCTTGGCATGGCTTTGATACCCACGAGTTGGATCTTAAAGAGGACAGCCCTCAAGATGATAATGAGACAGACCTTGAATGGACTACTAAAAGTCAATCCTACATAGATGAAGAAAATTATCAGAACTAAGAGGAAGAAGATGATTCATTTTAGAATGAATTGGAGCTAGAGAAAGGGAAATCAGACCTTAAACAAGACAAAGATGTTCTTTTGGACCTTGAGAGTTCAAATCAACCCTCATTTGCAGTTGAGGAACGAGATGAAATCTTGAGTGAGGTTGACGAAGAAGACATCTTGAGTGCTCAAGAAATGCAACTTGAAGAACCACCACCTTGTGTGATGAAGAACCTTGAGGAGAACCAAAGTTTTCAATATGAGCATGTCCTTAAAGGAAACTATGATCTGATTATGCCTAATAAGCATGATGATGAAGCAGAAAAGAGCAAGAGCGAGGTAAAATCTGACTGCTCAATGTTTGTGTCGACAAAGGGATGTCCTATCAGGCACCTTGCTCAGTTGGGAGATGAAAAGGAGGACCCATCACAGGGTGTGCTCAATTTAGAGCATAAATTTGAGCACCAACAAGAACAAGACCAACTTGCATATCCATTCCAAGATGGTGGCATAATCAATCAATTAGGATGGATAATTGAATCTGTTTTTGTTCTTTTCCTTGGAGAAGTGTGTCATCAACTTGTTAAAAATCCAGTACTTCTCCATATTTGTTTAACAGCTCTCAAACATGTAAAGTATAATGTATTAGTGAGGAAGGGCAACTATTTTGTACAATCAGTCAATGGTTTTGTATAGTTTCCTTTCTTTTTGGTTAGATTAGGGTAGGATAGATTTCCATGCTTTCCTCCAAGTGCCTTGTGCACATTCCCTTTTCTGTTATGTGTTTCCTTTCAATAAGTGCCTTGGGCACCTTGTTTTTTTTTTCCTTGTTGCTTCAAGAGGAGGTTTCAGAAAAGGTCAACCTTGTTGAACCAAAGCAGAGACTCCATGCCTAACGGACTAGACAAGGCAACATGAGTTGGGTTCTCAAGCATAGCAGGCATGCTTCCCTGTGAGTCGTCAGAAATGTTGGCCATTTTTGGTCCACATACCAAAATTTTGCCAGTTTGAAGAAAATGGACATAACTCAAGAAGAAAAAATGGCAAAGTATTCAGACTGGGTTTCTGAGGGCATAGCGCAGATCAAATTCTCCAAGGTGAATGACTTCAGGTTCTCTTAAGTGCACGACTTTCGGTTTTCGAAAGACTTAAATTGATTTATAAGTTGCAAGTAATGATAAGTCTAAATTAATTAAGTAGTGGGGCTTGGAAATCCCGATTTGGTCTGGGTAGTGTATTTCGGGTTTTCGAAGGTGCACTACTTAATTACTTCATAAGTTGTGAGCAGTCAGAAACTCGAAATAAGTAATGAGACATTAAAAGCCCAATTTGGTCTTAGAAGTGCTTCTCGGGCTTTCAAAAAGACAAGTCCTCTCCAAGCATAAATCCAAAGGGCTTTACATAAATTTTGAAGGGGTCAAATGCAATAAATCCGAAGGGCACCAACACGCAGTAAGGGAAAAAGACAAAAAGAGACTTGAGAAAATTGTTTGAAAGTAAAAGTATGGAGGAGTTGCAGAAGAAAAGTTCGAGGGATAGTTGCAAAGAAAAATTTGTGAAAATAAGCCATCCCAGAAATAAGCCAAGTACAAAAAACTCAAAGAGCAAACGGTCATGGAACATCAAGGTCAATGGTCAATGAATCCAAGGGGCCAATCAGTCAAGGACAAGTGGCACAAGCGCATCCAACAAGCTCAGCAGATCAATGGACATCAAGGACTTCTCTTTTCGACTTCGGCATGCAAAGTGTTCAAACAAAGATTAGACACGTCCAGGTGGAGCAATGAACATGCAAAGATCGATTGGGATAGCCCAAGTTGTAGTAAAGAACACACCGAGCTTTAAATGTAAAGACAAATCACTCACGCTTGGTAGGAACATGCAGCTACCTCCGGTATGGATCCTTTAGTTCCTAAAGGGATGACTTGAATGCAGGATAGGCTCGAGGGGATTGGAATGACCTTAAATGACTCACTCCATGGTCAAAGAAGGATGATGGTGGTGGTTGAAAGAATTTATGGCTCCCCTCTTTTTGTTTTCTCACGTAGTCCCTCTTCTCTTTTGTCCCTTCTTCTATATATATGAGCTTTCAAGCCATTGTAATGGTTCCCAATCTTTTAGATTTTGTTTTATCTTTCTGAGAGACAGGTCATTCTTTGAGATATTATAAAATATGCTCAATTTGATTAGGCTCGACCTTGTCAAGCACTTGTAAGAACTACCTCTTGATGCAATAAAAGGACTTTCTTTGCCTATCTCCTATCTCTTGCCTTGGATTTGTGTTTGTTGAGTTGTGCACTGTGGTAATGTGTGAAGGAGGGTCTTCTTCGTCCATGGTCCTCCTTTCTAGCTTTGTTTAGAGTGTTTTCAAGGTTTTTCGCAGGTCTGGTTTAGTGTTCTTTCTGCCATTGATGTGAGCTTTCAGTGAGTCATAGAACTCCTCTCTATTTGCATTCATTGCTTCCAGAACCTTCTCCATGAAATACTAATGCAACCAGCTTGATCTTGAGATTGTGCAAGTTGGTCTTGTCCTCTGCAAAATTAGCATGGGTTCAAGCTGGTGAGATTTTCCCATTTAGCTTTGGTGCATCGCATGGTTAGCTTCCTTAGGAGCCATTATCCCCTTTCTAACCCTTTTCCCGATGAATCATTAGTTTAGCATTAGTTTAGGTGAGCATCAAAGAGGAACTAGCCTTTTTGGAGGTTCAACCTCGTTATAAGATACCCACAGCCTGAGGTTGCTCCCATGCTTGTAGCTAGAAGTGAGAGATCCTGAAAAACTCTCCCACAAGGGTGGAATTCCATGCTACAACAATACTTGGGAAACAAGCCCGTCACGGGCACATTTGCCAATGGATTGTTTTATTTCAAGAGTTGTAATTCTTTGTTGTAGTAAAGCTTAAAAAAACTTGGACCCCAACCATTTATCCCGCATTAATTTTAGCAATGCGGCAACACCTATTGAATATGATATACCCGATGCACAACTTTATAGGGTCCAACACATCCTCAAAGACTTGGTAGAGATCATCGTATTTCTAACCTTTGAATTTGTGCCCTAGAACTTGACGACTAAGGAGAAGTAGCTCATAGTTTGTGCCACCCCTTTTCAACTCATTGGCAGGGAATTATATGAATGGGACTTAGTATTGTAAGAGGTGCATGAGGGGATTGTTAGAGGTCATTGTGTTGGAGACACGATGATGCATAAAGTACTATAATCAGGCTTATGGTGGCTAACTCTATTTCATGATGGAAAAGAATATGCTAGAGCTTGTGACGTCTTAAATCGCATGGAAAAACTAAACCACCAGGATGAGATGCCTCTCATCCCCATCCTTTCCCAGCCACCATTTGAAAAGTGGGCCATTGACTTTGTTGAGCCTATTACTACCGCTGTGAGGTGGATAGGCGCACAATACATTTTGGCTGCCACAAATTACTTTACCAAATGGGCCAAAACAACGCTGACCAAAGATTGTACAATCGACCACAGTAGCAAGATTCATCTGAGATAATCTCATCAGTCATTATGGATTCCTGCTTATCTTGAATATCGACCGTGGCACACACTTCATTAATGAAACAACTCAAATCCTATTGATTGAATATATGACAATGTACCATAAAACAACACCTTAGCATCCCCAAGCGAATGGAACCATAGAGGCATTTAATAAAATATTGGGGACATGCCTCACAAAAGTATTCGACATTAGTTGTAAATATTGGGATGACCATGTGTCAGCAATATTTTGGGCCTATTGCACTATGTACAAGCACCTGAACAAGGCTACACCATTTCAACTAGTGTTTAGTGCGGAGGCTTTTTTACGTATAGGATTCCTAGTTCCTTCATTGTAGATCACACGTATTGGTCAATTGAATGACCATGAAACTTTAAGCACATGCCTGGAAGACTTGGAGTGTCTGGATGAGATATGTGTCCATGCACGATGGAGCCAACAGATATAAAAAGCATGCGAAAAGGTATGGCATTATAAGCACATAAAGCACAAGGTATTTACCAAAGGTACATTGGTCTTGTTATATGACTCTACCTCAAACACCTAGGCAAGCTACAAATTAGGTAGATGAGACCTTATGTCATCCAAAATATATTAGATTGGCACATGTAAGTTGCAGACATTGATGGGTGAAATGCTCCCTGGGCATTTCAACGGCAACAGATTGAAGCTATATAGTCATTAGGGTGGTGCTTGTTCCACCTAATACCGACTTCCCAATCACAAGTCAGTTGTTTCATTTTGACCATAATAAAATTTGGTGCAAGCCAAATATTTCCTTATGATTGTTTCATTGCATTGAGTGGATAAGTGTGGCATTTTTAGGCCCATAGGAGATATCTTCTAGTGCTTACACACATAAATCTAGTCAGGTGAGTCGAGTACAGTCACTTTCTAAGCACCTGAGGCCAGACACCTAAGTTTCTGAGCACATGAAGTTTGTCAAATTCAAAAATTTGTAATACAAGTTGATGAAAGAAGGTGCACAAAATGTTCATGCGCAAGAAATTAAGAGGAGACAATGAGGCATTGGAGGACCAGTGCAAGGATTTATATGGGGTAGGGAAGGCCAAAGCCAGAGACATGAAATCATAGAGAAATTGATAAAGAAAGAGAGGCATGCTTGTAAGGAAGCATAGTAATGAGAAGAGATGGAACTGAAGAGGCTGAATCATGTGCATGTGAAGTGTTGCACCCAGGTTACCATAAGAAGAGGCAAAGGTCACACTACGTTGAACCAAGCACAAGAGAATGACTGTCAAAATAGATGACACCCACCCAACGGTCGGTGGGAATTGACCATTTGAATTACCTATCACTTCACTGAATAAACCATTAGCCAAGTTAAGATACGATGGCGGAAGAACAAAGATCCAAAATAAATGAGCAATTGATGGCAGATTTTAGTGGATTTTGCGGGATAGCGTATTTCAAGAAATCCACTCGCCGTCAGCCATCAATGTAGTAGATGAAAAAATAGTATAAAGGGGTGAACGATAAAATTAAATAAGTTATTGACCTTTGTAAGAATTCAAATCAGAGTACAAAGCCAAAGCCATTAAGACCAGAGAACACTACCATAGAGAACCAGTCATCCACATCCCTTCCAAGTGATAATGAGTGAATAACGACAAGATTGCATTTTGCTTTGAGTTGAAAATGAGGTAATTGGAGAGAAATTGATAGAGAAATAGGGTAGTAGAAGTTTTCTAGAATGACTAGGCCACCATTAAAAGCTTAGGAAGCTCGAGAGTTGAATGCACAGTCGCAATTCCCACGATTGTGAAGAAGTGTTGAGCATAATTTTGGGCTTTGGTAAGATTAACTAGTCATGCTTCAACAGTAATAGGTTTAGAAAAGGAAAAAAGAGGCTAAGTATAGGTCCACGATAGGTGCAGAAGGACACGAAGAAAACATAGGTGGTGAAAGAAGTAGCCACCGCAAAATGAGAAATGCAACTGGTAGAAGGCATAAGTGTCACATAAGTAGATCCAAAAATGAGTGTCAAGCTCACATATAGAGAAATGCAATTCTCCCTAGAGGTCATGGTGTGGGAGAAGGTGTCATTTGTGCACATGTGCAAGCTCAAGCATTAAAACCACTAAACAGGAAGCAACATGCAAGAGTTGAACTAGGACTGGATGGTAAATACGGGGAGGAAGACAAAGTACTCTTCGATGTCTCCATCAGAGATAAATTGGCAACTATAGGAACCATGCAATTGTTTGAGGTGCTGAGCTTTGGCAAGCTGGAAGAGTTGGTGCAATTCCTCTGCTCACGTGTATGTTGACTGGTTTTACTTTGCAGGATGGTGCATGAGAATCTCAATGAACCTCATTAGTAGAATCACGAGACTACCTAGCTAGGGGCAAACATCCATGAAATGATGGATGATGAAGTGGAGGTTGAAAGGGTTGCAAAGCTCCTGGGCTACTACAAGTTAGGTTTTGTGTCTCCTATTAAGGACATCTAAGACCCTGGCATAAGGGTAGTGACGCACCTGGTTAGCTCCAAACTATGCCTTGATGGTCGATGGTCTGACATTAGCAAGACCTTCTTGTGCATTTCCCACCACCTAGTGCAAAGGGTGAAATTCAACATCTCCAAGTTCGTTGCTAAGGAGATTGTAAAAAATGCATAAGAGTGCCATTGAGTGCTGAAACCTTTCGATGGGTGTATATGTTGATTCTGATTGTGATGGAGGAGATAGGTGTGTCGAAAAATGATGATGACCACCTATGGGTGTTCCCACCCAACCACAAGTCCCCTTCTATGAAGTACCAAGACTTTATTTTCCCACCCAAGTTCTTGCAGAAGTACAAGACTAGGGTGCAAGGGTGGTGTGGCAGGTACATAGAAGCCTGTGGGAAAGAATGGCACATCCCACAGGAACTTCCCCAACAATTGGTGGGAATAACAAGCTTTGCCATAATGCAAAACTTCTGTGTTGTGTGCCTAGCGCTCATAGATGGGAACTTGTCAGGGTGGCTCTGATTGCCTTACGTGTTCTCAACCAAGTATTTCATGATGGCGCTAAAGAGAATCCCCAACATGCAATAGCTTGAGATCCCAGTCAAGAATGTGGATCAAGACGGAATTAGGATGAGACATCAGTTTGTGTATCCCAAAGCCAAGGCCACCAAAGATGAGGAAGATGACATCGATAGGATGAACATCCATCCCCTCCAAATTGTGATAATAAATGGGAGGATCTTCAACCTTTACTATGAAATGAAGCCATGCAAGAAGGGCAACGATCCTGGAAAGGATGATGATCACCTCTTCATAATTGATAATGAAAGGAAGGTTATGCCGAAGCTGCAGGAGAAGAATCTCTAAAAGAAATGAGAAGATAAGCTTGAATAAATCATGGAGTGCATCTAGTTGTAAATTATCTCCGAAGAGACAATTGCACCCCTAATCCAAAGAAGCGCATGACCTTCACACAAGAGAGTGCTAATTCCAACAAGAAGCACAAAAAAAAGACCAAGGGACCTATTGTATTCCCAACTATAACTCTTGCAAATATGGAGAAAGAGGTGACCCTCACGCCCATCATAGAGGAGGAAACTGAAGAAGATCGAGCAGGGATCTATATCCTGCAAATAGAAAGAGAAGAGGAGCCAAGTGCCAAGGATATATAGGAAGCCCTACAAAGCAACATGACCATCATGCTTGAGGAAACAAAGAAGCCGACAAGCCCCTCATACAACAAAGATTCCTCCACACTGCCTCTGCAAATAGAAGAGGAGAAAAGAAGGGTTTGGAAGATGGGATTGAGCGAGGAGGACATCAATAAGGTGCTGACACTTGAAGAAAAGAGGAGACTTGCCTGAGAAAAGGAATTGGTCAAGGTAGAGAAGAGGGCCCTAAATGTTTTTGCAAGCATAGGACCAATAGTTGAAGTGGTCAAGAAAGTGCCAAGAGACCCCATCAGGAAGGTAGAAGAAGATGCGCAAGAGGCACACCCAAAGTAGAGAAGGGGTACCTGAAGAAAAAGAAGGCGATACTGGCTCCTTAGAACAATAAACAGAGACAACGGAGGAACCTAAGAAAAAACAAAATGACATTGGTACAGAAAGAATTTCCCTAGAGGTGAGTATCGAGAAACCTCAGGATGAAGAAACAGACGAAAGGGAGAAGTCTGAGGAAGAAACCCCCAAGGATCAAACAGGTGAATCCTCTGAGGAGAGGATTGTAGAGAATAATGGTATCAGTAAAGAGGAAGTACAGATAGAAAAAACCATCATCAAGGACGACAAGGAGTTGAATATAAGGGAGAAGGTGTAGAAGGGATGGGTAGACGAAGAACTCTATATGTATGACACTATACCCCCAAGCCACTATGACCAAGACACACAAATAACTCTCATTTGCACTAGACCACTACATGGACGAGCCCTAGTTTGAGGCACCTAAGGTAGCTACTTTGAGCCTGGAAGACCCTGATGAGGGGCATGACTCCCTCCTTATTAACCCTTGTGCCATGAACCTAGTCCAATCTGGGAATGCACTGATGAGGGTGGACACAAAAGTTGCATGTCGCAACATCATCAATGAAGACAAGGTGAGAAAATGTAAAAAGCTCCACAAAGAAGCCAAGGATGAAATGCAAGCCACCAAATTCAAGATGCGACAACTCTGCGAGTGCGTGGAGGAAGCCGAACCATCTCTTTTGGTTGATGTCGATACTTTGGACCTTTTAGAGGTCGATAAAATTTGTGTGCTGGTGGAGCAGATGCTCCCAAGGTTAAAACTCGAGCCATCACAAGAAAAATATCCTAATGTCATGCTACAAAAAGAGCTAGTTGATAAGCTCCAAGAGGTAGAAGACCTCTTTATTAAGTTACAAGAGGGTGTGGATGCAATATATGCCATTTTATTAAGCTTCTCTAACTAAGCCTTAGTTGTAGATGCGTGTCTAAAGCAGGTAAAGGAAAAGAAGCTGATAGTATAAGTTTACCCGATAAGTAGGTTAGAATGGGCACATATCATGGGTAGTGTGAATGGGCTCAACAATCACATCAAGGAACAAGAGCAGAACTTGGAAGCATTCTTCCATGCTCTACAAACTAAGGCCTGTGAGCAAGGAGTGATCCTAGACATGAGTGTGGAAAAGGTAAAATCCAATGTCGAGGCCTTCTGGAAAGAACTGGAGAAAATGGATGTGCTTGCGCTCACTGCTGTATCCACTAAAATAGATAGCATCATTGAATAAATCAAGCTTGCTATTAAGGGCCTTGAAGACTTCAATGCCATACTTAAAGAGAATGTGCTCGAGTTCTGCACTCCCAATAGCTTAACAGCCTAGTCTGAGGATAGACTAAAGTTTTTGTATGGGGTAATGTTGGGCATCTAGATCGATTAAGTAAAAAATTCATGCCAACACGAAATCCATATAGGTGCGAAGGAATCATTTTATTTAGTGGTTATCCCTTTGGAATTTTGGCACCAACTGGAGGGTGCAACACATATCTTGCACTAGCTAGCAAGCGGCTAACTATCTCTTGGATTTTCAAGGCATCTTCTAGGATTAGAGAGACGTGGTGATTACAACACAAAGTTCATGAGGTTATGGAGCTAGTGGTGATGATGACCAAGTTATAACTCGACACTCAGTGTGTACCTTCCACCTTGGCAAAGATGCTCCTAAAAGCTACTTAAGGAGCTTGAGCTAGATGAAGTGGAGAGATGGAGAATTGTAGCATAGCTCTGGCAAAATGAATCTTCAGTAGACAATGAATTGATAATTATTATGCTTAGGAATAGTATGGAAGCCATGAAGGCTCCATTTGTAAACACCCAAGCTTGTTTGTGAGCCTCTAGGTTGTTAAGTAGTAAAAGCTGAGCATTGTTGGGGGAGAGGGGGGTGGAGATAAATCCAAGAACAAACACACCTGTTCTAATTCCACCCATTAGGATCTTGCTCCTCAGAAAGAGCACAGTATGATTACCAAATATAAGCAATTGAATATGCGGAAATAACCAGAAACACAAGTAACTAGAATTCACCAATAGCACAGAATATGAGAGACAATACACTATCTTGTATTAACACTATACAGAAAAGAATATATCAAAGAGCCGCCACACTCTTTCACCTTACAGAGATTCGCCACACCTCAAGTGTACAGTAATTCTTCTCACACACACTCTCCTACACAAAAAACGGTCCCAACAACCAACTCACACACAGAATTGGTGTTCACCTCACCAACCAGTCAGTAATAACCCTGCCGGTACACCAAACACTCTATAGCACTTCAAGCTGATCTCTCATGAACCTGCAACCTGCAATTTAAAGACCAAACTTACATGTAGATCTCCAATGAGCTTGCAACAACCTGCAACTCACAGATCTTACAACTAGAAGGAACTCTTCCTTTCTATCTCATGCCTTAAACAATACATGCCAATGGGTCTATAAATAGAACTCTGACTCAAACAATAACTTAGACTCTTAATTTAGACAATTATCCTCGCAGCCCAAGACTCTAACTGGTCTCAACATGCAAACTCATCGTTCACTTAACTAACTGTCCGTGAAACGAACACTTCTGGAACACACAGGCGACCGACGTCGGTCCCTGCTTGTCTGATTCTGCCGACGTCGACCGACTTCCTGCCGTCGCCGGTGGCCTTCTGCACTGGTCTCTGCCGACGTCGGTCCCGCTGCCGACGCCGATTCCTGCAGAACTCAGCAACCATCTGTTCCTCAGTTTGCAAAGGTTGAAGCTTTTAGCTCCACAACCTAACAATCTCCCACTTGGAGATAAACAGCTGCAACCTGTACCTGTACCTGTACACCGTCTAGTTTGTTTCTTTGGCTTTGTATCTCTCCTCAAGATCACTCTTGAAGACCAACCACCACAAAATCCGTGGTGCAAAATCTGTCATCCAAATTACCTGCCACATCCGCATCTACAACCATGTAGAAAAAGAACTTGACCCTGCATAGCATGTGCACCTGCTGTTGGTCCCACTGAACTGCCCTTCAGTATTACTCTCCCGGATTGACTCCAAACTTGTGACAACTCCCACTGCTTGGGAAAACTCAGGTTTAGTACATACCATGCACTCAACCTCATTATGTGAATCAAGACACCTGTTCTGTGAACTGTCTAACCATCGGCGTGCTAACCGGCTTCACACAATCATCCTGAAACAAAGTCAACAAGACCTCCATGTCTCTAGAACACACTCATGCTAAAGAATCTTGCTGCTCCCAGATTCTCCATGACAAACACCTGAACTAGCTTTACCTTTAGTTCAACAATACCTGTATATGTAACCCTGCAACAAGCACATCATACAGAAAATAGGATAATGTAGCTAATATTATCCAACCTGGTAAAGAGAAACACAATGATCAAACCTCCATTGCCCTGCAGCTAATACAAGATCATATACCCTGATCTTCCATCTCACGTATCCATTTCCGCTCTTCTTCATCCATAACATCCATTCATCTCTCAGTGCTTTCTTCCAGCTGGCAACACTACTCAAAACACCTGTTTGGTTCTCCTCTAAGGAATCACATCCTCATCCATGCCAAGCTCCCACTGTTTCCTGGATCTACCTGTTCTGCTTCTTCAACAACTTCCTGGTTCTATGCCATAAGTGAGCAACAAGTAGTGTAAAGAAGGGAAATGACAAATTTAAGAACTTACTTACACCTTCAGTCCTCCATATGGGCGCTTGAGACACCATGACAACTCGCTGTCCACCCAAAATTCGTCTCAGTGACCGATGCCAGTCACATCTTAGTCTACAGCCGATCGATGTCAGTTCCCTGTGACTGCCTTCCTGCCGACGTCGGTTTCCCCTGGCCGACGCCGGTCTCTTTTTTGCCCTGAGTCACCGACGTCGGGCTGCACATAGCCGACGTCGGTCCCTGTCTGGACACCGACACCGATTTTCCTGTCGACGTCGGTCTCTGTGTTTTTCTTGTGAGACCTGACTTTTTCCCGCGAGCTCTTTTTGGATCAAACCCTTGTCCAAATCACCCTTGCTCTGCTCAGAATTCCTCTGCACCTTGTGCTGAACTCTGTCTGTCACTTTCTCCTTGAAAACCAAAGCTTTCCTGTTCTTGTCACTAACATCGAATTCCTCAAGAAACCTCACCTTCTTCTTCTGCATACAGAAACCACGATCTATGCCTTCCAAATCCGAAAGCATACTCTTTGACTCAAGAACCAGCATCTCCTTTTTATCTATGTGACCAAGCCTATTAAGCCACATCTCCGAATCTACAGCTGAAGTAGATAACCCAGAAAGAAAATCAGTAAAACAAGTAGATAGATAAAGCGTACCTACTTTCTTACCTCTAGCTACAACAAGTGTACCCTTGGTAACCTTCCAAGAGTCTGATGTGAGAGTTATTGTGCAACCCTCTTCACCCAAACTTCTAACAGAAATCAGATTCCGCTTCAGAACTGGGACATGCATGACCTCCTTTAACACCCATGTGTCACCTGTCTGCAATTTCAGCTTCACTTTGCCTTTGCCAACAATCTGACAAGGCTTACCATCCCCTACACAAATTTCTCCAAAGTCTCCCTGGACATACTCATGAAAAAATTCCCTATGTGGGGATGCATGAAAAGAGGCACCAGAATCTAATACCCAAGATTCTACTTTATCCAAAGAACATACCAGAGCATCCTGTGCAACGTAACCCGCAACATCTGCTTCTTCTCCATGTCCTTCATGCTGATCTCTACCCGATCTGCAATCTCTCTTTAAGTGCCCTTGCTTTCCACATTTTCAGCAGGTTATTCTGCCATACTTGGACTTGGATCTTTTGCCCATCTTCGACCTTGATCTCCCACGCTTTGTCTTCTCTCTTGGCCTTCCTGTTCCTTCAACACTCAAAGCATCTCCAGATGATTCCCCTGTGCTTTTCCTGCGTATCTCTTCATTCAAGATCACACTCACAACATCATCCACTTTTAAGACTTTTGAAGGAGACACAGTATTAGAAACTGCCATTACCAAACCTTCCCAACTTTCAGGCAATGAACACAAGATTAAGAGAGCTCTAAGTTCATCATCAAATACAATATTCACTGAACTTAACTGGTTTACCAAACCATGGAAATCACTAAGATGGCTATGAACAGATCCACCTTCCAACATTTGCAAATTAAATAAACGCTTTATAAGAAATACCTTATTTGAAGCCGAGGGTTTTTCATACAAATTTGCCAAAGATTTCATCAACTCCACCGTTGTCTTACACTGTGATAAGCTGGAAATCACAGATGAATCAAGACTCAATCTAACAGATCCCAGAGCCTTCCGATCAAGAACCTCCCATTCTTCATCTTTCATATCCAAGGGTTTGCTAGCAACCCCACCCAACGGTAAGTACAAATCTTTCTAATACAGATAGTCCTCAATCTGTATCCTCCATAATTGGTAGTTCTTGCCATTAAACTTTTCCATTCGTAGTTGACTGTTTTCTGCCATTGCTCAACTCCCACTCAAACAGAAACCCTGTGAGTAACCTGTAATCAAAACACACTACCCAGATCTACACCAATCTGTTAGTATCCCAACCAAAAGCTCTGATACCACTTGTTGGGGGAGAGGGGGTGGAGATAAATCCAAGAACAAACACACCTGTTCTAATTCCACCCGTTAGGATCTTGCTCCTCAGAAAGAGCACAGTATGATTACCAAATATAAGCAATTGAATATGCGAAAATAACCAGAAACACAAGTAACTAGAATTCACCAATAGCACAGAATATGAGAGACAATACACTATCTTGTATTAACACTATACAGAAAAGAATACATCAAAGAGCCGCCACACTTTTTCACCTTACAGAGATTCGCCACACCTCAAGTGTACAGTAATTCTTCTCACACACACTCTCCTACACAAAAAACGGTCCCAACAACCAACTCACACACAGAATTGGTGTTCACCTCACCAACCAGTCAGTAATAACCCTGCCGGTACACCAAACACTCTATAGCACTTCAAGCTGATCTCTCATGAACCTGCAACCTGTAATTCAAAGACCAAACTTACATGTAGATCCCCAATGAGCTTACAACAACCTGCAACTCACAGATCTTACAACTAAAAAGAACTCTTCCTTTCTATCTCATGCCTTAAACAATACATGCCAATGGGTCTATAAATAGAACCCTAACTCAAACAATAACTTAGACTCTTAATTTAGACAATTATCCTCGCAGCCCAAGACTCTAACTGGTCTCAACATGCAAACTCATCGTTCACTTAACTAACTGTCCGTGAAACGAACACTTCTGAAACACACAGGCGATCGACGTCGGTTCCTGCTTGTCTGATTCTGCCGACGTCGGCCGACTTCCTGCCGTCGCCGGTGGCCTTCTGCACTGGTCTCTGCCGACGTCGGTCCTGCTGTCGACGCCGGTTCCTGTAGAACTCAGCAACCATCTGTTCCTCAGTTTGCAAAGGTTGAAGCTTTTAGCTCCACAACCTAACAATCTCCCACTTGGAGATAAACAGCTGCAACCTGTACTTGTACCTGTACACCGTCTAGTTTGTTTCCTTGGCTTTGTATCCCTCCTCAAGATCACTCTTGAAGACCAACCACCACAAAATCCGTGGTGCAAAATCTGTCATCCAAATTACCTGCCACATCCGCATCTACAACCATGTAGAAAAAGAACTTGACCCTGCATAGCATGTGCACCTGCTGCTGGTCCCACTGAACTGCCCTTCAGTATTACTCTTCCGGATTGACTCCAAACTTGTGACAACTCCCACTGCTTGGAAAAACTCAGGTTTAGTACATACCATGCACTCAACCTCATTATGTGAATCAAGACACCTGTTCTGTGAACTGTCTAACCATCGGCGTGCTAACCGGCTTCACACAATCATCCTGAAACAAAGTCAACAAGACCTCCATGTCTCTAGAACACACTCATGCCAAAGAATCTTGCTGCTCCCAGATTCTCCATGACAAACACCTGAACTAGCTTTACCTTTAGTTCAACAATACCTGTATATGTAACCCTACAGCAAGCACATCATACAGAAAATAGGATAATGTAGCTAATATTATCCAACCTGGTAAAGAGAAATACAATGATCAAACCTCCATTGCCCTGCAGCTAATACAAGATCATATACCCTGATCTTCCATCTCACGTATCCATTTCCGCTCTTTTTCATCCATAACATCCATTCATCTCTCAGTGCTTTCTTCCAGCTGGCAACACTACTCAAAACACCTGTTTAGTTCTCCTCTAAGGAATCACATCCTCATCCATGCCAAGCTCCCACTGTTTCCTGGATCTACCTGTTCTGCTTCTTCAACAACTTCCTGGTTCTATGCCATAAGTGAGCAACAAGTAGTGTAAAGAAGGGAAATGACAAATTTAAGAACTTACTTACACCTTCAGTCCTCCATATGGGCGCTTGAGACACCATGACAACTCGCTGTCCACCCAAAATTCATCTCAGTGACCGATGCCGGTCACATCTCAGTCTACAGCCGACCGATGTTAGTTCCCTGTGACTGCCTTCCTGCCGACGTCGGTTTCCCCTGGCCGACACCGGTCTCTTTTTTGCCCTGAGTCACCAACGTCGGGCTGCACATAGCCGACGTCGGTCCCTGTCTGGACACCGACACCGGTTTTCCTGTCGACGTCGGTCTCTGTGTTTTTCTTGTGAGACCTGACTTTTTCCCGCGAGCTCTTTTTGGATCAAACCCTTGTCCAAATCACCCTTGCTCTGCTCAGAATTCCTCTGCACCTTGTGCTGAACTCTGTTCGTCACTTTCTCCTTGAAAACCAAGGCTTTTTTGTTCTTGTCACTAACATCGGATTCCTCAAGAAACCTCACCTTCTTCTTCTGCATACAGAAACCACGATCCATGCCTTCCAAATCCGAAAGCATACTCTTTGACTCAAGAACCAGCATCTCCTTCTTATCTATGTGACCAAGCCTATTAAGCCACATCTCCGAATCTACAGCTGAAGTAGATAACCCAGAAAGAGAATCAGTAAAACAAGTAGATAGATAAAGCGTACCTACTTTCTTACCTCTAGCTACAACAAGTGTACCCTTGGTAACCTTCCAAGAGTCTGCTGTGAGAGTTACTGTGCAACCCTCTTCACCCAAACTTCTAACAGAAATCAGATTCCACTTCAGAACTGGGACATGCATGACCTCCTTTAACACCCATGTGTCACCTGTCTGCAATTTCAGCTTCACTTTGCCTTTGCCAACAATCTGACAAGGCTTACCATCCCCTACACAAATTTCTCCAAAGTCTCCCTGGACATACTCATGAAAAAATTCCCTATGTGGGGATGCATGAAAAGAGGCACCAGAATCTAATACCCAAGATTCTACTTTATCCAAAGAACATACCAGAGCATCCTGTGCAACGTAACCCGCAACATCTGCTTCTTCTCCATGTCCTTCATGCTGATCTCTACCCGATCTGCAATCTCTCTTTAAGTGCCCTTGCTTTCCACATTTCCAGCAGGTTATTCTGCCATACTTGGACTTGGATCTTTTGCCCATCTTCGACCTTGATCTCCCACGCTCTGTCTTCTCTCTTGGCCTTCCTGTTCCTTCAACACTCAAAGCATCTCCAGATGATTCTCCTTTGCTTTTCCTGCGTATCTCTTCATTCAAGATCACACTCACAACATCATCCACTTTTAAGACTTTTGAAGGAGACACAGTATTAGAAACTGCCATTACCAAACCTTCCCAACTTTCAGGCAATGAACACAAGATTAAGAGAGCTCTAAGTTCATCATCAAATACAATATTCACTGAACTTAACTGGTTTACCAAACCATGGAAATCACTAAGATGGCTATGAACAGATCCACCTTCCAACATTTGCAAATTAAATAAACGCTTCATAAGAAATACTTTATTTGAAGCCGAGGGTTTTTCATACAAATTTGCCAAAGATTTCATCAACTCCACCGTTGTCTTACACTGTGATAAGCTGGAAATCACAGATGAATCAAGACTCAATCTAACAGATCCCAGAGCCTTCCGATCAAGAACCTCCCATTCTTCATCTTTCATATCCAAGGGTTTGCTAGCAACCCCACCCAACGGTAAGTACAAATCTTTCTAATACAGATAGTCCTCAATCTGCATCCTCCATAATTGGTAGTTCTTGCCATTAAACTTTTCCATTCGTAGTTGACTGTTTTCTGCCATTGCTCAACTCCCACTCAAACAGAAACCCTGTGAGTAACCTGTAATCAAAACACACTACCCAGATCTACACCAATCTGTTAGTATCCCAACCAAAAGCTCTGATACCACTTGTTGGGGGAGAGGGGGGTGGAGATAAATCCAAGAACAAACACACCTATTCTAATTCCACCCGTTAGGATCTTGCTCCTCAGAAAGAGCACAGTATGATTACCAAATATAAGCAATTGAATATGCAGAAATAACCAGAAACACAAGTAACTAGAATTCACCAATAGCACAGAATATGAGAGACAATACACTATCTTGTATTAATACTATACAGAAAAGAATACATCAAAGAGCCGCCACACTCTTTCACCTTACAGAGATTCGCCACACCTCAAGTGTACAGTAATTCTTCTCACACACACTCTCCTACACAAAAAATGGTCCCAACAACCAACTCACACACAGAATTGGTGTTCACCTCACCAACCAGTCAGTAATAACCCTGCCGGTACACCAAACACTCTATAGCACTTCAAGCTGATCTCTCATGAACTTGCAACCTGCAATTCAAAGACCAAACTTACATGTAGATCCCCAATGAGCTTGCAACAACCTGCAACTCACAGATCTTACAACTAGAAGGAACTCTTCCTTTCTATCTCATGCCTTAAACAATACATGCCAATGGGTCTATAAATAGAACCCTAACTCAAACAATAACTTAGACTCTTAATTTAGACAATTATCCTCGCAGCCCAAGACTCTAACTGGTCTCAACATGCAAACTCATCGTTCACTTAACTAACTGTTCGTGAAACGAACACTTCTGGAACACACAGGCGACCGACGTCGGTCCCTGCTTGTCTGATTCTGCCGACGTCGGCCGACTTCCTGCCATCGCCGGTGGCCTTCTGCACTGGTCTCTGCCGACGTCGGTCCTGCTGCCGACGCCGGTTCCTGTAGAACTCAACAACCATCTGTTCCTCAGTTTGCAAAGGTTGAAGTTTTTAGCTCTACAACCTAACAAGCATATACTTTGTTATGAATACTATGAACTCTATACACTATTTTGAACTATAATTAATGATGAAGGTTGCTACATTAACACATAATGTGTTTCATTTACGTGTTTTTGGTATTGCTAGTGGAATGAGTAATGGTTGTAATGTTGTATTTCAATTATGTGAAGAAATGTTCATGCATGCTACTGGGTCGCATTTTTAATGGAGTACCTGTAAAATTTCATGACATCATCATAGCTCTGTATAGAGAATGAGTATAGGTTTTGCGCCAAGTATTCCTATCCTTATTAGGAGTGCATGTCTAGCATGAGTAGTTTGAGTTGAAGTAGCCTTGTGACCCCTTAAACACCTAGATGACACCAGACTTAGTCCATGAAAGGCTTGCGCCTTTGAATCTACTTAAATTTTTTGTCTAATTGCATAATACCCTTTAATTGAAGTCTTGTGCCATGGCACAACTAGCCCAATGCGGGCCTTAGTTCCTTCTTAGCTGTGCTTCAGGTGAACGCATAAGACCTGTGCCTTCTGTGGATTGATGCCGGTGCAACCGAGTATTCAAATGTTGAGTGTAAAAGGGAATATCCCATGATTGTGCTTGGTTGAAGTAAACCAAGAACCGACTAAGACAACTTTGTGATCTTTTCTACAATAGAGTGTGATGCTTCAGATAAAGGGATAGGGGTTGTCCTAATGTATAATAGACATCCTATTGCTTTTGAGAGTAGGAAACTCAAGGATTCAAAGAAAGCTTATTTGATTTATAACAAGGAGATGTTAGCGATGATGCATGCTTTGAGTAAGTTTAGACAATTTTTGGTTTGTGGTAAATTCATTGTAAAATTGGATCACAATAGCTTAAGGTTCTTCATCAATCAAAAGGAGTTGAATGTTAGGCAACAAAAGTGGGTAATCAAGGTGCAAACTTATGATTTTGATATTGAATATGTAAAAGGTAAAAATAATGTGATCGCAGATACTCTATCAAGGAAGCTTTATTTTGGATTGCTTGGGGGCAAGCAATTATGGAAAGAGAGGACTGTGATGCCTCCATTTTCACATCATGTATAAGCAGGGTTTGAAGACCTTTAGTCTACTTCCGCATAGACTATAGGAATTTTTTTTGAGGTTATATTTTATTAGTTAATTATTAATTGCCAAAATAGCGATTTTTATTATTTAATCTTATAAGACAATTACTATTAATTAATAGAATATTTAATAAAAGTGATTTTTACCATTAAAGTATTTAATTGAATTAATTATTAATTTAGTGCCTAAAAGTAATTTTAATTATTATTTTATTAAAGCAACTAATCAATATTATATTCGAAAAAGAGGAATGTCGGCTTGGGAGCTAAAACGAAGAAAGAAATAAATATTCTAAAAAGGACAAGTGAAGCTCATGAAGTATTTTACCTTCCCAACGTAGTTTGCCCCCTTTGGAAGGTACAAATACAAGGTGAATATCACAATTGAAGACGTGTTAAATTTGATAATTATTTCTTTATGCTTGAAGAAGCTATTGTGATGCATGCCCAATAGATGTTTGCAGATTTGGTGTTGATATTCTACAAAAGATGTCTTTTGACGCCACCTTTGCTAAAAGAGGTTTTGTTACTTACCCTAGAGTGGGGCAATTTGCTTTGAGAGGCTATTGAGAGGTTTTGGTGGATTATTTGAGGTCCATTTGATGCATAATATTTTTTATTATTATTTGCACTAATTTCGCAAGTGGAGCGACTAGGTTTGGAGGCCTCTTGGAATGTTTGGAGATCATTTTTGGGGTCTATATGGGTAATTTAATATTCTGAAATTTATTATTAATTTCCCTGAATATTGGCGTAGGATTTGGAAAAGAATTAATGAAGATTTGAGGCTCTAATTTGATAGAATATTAAATAATAATTTTCAGATAATATTTTAATTTTTTTGATAGGGTTTTTTGATCATTTTCACTTGTGAAAGGAGGCATCTTGTTCAATAAATATTCAACTATTTTCCTACACTTGGTGACTTGGGCGATTGGCTTGAAGGACTTTTGCGGCCATTTTGGATGCCCTAGGGGTTTGTTGAAATTTTTCTTGATTTTGGGCCATTTTGGATGCCTTAGGGGTTTGCTGGAATTTTTCTTGATTTTTGGGCACATGTGACATAATTTTGGTGACAGTTTGAAACAAAAAATAAGCAAGGAATAGCCGCTGTGTTTGAAATAAATTCATATTTTTTTAGCGATTATAAATTGGTATTTGATCCTCAATAATTTGGCAAAAATGTACTTCTTCCCTATTTTTAATTTATTGCTTATATTGAGAAGCGTTCAGATAAATTTTGGATAAAATAGTGGCTGGAAATTGTCTTCACATCCCTTGCATTTTGACGCCTAAGGTTTCTTGGGCTCTGATAAGAATTTTGAAATATTTCTTGCAAACTAAAGTTTGTTGATTTTTATTTCAAAATTTATGGATTTTAGGAGAAACCCTCTTTTTTTATTAAATCGTCTCATTTGGAGACATTACAAAGTAACAAAGTAACAAGACATTCGCTGTCTTAGGATGGACATGGGTATGCTAAAGTAGTGTTAAAAGAATGCTAGACTTGTTGCGCGCGCACACATTAACTATATGCCAAACAATTACACACATATATATACACACAAACTATCTAAAGCAATATCCCTGCCTTACTGACTAACTTGCCAATAACCATTACCACACTTAAATGTACCATAATCAACCATGATAAAGTCAACGTGATTTATTGCAGTTCAGAATAATTGATCATTGATTATAATTGACTCTTGTAACTGATTAACTGTGGCTTAAAATTATTCATTGTAATTGAAAATGTGACCATTAATTAACTGAAATTAGACATTCTAGTTATATATATTCCATCCATGTATGTTTTGATATTTATGAGTCGTGAACCGTATGACTGAAAGATATGTTCCTCCGGTTAGTACTAGTAAATATCTGAGATTTCTTAAATGCGTGAAATTTGAAAATGTCCTGGTTGATTATTAAAAGATTGATTGTAGATGTAAAGTAATCGTTTTACAATACTTGGAAGCCAAGGTATACAAAACAAGTGGAATGACGCACATTGCTTCAGTAGTTAGTTAGTCCATGATCACTAAAAGTCTTAGATATCCAACGGTATTGTTTGGTGGTGATTCCCCAAAACAAAAAACCTTGTTACGTGAAGATACAGAAAAGCCACTGAAAGCCATATTCAAATCATTCTGTTTGTGGTTTTGTAATACTTATAAGCGTTTGTTTTTTTGTGAGTTTTCAGTGTGTTTTTATGGCTTGAATAGTATACTGGCTGATTGCTAGTGGGATATTCCCGTTTTCACTGTTATGGCTTTCCCTGATGCCAGACGTGGCTAGGACATGTTTTTAGATATGTCGGGGTCTCGATTCCTGACACATTCTGGAGGAGTATATTCTATGTATTATCAACATTCAAAATTATGAACTACTATTTTTAAACCCCAACATCAAAAAAGCACAATGGTTGTTTCTACCAATACATAGCACTTAGGTACCTTCTTAGCAGGTAGATGAGGGTTATGACCAAGGCTTAAGCAGTAATCATATAAACATGGATAGCATTTATAAAGGAAACATCCTCGTATTTAATATGCTGATTAATTTTGTCTGATTGTGGATTAAAATTGGTTTCAAGTATGTCCGGTAATAATTTTTTTGAGCACTCAATATGATAAAGCCACAAGATTCTTTTTAACATGCCTAAATAAGTTTGGGAGCCATGCAATGAAGCAGACAGTGCTACGAAAAATCCACTAGATAAGCGCTTTAAATTTCCGTACAAGTAAGGGCTTTAAATTTAGTAATTTTCTTTAAACTTTATTTGTGCATAGCTTTATACATTTCTTGCTCCTACTATTCCATAGTTAATATCATTGTTCATATGACCATATTTTTGGTTCTGATCTTTATTGGGAAAAACATTGACATGAATTTGATCTCTAACACTATCTAGCCTATTGAAAAGTATATATGGATTTCTGAGAATAAGAGCCAATTGTCTTCGTGACTAGTATAACATTTACACATGTATTGAGTTTTATTTGTGCTTCCAACTTTTTCGGGAAGTAATTGTTCTCTAATTCTTATTGGCAAGGAAAAAAAGAAAATCACTCATGTGAAGCTCAAAGTGGTGGATTACATATACTGTATCTCACCCAACTAAGAAATATTTATGGTGTTTGTGTGTTAAGTAGGTCTCTTTGTCTTGTGATTATTATTAAAAATACATGAGGAAATGACTAGTCATGAATGCATCTTGAAATAACGTAAATACGCATGAGTAAGATCTCACAAAAATTAATAACCTACTTAAATTGCTCATGGAAACCTTCAGTTACTTATCGTTAGGATTTTTATCTGATTAACAAGATAAAAATTAAGATCGGAAGCACACAAGGCAACAAACACTTTTTAAGGCAATGTTTATCAAAATAATGAAGGATATGATTGGTTTATGTGAATTCCTAGTTGGTTTCATACAATGTACTTACAATTTGTGGTCCTTTCAAAAGGAGAGGTGATTTTTTGAAAATTATTTTCAATAGCACTATCGCTGTCTTGTAGTTGATCCACCAACTAGTTATATGCTTTTTAGCTTATCAAGAATTAATTTTGATGGTGGTCTTCTCATGGGTCTTAATATTTCTAAGGATTATGTGGCTAATTTTATTTGAAATCATCAGAATGTTACTAATTGCATTAAATTTCAACATGGAGAACCCATGAACTTATGATGGAATCTCAAAATTCTATTCTCGATTGATTGTAGGAGCTCTCTTAAAAATTGCGTGATCTATTGAAGATAATCTTTTTGCCCTTCTCTTGGGAGGATGAATGACCCAAAAAATCAAGTTAAATAGTAAAGTAATTTATGAAGAGAAATAGGGATGTACAATCAAAACCAAGGTGACCAACAAGGAACTAGCCAAGATAATGCCTTTTCCAAGGCATTGAGGGAATATGGAGAATTAGATTCACCATTATTTTTTTGAGACAATAGGTTCTTAGTGAATTCAAATCCAAGGATAACTATATTACCATTCAGGGGTTATTATCTGTTAAGATATATGATTTAGCTATCTATCCGAGATATATGGTTGTGTGCACCACAGGGAATGTGTGCTATAATTTTGAGTTTGATTGCAAAAGGAATTAGAGGCATCTCTCATGTTTAATTTGAAAAAGTTAATTATATCTAAGTATAACTTCAATTTTGACACAAACATGAAATCCTATCACTGACACTTGAATACAATATGAATAATTTAATTATATTTGAGTCTAACTTCAGACTTGACACGAACTAGAGGGTGTTGCTTGATATTTTCTTATTTCATGATAAGTACTGCTTGGTTGGCCTATTGGCATCATGTTTTTTTTTTTTCATTTTTTTTTCCTACCATTGTTTGTAGCAATTAAGGAGGTAATTGTTGATGGGTCATTTGACACACCAACTTAGGTAGAGTAGAAATTTGCACTACCTCACCTGAAAAGAGATGAAATCCCCCAAAGGTTTATTATTGTCAAGTCTTGACTTGCAGGGTAACTGAGGAGTTGATGTGAAATTATTCTATTTCAAGGGATATGTTTGGAATAAGTTTAGACAAATGATAGGTAATGTTGGTATTGTGGATTTATTGCCCCAAAAATTAGTAAATACGGATTTGATATGAAGGTACAACTCATTTATTATATTTGTTCATTACATACATTAGATTCAATAATGCATATGCAATGATAAACATAGTTTGCAATAAGATAAACATGTAAATGCAAATTGCCATTTAGAATATAATCTACCTAGTCTAACAGATTTTAAAAAATAGTAAAAGATGAGGGTTTAGAAAAAACAAATGAGTCTACTTTGCAGCTAAAACAAATTTGATCCATTCGATTGATAGACTCCATGTAATCAATATGTTTCTTGAACAGTATGCATGCAACCATGAATAAAGATGATGCAAGAGTCTAAGGATTTTAGTTATAAATATATATGGATAAAATAATCATATACATTCGCAGATAATGAAAAAGAGTCTTCAAATTTTTTGAATTGATAGATATTTGCTTGCAAAACAATGTTTAGATCCACCACAATCCGAGAAAATACAAAAAAATACTTTAGAGCAACAATGCTCACAAGAAAAATTAACTAGGAAAGTAAGAAATATAGGTAAATAAGTGTCTAGTTTCCTACTCTACTCTCAATGAACCAACCCCTTCTAAGTCTTTTTATTGGCTTTAAATAGAATTCAGCGTCATAGATGAAGACAAACCCTCCACCCATGAGGTGTAAGAAAATATTCAATGCATGGGTTAAGATCAAAGACCCACAGTCAGTGTGCAAATGGATCATCTCAAGGCAATGGACGTCATGAATAAGACAAGAAACCTATCATTAAATTTTAGTAGCAAGACACAAGTGAAATTATTAAATGCTCCATGTGCACATATTTAACACAAAATCTTTGTCTTTGAATGCGCCTCTTTACTGTATTAAATTCTTGTAAAAATGGAGTATTGAAATAAAATATTCCTCTTGCACATCTCCAAGATAAAGACTCCCTCTTGAATACATTTATTAAATTCAAGTGATAGATAAATGTTGGGAACAATAAAATATCCCAAGTGTCCACGTTCAACACAAGAGCTTATTTATCTATGCAAAGTTTTTTTCCACTCTGTCTCCTTTGTATTAGGGCATTTTTTAAGGATTGGAAAAATACATATGATGTAGAAGGCTAGTCGAATCCTCAAACCATTGTCAAACATAACATAGACGAATAGTTATCAAATTTTGATAGAAAGCATATGAATTTGGTGAATATTTGATATTTAAGAAATTATGTAAGGTGAAAAATATAATGTTTTGAGGTGAATATTATTTATGGTATGACAAGCCATCCATCATTCCTACCATTATTCCAAATTATTTAGAGTATCTATCCATTTACCTCCTATGATGCCTCCTTGAAAACCTGAAATCTTGAAATATGGCTAAGTTTGAAACCCTGAAATTCGAAAATATGGTTAACTCTGAAACCCTAAAACAAGGCTAACTCTGAAATCCAGTAGGACCCTCCAAAATCCAGAATTTGCATTATATCTCCTAGAGGTCTGAAACCCCTCTCAAACATCCTGAAGGTATAAATATAAAATATAACGTAAAGTATAAGAAACTATATGTCCATGTCTAAATATTTATTTTATATTTATACTGTCTGTACAAGCATTTTTTTGCATTTGTAGGTGAAAAACTTGGCAAGAAAAACTCCTATAACAATACTTTGTGGCAAAAAATACTAGATGACTTTACAAATGACATCGAATTAGGATGAATTTGAGTGCATGAAAGTATCTATTTTATGGTGATATATTATAAATTTTTACATTGTGTGTCATAATTTAGGTGAAACTTGAAAAACATCATCTATGTTAACTATTTGCCCAACCCAAGTTTTGGTCCCTTAAAATTTGCCAAAAGGGTGAAAATTCGCCCCTAAAAAATACCATGCTTTGTATACTTCTAATGCGTGATTCAAAGCTCCATTAAATGTTGGTGAAAAGTCATGCCTTGAACAGTGTGCTCCTCTTAGTGAAATCCTTCTAAAATATTATATAAAACTTATGACTTCATTAACAAAGGTGAAAGATATCAAAAATTATAAACACAACATTTAGAAGTAACAGAGTTCTGTGATTAAATGTTGACATGTTTCATCTTGTATTTCTCTAATTTTAAACTAACATCATTGCAAAGATGAAAAACTAACTTTTCAATGCATCAAATAACATTGAAATTGGAGCCATAGATCAAAATATGACTTAAAAATCACTACGCAGTCGTGAGCAACCAAATCTACATATTCAGAATAAACTCAAAGAAAATTTGCAAGATAAAACATAATCAATATCCATCAAATTCTATATTTATAGAAATATTTTGAAAAGATGTTCAAAAGGGTATTTTTAGTTTTTTGAAAAACTCAAAATAATTTTTGTATAACCCTTTAAGTGCTTTCTCATCTTTCTTAAGTGATGAATCTTTTGAAAAATGTCATTTTACTTAATCATATATTTTTATTGAAAAACACAATAATTGCAAAATTTATTGTGTTATTTTTTAATATCATTAGGGTATTATAATAAAAAATTTAAACTAATCTGGACTTTTTTTGATGGTGCGACCATAGGTTTGAAAAGTGTGCACATGTTATATTTGAAAATTGAAAATAGAGGAAATGACAAGTAAAAATCATGGTTGCGAATTTTGCATGTGAGAATGAATTTTCTATGGTTTTTTTCACCTTTGCATTGTTTTCACATTTGAATACTATCATGTAAGTTTTCAAAATGATTGGATCTCATTTAGTTGTGTAAAATTCCTTTTGCAAAGTTCTTTATGGTTAGATTTGAAAACTAGAAAAAATAAAAAATGATTAAGTAAAAATCAAAACAAAGGTTATTTTTCATTGTTGCAAATTTCACGTGGAAAAATATTTCAAACGAATTCTTTTACTAATGCATTCTCTTCACATATGGTTATGATCATGTAATATTTCAAATAAATTGGATATAATTTAACGAAGTTAAAACTAGTTTGAAGAGTGCAAATTGATTAAATTTGACAATTGGAAACACAAAAAGTAGTTTTGATTGCTACAAATTTTGCATGTGAGAAGACTCTTTTTGTGAATTTATTCACCCTTAAAATTTTATAACATTTGTCTACCACCATGGAAGATTTAATGAGAAATGGATATGATTTAGTGGTGCGAGAATAAGTTTGAAAAGTGTGCATTGGTCGGATTTGAAAATGGGAAACACAAAGTGATCAAGTAAAAATTAATGTGAAAACAAGTTTTCATCACTGCTAATTTCACATGCGGGAAGACATTTTATTCACAATTTTTCAAAATAGTATTTTCCCCACATTTAGCTACCATTATTAAAAAATTCATGACAAATGAACTTTATTTGAATGTGTAAAGACATGGTTGAAGGGTGCAAGTTGAATAGATTTGATAACTAAAAATGTAGAAATCAACAAAAAAAATTTTTTTGATTACTGCAAATTTTGCACATGGGAAATAATTTAATGCACCTTATTCACCATGATATTTTAATAAAATTTGGCTATCATAATGCAATATTTCATAATAAATAGATGTGTTTTGACCATGCGAAGTGCCCCCTGAAAATATCTTATCAAGAAAAATTGAAAGTTGAAAACAAAAAAAAAAATTAAGTAAAAATTAATGTAAAACCCAATTTTATTTGTTGCTAATTTATACTGTCCATGAAAGCATTTTTTTGCATTCGTAGATGAAAAATATGGCAGGAAAAACTCCTATAACAATACTTTGTGGCAAAAAATATTGGATGACTTTATAAATGACATTGAATTATGGTGAATTTGAGTGCATGAAGTATCTATTTTATGGCGATATATTATAAATTTTTACATCGTGTGTCATAATTAAGGCGAAACTTGAAAAACACCTATTTTAACTATTCGTCCAACCCAATATTTGGTCCCTTAAAATTTGTCAAAGGGCAAAAATTCACCCCTAAAAATACCCTACTTTGTATACTTCTAATGCGTCAGCCACAACTCCATTAAATGTTGGTGAAAAGTCATGCCTTGAACAATGCACTCCTCTTAGCGAAATCCTTCTAAAATATTAAATAAAACTTATTACTTCATTAGCAAAGATGAAAGATATAAAAAATTATAAACACACAACATTTAAATGTAAAAAGTCTCGTGATTAAAATGTTGACATGTTTTTCATCTTGTATTTCTCCAATTTTAAACTAACATCAGTGCAAAGATGAAAAACTAATTTGCTAATGCATCAAATAACATTAAAAATGAAGCTGCAGATCAAAAGATATGTTTTAAAAATCATTACACTATCATGAGCAACCAAATCTACATATTCAGAATAAGCTCAAAGAGAAATTCACAAGATAAAACATAATCAATATCCATCGGATTCTATATTAATAGAAATATTTTGAAAAAAATTTCAAAAAGATATTTTTAGTTTTTTGAAAAACTCAAGTTAATCTATGTATATTTAAGTGCTTTCTCATCTTTCTTAAGTGACAAATATTTTGAAAAATGCCATTTTGCATAATCATATATTTTTATTGAAAAACATAATAATTGCAAAATTTATTGTGTTATTTTTTAATATCATTAGGTTATTCTCATACAAAATTTAAAATAATTTGGACCTCATTTGATGGTGCAACCATAGGTTTGAAAAGTGCACACATGTTAGATTTGAAAATTGGAAATAGAGAAAATGACAAGTAAAAATCAACTTAAAATAAATTTTCATAGTTGCAGATTTTGCATGTGAGAATGAATTTTCTATGATTTTTTTCACCTTTACATTCTTTTCACATTTAAATACCACCATATAAGTTTTCAAAATGATTAGATCTCATTTAATTGTGTAAAATTCCTTTTGCAAAGTTCTTTTTGGTCAGATTTGAAAACTAGAAAAGATGAAAAATGATTAAGTAAAAATCAATACAAAGGTTACTTTTCATTGTTGCAAATTTCACGTGGGAAAGTATTTCATGTGTATTTCTTTATTAATACATTCTCTTCACATATGGTTATGATCATGTAATATTTCAAATAAATTGGATATAATTTAGCTAAGTTAAAATTGGTTTGAAGAATGCGCATTGACTAAATTTGACAACTGAAAACACAAAAAGTAGTTTTGATTGCTACAAATTTTGTATGCAAGAAGACTCTTTTTGCGAATTTATTCACCTTTAAAATTTTCTAACATTTGTCTACTGCCATGGAAGAATTAATGAGAAATGAATATGATTTAGTGGTGTAAAAATAAGTTTGAAAAGTGTGCATTGGTTGAATTTGAAAATGGGTAACACAGAAAGTGATCAAGTAAAGATTAGTGTGAAAACAAGTTTTCATCACTGCCAATTTCCCATGTGGGAAGACATTTTATTCAAATTTTTTTGAATAGTATTTTTCTCACATTTAGCTACCATTATAAAAAATCTCATGACAAATGAACTTTATTTGAATGTGCAAAGACATGGTTGAAGAGTGCACACTGAATAGATTTGAAATTAAAAATGTAGAAATTAGTGCAACAAATAATTTTAATTGCTGCAAATTTTGCACATGGGAAATAATTTAATGTGACCTTATTCACCATGATATTCTAATAAAATTTGGCTATCATAATGCAATATTTCATAATAAATGGATGTATTTTGACCATGCAAAGTGCCCACTAAAAATATCTTATCAGGGAAATTTGAAAATTGAAAAAAAAATTAAGTAAAAATCAATGTAAAATCCAATTTTATTTGTTACTAATTTATACTGTCTGTACAAGTATTTTTTTTCCTTTGTAGGTGAAAAACTTGGCAGGTAAAAATCATATAAAAATACTTTATGGCAAAAAATACTGGATGATTTTACAAATGACATTGAATTAGGACAAATTTGAGTGCATGAAGTATCTATTTTTTGACGATATGTTATAAATTTTTACACCATGTGTCATAATTTAGGCGAAAATTGAAAAACACCTTCTATGTTAACTATTCGTCCAACCTAAGTTTTAGTCCCTTAAAATTTGCCCCTAAAAGATACCCCACTTTGTATACTTCTAATGCTTGAGTCACAGCTCTATTAAATGTTGGTAGTGAAATTTCACCCCTAAAAAATACCTTGCTCTGTATACTTCTAAATGTTGGTGAAAAGTCATGCCTTGAATAGTGCACTCCTCTTAGTGAAATCCTTCTAAAATATTAAATAAAACTTATTACTTATTAGCAAAGATGAAAGTATCAAAAATTATAAACACACAACATTTAGAAGTAACAAAGTTCTGTGATTAAAATGTTGATATGTTTTTCATCTTGTATTTTGTCTATTTTTAAACTAACATCATTGCAAAGATGAAAAACTAACTTTCCAATGCATCAAATAACATTGAAAACAACGCTGAAGATCGAAAAATATGATTTAAAACTCACTACGTAGTTGTGAGCAACCAAATCTACATATTCAGAATAAACTCAAAGAGAAATTCGCAAGATAAAACATAATCAATATCCATTTGATCCTATATTAATAGAAACATTTTAAAAAGATGTTCAAAAGGGTATTTTTAACTTTTTGAAAAACTCAAGTTAATCTTTGTATGATACCCTTTAAGTGCTTTCTCATCTTTCTTAAGTGATGAATCTTTTGAAACATGTCATTTTGCATAATCATATATTTTTATTGACAAACACAATAATTGCAAAACTTACTACATTGTTTTTTAATATCATTAGTTTATTATCATACAAAATTTAAAGTAACTTTGACCTCATTTGATAGTGTGACCATAAGTTTGAAAAGTGTGCACATGTTAGATTTGAAAATTGGAAATAGAGAAAATGACAAGTAAAAATCAACGTAAAAATAAGTTTTCATCGTTGCGAATTTGCATGTGTGAATGAATTTTCTATGATTTTTTTCAACTTTACATTTTTCTCACACTTGAATACCATAATGTAAGTTTTTCAAATGATTGGATCTCATTTAGTTGTGTAAAATTCCTTTTGCAAAGTTTGTTCTGATCAAATTTGAAAACTGTAAAAGATAAAAAATGATTAAGTCAAAATCAATACAGAGGTTGCTTTTTATCGCTGTGAAGTTCACGTGGGAAAATATTTCATGCGAATTCTTTTACCAATGCATTCTCTTCACATCTGATTATGATCATATAATATTTCAAATAAATTGGATATAATTTAACTAGGGTAAAACTGGTTTGAAGAGTGCCCATTGACTAAATTTAATAACTAGAAACACAAAAAGTAGTTTTGACTGCTACAAATTTTGCATGTGAGAAGACTCTTTTTGCAAATATATTCACCCTTAAAATCATCTAACATTTTTATACTACCATGGAAGATTTAATGAGAAATTGATGTAATTTAGTGGTGCAATTATAAGTTTGAAAAGTGCGAATTGGTTGGATTTGAAAATAGGGAACGCATAAAATGATCAAGTAAAAATCAGTGTGAAAACAAGTTTTTATCACTACCAATTTTACACGTGGGAAAACATTTTATGTAAATTTTTAAGAATAATATTTTCCCCACATTTAACTACCATTATCAAAAATTTCATGATAAATGAACTTTATTTGAATGTGCAAAGATATGGTTGAAGAGTGCACACTGAATAGATTTGATAATTAAAAATGTAGAAATCAATGCAAAAGATAATTTTGATTGCTATGAATTTTGCACATGAGAAATAATTTAATGTGACTTTATTTACCATGATATTCTAATGATATTTGGCTATCATAATGCAATATTTCATAATAATGGATGTGTGCTGACCATGTGAAGTGCCCCCTAAAAATATCTTATCAGTGAAATTTGAAAATTGAAAATAGAAAAAAAAATTAAGTAAAAATCAATGTAAAAGCCAATTTTATTTGTTGCTAATTTATACTATCCATAAAAGCATTTTGTTTGCATTCATAGACAAAAACGTGGTAGGAAAAACTCCTATAACAATACTTTGTGGCAAAAAATACTGGATGACTTTACAAATGACATCGAATTAGGACGAATTTGAGTGCATGAAAGTATCTATTTTTCAGAGATATATTTTAAGTTTTTACACCATATCATAATGTAGGTTAAACTTGAAAAACACCTTCTATGTTAACTATTCGCCCAACCTAAGTTTTGGTCTCTTAAAATTCGCCAAAAGGGAAAATTCACCCCTAAAAATACCCTGATTTGTATACTTTAATGCACAAATCACAACTCCGTTAAATGTTGGTGAAAAGTCATTCCTTAAATCGTGAGCTCCTCTTAATGAAATATTTCTAAAATATTAAATAAAACTTATTACTTCATTAGTAGAGGTGAAAGATATCAAAAATTATAAATACACAACATTTAGAAGTAATAGAGTCCCGTGATTAAAATGTTGACATGTTTTTCATCTTGTATTTCTTTAATTTTAAACTAACATCATTTCAAAGATGAAAACTAACTTTCCAACGCATGAAATAACATTGAAAACAAAGTTACAAATCAAAAGATATGACTTAAAAATCACTACGCAGTCATGAGCAACTAAATCTACATATTCAAAATAAGCTCAAAGAGAAATTTACAAGATAAAACATAATCAATATCTATCGGATCCTATATTAATAGAAATATTTTGAAAAGATGTTCAAAAGGGTATTTTTAGTTTTTTAAAAAACTCAAGTTATCTTTGTATAATACCTTTAAGTGCTTTCTCATCTTTCTTAAGTGACAAATCTTTTAGAAAATGTCATTTTGTGTAATCATATATTTTTATTGAAAAACATAATAATTGGAAAACTTACCATGTTACTTTTTAATATCATCAGGTTATTATCATACAATATGTAAAGTAATTTGGACCTCATTTGATGGTGCGACCATAGGTTTGAAAAGTGTGCACATGTTAGATTTGAAAATTGGAAATAGAGAAAACGACAAGTAAAAATCAACGTAAAAATAAGTTTTCATCGTTGCAGATTTTGCATGTGAAATGAATTTTATACAATTTTTTCACCTCTACATTCTTCTCACATTTGAACACCATCATGTAAGCTTTCAAAATGATTGGATCTCATTTAGTCATGTAAAATTCTTTTTGCAAAGTTCTTTTTGGTCAGATTTGAAAATTAGAAAAGATAAAAAATGATTAAGTAAAAATCAATATAGAGATTACTTTTCATCATTGTGAATTTCACGTAGGAAAATATTTCGTACGAATTCCTTTACTAATGTATTCTCTTCACATATGGTTATGATCATGTAATATTTCAAATAAATTGGATATAATTTAACCAAGTTAAAACTGGTTTGAAGAGTGCACATTGACTAAATTTGACAACTGAAACACAAAAAGTAGTTTTGATTGATACAAATTTTGCATGTGAGAAGATTCTTTTTGCGAATTTATTGACCCTTAAAATTTTCTAACATTTTTCAACCACCATGGAAGATTTAATGAGAAATGGATATGCTTTAGTGGTGCAAAAATAAGTTTGAAAAGTGTGCATTGGTCGAATTTGAAAATGAGAAACATAGAAAATGATCAAGTAAAAATTAGTGTGAAAACAAGCTTTCATCACTGCTAATTTCACACATGGGAAGACATTTTATTCAATTTTTTTTAGATTAGTATTTTACCCACATTTAGCTACCATTATCAAAAAATTCATGACAAATGAACTTTATTTGAATCTACAAAGACATGTTTGAAGGGTGCACGCTGAATAGATTTGATAACTAAAAATGTAGAAGTCAACGTAAAAAATAATTTTGATTGCTGGGAATTTTGCACATGGGAAAAAAATTAATGCGACCTTATTTATCATGATATTCTAATGACATTTGGCTATCAGAATGAAGTGTTTCATAATAAATGGATGTGTTTTGACCATGCAAAGTGCCCCTTGAAAATATCTTATCAAAAAAATTTGAAAATTGAAAACATAAAAAAAATGAAGTAAAAATCAATGTAAAAGCCAGTTTTATTTGTTACTAATTTAATATTTGGGATGAATTTTTGTATGACTTATCTTCACCCTTACATTTTCCTTACATTTGGATATCATCATGTAAATGTTTAATAAAATAGCTCTGATTTGAACGTATGAAAATAAGTTTAAAATGTGTGTACTGACTAGATTCACCCACTAGAAAGATACAAAAATAGGCCAAGTAAAAATCAACACAAAATTCAGTTTTGATTTCTGGTGAATTTAACACGTAAGAAAAAAATTATGACTTTCTTCACCCTCATATTCTTCCCACGATTGTCTACCATATTAGACAATTTCATGAGAAAGGGCCATGATTTGACCATGTGAAATGCCTCCCAAAAAATGATTTATGGTAAGATTTGAAAACTACAAAGATATAAATCAACACAAAAACTTGTTTTGATTGTTGCATTTAGCACGTGGGAATGAGATTTTTGTGATTTTTTTACTACTACACTCTACTGACATTTGACTACCATCATGTAAAAATGTTCACATAATTTAATTTCATTTAATAGTGTGCCACTTCGTTTGAGAAACACTTAGTGGTAATAAATGGAAAATACACTACACACCCAAGATAATTTAAAAAAATGCATTTGAAAGTAAAATTAGAGTTTAAAAGATAAAAGAAGAGGTACCATGATTTCTCAATGTGAAATTAAGACGTGCAAAAAATAACAAATGACGGCTCTACTGAAAAATACTCATGAGTATTTTAAAACAAAAGAAACATGTCCATGAACCCATAATTTCTAGATCAATACAACATATGAAACATGGAATTTTTTATGAAAGGATAAGAAGTGAATAGATGTAAAATAAAATTAGATATTCACATTGACTAGTATGTGCAAATGTGTTCATTTCCTTTCTAGAATTTATAAGGACTATTTATTACAATCGAGATCATCAAGCCAGTAAATTTTACCTTAGGTTGAATACCATAGATCTGATAGAGTTATCTTTGATCCCACTTAAGACCTTGCTCTACTACCAGTCGGGTGTCCATGGCTTTAGTATAAGTTATTTGAAACACTCAAAATTTGAGTTTTCAGATAATAGTTTTTTCTTTGAGCATCTCAATTCTAGGGTGGGGACCACCATGATAAATGAGAAGTAAAATTATAGTTTCCCCCCCTAGATCTTGGCTATAAGAGTTTCGTCCAAGCAAATCTAGAAATCATTAAAATGCATTATGTGTAAGGTTTCGAGAGAATATTTTCAGAAGTCAAACGATTTACATAAACTCATTAAAATATGAATAAATTCAACATATGCAACAATCTAAGTTTTTAAAACTAAATTTATAAACATAATCTTACATAACAAACTAAACATAGTATTTTATCAATAAGACAAGTGCTATGAAGCAGCTTCAGTACCAACTGCAAGAAATTTACAATGTCTGATTTGATGAAGTTGGGTGTTTGGCATGATGTGAAGTGGACATTTATTGCATTCATGGATGTTTTCTCATGCCATTTGGCAGCTTGAGATTGAGTGCGATAGTCTAGCTGGGTCTCTGGAACATTTAATTTATGATTCGGTGTGGACTTGTTGGGGGCTAGGAAAGAGGGAAACTAATAAGACAAAGAAATGTGTCATGTCCATGGCAAGAAGGGTAGGGACATACATTATGATTTGTATGAGCTGGGAAACTCGTGAGAATAAAAATTTGACATTTGAGAACTAGTGTCATAGACTTTGTTTTTAAAACTCGTTGAAGGCAGTGCCACTCTACATTTACAAGAATTATTTTTAAAGGATAGAAAATCATATGTAGAATCAAGTGCAAATTATAATTTTTGGGAAAAATTGATAAGTATGATATCTATATTCTTGATAGTTTCTTCATTTTATGTGAAGTGTGCCATGATTGAAAACAAAATATTTTATATGAAATAGAATCTATATGAATTTTATGTGATTGCATCAAAATTATAGACATTTTTTTGTTATATTTAATTGTATGATACGATCAAAGAAGTGGTGTATTATATTTTTGATATTATACTTGATCTAATATAGTTCAATAAACCTAAGGTAATGAAACATTATACAATGCTTCTTAGCTTATTATGTTTTTAAGAAATAGTCAATTCTTTTGATTTCTTGATATATAAGAACCATCCTAACTATTAGATATGTGACAATAAAGTTAAATGTTGGATTGCTTTGCAGCGTGGTTTTTAGCCCACTTCTCAGCAGGGGGTGTGTGGAAGGGGAAACTCTCCCCCACTATTATCACAAGATTAAGGAAGGGGGTGGGGGAAACATGTTATGGATCCCCACCTAACAAGGGTTTGGGGTAAGCACCCCTGAATCAAAAAATCAAAGAGTCAAACTCCTATTTATAAAAATGCCAATTCCATCAAATTATACTTTTAGGTTTAGGAGTTATCATAATCTCATCTTAATTGCTTAATGCCTCGGGGGCTCTGAATCCCCATGATGCTTCCACTTGGCAGCTCTACAGGATTATGAAAGCTCAAAAATCTTAGCCCAAATGTTTAATGCCTTTGTTGTTTTGATTCCTCAGAATACTTCCACTTGGTAGTTCTACAATATTGTGGAAGCTCGAGAGGCTTAACCCAATGACTTAATGCCTCCAAGACTATGAGTCCTTAAAATAATGCCACTTGATAGCTCTATAGGATTGCAATAGCTCAAAAGGCTTATCCTAAAGTCTTAATGCCTTCAAGGTTCTAAGTCCTTAAAATACCACCACTTGGAAGTTTCACAGGGTTGTGTAAGCTCGACCAAAGGCTTAATGCCTTCAACATTCTAGGTCCATAAAATGCTACCACTTGGTAGCTGCACGGGACTGCAAAAGTTCAGAAGGCTTAGCCTAAAGGATTAATATCTATATTATTTCAAGTCTCCAAAATACTGTCACTTGGTAGTTTCACGAGAATGTGGAAGCTCAAGAGGCTTAGTCTAAAGGATTAATGCTTCTGGTGTTTTGAGTCCTTGAAATATACCACTTGGTAGATCTATGAGACTACAAAAGATTGAGAGGCTTATCCCAAAGGCTTAATGCCTCCAAGGTTCTGAGTCCTTAAAATACTACCACTTGGCAGCTCCATGGAGTTATGAAAACTCGACCAAAGGCTTAATGCCTCCAGCATTCTAGGTCCCCAGAATGCTACCACTTGGTAGGTCTATGAGACTGCAAAAGCTTGAGAGGCTTAACCCAAAGGCTTAATGCCTTTGGTGTTTTGAGTCCTTAGAATACTGCCACTTGGTAGCTCCACAAGACTGTATAAGCTTAAGAGGCTTAGCTCAAAGGCTAAATGCCTTCACGATTTTGAGTCCTTGGAATACTACCACTTGGTAGCTCCATGGGATTGCAGAAGCTCAAAAGGCTTAGCCCAAAGGCTTAATGCCTTTGGGGTTTTGAGTCCCTAAAATACTACCACTTGGTAGCTCCATGGGACTGTAGAAACTTAACCAAAGGCTTAATGTCTCTGGTGTTCTGGGTCCTCATAATACTATCACTTGTAAACTCTGTGGAACTACAAAAGCTCAGGAGGCTTAGCCTAAACTAAAATATTCTTCATTTTACGTGTTTACACATTCACATGATGTAGGCAACGATATAATTATGCATTTTATTAGGTTTTTTTACTCGATTTGATTAGATATTTAGGAATGAATTTATTAAAACTTTTCACATTTTTTAAATTGGTTTTAATTGAATCTTGAAAACATTGTCACTTGTAAAATTATTTATGATATTATATTAGTAGAAAATAATTCACTTAAAATAATAATAAATTAAAAAAAATAGCTTATATAATTCTTATGGTTAAAAGAAATGAAATAAAAACTTTACCCAATAGATTTTATGGGCCTTAGTAATTTGATAAATTTAATGACATTTGGCTTGCCGTTTATAATTATATTCTATAGTTTGCATGGTAATTTGAGTGCAGTTTGCTTGCTAGTTTGAGTGTAATTTCCCTACCACATATTCCTACAAAATATTCCTTCTTGCCTTTTTAGATTGTTGTACATAGTGAAATATTTTTCAAATTTTCACTGAACTTTAATTCTATCATTTGATTGGATAATGAATTTTGTTTTCACATTTTTAAATTGAAATAGACCTATTTTTCCTAAGAAAATAGTCTTGTCCTATCACATCACCCAACTAAAAGGCACAAAAATAACAAACTTTATATTTCATATTTCACAAATTACTTTTATGGATGCATAAACTTTAAAAAGTGTAGTATGCACAATTTTCAATGCATAACTAATAGAAAATATGACCACAATAATACCTCCATAGTAGGTACTAATAACAATTGAGGTGATTTATCAACTAGAGCATTTCTCTTTTCTATAATAAACATGTGTCACATGATTCAAAACAAGACTAGATCAAAATTGAGGAAAGGTTAAAGACAAACCAATAACAAAACAAAGAAAACAACAAATCAAACTAAATCTGTAGACACAAATTAACATTTAAGCTAAAATAATACACTTGTGACCACCTTTTTACACACTTAACTTTGGATCTATCCTAAGACCCTTTTGATCACTTTCAACCACCTTGCACATAAAGGACTCACTCTTATACACTGATTGACGACCCTAGAATGCACATATCCATCATGTTGCCAACCTCAATCATCATTCAAGCCATGCTAGACCCTTAGCACCGATGTTTATCCCCATTGGATAACAATGCCCAATTAGACAATGGTGTCTCATTATGTTATTTAACCCCCCTCTTGTCTTCCCACCATATAATGACTAATTTACAAAATTCAAAGTTATGAAAATGTTGACCTATATCCCTAATAATCCGCAATGTGAAAGAATTTCAAAGGTATGATTATAAACACATTTCAAACCATTTTGCACACAAGAGGCTTCAACACTCAAAAACACCAGAATTCTAATTGCATATTGAGAGAAAATTTCATAGCTCTTTCGATTCTGATTACATACAACTCGAGTAGCCAAGAGATAAAGTTTGAATACATCTTCAAATTCACAAGTCATAATTAAGGCACTTCATCACATCAATATTGTACCAAAATCTATCACTTTGCATCAATTATTCACACACCACCATAACATGGGAGGACTATATGAAGTTTGATCCCACTTCAAAAATTGATATGTGGGCAATTCTAAGTATATGTTGTGTTGAGTTCATGTTCAAATTCAACTGATGACCCCTTTTTCTCCCATTGATTTTGTATTAGTCTTCACATATCAAAGAGCTAGGGTTTTGAAGGAAAAAAATTCATAGAATGGTCCTCAAAACTAATTGGAAGCTCCTACACAGAACATAGAATATACAGACGAATGTAAATAAAACCTAGAAATCTTAAATATTTATTATTTGTTAGACAACACTCACCTCATAGAGTACATGAATGCCTCCCTCTCATGTACGTATTAGGGAATTTTTGTCCAAGTCTCATTTTAGCTACAAATCCAATTTCACATCACGAGACCCAGCCACTCTACCAGTTTTAACTTCTAATTCATCCCTTAACATTGTTTTCCATTTAAGTTAAAGTTTACTATTCCACTTTCTTTCTTTAGTAAGTTCCAATATTTATAAATTTTCAAATCACTGAATGCTTGATATTTATAGTATTATTATTCTTAATTTTGCATAATAATTTGTCACTTAGGGTAATCTACATATTTTTAGGTTTCCTCAAATTTGATAAATCATATTGGTGAACTTGTTTTATTTATCAAATATTACGAACCTTATCTTTCCATTAGGATTTTCTTCTATTTTTTCACTTTCTTCTTAATGCAAATTCTTGTAGTTTCATGTAGATGTTTTCATTTCATACAACACATTTATAATTGCATATCAATCCATAGATGTCTTATTTTATTACACAGATAAAATGTATCTTAAATACCAAACCTAATAATAAACCCCTACCCCACCATCCCCCCTGTGATTCTTATTATTACATGGTTCACTTTGAATCACTGCCAATACTACTAGATGCTAGCGAGCACAATTGGTTTCTTTTATCCCTCCCAATCCATGACCACTAAACTACCTTAGCTACCATCCCGCCTCCACTATTCACCTTAGGCTTATAGTATAACTTTAAGTTCATGTTTTTATCACTAAAATAGTCAAAAATCATGAGAATATAATAAAATCCCATGATACAACATCCTTGATCAGATCAATAATACTACCGCCAAGGTTTCTATTCTAGATTTACTTCAACAATCGAATATGTACAAAGATGATGCAGGGGAATCCTATAAGGACCCCAAATTTGTTTAATTTTTGTCTTAAGATGATCTATTAGGTGTCCAATAGGTTATATAGGTCCTAAGAAGTCCATATGTGGAGTCAAGATAGTCTTAAGGTGCATAGAATTTGAATTCTAGCTTTTCTCGCCAAAAACTCTTTTTTAAAATTTGAGTCTTGTTAAGTCTTGTTTAAGGATTTTTATTTATTTTGTGAAGGTGGAAGGATGTGTAAAACATTTATAAGGGTTTTTATAATTTATGAGGTCCACAAATTTTTATGAATCTAAAAATTCATGGTTCTATATAGTCTATATAGTGTAAATCAAGACAATATGCAATGTAACCAAAGGAAAAAGACCTCTACAAAGGAAAGAAACCAAGAATTAGTTATGCACCTTTCTAGGGGATATAAGAGTCAATTATAAATTGTATATTAATGTTCCATTCAAGGTATAGGAATGAAGGTATTTGACAAGTTTCGTATGAAGGGGAGTTTTGGGATGTTTTGTAACCCCTGTTGAAGGAATTAATATAGACCCTGTTTAGAGGTCATGAATTTTGTTGCTAAATGTATGTGTTTTGATTGATGAAATAATGATATTGATAATTGTTTCCAAGTGTGATTTAAGGATAATGCATGTTGTTTTGAAAAGATACTTGAAGAGATAAAGAAAGGAAGAACCCTTATTTTGCAGATTCCTCATATAGGCCCCTGTTGGGCTAATAAAGATTATTATTTACAATTATTCATGTCTTGTTGATTAAATAAAGAATATGGTAATTGTTTTATAATTTTTTTTAAGGATATATAAGGTTTTTATAGTGCATATTTTCTCTTATATATATGAAAAGGAGAATCCTGATTAAAGAGTGTAGTTACAAACCCTAAACTGAGTCATTGAATCACCTACAGACTGAGCATTATAAGATCATTATAAAAAAAGAATTAAAGACTAGTTCAAGAATGTTCTTGAAGATATAAAGGGTATTATTCAAGGTTAATATCCATAAATAATAAATAAACTCTTTGAATTATAGACATCTCTAAATTAGACTCTATTTATTGTAGTAAATTTTAGAGGTTTAGACTGTGTGTTTGCTATAAGGAAAGACCAATGAACTTTGGATAATTTTCAAGTGATATATAGGGTTGAGATAAGTCATTTGAAATAATTTAAATCTTATTATATTATTTTTTTTCATTCTTAAGTGCATGGTTCTTCCCTATAGGGGTACAGACTTGTATACAACTATTTTTTGCACAGTCAAGAATATCTTGACATGAAAGGCTATGATAATGGATTGAGAGAATGAATATAATCATTTGGGGACTTGATTAAGGTCAATACAAACTTTGTAAAAATTTTATATTATTTTAAAACTTTCAAAAACTTTCACAATCAATGATTTTGTACTCTCAGGCTAATACAAGGTTACACAGATCCTAAACTAGGGTTTCATCTATATCTCCTATTCTAACCATCATAAATTGCCAAAAATTTGCAGACTAATCATATTTGAGGTGCCTAAATTGAATATCAATTTTCTATGGTGCCATATATTTTTTTGTATGTATTTAAGTTGATTAAGGGTGCAAACATGGTAAACATGCCTAATAGGCCTAAACAGTGGCATAACTAGGGTTTAAAGAGTGGACCAAACTTTGAGTTAAGGACTAAGACTTGGTAAAGTGAGAGAATAGATAAAAGTGCATCTGTAAAGGCTATTGGTTTTTAGTTAGAGGTCTAAATATAACCACACTAATATAATTACTCTATAAAAATGGATACAAAGACTGTGAATAGTGTAGATAGAGTTGGAAAAGGGATGAATTAAAACTTGGAAAGTCTTGGTAGAGTTGATGAGTGGGGAGAGAGGGATAAGGAGAACCTTATAATAAAGTAAAAGATAATTCAAACCATAAGTTAATAAAGTGAATCTCAATTTATTGCATGATGAATGTACAAGATAACCCTTAAGAAGTGTTATATCATTGTCCAGGAAGTGCATTTTGAGTGAAGGCTTAGATTGAGATAGTTTTTGGTGTATGATATACATCATTTTGGTATAAGAGAATGGAAATATTCTTATTGGATTGTGAAAAAGATTAACATCATGTGTTTTGAGGTACATCATAAGATAGGGAACCAAGAACAGTGCTCCATGGAGAGAGTTAGCAGAGATGAAGATTTGGTCAAAAACATGGTAGACCAAGTGACACAATTTATTTCCCCATTTGTTGTGAGGATGAAGGCTATTGAGGATGCTCTTAGAGAGAGAGTACAAATAACAATAATAATAGAGAAGAGGAAGATATTAGGTAGTAAGGTCAAGTAGTACCTGTAGCTCCAAGAATTTGAATGAAACCACTAGTGTTTGACAGGGTGCTAAAGCAAACCACTAAGAGAATAGAGGGCTCAGGGGTTATACAAGATAAAGAAGGTCTATAGTGGCTATCTAGTTTGCTGGCTTGCACCAAGATAGAGATATACTTATAAACCAAGTTTTACTAGTACAAATGAGTGCACAAAGTATGCAGTAACCTCTAGTGGATCCAACCACAGTGAAGCAAGTGGATAAAACTATACTATTGGTTACATAAACAATATGAGAGAAATAATACCAAATGAAATTAGATAACCAATGAAATGTAAATATAGAAATTAAGGCACTTTAAGGCCAAATGAAAGACATTTTATGCAAAAAAAAAATTTTGATCAAAGGTTCACGAGCATGCCTATTCTAGATTTGAGTTATCCTTCTAATTCAATACTATTTTTATCTATCAATGCAATGTTCTAGTTTTTAGCAAGAGGGGGAGAGAGTGTTTGAGCAAGTTTTCTAGTGTTTTTTGAACATGTATATCTCTAATTATGCAATGAGAAAGGATTCCAAAGAGAGAAATGGTAATCAACAAAGGAACATTTCAAGCCATGAAAGTATTCTTTAAACATATGTGAATGCAATAAAATTTGGAAACTACTCTAAACAACAAGCAAAATAACTATTTCAATAAAACAATTCAAACCCTAACATATACACTACACAAATAATGGAGTTTCATTTTGCATAGTAAAGTGCCCTCAAATCAAGCTCAAAGATGAAGTGTAGATGTTTTATCAACCAAGAATCCAAGCTAAGAAGCAATGTAGGAGGAAGACCAAACCAAGAGCCAAGAGCAAAGGAGGAGGTGAATTAAGAACCTGCAATGGTGTAAGAGCTCTAACCAAGTGCACAAACTAGGTGCAATGCCAAATGTAAGAGATTAGGATCAAGACAACAAGGAAGCAAGAATAACTGAGAGCAGCAATGGAGTCTCCAAGGAAGACTGTAGTATCATATGTGATTATCTATCTCCAATCAAGCTCAAGAGTGCCAAGAATGAACCAAGAGAGATTCAAGAGGGCATGAGAGTCAAGAGAGGGGAAAATAATCACAAAAGAGATGGAATGAGAAGAGAGTGTGGCTCAAATGAATGAGATAGAGACATATATCCCCTCTCAAATCCACCAAATGACCTAAAAGTAACCATTTTTGGCTGTTTGGGTTTAAATTTGAGCTTTTTACAGCATTTTTCCCAGGCCGTGGGTTAGGCTGAGGCTTTAGTAAAGGAAACATGCAGCCTAGGCCATGGATTTCCTTTATGAAAGTCATGACCTAGGTTAAAATTTTATTGGGGATGGTCAACAAGCTCCTGAGAGGCCTTAAGAGGTCTCTAAGAAGGCATATCTTGTGTGCAAAAGGCCTAATGTGAACTAGGGATATATGGGGGGTAGGGATATGATGCGTGAGAGGTCTAAGTAGTTATTGGATGTCTTAGAGTAGGATTTCTAGGGTTGGTAGTCTGCACATGAGCTGATATATAATCATGAGGAGTAAGGTCATAAGAAGTACGATTATAATACCCTTGTAACAAAGGATAAGTGAGAGAGGAAATGAAGAGGTGGTTCAAGAGAGACCATAAATACAGGTATCAAAAGTTTGAGAATATGGCATGGGAGTAAAACACCATGCATGAGTAGTTAGATCATTTTTAGATGGTAGATTAAGAAGAGAAGAAGGCCCCATGAGTAGTGGACCAAGACAAAGGTTTCAAGGACAATGTTGGTATTGCCATAGAGAGGGACATAAAGCAGTAGAGTGTCCATTGAATATTAGCAGCAATATGCATCAATAGAGTAAAATAGAAGTGAATGAGGAAAGAAGAAAAAAAATAAATGAGTCTTTACTCATGATAAGAATATTATTGTAATAGAGAAAGCAAGTCAAAGAACTAGCCCAAACAAGAAGCTTATTCAAAAGTAGGTGCAAAGCAAAAGGTAAAGTTTATACTTTAGTGATTGATGAAGGAATCATTAATAACATTGTGTCTCTAAAGATGATACATAAATTGGGCTTGAAGAGGATGCCACATCCAAAACCATACAAATTTTCATGGGTTCAAAAGGGACATCAAATCTTGGTAAGTGAGAAAAGTTGGGTTGAATTCCATATAAGAGGATATAAAGATAAAGTATTGTGTGATATTATGCCCATAGATGTTTTTCATTACTGTTAGGAAGACCATGGTAGTTTGATAGGAAAGTTATTCATGATGGTCAATATAATACATACACCATCAAGCAACATGGAGAGATACACATACTTGTCCCATTGAAGGGTGAAGAAGACAAAAGAGATGAGAGAATAATGATGATGGAAATAAAGAAATATTGGAGCAACACCATGGAAAGTTTAGGTTTGGAGAGAAGAAAAGGTAAGATATCTTGAGATGGTTAGTATGGAAGGGTATGAGCCCAAAAATATGGAAATGAGAGAGGATGAACAAGAATGCAAGGTGACAACAGTGGTTATCAAGAGGCATCAAGAGAGTATACATCAAAGAGAAGAAGACATAGCACCTATGAGAGTGCTCAAGAAAGTATATAGATAAAACAAGAAGGGCAGCCAAGCCTATGAGAAATATTATAGAAGACTAATAATAGACATTGCAGCTGAGATGGATGAGTATTGGTTTAGGAAAGACACCAAGCAAAATAAGAAGATGTACAATGAAGTGTCCAAGAGAGAAACACAAGAGAGAGCCATGAAGGCTCCATAATTCATTTTTAATATGTTGTTTCATGATGAAAGTACAGGTAAGAAGCAAACAACCATTAACAAAAGTCTAAAACAAGTCAAGGAAAAAGATAAGAAAGAGATGAATGAACAGCCTAAGATGACTTTGGCAACCAAATAAGTAATGGTAGGTAAACTCAAATGCTTGAAGGAGAGTTTTGAACAAGAAAAGAATGTCAATGTGTTGGGTAATATATAGTAGGCCCATGAAAGATAGTCAAGTGAATTCCAAGATAACCATGTAAGAATGAAAAATTAAGGAGATGGGATAGTGAAAATGGACACACAGTCTTGGCATATGCAAGAGATAGAGAGCAATCATAGTGGTGTTACACAATAGCACACCAAGAATCTACACAAGTATGAGGCATGCAAGGACCAAGAAGATGTAAATAATATGAATTGTGAAGAACAAGAAGCATTGATGGAAGAATAAGAATTAATATTTGTAATATGAGTTGTTCATGGAAATAACAAAAATATGAATCAATTTGCAAAGGAAGAGTGGTATGAACTTGCAAGGTAAGAAGAAGATGATAACAATTATGTTTTTTTTAACAATGTTATTTCATGTGCAGGTATACTATTTAAGAAGATGAGCCAAATAAGGCCTAGATGTGGGGCCCAAGAACATGTTAACATCTATAATAATAAAGTATAATCAGTTACCTTAAGGAAGTTTATTGCAGACAAACAGGAGCATACACCAAGTACATCAACAAGAACCTTTGGCAAATATTTTTTAGCTTGGTAGTATGATGCAGGGGTATCCTATAAGGACCCCAAAGTTGTTTTATTTTTGTCTTAAGATGGTCTATTAGGTGTCCAATAGGTTATATAGGTCCCAATAAGTCCATATGTGGAGTCTAGATAGTCTTAAAGTGCATAAAATTTGAATTCTAGTTTTTCCTGCCAAAAACTCTTTTTGAAAATTTGAATCTTGTTTAAGGATTTTTATGTATTTTATAAAGGTGGAAGGATGTGTCAAACATGTACACGGATTTTTATAATGTAGAATGTCCAATTTTTTTTATGAATCTAAAAATTCATGGTTCTATATAGTCCATATAGTGTAAATCAAGACATTATGCAATGTAACCAAAGGAAAAAGACCTCTATGAAGGAAAGAAACCAAGAATTAGTTATGCCCATTTGTAGAGGATATAGGAGTTAGTTAGTAGTTTTAGATTTATGTTCCATTTGAGGTAGAGGAATGAATGTATTTGACAAGTTTTGTATGAAGGGGAGTTTTGGGATGTTTTGTAACCCTTTTTGAAGGAATTAATACAGACCCTGTTTAGAGGTCATGGATTTTGTTGCTAACTATATGTGTTTTGATTGATGAAAGAATGATATTGATAATTGTTTCCAAGTATGATTTAAGGCCAATGAATTTTAGTTTGAAAAGAGACTTTGAAGAGATAAATAAAGCAAGAAATCCTATTTTGTAGATTCCTCATACATGCCCTTGTTGCGCTGATAAAGATTGTTATTTACAATTGTTCATGTTTTGTTGATTAAATAAAGACTATGGTAATTGTTTTCCAATGTGTTTGAAATATATTTCAAGGTTTTTATAGTTCATATTTTCTCTCAGATATATGAAAAGGAGAATCCTGATTAAAGAGTGTAGTTACAGACCCTAAATTGAGTTGTTGAATCACCTACAAACTAAGTATTGTAAGATCATTATATAAAAATAAATAGAGATTGGTTCAAGAATGCTCCTAAAGATATAAAGGGTCTTATTTTAGGTTGAGATACATAAATAATAAATAAAATCTTTGACTCATAAGTATCTCTAAATTAGACTCTATTTTTTGTAGTAAATTTCAGAGGTTTAAACTGTGTGTTTGCTATAAGGAAAGACCGATGAACTTTGGACCAATTTTCAAGTGCTTTGTAGGGGTCAAGTAATTCATTTGAAAGAATATAAATCTTATTATATTCTTTTTTTTTTCATTTTTAAGTGCATGGATCTTCCCTATAGGGGTATAGACCTGTATACAATTTTTTTTTGCACAGTCAAGAGTATCTTGACATGAAAGGCTATGATAATGGATTGAGATCATGCATCTAATGGTTTGGGACTTTCTAAAGGTTGAGATAGACTTGGGAAAAATTTTAGAGTCTTTTGAAACTTTCAAAAACATTCACAATCAATGATTTTGTACTCTTGGGCTAATACAAGGTTACATAAACCCTAAACTAGGGTTTCATCTATATCTCTTATTCTAACCATCATAAATTACCAAAATTTTATAGACTAATCATCTTTGAGGTGCTTGAACTGAATATCAAGGTTTCATTGTGTTACGAATTTGTTTGTATAGATTTAAGTTGATTAAGGGTGCAAATAGGGTAAACAGTCCTAAAAGGACTAAACAATGGCATAAATGGGGTTTAAAGAGTGGTCCAAACTTTCAGTTAAGGACTAAGACTTAGTAAAATGAGATAATAGGTAAAAGGGTATCTATATAAGATATTGGTTTTTAGTTAGAGGTCTGAATAGAATCACACTCTTAGAATTACTCTATAAAAGGGATATAAAGACTGTGAATAGTGTAGATAGAGTTGGAAAAGGGATGAATTAAAAATTGGAAAGTCTTGGTAGAGTTGATGAGTTGGGAGGGAGGGCTAAGGAGACCCTTATAATCAATTATAATACAATTGAAACTATAAGGCCATTAAGTGAATCTCAATTTCTTTCATGATGAATGTACAAGATAACCCTTAAGAAGAAGTGGTAAATCATTGTCCAAGAAGTGCATTTTGAGTGAAGGCTTAGATTGAGATAGTTTTTGGTGTATGATCTACATCAAAAGACATGTTGCATGCAATGTCATGTGACATACTTGTACCTATAAATTTTGAACCTAATTATGTTGCCTTTATCATCAATACTTTATGATGGATGAAAGAGTATTTATTTCAATAAAGAATATTTACCACCAAAACACATCATTAATTAACATTTGCCATTATATATTTATCTAATAATTGATGATATAGGTGTTAGATGGGTTTTAGTGGATAATGGATCGAGGTTAAATATTAATAATATTTATTTTCTTAGACTTTTCAACACACATGCCAAGAACCTCGACTATTCCGATATGAACATCAAAGGTTTTGAAAATATCCCTTACAAGGTATTGGGTTAAATAACACCGAATCTCACATTGGGAGCTAAAACTATTACTACCACATGTCTAGTCATGCTCAATGATCTTAATTAAAATATTTTTCTTGGAAGGCCATGGATTCATGATATGCAAGTTGTACCATCTACTTTGCATGCTTGTTTAAAGTTCAGTTACTATATATATATATATATATATATATATATATATATATATATATATATATATATATATATATATATATGTCTTATGGATCATGATCCATTCAAATATTATCCGGTTATTAAATCTAGATAAAATTATGTCCCTCATATTTATACATAGGCACTAGTATAACCTATTATTTAGATCTTAGACATGATTTCTATAAATGATAGACAATATGATTTTGGACTGAAATGTTTACAAAAAATGGGTTATAAAAGACATGGTCTGGGAAAGCACGAATAACACATTATTTACCCTATAAGGCACCTACTCAATAAGGTAAATAAGGCCTTTGATACGTTGATAATTTTTAGGACTTCAAAACATCTACATCTACCAAATAACATATATATTGTTGCAAATATATACAATTGAACAACTTAGTCAATCATGTATCTACACTATTAGTGGTATATCTAAGATTCATTGGTGATACTGTTTCATTAGACATTATAACATTAGATGAATTCTCTAATGACAAGTCTTTACTAGATCATTTATGAGCATATGAGGATCTACCTTCCTTCTATTATAAGAATACCTCTCCTAATTTTATAAGTGATCATGCATATTTTGGAGATATTGATGATACATAGGATGATGTCCCAGTCGATGGATTTGACACATTCTTACCACACCTTACACCAAAGATAGGTCCACCCTTATCAATGAAGAAAAAAATGAATTTAACTATGAGACATATGTAGATCCACAAATAATACTTCTGGCTACAACACTAAAAAGTGAAGAGAACAAATACATAAGATAAGGAATTACATTATTTTCTTGACATATTTGCTTGGGCATATTCTTATATGCTAGGCATTGATCCATCAATTTTATTACATCAGATCACACTCTACCCAGATGCCAAACCACTTAAGCATAAAATCTAAAATATGCATTTCTAGTTAAACAAGAGATTCAAAGGCTACTTGATGCAAGTTTTATTCAACCTATAGATTTACCTTGAATGGGTGTCTAATATTGTTCCTGTGGTTAAGCCTAACATATAAATATGATGTTGTTTAGTTTCTAGAGGTTTAAACAAGGCTTTCCCTAAAGATGATTTTCCCTATCCAATATCAACATGATTGTAGACTCCACCATTGGATTTGAGATGTTATCATTTACAGATGGGTTTTCCAATTACAATCAAATTAAAATTGTCGAGGAAGACTAAGAAAAAACATCCTTCATTACACCATGGGGCACCTTTTGTTACATAGTGATGCCTTTCAGATTGAAAAACACAAGAGATACATATCAATGAGCCATGACACATATATTCCATGACCTCATTCACAAGACAATCAAGAATTGTGTGGATGATTTACTAGCCAAATATAAACAAAGACAAGATCATGTAATTACTTTATGCTAGATATTTAAGTGATTATGACAGTATAAGGTATGACTAAATCCAAATAAATGTGTCTTTTATGTCACATCAAGAAAATTATTAAGATTTAGAGGTTTATCTAAAAGAGTAAAAGCTATCATTGATATGCCTCCTTTTAAGGATTGAAGATGATCTAATCTCTACAAGGTAAAATTTAGGCAATTTGATGTTTCATAGCATAGTTAGCAAATAAAACACAACACTTCACAAAATTAATCAAAAAGATATAAAATTCAAATGGAATAGAAAGTGTCAAGATATTTTTAAGGCAATCAAGTAATACTTTTTGAATCCATCAATTTTTTTTCCACTGATACCACACATACCACTTATCTTATACATTTCCACCACAGATCACATGCTGGGCACTTTACTAGCATAATATGATGATGATCACAGAGAGAGCTATTTAATATATCAATCACACACTTGTAGACTATGCACACAAATATACTACAATGGAAAAATTATGGTTGGCTCTTGTATTCACCACATAAAAACTTCAACACTATATGATAAATAATGAGACTCAAGTTTTTACCAAAGTTGATCCATTTAAATTTCTCTTATCAAAACCTCATTTATCAGGACATATAGCCAAATGTGTAATGTTACTCATAGAATTATATTTAAATATCATACTTAAAAATTCATTCAAAGGTCATGTTATTGTAGACCAATTAGCTGCCACTCCAGTACATGATACAAAACCTATTAGAGATACCTTCAGAGATGATTTCACAACATATAATATTATGAAGGATACATGGATGATGTTTTTTGATGGTTCAAGATGCACATTAGGTTCTGGTGCATGCATTGTTCTTATCACTCTATAGAGACAACTTATGCCATTTGCATATAGATTGGGTTTCTCATGCACAAATAATATCATAAAATATGAGGCACTTATACTAGGCTTATATGCAACACATGCTCTCTAAATCAAATCCATTAAGATATACGAGGATTTGTAGTTAGTTTTTAATCAACTTATATATGTTTATAAAAAAAGGAAGGCAAGTTAGTCCCATATATAAATATGGTAGAATGTCTAAGTACACATTTTGAAAAAATTTCAATTGATAATATTCCACGAAAGGATAATTGTCATGTGTATGTAATGTCTAGTACCGCATCATTAATCCCAAATGACATCAATGATGATCAATATATATTCACCATAAAAAAATTAAAAACATTATCAGTATCAAATGAAAACATCATAGATTTATCAGCCTCGGCAACCACATGTAGTGAAAAAGCCTCAGAGTGGTTCATATATATCCATAACTTTTTGAATAAATCAATCACAATGAATAATTTACCCAAAAATGACAATATTAATTTATAGATAATGCCTTCTATTATGTGATCATCAATGGTGATTTGTTCCAATGATCATTTGAGGGGCACTTTAATATATAAGCATTGATGAGGCCAAGCTATCCATATGATAAGTATATGGCAACAAATGTGGTCACTTTATTAGAAAAACAATGTCACATAAATTACTTCACCAAGGGTACTATTGGCCTACCATAGAACATTAATGTCATTAATATGCCAAACTATGTGAGAGGTTCCAATGACATAGTAATTTCCACCATGTTCCTTCACATGAGTTATGACCTATCATTTCACCTTGAACATTCACACTATGGGGGTTCAATTTAATCAATAAAATAAATATAGAATCAATAGGTGGACATAAATTAGTTATTATAAATACAAATATTTGACTAAATGGGTGGAAGCTATTTACCTACAATCAACAACATGAGAGGACATATGTCTATTTTTTATGACACATCATTTCTTGTTTTGGTCTTCCTTCAGCTATAGTCATAGATAATGGCTCATCTTTAAAAAATAAAACCGTTAAGAAGTTTTGTATTAAGTATAAGTTTTGACACATTTTATACTCCTTACTATCCCCACAAAAAAAAGTTATCAATGAAACTATCAATAATATCCTGAGTAAAACAATTACTAAATTTGGTGATGATAATTAGTCTATGCACTATGGGCCTATCACATAAGCATCCACACACCCACTGGGGCTACTCCATACTCATTGATTTATGGAACTGAGATATTTATTCCACTTGAACTAGAAATTTCACAGTTATGAGTATCTCTTAAAGGGCTTGTTATAACCAAGTTTTTCACCCTTAGAGAAGGTTATTCATACCTCTCTAAATTTGGTTAAACATGGGATCACCCCTAGACCTATGGGTTGTTTATAGTAGGGGTAAACCTCTAAGTTGAAGGGATAGCTTCCTTTATGAATCACGTAGGCTCACTTTCACTACTCTATCACTTTATTGCTTGGAAAAAGGAAGAAATAACTGAAATAAATTTAACTAGAGTGGTGATGCTCCAAACTTTGTTGACCACTACCACACATTGCATAATACACTAAGACCTACAAGACAACAGGAACATACACATATTATAATGAACCTATTGCATCAATGCTTTATATAAGGGTAAGGCATTGTGAGGCTAAGAGAGAAGAATAGTTCCACTTAAAAACCCACAATGGACCCCTTATGACACCAAGTACAACCTGCAATAGAGAAGTAACCACATAGGTAAGATAAATAGGACATAAATAAGGTGATGTAAATCTACACTTGATAATATCAACCATTTAGAGATTTATCACTACATGTAATCATAAAATGAGGTAAACATTAGCTATTTTATTGATCAGAGGTAGAACAAATGAGCATGGCTTTGTCATACCCAGATGGAGGATACATTTCAAGCCAAAAGTAGTTATTTATATAGAGAAAGTGAAGGAGAAGTGAAGAAGAGTGTAGGAGAGAGAGAGAGAGTAGACAAGTGTCATGTAAGTTAAAAACAAGATAAAAGTTAAGAAACTATCATTAAAATTTTCAAAATCTGTGTGTTGATCCTCTTTAGATGCTTCAACTCTCCAAGTGGCGTGGGAGGTTGAAATGCATGCTTGACACCTTGACTAGCTTTTTGAAACTCACCTTATTTAAATATTGAAGGAAAAGTGGCCTTATTGGTGGCCAGATTTTTTTATATTTCATTTTTATCTAATATTGACACATCTCATCTGACCCTAATAGGTTCTCTGTGACATATCACCTCTTTCTCTTGCAAGGTGTCTGGAGGGCTTTTCATCTCCTTAGGCCTATTTTGCACACAAGTATCAAAACTTAGTTTTAATTAGTACATCTCATCCAAAATTCATGTATGGAATATTTACATCATATTGGACCTAAAAAAATCTATTTTGAGGCCTCAAACTAGCCCCAACAGGTTGCTCTCTACCGAAAGCACCAATTACGTCTCATTCTTTGTAGCTTTTTTTTCCTATTTTTCTCCTTGTGTAGGATTTTTACAAATTATATTGATAAAATAAAAGCATATTATAGGACACTCTATCCTTTTACAATTCCATGTCAAATTTCATGATATGAATCCAAGTGGAAGTCTATGTTTTCTACCTCTCTCTTTCACCAATTAGGCCTAACTAGGCCTCTAGGTCTAGAAAGTGGATTTGGATTTAAACTCCCCCCAAAATTGTAAAACATATGGAAAGTGTTTGATTAAATTTAACCATGCCAAGACAAAACTCTATGTCAAGTTTGGCCTTTTAGAACATTGTGCTTATAGCCAAACCATGAAATGGCCAAAAATAAGCCCTTTAACAAGCCTATTTGGATTGCCTTGAAAAATAGAGTTTGTTTGGTCACTTACAGGGGTTATTAAGCAAATTTATTGATTTTAATAGATTAAATATGTCCTATATGACCTCCTATAATGATTGGAAATCTCTCCCCTTCTTAGAACACTTAAAAAACATGATAAACATGTAAAAAATAGGGAATTGTGGGTATTTCATATGATAGTTTGTAAAAGTGAAGTACATGTACATAATCTCCTTGGATTCATTGAAAACATATAAGATGTTTTAGGAGAAAAATGTTTCATTAGGTGTGCTTTATAATTCCATCTTTACAAACTGGTCATTATATCCCTCCTAGGTAGCTTGAAAGTACTTTAAACTCTTAGTGATGATTCATAAAGTTGGAAATATGAATCCTCTAACCAATTTCACAAAACATAATTAAATTAGGGTGGATAACTTCCCCTAGGATCTCAGGGTCCCATGCAACATGTGTAATCTTTACCAAGCAAATCAAGATGACCTATCGATTGGAAATAAGCATTCTAAGAGAGGTGCACAAGTTTAGGGTTTGTAGTTGGTTATCCTAAGTTGATTTTGTTCTCAAATAACCTCATAAAGGTATTTAATATCCCTATAAACACTTTCAAATTATTTTACAACCACCCTCCTTCAACAAGTCTCTTTGTACTCTTATCAACCTATGCCTAGGGTTCTTATGTTGGTTTCCCAATAATACCCTAAGATGCATATTTCACCTTTTCTATTTATACTAGGGTATATGAATAATGGAGTGTTCATTAATTTTTCTTCACTTTATCCTCAAGGTTATTCAAGTCCATCTCAACCTAACTCACCTTACTATCTCTTAACTATATGCCCATATGGGTTTGTGCATACACAACTAGCCTTGTTAAGATTGAACAGAGTTGTCATGATTGTAATTGTTTCACTTTCATATGTCTAATCATATTGAAAATGTTTAAATGTGTTTTATCACCATCTTCAAATAATTTACATGGTCTCAAATTCAAACTATCACTACCATCTCTTCAAACTATCTACAAGCCTGTGTAAACTTGAATATGCATTTAGGATTGTTTGAGCGCTCAAAGTAAGGTATGACTATATGGTGTTTTAATTTTAAGGTTTGATGAAACTAAATTAATCATCATAAAATAACATCCTTTCACCTTAAAATCTAATATAGTCCCTCAAACAAGCAAACCCAGACCTCCAAGAATAGGCGGGCTGTAGGTCCTTATTAGACTGAATATGTAGGGTTTGAGGTTTTCATTATTCTACTTATATCTGAGAGTTCTAATGGAATATAGTAAATAATTTTAAAATCATATATTAACCTTAACATCTCCTTAATTCTCTTTAAACTCTTCATACAAGTAAGAAAATCCCTTCTTGGTTGGGTAGGCAGACTTGTATTATCAAGGACTGTGTGTTAGCTTCTCAGGCTTCTTTTGTCATTCTTCAAACTCTTGATTAGAACCTTAGTGGATTCAATGTCTTGAGTATTTATATATAATATATAAATTTAATCAAGCATCAATTATACTTTAGTCATCATTATCACTGTCTTGACATACTTTGAATCACTTGAATAATCTTATAGGTCTTTAATTGCCTATGCACATGCATTTGGCATTGTGACTACCAACTTAGGGGTATTCTAAGAGCCTTGTTTAATATTTAAACCTTATAAAACCTTGATAAATCTATTAATTATTTGAGAATTCCTTTAAATGTCTTAAAACTTAGTGTTTCATCACAAACTCTGTCTCAAGACACCCTTCACTCTTGGCTGACTATAGGTGTTATTTTGAGCATTTGACTATATATGACTGTCTAGAACTTCAAGACATATTCAATCCTTATCTATAGATCAGTCATATTGTAGATGTCTCAAAACACTTATCAAAACTTAAACCTCTGAATTTCCATTAAACATCATTATCTTAGACCAAATTCAAGCTATGTCGCTGTAGGTGTTGTTTTTGGCAGACTTGATTGTGAATTAGGATTTTAGGTCTCTATGATCAAACCTCAAACCTATTCATGAATTTTATATAAGATGAGGATATTAAAAATTATATCTCACTATATTTAAGTTTCAAATCTTGCCTTACTTCACTGTTTAAGACCAATTCCAAGCTTGATGATAGGTGCTTTTTTGGAGGAGTCATGACTGTGTATATAGCTAAGTTTAGGCCTAGATATTCAATCATGACAATTATCACAATGATCATTAATAATCAAGAGAGGTATATATTTATTCATTGAAAACTCCATTAGCATTCTCAAAACGTCTTCAACTCTTATATTCACTATTTCTCTTCATACATTCCTTTAGGTCTCTCTTTGGAGTTTGGCTATCTTCTCTTGAATTAGGCCTTTCTCACTTTTTCATTGGTATATTACAGTGACAACATCATTATCAAGATTTAAATTTCACTTCATTACCAAGATTATAACATCTCAAATAAGTTCACAGCCTTTGTATTTTCCAATTTTGCCTATAGTCTTGTAGATGACTATCAAGAATCTTGTGTGTTTGAAATGTTGAAAGATGCAAGTATGACTATAAATGACTGAATACCATTGAAACTATTGTATCAACACATCATACATTAAGGAAAACTTTCAAACTCCTAAAAATTCACATTCAAATACTCAAAATACTTCGTTATACAAAAACACATAAAAAATAGTCCAAGGTGGTAAATGGAGATATGACTGTCTCTTCAAACCTATACCTTCATGGAAAGCTTAAAAAAAACTTTAGGAGGTTTGAGAGGATTGTATAAGACTCATATAAACTTTATTATTTATATAATAATCCACCATTCTCCTTGGAAAGCTCAAGAAAGACCCCTTTATGATTGACTAGTAGATTTTAGACCCTTAACTTCTTATTGTTCATAGAGATAAGGATATGAATCTGAGTACCAATGAGAAAAGTTTGAATCTAACCAAGACTAAAATAAATTACCAAAGTTTTAGGCTCCCACCTTTTCTCACATGGCCATACCATCTAATTCAATTTGTCTATATGAGATTTTGAAGGGAGCATTTGAGGAGAGAAGTGAGTTTCTACAACTTTTGGATCTGCAACTTACTTCCAAGATTTTTAATGACCTAAAAGAGATTAAAGGACACATTTTCAATGTTTTCACTTGCAAGTAGCTTCCACAAGTCTGTACAACTTCTCTTAAATCCACAAACTAGTATTGAAGTGCAAGGATCTAACTTTATTTGATGAGTTGATAGGTGTGGTAGTTGAGTAGCTACTCTAATCTATTTTTAAGGTGTATTGTATGGATTTTTAAGTTATGGAATTTTGATAAACACAAATATTAGCCAAAATCACCCGTTATATACATTTTTAACACCCTCAAGTTAGCAAATGGTCTTGAAACTTTAAAAAACTTCATGAAACATTGTGAAAATGTGTTTGACACATGAAATGACATTAATAAACCCCTAATAACCTATGACACACCTTAAACATGAATTATTTCCTCATGACACCCCTATATCACTATGTGACCAACATATGACTTTACCTTAATCTTTCCAAATTTACCTTAATAAATGCTAATAAGGTATTTTGGACTCAACTAAATCTCTTAAATCATTTGAGGTTCAAGAATTTGACTATAGGGATACTATTTTTACCTAAGGTTCAAAATTGGATGATAAACTAGTGACTCATAGGGGTAACATGTCTGCTATGCTGACTAGACTGGGAGTTTTTTCCTTCCATTATGTTATAGATTCAATTGTACTCTGAGACAAAAAGATCAGACCTTGACACTTGACCAACAAGACAACTTGATTACCTCAACAACACAAAATGAAGACACACACACAAAAGCAAAGAAAGGAACACACACACATGTGCTAACTAAACACTTAGGGAACACAATAAGAACTTAAGCAAACTAGACTATATACAAATTACCCTAAAGCAAAATTTCTCCTCTTAGATCAAAAGGGAAGCTTGCACCATATTTTACTCTATGAGATGAATGAGTTCATGAAGCAAGTTACCTTTTGAGCTTTGGTTTTGATGTCTTCAAATCCTTCATGATTTCTAATCTCTTTGACATGATCTCAAGTGAAGCAATGATAGCTACAAACATGTCATCTATGAAGGTGAACTCTTCTTGCACTTCAACAACCCTCTCATGGTACTCTTTAGCTGTAACTTAACTCAATTATGCTTCATCAAAACATGTTTATTTGACCTCAATGACATATTAAATAACATCAAATTTCTTATGAACTTAAAAATTATCAATCTCTTCAAAAAGATTTGAATACTTAGCCCCATCTTCATCATTGTCCTCAACTTGAATAATAGGAAGTGTCAGTTTTTGAAAGGCCTTAAATTCTTCACATATCTCATTGAATATTTTCCATAAGTCCTATTTCTCCATGGAGTAACTAGAGGCTTATTCTTCTATTGTATTTTTAGATTCAAGATCTTTCTCATACACATGAGTCTCACCCAACTCAATTTATATGATGGCCTTCTAAAGCACCTCCTCTCTCATGTCTAAATCAAACTCTTTGTGGAAAACTGCAACATGATCTAGATTTTCTCTTTCTTCACTCAATAAGTTTGAGTTGTGCTTGTATTCACCAAGGGGAGTAATTATAATGAACTCTTCATCATATACACTTGAGTCATCTTCTTGATCAACTGCAACTTGATATTGTTCTTCCTTACTAATATCCCATAGGATGGGTTCTCCTTCAAGAAGGGATGAGCTGGGAGGGTGATGAACAAAATCATGGGTTGGAGAAGGAGTATGAGGTGTGGTGGATGTTTCATGAATGGGCATGGGGATGGAAGGAGTACTATTGAAATTTGGGGATTTGGAAATGGGATATTTTTGAAGGGAAATCATGTTCAATTGGGCTATAAACATTTCATTTTCTTTAAAAATCACCTCACCTTTATCATAGCCTTCTTGAGGATCTTCAACAGATGCAAATTTATCTTCCATCTTCTCAACTAAGGCCTCTTTTTTACATTGAAAATCTTCTTGGATAGACTTTTAATATGGACAAGATATAGGTTCTTGGGGAGAAGGCCATGGGGATTGAACAAACATAAGGTTTTATTTCTTGACATCAACTTCCTGGTGCTCACTCTCTTCATCTTTCTTTCCCAAAGACTTTATTACTTGGTTCTAAGTTAAAACTTTGAAGCTAGTAGGATCTTTTGAGTATTGGATTGGTTCTCTTAGAGGATCCTCTTGAGGATAGTGAATGGTTTCATAAGGATAATAAGAAAAATGATATGGAACATAAAAGGACTCTTGAGGAGGGATAGGTAAATCTTGAGGAAGGTTGCTTCCAAGAAGCTACCTCTTAAGAGCTTGGACTTATTCTTCAAGAGTCTTAATCACATATTATTCTTCATGATAACATTCTTCATAGGCTTATTCATCAGGCTTCTGAATAACATTATGATCATGAGGAGAAGGAATAGGCTGATCATAGGGCTACCATGGCTCATAGGGCTGATAAAAATCTTGATAGGGGTGTTGAGGAAAATAGTATGGGTCATGACAAGGTTAATAGGGAGGTATATAGTATGAACTATCATTATATCCATCCATACTAACGTCATTAGTCAAATGAAACATAATTTTTTTAGACAATTCTTTTATAATAAGTACTTGGGCTACTTATAACCAATTAATTACATTTAGAGTCACTATTGGTGTTTACTTGAATGCCTCCAAAGGCTAATGGGAGGAAGAACAAACCATAATTTCTTCCACTCTTTTGAACCTTAACTCATACTAGGTGTGCCATAACTGTTATAACCAAAATTTTCACCCTTAGAGAAGGTTGCTTAGACCTCTCCATATTTGGTTAAACATGGGATTACCCCTAGACCTGTGGGTTATCTATAGTAGGGTTAAACCTTTAGGTTGAATGGATAGCTTCCCTTGATGAATCACTTAGGCTCACTTTCACTACTCTATCACTTGCTTGCTTAGAAAAGGGAAGAAATAATTGAAATAGACCTAATTATAGTGGTGATGCACAAATTTTTTTGACCAATACCACACATTACATAATATACTAAGACCTACAAGACAACATGAACATACACACATATTATAATGAACCTATTACATCAATGCTTTGTAGAAGGGTAAGGCATTGCAAGGTTGAGAGAGAAGAATAGTTCCACTTAAAAACCCATAATAGACCCTTCATGACACCAACTACAACCTGCAATAGAGAAGTAACCACATGAGGTAAGATAAATAGGACACAAACAAGTTGATGTACATCTACACTTGATAAGATCAAACATCTAGAGATTTATCACTACATGTAGTCATAGAATGAGGTAAAAATTAGATGTTTTATTAATTAGAGGTATAATAAATGAGCAGGGATTTGCCATTCCCAGGTGGAGGATACATTTCAATCCAAATGTAGTTGGTTATATAGAGAAAGTGAAGGAGAAGAGAAGAATAATATAGGAGAGAGAGTATAGACAAGTGTCATGTAAGTTAAAAATAAGAGAGGAGTTAGGAAAATATCATAACAAAATTCAAAACCATGTGTTTCTCCTCTTCAGATGCTCCAGCTCTCTAAGTGGCGTGGGAGGTTGAAATGCATGCTTGAGACCTTGACTAGCTTCTTAAAACTCTACTTCTTCTTGACATGTTGAAGGAAAAATGGTCTTATTTATGGTCATATTAGTTTTTAATACATGTTTTATATGATATTTACACCTTTCATCTAACCCCAATAGGTTCTCCTTGACACATCGTCTCTTCCTCTTGCAAGTTGTCTAGAGGGCTCTTCATCTCCTTAGGCCTATTTTACACACAAGTATCAAAATTGAGTTTCAGTTACTATATCTCATAAAAAATTAATGTATGGCCTATTGACATAATATTGGACCTAAAAAAATCCATTTTGAGGCCTCAAACTAGCCCCAACAAGTCGTTCTCTACCAAAAGCATGAGTTAGGCCTCATTCCTTGTAGCCCTTTTCCCTATTTTTCTCCTTATGTGGGAGTTTTAAGGATTATATTAATAAAATAAATGAATATTATAGGACCCTATATCTTTTTATAGTTTCATGTCAAATTTAATGAGATGAATCTAAGTGGAAGTCTACTTTTTCTACCTATCTCTTCTGCCAATTAAGCCTATAAATTAGATTTTGGATCTAAACTCCTCCTACACTTTTGAAAACTATGAGAAGTGTGTGATTAAATTTACCATGAAAAAACCAACTTACATGTCAATTTTGGGCTCTTAGAACATTGTGCTTATAACCAAACCATGAAATGGTAAAAGCAAGCCCTTCAACAACCCTGTTTGGAATGCCTTGCAAAATGGAGTTTTTTTGGTCACTTTCAGGGGTTACCTTGAAAATTTATTAATTTGAGGAGATTAAATAAGTCCCATATAACCTCATCCAATTATTGGAAATTTTTCCCCTTCTCAAAATATCTGAACACAAAAACATGCAAAAACATGGTATTCTAGGTAGTTAATACAATATTCCATACAAGTGAATAACCTAATTGGAGTCCTAGACAATATAAAATAGGTTTTAAGAGAAAAAATGTCATTAAGTGTGATTGATAAGTCCATCTCTACAAACTAGTCATTATAGCCCTCCTAGGTAACCTAAAATTACTTTGAAGTCTCAGCGATGATTGATAAAGTTGGACATATGAACCCTCTAAAAAATTTCACAAAATAAAATTAAATCAGGGTATCTAACTTCCCCTAGGATCTCAAGGTCCCATGAAGCATGTGTGATCCGTACCAAGAAAAAAAAGATGGCCTTTCATCTAGAAATAAGCATTCTAAGAGAGGTGAGCAATGTTTAGGTCTATATATGGTTCTCCTGAGTTGATTTTGGTCTCCAATGACCTCATAAATGTCTGTAATATCCATATCAACACTTTTCAATGATTTTACAACCACCCTCATTCATTAAGTCTCTTTTTACTCTTATTAACCAATGCCTAGGGCTCTTGTGTTGGTTTGCCAATTATACCCTAAGCTACTTGTTTCACCTTTTCTATTTCTACCAAGGTCTATGTCTCATGGATTATTTGATAATTTTTCTTCACTATATCCTCAAGATTCTCCAAGTCTATCTCAACCTAATTCACTTGACTGTCTCTTAACTATCTGCCCATATGGGCCTATGCACACACATAATTAGCCTTGTTAAGAATAAATAGAGTTATCATGGATGTACTTATGTCACTTTTAGATGTCTAATCATATTGAGATGTTTGAACGTGTTTTATCACCATATTCAAATATTTTCCATGGTCTCAACTTGAAACTATCACTACCATCTCTTCAAACTATCTATAGGCCTATATAAGCTTGAATATGCATTTAAGATTGTTTGAGGGCTCAGAACAAGGTATGAATGTATGGTGTTAGAATTTAAAGGTTTGATGAAAATACATTCATCATCATAAAATCACATACTTTCACCTTCAAATATAATACAGTCCCTCAAAACATAAACCTTGAAGAATAGATAGGATGTAGGTCCTTATTGGATGAAATATGCAGGGTCTACTCATATCTGAGAGTTTTGATGGAATATAGTAAATAATTTTAAAAAACTCTATTCCCATAAATATCTCCTTAAACCTCCTTAAAATATTCATAAAAGTAATAAAATCACTTCTTGGTTGGGTAGGCAGACCTGCATTATCAAGGACTATGTGTTAGCTTCTTAGGCTTCTATTATCATTCTTCAAACTCTTGATTAAAACCTCAGTGGCATTAATATCTTAAGGATTTATAGATATTATATAAATTTAATCAAGAATAAATTTTCTTTTAGTCATCATTGTCATTGTCTTGAGAGACTTTGAATCACTTGAACAATCTTATAGGTCTCTAATTTCATGTGCACATGCATTTGGCATTGTGACTAGAAACTTAGGGGTATTCGAAGAGATTTGTTTAATATTTAAACCTTATAAACTCTTTATAAATTCATTAATTATTTGAGACTTCCTTAAAATGTCTTAAAACTCAGTGTTTCATCACAAACTCTATCTCAAGACACCCTTACTCTTTGTTGACTGTAGGTGTTATTTTGAGCATTTGACTATATATGATTATCTAGACCTTCAAGACCAATACTTAATCATTCTCTATAGCTCAGTCATATTGTAGAAGTATCAAAACACTTATCAAAACTTGAACCTCTAAATTTTCATTAGACATCACTGTCTCAAACCAAATTCAAGCTATATGGTTGTAGGTGTTGTTTTTGATAGACTTGATTGTGCATAAGGCTTCTAGGTCTCCATGATCAAACCTCAAACTTGTTCATGAATTTGATCTAAGATGAGGATATTACCAAGTCTATCTCACTATCTTGAAGTTTCAAATCTTGCCTTACATCATTGTTTAAGACCAATTCCAAGATTGACTATAGGTGCTTATTTGGAGGAGTCCTGACTATGTATATAGCTGAGTTTAAGCCTGGATCTTTAATCATGACATCTATCACAGTGATTAGTCCTCATCAAGGGAGGTATCTATTTCTTCATTAAAAACTCCATTATCATTCTCAAAACCTCTTCAACTCTTGTATTCACTATTTCTCTTCATACTATCCTTTACGTCTCTCTTTAGAGTTTGGATGTCTACTCTTGAATTAGGCCTTTGTCACTTTATCATTGGTATATTATGGTGGCCACATCATTATCAAAAGTTCAATTTCAATACATTACCAATATTATAACATCTCAAATATGTTTACAACATCTGTATTTTCCACTTCCACCTACATTCCTATAAGTGACTATCAAAAATCTTGTGTGTTTGAAACATTGAAAGATGCAAGTATGACTATCAATGACTGAAGACCATTGCCACCATTGGATAAACACATCATACATGAAGGATAAATTTCAAACTCCTAGAAATTCACATTCAAATACTCAAAACACTTTTCTATACATAAACACATAGAAAAAATAGTCCAAGTTGGTGAATGGAGATATGATTGTCTCTTCAAACCTATACATTCATGGAAAACTTGAAATAAAATTCAAGAGGCTTGAGAGGATTGCTGAAGACTCATACAAAATTTATTATTCAGAAAATATTCCACCATTCTACTTGGAAAGCTCAAGAAAGAACCCTATCATTGTTGACTAGTAAATTTTAGACCTTTAACTTCTTAGCGATTGTTCATAGAGCTAAGGAGATGAATCTAAGAACCATTGCCCAAAGTTTTAGGATCTCAACTTCTCTCTTTTGGTAGTACCATCTAATTCAATTTTGTCTATGTGAGCTTGTGAAGGAAGAGATGGAGGAGGAAAGTGATTTTATGCAACTTTTGGATCTGCAACTTCCTTCCAAGCTTTGTTCTAAATTTTAGGAGATGAAAGGACACATATGCAATGTTTTCACTTGTAATTAGCTTCCATAAGTATGTACAACATATCTTAACTCCCTAAACTAGCATTGAAGTGGAATAATCTAACTTTATATGACAAGTTAATAGGTGTGGTAGTTGACTAACTTCTTCAAGCTCTTTGAAAGGTGTCTTTTACAGATTTTGAAGTTAGGGAACTTTGAAAAACACAAATATTAGCCAAAATCACCCTTTATATGAATTTTTAACACCCTCAAGTTAGAAAATGGTCTTCAAACTTTACAAAACTTCATGAAACATTTTAAAAAGGTTTTTGACACTTGAAATGACATTAATCAAACTATAATAACCTATGATACACCTTGACCATGACTTATTTACTCATGACACCCTTAGATCACTATGTGACCAACTTATGAATTTACCTTAATATTTATAGATTCACCTTAATAAATGCTAATAAAATAATTTATACTCAACTAGACCTCCTAAATCACCTAAGGTTCAATAATTTTACTATAGGGATACTATTTTGACCTATGGGTCAAAATAAGATAACATGGCTCATTATAGATTAACTATATAGATAAAAAAATGCCGACATGAGTTAGAACAGTTGGATCATATGTGCATACAAGCAATCAAACATATTTGACTATATTAAAAACACATTTAGAAAGCTTACAACAAATAGATTCAAAATAGAGAATTTGAGGTGGATGATTTGGTTTTCAAGGACAATCTGAGAAATACCAATGCAAAATAGGAAACAACATGAAATTTCAAGCCCAATTGGCTTGGACCATATGTAATTACAGAAAATATCAACCCAAAAGTTTATTGTCTAACCTCACTCAAAGGAAAAATAGTTAATAACCCTATAGACAATATGTATTTATGACAGTTTTATGTTTAAACATCTTATAATTTAACAAACACTTCATTTTATTTGTACATATTCTCTACATATATATGCAAAAATACCAAAACAGTAAAATATTCTAAAAAATACTAAAATCAAAACCTATGTATGCTTAAATGTACTTTGTCATACATCAATTTATTTGTGAAAAATTATTTGATACTTGTTTTAGCCAATTTTATATCATATATGCTTCACCAGTGTAAATGAGTGATTGCAGATTACATAGAACACCATTTCTAGACTTGATTATAGGTAATATGAATTTTATACATTCAACAATTGAAATCAGACAAGAACACCCTATTGGACAAGAGTGATGTACTCTAGTGACATCACCCTATTTTTGTACCTATAGACATCCAATTCCTAACACCATTTGTGTTAAAATTGTCAATCTTACTCAAATTGAACTCAAATGCCCAATTTAGCTCAAAATCACTAAAAATGTGCTAATTTTTTTTGAATTTATCCTATACAAGTGCCTATTTAGGCCAATGTATCCCTAAATGGGGTAATGTATTTTATGTGATTCCTAACTTTGATTGATTCATTTTGAGTCAAAATGATGATTTTGCTTTTTGTGCTTTGGATCACTCTATTCTTCTAATTTGTTAGTATACATCACATACCTTTGTTATTTTGTGTTGGCAACATCTTAAATGGGAATACGGTTTCAATGCATGTAACATCTCCTTCCAATTCTTCTTGATTCAAATTATGACTTATTAATATGACTCTCTGACCATTTTGATTAATTAAGGGCCAATTTCTAAAGAATTGCATAAATATTGATTAATCCTGTTTAAGGCTAATTAATTCAAATCAAGAGATTAAGTGGATTTTCATGGAAGTTTGATTATTTCAATATTGGAAATCTACATCACATAGTGACATCATCTATAGGGTGGAATCTATAAGCCATCAATGAAATAAATATCAAGTTTATGGGCACCCATGCTTAATTAATGCCCCTTCATCCCAAATCATTATGAGGATATTTATGGATTTAATTGTAAATATTGGATTAATTCATGGTCACACATCTCAATCTTTAGATGGACGGTCATTTTTGATCTTATCTCATTTGGAAAATCTATAAATATAAGGGCATAAAACATCAATTAAAGCTAAAAAATTGTAGAGTTATAATGCAGAATTGTCTCCACATCCTTTTGTGTCAATCATTTGTGTTATTTGTAAGCTTCATTTGATAAGTTAGATTAAAGATTTATTCTATTGAGCCTAGGTTATGAATAGTGTTATTGAGGCAATGGAAAAGTAAAAAAGCCATTTTTGACAAAGAAAAGAGCATTAGATCAAGGGGAGAACACACTTGGAGTTGCTCTTGGGTGGTGAAATTGATTTAGGAAGGTAGCTAGTATTGATCTCTTTCAATTTGTTTTTCATTATCATTATCAAACCCTACATGAATAGGTTGGCTTAGATTGTCAATTCTTATGCATTTTTAATGAGTTTTCATGACTAATGTTTAAATTGATACTCTTTGAAATCCATTCTACATATTGGCATGCCCAATGGGACTCTTGGAGTCCATTTCAACAAAGAAGACACTATGGAAATTCTAAATTTCCATTTTAGTCATTAAAAATTTGTTTAAGAACTTTTTATGCTTATTTTCCCATGTTTTTATGCACTCATAGGTTACACAGTGACCATCGATGGTTCTTAGTGACTATTGACAGTTGTGGCTAACCACCCATGGTTGGGGTGTAGGGGAAGACATGACCTAAATTTTTTCATTTTGAGCATTTTCTTAAGTTTGTTTCTAACAAATTGGGTTTCTTAAGTGTTTGGTTTGAACATAGTTTGATCTAGAAGTCTAACTTCTAGAGATTTTATTCTTACATCATTTTTTAAAATCATAATGTTGATGCCTTTGGGTCTATAGGTAACCACTGGTGGTTAAGTATCAATCAACCATGATTGGTTAAAAATTGATCGATGACGGTCCTAAACTCATCAGTGATAGTCAGAGGTGACTGCCAATGGTCACCATGTTTTCTAAAACCAATAACTTGAGAGCACTTAAACCAAAGTTGCTTATCTCATTTATAAAAGTGCTTCAAAGTTAAACACGACTCTCTTAATTTTTATGTACGACCCATAAGGAAAGTGAACATTTGAGATTAATGAAGTCTATTTAACCACTTTTTGGTGCTTAAAAATAATTAGGAATATTTCCATTTGGTGATTTTAAAAAAAATTGCTTGTTTATGTTGAATGTTTTATAGCTTTTCTTTAAAATTTTTTACAACTTAAAGTTAAGGTGTCAAATGACATCACCAAACATTTCAATTCGATGCTTTAAAACCAAACTCAATTCAATTTTTTTTTTTTGAATAAGTCATTTATCATTACTTATTTTATTATAATTGTTTGAAAAAAAAGAAATTTTTACATGTATGCTCTCCCCATCCTTTATAGGGAACTTATGGGATCAAAAGCACCATTTTCATTATAAATTGTGCCTTAGTCCAAAGGCATAAAAAAGATGCTGTCAAGGCTCTCCCCAAAACCCACATGGCTTGGGTGATCTATAAACAACCATATAGTCTTTTTACTTAGTTTTTTATTTCATGTATTTTGGCTTGTGAGGGGAGATTTCATCACCTCCCATAAGTTCTATAGGGAAATTTGACCCAGGACTTCATCTCCCAACATCATCTTCAACCCCTCTTCATAGGAAGGTATACAAATTGGGATCATCTTACTGGGATGGTAGTTTGAGCAGTTAAACCATCTTCGTTAGTAGGAGGTTAGTCTTAAGATGTATTATCATTTTGGACATCACACTACACTGAGCAAGTGATGGATGTAGTTGTTGTAAAAAGGATTAGACCTTTTCACAATAAGACATTTGATGTATACCCAATTGACATGTTGCTTCTTTTGTGTGCTAATGAATTTGGTACACATGGGATCCATTTAGATGGTTGAAAACTTTTAAGTTTTAGATGAACCCCACTTGCCATGGAAATATTGTTGATGCAAGGTGTACCTCAAGGTACGTTTCATCATATTGTCACTTGAAAAAAGGGGGTGTAAAAACCCTACTATATAATGCACTTTTATTTTGGATGAACATTAAATTTTCTCTCAAGTGTATGTATAAATATGGGCTTCAAAAATATCATGCAACCTTGTCAGTTTAGGGTTTAGGATGATTACTTAGTTATATTTATATTTTTGGTCTTAGATTACTTAGTCTTGATTTGATTCAAAAATTGCTTGTTAACAAAGGTCATAATCAAACACATTATCCACAATTTCTTGAACAAGGAGACATTACATTGTCCAAGTGAAAATCAATCTTTTCCTTGTTCAAATTTGTTATCTAAAACATTGTGTCATATCATCTATTTTGGTGCAGTTATGATACCCTTTTGAGTCTAGACCATTTTAAAAAAATTCTTAAATCTTTCATTTATAGTTTAAATTCAAATTTTCACTTTTCTAAGTTCATAAGTTTGATGTGTTAAATTGGGTTCACCATTTGCACTTGACTTAAGGAAACTTGGGTTTAATTTCTAATTTGGATTGAAGGACATTGATAGACTCATTATCACATTGTCATCATTGGTGGATTCAAGTAATCTTGCGTATCACTCACACTTTAAGTCCTAGAACATATTTTATACTACCATTCCTATTACTATGTGGCAGCATTGTGCTACCCATTTAGTTTTAGCTTTATACTTAGGAAGTCTTGTATGTTTTCACATCTTAAGTTTCTTGGTTGGTATTGTATCCTTCCTAATCCAAAGGGCTTTCTTATAATTTTCTAGTAGCAACTTGTAGAAGTTGAACTAGCTTTTACGGTATTAATGTATCAAAAAAATCTAATCTTTGGTGTAGTAGTTTTCACCTTGGATTTTTGAGTTATCATACCCTCTTCCAATTCATATGATTTCAAATTTACCCAAAGGTTGAGTAAATTTGTGAAAATAATTCTTCTAATTGTGTGTGGTTCCAAGACACCCTCCTTTTATAGGCTCTTTGGTGCCTTAGTCATTTGTTTGGAAGAAAGATCAAAATCCATACCTTGTTTAAAATGTTTACAAAATAAAGTCCAAATCTTGGAAAATGTAGAGAGCAACCTTTTTAGACATAACTCAAGGGTACACTCATAATGGGGTATTTTTTGGCCTTAGTTGTGAGGAAGAGCATTTTTATGGTAGACATGAGCATTCTACCTTGTTTGAGGATGTCACCTTCTTTGAGCCTATTTGTTAAAAACCATCCAATCCATGTTGATTATTATGTGTCATCCCCATCCTTTCCCTTCGATGTTTGCATCATGATCTAAGGTTACTATTTTAGGATATCCTCCTTAAATTTTTGCACCACACTTGAAGGTTACCATTCTAGGTTATCCCCCTTCATATTATGCGAGCGATCAAGCTCTACAATGTGCGAAGGTTACCATTTTAGACTATTCTCCTTCAATTTTTGTGAGTAATTTAGATATAAAATGCATGAAGGTTATCATTTTAAAACCTCCTTATTTGATTTGTGTGAACAATCAAACTATGTAGCATCCAATCATTACCACTCTAGGCCTATCACCTATATTTATTAAGCCTATTGTTGAATAATCTCCATTTGATGAACCTTATTTTGTTGATCCCTTTTTCAATAGTCTAATTTTTGGAGATACCATTATTGAACCAAAAACTATTGTTATCACTAAACCAATTGTTCCCCACTATAAAATTTGTACCAATCTTCGAGCTAAAACATGAACCATTACCTCTTCATGAGACATCTTATGAGGATCAAAATGTGTTCAAAATTGATATTTTGCAACCAATTGTGAACCAAAACCAAAATGTTATTGTTGAAACACCCATTTGTGACAAGTTAACCTATGATAAGTTACCTATTCATATTTTACCTATTTTTAAAGAGCCTCATCTCCTTGACAAGCCAATCTTTGCAAAGTTGTATCTTGATCTTTTTCCACTCATAGAGGAGTCTCTTTTTGACAGATAAGATTTTGTCAAGTCATCCCTTGAGTGGTTCCCTCTCTTCAAGGGGATTCACTTAGATGAGCTAGTCTATGTTGAACCCTTCCTAGATGAATCAATTTTTATAGAGCCCATTATGCCATCATAGGCCATTACTTGTTCAATACCAAGTATTCAATAAAACATCATTATATAAATAGCCACATCAGATGAAGAAACAACATTAAAGTTAGGTTTTATTTTTGAATTGACATCAAATTTAGCATCAAAAGTGGATCAACATTATAACTAACATCAGATTTAGATTCCATTGACTTAGACTCAGCTTTAAAAACATATTATAGTCATAGTTGTTATAACATTGGTTGTACTTACCTCACAGTTCAATTTGAATATATTTGTGGTCCTTATATTATTTTTGAAGATGTTTACTTTGGCATCAACATAGGTTCTCCTAGTATCTTCTACAAGGATCATACTACCATTCATCATTCCATTCAACCCATCTAACATAGCCATTATATTGACATTCCACCTCCCACAAGCATCGATTTTGATCGACAAAATTATACTTTGTTGAACTACATCTATGGTGACATATCAGGTGCAAAATATCATGGGGATGAAGACCAAATTCATTCATTTAGAAGAACAATCTCTTGGTGAAACCTTTTCGAAGGTGATATAAGACAATCAAAGTCAAATGTTAATATCTTTGTGAAATCTTCTTGGAGGCATTATGGAATAATCAAGACAAATTCATTGGTTAAAACCTCATTGAGGTACCAATAACTGAGCACAAAAGTTATTCACTACTTATTAAAGATGTTATTCAAGATCAAATAATTATAGCTTCTAATATACAACATAATAAAATGGTGGCTACTCTTAGGATCAATCAACAAAAAAATTTGGTGGACCTATCAAGAGCATCTTCATAGGTCTTCGACCCTACCACAACTAAAATTATGTTAAATCTAGAATCAATAATATTATATGTGACTCAAAGTCTTGATCTTCATTTGTTTCCCATTCATTATACATTATATTATCATCCACCTAGTCATTACCCATTTATATCATTTATCCTATGCCTAACGTTATTTACTATCGCTAGTAACACTTTCCGTTATAGAGGGTATAAATATACCTTATTTCAAAGCTTGAAGGAAAATGAATTAATGACCAAGGGAGATCATGAACATATTATTGAGATCTAGATTCACAAAAAGTTCTTGATAGAATAACTTTTTTGATAGAGAATTGGGTAAAAATTGTTATTACTAATTATTTTTGTTGTCTCACATGTTGACTAGGATGTGCATCTCCATGTCAGCAGAAGCAGTAGAACCATTTTTCATTTTTCCAATTACCATTTGTCATTGCCATGCCTTGTCTCTTGGGGGAAACTCTATAGACCCTTTTTAAGGCATATTATACCATTATATTCTATTTACCATGCTATTTGAACTACATTGACTTGAGGTCCTTTGGGACTATGTAGGCAATGCTCAATTTCTATTAAGGTTAACTTGGTCACCCTTTATTTATGTTCTTTCTATATTGAAAGTATTTTAAGTTAGCACACTCTCATCGTTTCACGAGCTAGACTGTTATGTGTCTCTTAATCCTCAATCAAGTTGAGATACTTAGAAAATTCAAAAAACATTTCTTAAAACATTTAATACCCAAAAAAAATTTGTTTTGTGTGCATTTTTATTTGATTTTTGTTTATTTGTTTGGTATTTTAAGTTATTATTTAGTCTTGTTTCTTTGTTTTATTTTCCAAGTAGATCTTGATGGTCCACATGGTTCTTGATTATTTATTTTTGACCTCATATTTTTAAGTTGTTCTTGTTTTGTTTTTAAACATTCTTATTCCTACTTGAATCTTAATTGTTCATATCTTGATTTTAAGTTGGAATCATCTATGTTTATCTTTTTTTTGTCTTTAATTTTTTGTTTAAATGTAAATAGTTGTAACTCTAATTTGGTTATTGATTTATCATTATCCTTAGTTATAGGTATTCACATTTGAACTGGTTCCATGCACTATAAATTTCATGTCATTATAATTTATTCATACTTATGATGCCTAATTCCTTTTGTTATATCAAGCACTTTGTGCTCTAGACTCAAGTCTTAACATCAACATAACTCTGATGAATAGGTCTCAAGATCATTATGCATAAACTAGGCTCAATAAGTTTATCACCTGACTTAATGCTTAGACATGCATCTCTTAGCCTACATCATGAGTCTAATAAATCTTTGGTCAATTTTCATCATCCCTCATTCCATTCTCTCCCACTTCGGGGTGAACTACATTTGCTTGAGGTTCATTTGGACTATGTAGGTAAAGCTTGGATACATGACATATCTCAGGTCAGTTCAGCCATATTTATTCTTCTTTTTCATCTCTTTCATCACTTTGTGCATCCTAGTATTCTTGGTTCTTTATGGATTTATAAGCTAATTTACCATTGCATCTATGTTTTCAATCGATCATCTTTAATCTATGTTTTCAATTAAATCCTTGAGCTAATTGCTTGCCAATTTTCCCATGTAAGGGCACAACATCTGAGCCTACCATAAGAATCAAATAAGCCCTATAAAGGCAAACCATTATTTATTATTTATCAATGATCAAAATTAGCTCTACTGAGGCACACATATCTTATCATGATCAAATCTACCCTATTGGGGCACTTATTATTATCAACTTTATGGAGACCACATTCTCTTTTTCCTTTAATTCCAAGCTCTCCAAACTACTACCCATGATGACATTGTTTTAGTGTGTAACTTGTCTTGAGATTGATCAATGCTATAAACATGTAGCATGTACTCTCAAATTGGGTGCATTCAAAGTGTGTCGCTTATATGTTTGGATTGAATCTTTCCCATCCCCCCATATTGGGGCCCATTATACCTCTAATTATATTTTGATCATTGATGGTAACCATGTTTGTAAGAATTAACTCATCTAGATGTGATCTATTCCATGGGTCAATCCCTCATTGTCCCTCTCTTTTTACGAGTCCATCCTTCTCTTTCATCCTAGTATGTCCTCTTGAGGGGGAATCATGGGTCATTTTCATTTATTATTGACAACTCTTTTCTTTAAAAAGACATCATTTAACCTAAATGTCTTACTATACCTTATAAAACAAAGACAAAATGTATACATCCAATTCCTAATACCATTTGTGTTGAAGTTGTCAATCTTACTTGAATTGCAATTAAATGCCCAATTTAGGTCAAAATCATTAAAAATGCACTAAACAGTTTGAAATTGTTCTATAAAGTGCAAATTTAGGCCAATGTATTTTGGGGAATGGATTTTTTGTGATTCCTAACTTTGATCAATTCATTTCGAGTCAAAATGATGATTTTTCCTTTTTATGCTCTAGATCACTCTTTTCTTCTAATTCATTAGCACACATCACGTACCTTTGTTATTTTGTGTTGAAAACATCCTAAATGGGAATATAATTCCAACACATCTAACTTCACCTTCCAATTATTCTTGAGTCAAATTATGACCCAATAATATGACTTTTTTACCATTTTGATTAATTGAGGGCTAATTTTTAAAGAATTGCACAAATATTGATTAATCTTGTTTAAGGATAATTAATTAAAATTAAGAGCTTAAGTGGATTTTACATGGAGGTTATTGATTTTTTAAATTTTGAAAATTAATTCTCAATAACTACATCACCTAGCGACATCATCTATGGGGTGGCATCCATAAGCCATAAATGCAACAAACATCTAGTTTATGGGCACCCATGCCTAATTAATGTCCCTTCCTCTCAAATAAGTATGAGGATATTTATGGATTTAATTACAAATATTAGATTAATTCATGGCCACATATCTCAATCTTGAGATGGATGGTCATGGCTGATCTTAACCCATTTGGAAAATCTATAAATAGAAGCACATAGAACATCATTTTTAAGCTAAAAATTGTAGATTTATAATATAAAATTATCTCCACATCATTTTGTGTTATTTGTAAGCTTCATTTGATAGGCTAGATTAGAGATTTATTCTATTGAGCCTACGTTATGCATAGTGTTATTTAGGTAATGGAGGAGCAAAGAAGCCATTGTTGACAAAGATAAGAGCATTAGATCAAGGGGAGAACATGTTAAAATCCACTCTTGGGTGGTAGAATCAATTTAGGAAGGTAATTAATATTTATTTCTTTCAATTTATTCTTCATTATCATTAGCAAACCTTGCATGAATAGGTTGGCTTACATTGTCAATTTTTATGCATTTTTTTGTGATTTTTCATGACTAATGTTTGAATTGATCCTCTTTGAAATTCACGTTATAGTCCTGATGAACTCAGAATATCACTACTTAGTTCCATACCACACTGATAGGACCAAAGTTTCCCAAAGTTCTGACACAACTTGTAGATTTAAGAGCACACATGATTACCAATGTATAAGCAACTTAAACATGCAGAAATACCTAGAAGAACAAATAACTATCAATGAGAAATAACATAGAATATGAGAGGCAACACACAATTGTATTCAACTCATTACAAAGGAAATTACAATAAAGATATCACACTCTTCTTCCACCTCTATGAGGCTTCCTCCTCAAGGGCTCCCAGTAATCTTCCCACTTGAGTAATATTCTCTCATAGGTCACAACACACATCTAACACAAGTTTTTGTTCACCTCATTGTACATTTGGTACAATCAAGTATGAACCGGTACTCCAAGTAGATCTCACCATGATCCTACTCCTGATGTATTGCTGTCACCTTGATCTTGATCCCCCGCCGATCCTCTTCTAACCCTCGCATACACACATCCATGTAGACCAACCTGATCTTACTTATCACATGTAGATCTCCACCATGATCCTGCTACACCCTGCATATCAAACCTGATCTTACATACATGGGGAATCCTACTTGATTCCACCATGGGAAGAACTCTCCAAGCTCCAAACTTGGGTTCTACAAGTTCTACACTTAACAATACAACCCATGAGTCTATTATATAGATCTCATGCATACAATGATTAGACTTGCAGCTCAAGACTCGAACTCGTCTTTATCATGAAAATTGCCCGTTCACTTAACTGACTGTTCATCAACAACAGTTTTGGAACCACACAGGCGATCGATGTCGGTCCCTATCTTCCTGGAGGTGACCGACGTCAGCCGAATGCTGCCGAGGTCAGTTTCTTTCTGCACATCCACTAACCAACGTCGGTGATCCTACCGACACTGGTGACTGCATACTCAGCATCCTCCTTCCTGTTTGCATTCGGGTGAAGCTTACTACACATGTTTTTATAACATGTGAATTCATCAACTAGCTTATTGGGGGCATAATATACACATGTTTTATCCCCTTTTGGCTATCTTATCTTACTCATGACTTAGTTCCTTACATAGCATCACATATTTCAATATTTCTCACTCACTAACATATTGATATACTACTAGTTATCTCAATTACTAAATCTACTTAGGTTATAACTTAGCTCTTGTTGATTAATCACATATTATCATGCATACTTTTCATGTTGTTTTCCTAGTTTTGTGGCTTGTATGCACTCCTTATTTTCCATTGAATATATTTGAATGTGTCTTTTGTGTGTGGATATAAATAATTCATTCTTTGTTTCTATGCATGTGAAGACATTTGAATGAGTCTTTGTGTGTGTATTTTATGTGTATGCGAACATTTGAACATGTCCTTATATGTGGCTCTAAGCCTTAATTACTTAATTATATGCATGTGAGGATATTTGGACATGTAATTATACGTAATTTTATTAGAGTGAGTGAAATTTGAACATATCCCTTATATATGGTCTCTTAAATTTCTATTGCATTCTTTGTGTACTTTGCATGTACCATTTGATTGTGTGCATTATGGCCATGATACCTTGCTCTCTTCTTTTCTCAAAATTTATGCCTTGATACATATCATGCATTCATCCCTAATTAGTTCTATTTAGTGTTACAAACTTAGTTTGATCACTTATTTGCATGTCTAAATGCTAACATCAATATAGACACTCTTAATATGAATCCTTATCTCTACATGCATCTCACATTACTACTATGCTCAGTTTATCTATATGATGATGCCATAATTCTCCATGTTATCACTATTAATCACATTTAAATATTTATGTCAAAAAAATATATCACCTAACTTTTTATTATGAGCTAAGTTGTTGTATAGGCTCAACAACTCACCTCGAAATAGGGGCATTCACAGAGGTTTATCTTAGAGACTAGACCTTTGATATCAACACACAAACAAAGTTTGATAGTTATGACATAGTTAACATAGTTTTAGTCTTAGAAAATGCACATAAGTGATTTTGGATAGGAGCATCATGTTAGATAAGAGAACAATACTCTCTTGTCCTTCCCATTGTTGTTGTCCAAATACCTTAAAAACACACATTTCTAAAATTACTTAGTTTTGTCTCAAATTTGCTTAGTTTGGGGGCACCATGTGTGGCATGTTATTTTAGGTTAACACATAAGTTTAATCAGAATTAAAATTATTATTAATTAGTTTTAAGATCTTTATACACTATATATCATTTTGGGGGCATGTGCATGGCACATGGCTTCCTCATTACTCAATTTTTTCATAGTTTTGCAGATGGAATGACAAATCCATGTGATTCTCCATGTTATATACACCTGACCTAGATTATACTTAATGTTTACACTAGTTTTTCAATAGAATTGAACCTTATTTTGTTAGTAGCGGTTAGTTTTCTATTTGAACCAGAATAATCTATTGGGATTCATATAGGGATTCAAAATTAATTCACTACTTTGAGTATGCAATGATGGAGTCAAACACACCTTGATTTCTCAAGCACACTCACCTATTGATGAGGATAGGGGAATGTATAGTAAAATCCAATCTATTTAATGTAAATGAAATCTCAAAGGGTCCTACCCTCTACAACTACTAGTATTGCACTAGGAAAACACAATAGTTTACATACCTAATTAGGTATATTCACTCCTTGTCATTATCTAGTTTATTGTCTTTTATCTTTTGTTTTTTGATATTCATCTTAAGTAAATAATGATATTATATATGCTTTATTAAAATTTTACATGGATCATAGTTCAACATTTTGACCTACATTCATGAATACACTTCACATGTAATTTCAGGTATGCATTTTTATTTTTACTCTAGTATTTTATTTTAGATTAATACTAGCTTTTGACCACAACCTTAACCAATTCTAGAGCACAACGAGAGGTCTGGTCTCTTAAAAAATAAAACCATATTTAAAAATTTAACCTAAAGCCTGAAGAAACCCATCCATACTATATAAATCCATAGAAAACTTTTGAAATTAGAAGAGAACATAAACACTACAAGTCAAACCAATCAAGCATATAAAACTAAAATCTAGAAACAAGAAAGCACAACCAAGCCAATGTTCTGATCATCCTTTTATTATTTGAAATCATCTGCCCCTATTGGATAACAATGATTACATAGTCCATTGAGTGCCACCAAGAATAGAATTTTGAGCATCTAGCTGTAATCTTTTTGCTTTTGATTTCCTACTTCTCTTCCCTTTTGGGCCATAGTTAGGGGTTTTCAAATTACTTAAACTCTGAGAAATAGAGAGAACCACCTTACTTGCCAGCTCTTCTTCTTCCTCCCAATCTTCTACCTCTTCTTTTGAAGTTTCATTCTCTTGAAGGCTTTTAGCTATTGGAAAACCTTTATCAGAGTCCTCAAGCCTTACTACCAAAACCTTATCTTCCTTACCCAGCTTGAAAGATGAAGGCTACCCTATATACAAAACATTTAACTCCTCCACTTTCATCAAAAAATTACTCTTATGTAAATTGATTTGAGCTTCTTAAGGGAATTTATAAGAAAGGACCTCAGTTTATTTAAAATTAGAAGAGAAAAAAATTGTGGTCCAACTCACAGTTAGGAAAACCAATCTTCCTAACCCATTTCTAAAAAACTATTGAATGAGAACCTTTAAAAACCTTCTTAGGACAAGTTGTAATCTTATGATCAATTTTTTGACAATTGAAACACCTAAAAAGTAGACCTTCATAATTAAAAAATTGATTCCAAACTCTATGTGAGGAGGTAATTATGATTGAAAGATGTATAGGTTGAGAAAGTTCTACCAAGACACAAGATCTTACATAGCTTAGGTTAACTATAATGGAATCATCTATTTTGACAAAAACTCCCAATTTGTTTACTAACTACTAAAAAAGACCAAAAGACCTAGGTCATGAAAAGCTAAGGGAAGATTATAAAATCTTACCCATACTAGTGTTTGTAAAATTACTGAAGATTATATGTTAAAGAAAGGAGCCCATGGGCATATAACCCTCCCCCCCAATTACCAACAAACCAAGGTCCCTGTATCCACACAAAATCCTTGTCTTCCATAGAATGAAAATGAAGCTAAAAAAACCATTTGAAATCATGGAGATTGAAGAGGTTTTGAGAGAAGGCCAAGAACCTAATGACCATTTTAGAAGATCTTCTCAAGATGGCTATTTCCCAATACATCTGCCTATCAAAGACTTATTTCCACTTGCCAAATCCACCACAGATAGTACTGAGTCTACTATTACTAGATTAAGGGGAGAAACAAAAAATATTAAAGGAATATCACCCATAAAATCCATCTCTATAACTTTAATCTAAGAATATCCTACTTCTGTATTCCCTTAAAAACCCTCTTCACTAATTGATTCTTTCTCTATAGGTTTATTTATAGGAATCTAGCTTCTGGGGCAAGGATTGGATTTGAACTCAAATGAGCCTTTAGGATAACATATTTATAAAAATAACCATAGGAATGAAAGGGGTTAGAGATATTAATGAAATTTAGATAAACTAAATATTTATAAGAAACCCTAGTCTATCCTTCTATAACTACAATAACTCTCTCCTCATGAATAAATTCCCCTATTGATAAACCCTCAAAACTGTTCAATTGATTCAGACCTAAAGGGTCTTTAGGAAGATCTGACCCTGAGCTACACCTCTCTTTGAAAGATAAGGGTTGTTCAAAGTCTTTGAGGGAATGCTGACCCCTACCCCAATTGATCCTACCTGTTGACCCATTCTACACTCTATCAGACCAAAACCCATCTTTTCCTCTAACCTCTCCTCCATCAAAATTGCTCCCTTGACTTATAGCCTAAGTGTAGCTTAAAACCTTTTTCTACCTGTGTTCCACCTTTCTAAGATACATCACCTTTGCATCTACCAAATCTTTCCCCTCTATGAGCCCTTTTATCAATCTACCTCCATCACCTCTCTACTTCACCAACACCATGTTTAGAGCCATTGTGCCTCCCTCATGTTCCTCCACTTCTCATAGTTTTACTCTAGTATTTTCACTTTGCTACATTTATAAAATAAAAGGAGAGAAAATGTAGACACAAATTAATATTTAAGTTAAAATAGTGCATTTGTGACCACTCCTTTATACACTTAGCTTTGGACCTATCATAGGGCCCTTTTAATCACTTTCAACCACCTTGCCCATGTAGGACTTACTCTTCTAAATTGATTGATGACCCCATAATGCACCTATTCATTATGTTATCAACCTTAGACATTATCCAATCCATTCTAGACTCATATCATTGATGTTTGTCCCCATTAAACAAAACTTCCCTATTGGATAAGAACATCTACTCTATTTTTCAATCCCCCTCACTTATCCCCCTACCAAATAATAATTAATTTGAAAAATTAAAAGTTATGGAAAGGTCATCCTATATCCCTAATAAGCCCCATTCAAAATAATTTCAAAGATATAACTATATAAATACATTTCAAACCATTTTTCACAAAAGAGGCTTCCACATTAAAAAACACCAAAATTTTAATTGTAAATTGAGAGAAAATTCCCTATTTCTCCCAATTCTAATTACATTTAACCCAAAATCCTAGAGCTAAGGTTTAAATACATATCCAAAGTCACAAGTCATGATTAATTCACTTAATCATAGTAGTATTGCACCAATATCTATTACTTTGCAACACACCACTATAATAGGAGAGAACTACATGAAGTTTGATCCCTCTTTGGAGTATTAGTATGTAGTTTTGAGGTCACCCAAATTCAACTATTAACCTATTTTTTTCCCATTGATTTCATATTAGTATTCACATGTCAAGGAACTAGGGTTTTGAAAGAAAAAAAATGTATAATGGTCATCATAGTTGATTGGAAGCACCTGTATGAAACATAAAAAAGACAAATGAAGGTGAACAAATCTAAAAATACTAGATTTTTATTGTCTATTGGACATGACCAACCTCACAAAGGATATGAGATTCCCCTCTCCTATCCATATTAGGGTGCTATTATCTAGGGTTCATTTCAACTACATATCTAACTTCACACTCACCAGACTAGGCACTTTGCCAATTTTAGCTTTTGATTCATCCCACAACATTATTTTATAGATAAGTTATAATTTTCTATTAAACTTTCCTTAGTTAATAATTTTATAGATGTAACAAGTTTAAAATCAGTGAATGCTTGATATTTTTAGTATTTTTATATTTGATTTTGCATAGTAGTTTATTACTTAGGTTAATCTACATATTGTTAGGTTTCCCCAGATTTGATAAAACACACACACAAAAAAAAAAAAAAAAAAAACTATGTACAAGGACACATGAGGTTAGTTCATGCTTAGAAATAATGCTAAATTTTTTTATCTTTGATGGGTAGTGGGGCATCCTCACCAGTCAAACTCTATATCTCTAAAATAGTCTCACCTAAAATTTTAAAAAATTGAAATGAACACAATCAAGGGTATAAAATTGACTATTTTTTCACTTTTTCTCATGATCCCTATCCCACAACATGACTAGATCAAGAATCCTAAAGGCTTTTATTTTGGATTTCTTGTCAAACCATTGCTTGAAAACTCCTTGATGTTTGCTAAAATTTAATAAAAATTCATTTCATGTTTTTTCTAATTGTATCGATTTCAAAATCCTAGCTTAAATCTTGTCATTAGTTTCAAGATAATATTTCATGAATTTCAAGGTAGGTATTCTCAAATTCATAAAGAAAACTGGATCTTGACCATACACCAAGTGGTATAGAGAAGTTCTTAGGGAGGACTTGATTATAATTCTATTAGATCAAAGTGCAAATTTTAGCATGTTATGCCAATCTCAAGGGTTCTTGTCCAATATTTTTTTAATTACATCAAGTTAATTCTTATTTGTATATTCAAAAACACCATTACCTTGCAAATAATAATTAGAAGAGAACTTGAGGATTACCTTCTTGTCATATGCCCATTCCATGAATTATAAGGAAGAGAAAGTGAGATCATTTTTACATATTAGATTAAATGGCATTCTAAACCTAATGATGATTGCTCCTTGAATAAGTTGATTACATTTTCCATTGTGAAAATTTTCAATGCTTGGGATTCAATCCAATGAGTATAATAATCAATTGTTGTCAAGATGAACTTATGTTCAACTAAATATTAATCATTGATGGATCCAATAAAGTCTATCACCCACATTGTAAAAGACCTAACCTCAATAATGGGTTGCAAAGGCATATCATGACCATGTTATATGTATGATGTAATTTGACAAGTATGGAAAATTCTCACATGTGGATAGTAGTAACCTACCTAGTGGATTTGGTGAGCTGTAGCACTCCCTGAACTATGCCCTTTCCATACTTTTCATGAAAATAATTAATTGCTTCAGCTCTATTTATACATTTTAAGTAAATACCCTCATGAATATTTCTTTATGAAATACTTGATTTTATCATGAAATTAATGCTCTTAAAGTGTAATACTCTTTTTTGAGTTGAGTTAAAGTAATTAGGATGAATATTATTTGGTAAGTAATAGATTGTCTTGATACCACTCATCATTGATGATGGAATGAAATGTGTACTACTAATAAATAATCTAAGAATTAACTTTAGCCAGTATTTTACTTAGTCCTTGACCTCTTAAACTATTCATTGATTGAATTTATAAGTCAAATTCCCATAAAATAGTCATCCACTTAAATTTACATTCACCTAATTCATTTATTATTAGCATTGCCTTTAAAAAAGGATTGGGGAAAATGATACACAATTTGCTATGTAAAATATAATGCATGAACTTTTTAACTACTTTAATGAAAACAAATGCTTGATTATCAATAGTAGAATATTTGAGTTCAATATTTTTAAGTGAAAATTTTATGAAAGACACTGGTCTCTCATCTCCAACTTACTTTAATTGAGTTAGAACAATAACACCTGAATGTTTTGAGACAAAGAAATAAATGTAGAAGGGATGCATATAATCTGGACTAATTAACACTGTTGTGTTCACAATTGATTTCTTGATTTTAGAAAATGTAGCTTGTGCTTCATAAATCCATTCAATCTTAATATATATATTCAATATATTATTTAATGGTCTAACTATCTAAATAAAATATGAAATTAATTTGCATACAAAATTAATCTTACTGAAAAATGAATTCATCTCTTTTTTTCTTCCAGGTAAAGGAATTTTAAGAATTATTTCTTCCCGATCAGGATCTATAGATATGCCTCTTTCAGATATAACATGACCCAATAACTTGCATTCAATAACTTAAAATATAAAATTCTTTGAGTTTAAAGAGATACCTATTCTCTACACCTTTGTAATATCATTCTCAAGTCTTTCATATGATCTTTTTGGTTCTTATAAAATATAGACAAATCATCCATGTAAATAAAAATATACGTACCAATCATATCCATGAATGCAATGTTTATAACATACTAAAATGTAACACCTACATTGATTAAACTGAATTACATTCTCTTATATGTGAAGGTCCCTCATTTTTTGGTGAAAGCTCTTTTGATTCCTGTCTTTATAGTTCACCAATACTTGATTGTAACCAAAATATCCATCTAAAAATAACATTATTTGTGAGCCATTCACAATTTGTAACACCGCATCTAATGTTTATAATGATTAATTATCTTTATTTAAAGCTCTATTTAGATTCCTGAAATCCACAAACATGCATATCTCTCAAATATTTTTCCACATGAGAATGGGGTTTGCCACCTATGTAGAGTTCTTAATAGGAAAAATAATCTTGGTTGATAATAACTTTTGTACTTCCTTAAATATTAAAGGTTCTAGGAAAAGATTCAAAGGCCATTATTTATGACAAAAAGGCTTAACTCTTGATTTGAGAGGAATGGTATGAGTGAGGATTCAAGTGTCAAATACCTTTAAGTCTTCATAAATTTTGGCTATGACATCTCTATAGTCTTTCAAAGTTTGTGCAAGTCTCTACTTCTCTATTTAAGTACAAGTTGTGCCTAAGAAAATTTTCTTTGAATCCTCTGTATCTCCAAGATTACATGGCTCATACATCATACCTTTGGAAGGAGTTGCTTTCTCTTTCTTACCTTGATTTTCCATGTCAAAAAACATTTCTAAATAGGCCATACTTTTTAGAATGTTGTTTGTTTTCAGGATCAAAACACTTTCTTCATCTAGCCTAAAGTCATTACTATCAACTTTATAAATGATTTAAGATTCAAATAAGTATGTGTTTGGGATAAAGTAAATCATATGTTGATCATCATTAAACACTTTTTTTTTTTGTATTATATGGGATGGAATGAATGGAAATCAATTTTATTGAAAACCTCTTCCAACGGGAATCAACAGTTGGATCTAAAGTGCTTGTAGTTGTTGCCAAAATATCTATTGTGTGATTCCTCCTATGAAGTACAATTTGTATGTTGAAAGCATGAACATCCTCTATTAAATTCCACAGTCTTTTATGGTACCTTGATAAGCATTTGTAATTATATGTATAATGGCTTATAAATTTATTAACCACAAGATTTGAATCACCTAACACCTTTAGGTATTTGAATTTATTCCCGAGAGTAAATTAAAGTCCATGAATTAACACTTCATATTCAACATCATTATTTGTACAAGAAAACAACCCTGAATCTAACAAAATAAGCCTTTTCCATTATATTGATGAACTCAATTATTACACCACACCCTTATTTTTATTTAAAAATAATAAACTTTAAGATCCATCATTGATTTTCCTTTGTTCTCTGTTGATTTTGAGATATGAATGACAATGTCAGTTTTATTATTTTCACTATGGACATTAAGAATATAAATAACTCATTCTTTGATTGACAACACCCTCTTGGTTCTCACTTTAGTATTTTAAGTATTAGTAGAGTTTTTTAGTGTAGAAGTATTTCCAGCCTTGGTAATTGTTAACTCTTCATCTATATTTGGACTGTCCTATTTATAACTTCCCACTATCTATGTTTCTACTATTTTTAGTGCTAAGAGGAATGTCTGACTATGATACTTCATCTAAGGTTAAAGATGATTCAATGTCCAAATGTAGGGGAAACAATAGGTGATAAGGCTACCTTCGATGCATAAAATGAACCATCTTCACCAAGTTTTCCTAGATCTTCAATCTCATCTGCTAGCTGAATACTTGGAACTTCCAAATTTTTTTGCATGACCAAAATGTTAACATTCAAATTTTAAACAATTAACTTACCATAAATAAGTGTCATAAACTTACCATCTACACCATTAATGTCCTCTTATATCATCTATTGATTAACTGGTGTGACAACACTAGTGAACAATACTTTTTTAGCTATGTTTACAACAATATAAACATAGATATTAAATTATTTATATAGGATCTCATTGGTCTTATTGTATTCAATGATCAAATGTTTCATATTTTGTTCCATCTCAATTTTAATCTGATTTGGCATACCAAATAATGGAAGACACTTATGAGAAAAATTGATTGTCATATATACCTTCAATGTCTTGGACCAATCTTTACTTCTGAGCATACATACGCATCAGAGATATCAACTACCTAAATATCATTGAACTGTTATACCCTTGGATTTGAGGCTAGTTGCATGTGAATATGGTTTAACTCTCTAACCTATTTAACCTTTGATTTGTCCAACTTTTAAAAAACTAAGAATGGCATCACATTTCCTAAAGCACTTGGATCCACCAAACAATTGTGTAAGTTTTTACCAAAAATATAAATTGTTAAAAGAAAAGGAGTTTCAGTATTTTATTTATAAATAACAACATGTGCATCCACAATTTAATAATTTATTTTATTTTTAGGTTAGATAAATATTTTGACAATAATTATTTTTGATTAGACATTTGTAATAATTCAAATATAGATACATTAGCTTTAGTTTTCTTTAAGTCTTCTACAATGTTGTATCCAAATTTGTTTTGTTATAACGATTGATCAAATTATAGGGGAGTAGAATTATTATTTGATTGTGAAGATGTGTTAGGACTTTTAGGTAGAAATATATTATTTTTCAAGTTTTTATCAGGTGGAACTTGGGTGTTATTTGGAGGAGTAGTTGCCAAATGTATTTATAATTTAGTCCTTAATATGTAATTATTTTCTCTTTGAAATTGCTTAAAAACTTTAATTTCATCTAAGTTATCTTCTGGCTCATTATCACTCTCACCTAATAATTCATAAGTTTATAAAACTAAGGCTATATCTGGGTTCATTTGAGTTTGATTTTAGTTATTTTTAGATGTAGGCACTAGTAAATTTTCTATTTCATTTTGAAAGATGTTTGAAACTAACATAAAATCAACACATTCAGTTTCAGCATGATCCATTGTATCATGAAATCTACACCGTGGGTAATGTTAAATCAAACAAGTTTAGGGAATTTTTAGCATTGTTATTGGTTTGATTTGCATTGCCAAGGGGAGTAGGTACACCTCCATTGTTAGGATTGGTATTCCATTGACGATTAGTTTTTTTTATCAATTTTTATTTTTATTTTGAGGAGGGTTGTTCATAAGTTGATTTTGAGGTACTTATCTTCATAAATTAACTACATTATTGGTCAATCTTCTAACCAACTAATACAAGTTTCCTATTTCAAGATTTACATTAGTATTCTGATTATTCCCAACACCATTCTTCTAATTTGTATTGATTAGGTGCTGCAACATTCAAAAATGAAAGCACATGAGATGTTATTGGATTATGAATCACATTTGAAGGTGTTTGCTTATTTAAAAATGATAGGAACACTTTCTAATCACGAGTTGGACCAACATGACTAATTATGTTAAGTGAAACAAAAAGGTTGTGTAGGGCATATGAAGTTATTGGTTATGAAAATATCTAATTTAAAAGGACAAATTGATTTCCAAGCATTTGATTCAAAAGGATTGGATTGTACATTATATGAAACAAATTAAGATAGATCTATAGCTTATCTAACTTAATAATTCTAAGATCAAATAAAGTAATTAATTAACATCCATTGTAATAATATTTATATTGGGAACATGACCAAATTGGATCCATTAAACCTAACCAAGGGATATATTAACATACAACACCAAAGGAAAGGGTTCCAAAACCTTTAGGCAAATGATACTGTATAATAATCCTAGCTAGGTACAAGTACATAAAATAAAAAATATAGTAATCACCAATGCTTGTGGCACAAAGGGGGATGGTTAAACACAAATAAATAATCAAGGGATCATGGTAGAAAAATTAGACCTAAATCACCTAAAATGGAAAGCAAATAAAACCCTATATCTATACTAAGTTTAAGTATAGAGGTAATCAAAGCAAGGAGTTATACATTCAAATACATATTACTTATACAATATATATCTATTAAATGAAATTTCAAGAGTTAGAAATAAATATCTTGGGTGAATGTGTTGAGTCTCAATATCTCCCTGAGCCGGTTATGGTTTTTTATGGATCACACATTATAAATTAGCTCTAAGCTAAAAGACTCCTAATTTACATCTAAGACTTCCTACAAGACAAGTAATCTTATCTCGAAGGTAAACACTAAATAATGAATTCTTAAAATACATATTTAATATAATTATGAATTATAATGATACTAAAATGAACGTTCTTCTTTATTGGATTGAAATAAGCCTTGTATTTATAATAATGGATAAGCCTTAACCCTTATGTAATTTCAACCGACAAGATCAACCAATATGACCTATTTTGTTTGAAAAATCTAACATTAGGCCTCAAATTAAGTTGACCAGGCTGACTTAGTTCCATAACATGCACTTAATCTTGTATAAAAAGTTCAACCCAATTGAATTGGTAGGAAAATAGGGTGTTTGCTTAGTTAGGGGATATTTTAAAGGATAAATGCTCAATAAAATATGTAAATAGAATTTGTATTATTTGGGGAGTTGGATAAGTAGGATTTGTAATAAGTTTAGGTAATGATAAAGTTGACCAATAATCTTGTGAGGAACCAATGGTTTACCCATCCATTTCTTGGTGTACCCTTTGAGGTGTGCACTCAAAGAGATCAAAACTCAATAGGTTCATACAAGAGAGAAAGTGTTAATAAATGATAAATTTTAAAAATATTATGTGTATACATATGCCCCACTCAAATATCATCAAGTTTCACACATGGGTAATAGGGGATGGTGCTTTGAGAAATAACATAGAAATACACAATGATGAACTAAAAAACTGCAATAGAAATCATAAAATAAATGAAATTAAATAATGTGTAAATATGTATCTTCACTTACCTTATTGATATTAAATATGAGCTACATGAGAATCAGATGGAAGAGGCATTCAATATGTGAAATAAAAGACATACCTAAAAAATAAGATAAAATTCAAAATATTTGAAAAATTATGTAGTTAGCACCAAAAAATTCTCTATGTTGTTAGGATTACAAATCTTTTTTCAATTTGTCAAAAGAGTTTATAAAAAAAAAGTTATGAGCAAAATGGTGAGTTTATCAATGAAAAATTGAAGTTTTTGATTTTTTAAAATTTTACTATAAAAGGAATAAATTATTATTCATTTGTTCATTCTCTATTATTGACTATCATAGCTTTGAGTATTCTAGTTGAGTAGAAAAAGAGACAATGGTGTGAGCTTAAGGAGGCAGATGTGTTAGAGGATAGGCTAGATGATAGATTACAATTGTAGCTAGTGTGGTCTAGGTATAATTTAAATTTCTTAGATTTTAACCTTTTGGGATTAAAATGAGTTAGGTTAGAAAAATTAATTGCCAGGAAATATTTATGTATTGTATTTTTCCCCAAAAAAATTATTTATAGAGTAAAAATTATGAGGGGTAATGGGTAGGAGTCTAAGTCTAAAAAATTAGGTTTGGGGCATTAATGATGAGCTAGTTAAAAATTATTGCTCAAATTGTAAGTAGTCAAAATGATTGACTTAGTTGGTTTGGGTAGTTTATAATAGGTAGCTGACTCTATAGTATGTGTTCTATCTAATTAAAATATTGAAGACGACCAACAATGCATGCCCTGGTTGACTTAGTTAAAAGAGGTGATGGATGATCTAATATAAAGAGTGGCTGACTTAATTGAATGAAGGTAAGGTAGCTGATGGTGTATGTCATGTTTGATTGTATATAAAGTTTAGGTGGATGATATAGTAGAAAATGTGGCTAACCTATTAGGATGGGGGTAAGTTGGCCAATGGTGTATGCCATGGATGAATGTGTATAAAAATTATGTGGTGGACTTAGTAGACAAGGTGGCCGACCTAGTAGAAATGTAGAAATGTTTAGCTGACTTAGTATAAAAGCTGGCCAACATAGTTAATAATGGTAAATAAAAGATAAAATAGGTTGATGAAGTAGTTAATTACTTTTTTTTTTGAGTTTTAAGAGTATGTTTGATTATATTTTGGGATAAATAACTGATATGTAATTTATTGTTTGATATTTTCTAGAGGTGACAAAGACTCTAAAGATTAGTAGATGTAATTTAGTTACCAGATCTACTAGAGATATTTTATGTATTATATTTGGCTTAGTTTACTACCTTGTATTTTAGTGTTATTATCGAGATGTGACAAATTCCACTTAGTGTGGATTTAGTTATCATGTTATTAGGAACATGGGAGCAATTAACACACACTTTTAGGTAGGTGGTGGATGTGGATACCATTGAGGTAGGTATCACCCTCAAGATGTCCATGCATTATTGGGATTATTGATTATAGGCATGTATGTGGTGTGTAATACACTAGAGATAAATTTAGAGAAGCAATCCCTAGCCTTATGGGTGATGAGCTCTGAGAACTATACTCAGACTAGCTTACGAGTGTGCCTATTTAATGTATATTTACTGGTCATTTTGGATATCTAGAAGAATATTATTATACTTGTGATAGCTTGTGTGATTTGTCACAATTCTAATGGGAAGGTCCCATTATATGTTATTGTATTAAGCCAATCTATGTTGGATCAAGGTATGATGTATGATTTGGGATCATTGATCTGGGTATAATTGGTACATGATTTATATAGTATTTTATCACATGGAAAGATGATGATGGGACTTGTTATTTTATTATCTAGGTGGATTTATGATAGGTTCTTGATGTATCTCATGAGGGGCTGCCACATGTAATGGATGTCACTATGCTACGTATGTAGTGATGGACACATGATCATATGTCATATGCTTTACCAAATGCTCTAGTATTACAAATGATCATATGGGGAGAGATTATTTGGTAACCTTATCTAAGCACATTAAATATGTGTCCTCATAGATAAGTACCTTTCAAGCACAAGTGCATGTGAGGATTACAAGGCTCTATCCTTGGTGGGTGGAGCCACATCTAGTGCTTCATTTACTAGGATAGTTTGGGTTGACACACTTGGTAGTTCCTAAAGTAGGGCCAACATATTAGTCATGACATGCAAAAGAGCATCATGGTGTAGGGTACATGATTACTAGTGGATGTTCCTATCATATGGCCACACTAACCAAGATGTGGGAGATAATGACACTAACAAAAATAAGGAGATATAATGGAAACCATAATTTTAAGTTATGTGACAATTATTTCACATCAATAGATATTAGAATGAATCCTGTGACAATAGAGATAGAGGTACATTCTAGTCTATCCACATATACAACCACACCCATAAACACCACCATATGCACCACCACATATGCCACCATTAGGGAGATCCATAGGGAGATCCTAAAGTGCATATATTAATGAGTTGGTCAATTATGAGGTGGATTCATAGTGGATGTCATCATTCTTGTGTGATTTTTCCTGGTCATTATAAAGGCTTCACACCACCATCAAGCCATACTTCACAAGAGGTACTTGGTGGTCGAGCTGATAGGGATACTATTAGTAAACAATTTGGATTTTGCTTAGTTTGTCATAGATTGATATACATTCTTAATATATTTAGTATTATAGAGATATATATGTGAGATCAAATGTATATTTGGCTTGTGTTGTGTATATGTTACAACAAAGGAGGATAGATGGTCATCCATGGTTGAGAGACCACATCATGATATATTGGATGACATGTTACCTCAACATAATACAACATATGATTGATATAATCATGCCATTTTAAATTATGCATTCTAGTTGGTTTTGGTTGGTTGGTGTGGTAGATCGAGAGTTACAAAGATGATATGATGTAGCCCAGGTAGTATTACCACTAGGTGTCAGTGATGGGGAGATAAAGACATGATAGTCATTAGCTATAGAATGAGAAACACATTTTTATATGGATAGATAGTTGGTCTAGATATAGGGCCAAGTGGCCCATTTATATGGATAGGTGGATGGATTATGGATATGTACAAAATCACTTCAGTAGATTATCCATGGAGGGAAATTGTAGGCTTCTATGGGCAATGCAGTCTATCCATCACTAGATAGGTGGGGTAGATCACCTCTATAGAGTTATTATTGTATTATGAGTGTATCAATTGATATTGTATCAAGTATTTTGAGCCATTTATTTGTATTACACACACATATGTTGTTTTTGATGAATCATGGATGTATTTTTTTCTTTTTAGCACATGTGTTGATATTTATATGATATGGGAAAATGCATAAAAATGTGTTATTATTTTCTAACAAATGTGAACAAATGCATAGTGAAAAATGAATGATAAATAAAGAAAGATAAAAATGTGAAACTAATATTCAAAAGGGAATGAAATGAAACAAATGGTAAGAATAATGCAAGGATGTAAAATGAGAAATAACTATGTAAACAAAGATACAAAAACTAAGAAATATCAATGCAAATAAAGATATATAAATAAGAAATATGAATTCCAACAAAATATATGAAAACAAAGATATGAAGACAAAGAGATGTGAGTAAGATATATCAATGTAAACAATAAAATGTAAATAAAGATATGTGAGTATGAGAGATATGTAATACATGAAAGCAAAATAAAAAGTGATAAACCAAACTTAGAGTTTATGTTTAGTTGACAATGTAGACCAGTATAGTTATTTTATGAAAAAACATGGCACATAGTTTATATAGTATAAAATAAATATTTTGTGATGAAGGCTTATTCCTAGCTAAGGTCTTACACTACAACTCATAAATGGATAAATAAGTGGTATTTGTTTGTGGGAAAATAGAATTTTGTGAGGAAGGCCTAATCCTATCCAAGATCTTACACTATAACTCACAAATGGGAAACCAAAGAGGTATGATTAGCTATGAAGTGATATTCATCAAGGGGACTTGTTTATGAATGATATTATGAAAATAGGGCATGGAAATATTGTACATAGGTGTTTTAATAATATTTGGTAGAAAAGAGACATATTAAGCCAATGTGCAAGTGCTTAAGATTTTATTTGGACAATAAAAACTTAATATACTCTTAATGGTAAACACAAAGTAGTTGGAAAATGAGTCAAGTGCCTAAATCATCCCATGAAGGTTATTTGCAAAAAATAATAAAATGAGACTACCATCCCATGACGTATCCCTAATCCTTAAGACCCCTTATAAAGTTGTTAGCCTACTAAAAATATTGGGTACTTACATGAAAAAGTAGGTAGTATTATATTAATTTTATTGAGACCTCCTATCTTAGTCTATTGGTCTACTACATCTTAATTGACCTTAGCACTATTATGAGGCAAACTGTGGAGTATGATATTTGACTAGAATAGGAGATCTCACAAAGAATTATCATGTCTTTTGGTGTGATTTTGAATTTTAAGTATTTATTTTTGCCTTTTGGTCATTGAATTTTGTTATAATGATTTGACTTTTAAATTTATGGATTTTACTATTCCTCCATATGGATTTAGAAGAACCAAACATGAGTGATATAGATGACTAACACAAAAAGCTTATACTTTGTTTACACAAGAGTAATTAAAATGATATCCACTTCAACAAATTCTTATAATTTCCCATAAGTAAGTATGCCATCTCAAGACTAACCATATGTGTGTTTAAAATGAGGGATATATACATGGAAAATGGGGATCATTAGATATCCATGTAAATAATGGTATAATTATGAATATGCTTTGTATCTAATCATAAGGAGAATAGGATAGTGTAGGGTATGGTTTAATTTACATGTCACATAAATAATGTTTTCTATTTGACAAGTGATCTAACATAAATATCCATGTAAAAAAAATCATCCCAAGATAGGGGAATACAAGTGTTTATAAAATATATTAAGAATTGTAATTAAAGCATGAAAATCGAATGTAAAAATATTTGAGAGTTATAAATCAAGAACTATGAATGTAAAATTGACTATGTATAGATAGAGGAAAGATATAATATAACAAATGACATGCAATGCTTCAAAAATGCTATAATGAGGTATGCATATCAAAAATCAATCAAGTAGAAATATGAGGCATAATATGCCATAAAAAAATGTGTTCAAAAATAATAATAAATTTCATGACATACATCATAAATAACATATGATAAAACTTATTGTAACTAGAATATATCTTTGACCATAGTTCCATTTATCTTCACTAAGAGATGTGCAAGGACTTCTTATCACACTATCTCAATGGAGAATGTAGGTATACTAGAAGAAAAAGGTTGCATATGTGGCATATCCTATGAAGGGTAATCAATGTAAGGAATTGGTGTTACAATGTGATTAAAATCCTATAATCTCTAAGGTGATGAAGCAGATGGGAAGGGTTAGCCTTCACTTTTGAATGACCTTGAATACACTATTGAGAAAGTTATGGTGTAGGTCATGGAAAAGCATGAATGTGATATTAAAAGACTCTACACCTATCTATATGATGTGTAACACACCGATTATAAAGGAAATAAACCTCCCCATATTTAGGGATGCATTTTAAAAAAAATAGGAGGTGGAGTCCTATCAACAAATTATGCATTCTTTGGATAAAGTACATCAATATAGTACCAAAGCTATGAACAGTGTGTAGAGGTATACATGGTTATACCATGAAAACACCAAGTATGTATAGGATTAGTTTACTATAGAGGTATATAATATATAGTAGAAATAGACCCTAAACCCTATTACTATGCTAATTTTTTTTGATGTGATAGGTAATCCTTAGCCTAATGATGTAAAATTGTATGGATCTCACACTATGGATCATATTCCCATCATGTAGGTCAAGGATCAAGCTTAGGTAGATTTAATATTCCATCACCATAATTAGTAAAATTTAGATCATGGTCTATACTAGGCTCAACAACTATGATAGATGTGCACAATGCATGGTAATATAATGTGGTTGACATCTTAGGAAGGAGCAAGCTCTACAGGTTAGAAAAATTGGTGAACTGATATGGTCTCATCATGTCATGATCAATAAGTATACTTTGAAGAGGATCAATCACAACTAGGTGAGAAGTAGTGTGTGTTCACTCCATCTTCAACTTATGAACATCAAGTGAGAAAGAGATAATGTTAGATGCAATAGAAGGAGAAGGAAATAAATCAATAGAACTAGTACTATGTAAGGAGTGATGTAAAGAGGAATGACATCTAAGTATTTATGTATTTTCAACTTGATTAAAACCATCTAAAAAGGGTTCATCTAATAAATAACCATCATCATAATCAAGAGTATGAAGATCAATAGTGAAAACATCAATTATATTATTAGTCAAAGTAGCATGAGGAATATATTTTTTAGTCTTGGTTATGGTAATGGTAAACTCATCAATTGATTGTTGTCAAGATCGAGGTCATAAATGAGGTAATTAAGGGATTATATGTGAAGGGAGATCAAAATTTTTGATTTTCAAAATGATTTCATCTAGTTCATCATCATCAGAATCTAATAAGTCAGACATTATGTTACCCAAAAGTTTGAGGTGGCTAATATAGCCTCTAGTAGAGTTGACAATTAATTAAATCATTGATATTCATTAATGAAATTATAGGTAAAGGTTCAAGGATGAGAAATTTAAAAACACTATGTTCAAGGAATTGTTCAAAATTACAAGGGTTTGTGTCTCCTTGAATATTGTAAATAGAACCATTATGAAGAAACTTAACACATTAACAGGATGATGAGGCAATAACTCTAATATGATGTGTCTAAGGTTGACCGAGTAATATATTAGAGGATAACGAAAAGTTGAAGATCATGAATTTAATGCAAATGGTAACATGAGATACTATGATAGGAAGCCAAACATATCCTAAAGGAGGAATTTGTATTTGATCATAACTTTGACACATACTTTGGGTATATTTTAGATTGCATTTAGAGTACCCAAGTGTTATAATAAAATAAAAGGAGGAAACACAAGTGCCAAAGCCTTCATCGACTAAAACATTCTTAAGTTGGATGTCAAATTTTTTTATAGTGATAAATAACAAAGGATAATCTACATGAATCAATATTTCATCAAGAATCATTGGAGTGATGGGAAATGTGAGTGAAATGGAAGTAGTCATGGTTTTATTAATGCGTATAAACATTTATTTGTATTATTGGAGAATACTAGTTTTATACCTGGATAAAATGGCTTCATTCCCCACACATGGAGGTCGAGGGATGTTTATTTTGAACAAAAGGTTCATTAAACAATTAAGATGATGAGGAGAAGTCCTCATGAGTTTGATAAAAATAATTTGAGATAGGAGATGAGCAAGTTCTATTATAAGATCCCATTCGTCACAGCTAGTTGTATAAAATAGAGGTGCATAATGTTAAAGAAAATATGTTGAAGGGAGGGTGGAAGTAAATTTAAATTTATGTTGATAAAAGGTAGTTTATTGAGACTTAGTCAATGTGGTTGTGCCAATTATATCTGGATGGGTTGAATTAGGTAATTTTTTTGGTGTCATGGTTAGGGAGATGTGTGGTTTTGTAAAAGAGTTTTTAGGTGGTGAAGAATTCAAAAAAGTAAATGGATTTGTAGTTTTAGGTAGTTTAGAGTGAGGAGAGTTTATATTTATGGGAATCATTGTCGTATGCCCAAGTTATGTAAAATGATATGGGTAAGAATATTGAATGGTATGGAAAGTGGGGAAGTTTTTATATCTATAATTTGGGTAAGGGTCGATATAAGAAACTACTCTCCTCATATTGATAACATTTTCATTATTAGGATTGATGAAAGTTTGGATAATGTTAGTAGTTAGAAGTTGAGTAGTACTTGGTTGATGATTAGGAAGAGGATCCTTGTAAATTGTGAGATGACTGTTATCTTGATTAAGTTCATCATGTTTAATTTTGGTTTCTTGAAACTTGGATGTTATTTTTAAGCTTGTTGACACTCATGAATTAGCATTTCATGATCAAAATTAGGACCAATAAGATATTCAAGAGTAAATTTTCATAATTGGAAACAAATTTCATGAGAATGACCCCAAATTACATGATACCAAAAAAACTTGTGTGGATCATACCAATATTTTTTGGGGTGAGTAGGTTCAAGATATCATAGTAAAGGATTAGGAAGATGATTTTAAATTTTGGCCATGGAAAGAGGTTTGTGTGAATCCACATTTTTTACTTGGGAAAATGTAGGACTAGGTTGTGGTAAAGGGTTGATTGAAAGTGGTTGTGAAAGAATATCATCATTAGAACCACTTAGAGTAATAACATGAATGGTGTGAATAGAATCATAGTTATCCATAACACCATAATTGGTAACATGTTAGTTTTTATATTTCATAAGTATTCAATTTACAATAGGAGGATAAGAAGACTCAAATTGTCTTATGATAAAATCTTGATGTTTGGCTTAGTCGAGGGCATCTTAAAAATATTTGGGAGAAAGGATCCTAACACAATATTGCAATTTATGATGAAGAACATTAATGAATAAGTGGAAGAGATTATCTTCTGACATGTTATGTTCTAATTTATTAGACAAGGATTTCCATCATTTAATGAACACTTGTGTAGTTTCAGATTATGATTGTTTAAAGTTGATGAAGTGAGCTAAGTTATTCTCAAGAAGGTCATTAGTTTGGAATTCTTGTACCGATGCATTAAAGAAATCTTATAAATTTAATATAGTGTGAGATTTAAGTTGATGATACCAATCCAAAGGATCAATTGAAAAGGTTTTGGCTAAGAGCTTATTGTAAGCAAAGGTATTGAGCTTAATCCGATCTTTATACAAATTTCTAAAAGTTTTAAAATACAAATTAGGATCAGTGGATCCATTATAAGTGATAGTAAAAAAAATAACACTTATGTTAATGTTTACAATTTGAGGTATTAAGAGTTAATTTTGTAAATGTTTGATAGTTTTATTAATAATTGGAGGTTGAGGTATAAGGTTACCTTGTGCATATTTAATGGGAGTGGGGGGCATTAGGATTTTAGACTCCCCATTGATAGGGTTGAAGATAATTTTATAGTTTCAAGAGTTGGTTTTGCATTTGTATCATTTGATTTTTGATATTAATTTGAAAATTAGAAATTTGGTTAGTGGATTATAATAAAATTTGATTTGTGTTGATAGTGTATTGACTAAAAGAAGAAACTTGAGATGTACTAGAGCTAACATTGACTAGAATATGAATATGGGCACTTTGAGTGGGCCTGCTTGAGTAAAGACCAACCATATTAGTTGAGATATTAAGTAAGGTGGAAGAAGAGGTAGTAGAGAAATTCAAAGGCAAGGTATAATAGGTGGGTATTGAAAAATAAAAATTCATGGAAGAAGTCATAGGGTGAATTATCTCAAGACCTGTAGATAGATTATGCGTAGGTGAAGGTGGACAATCAATGTAAGGTTCCATCATGAATTTTTTTTCTTGATGTTGGGGGTTTTTATTGATGAAGAGTATCATTTAAGTGGTATATTTGATATCACTATCATCCTTGAATATAGTTATTTTTGGAGGATAGTTAAGTGAATCCAAAATTTTAGGAGGAGGTGACCCATAGTTTTTTGTTTTGGTAGCCACATTGACATTGATGACATCTAGATTTTATATATAAGTATAAGGAAGGAGATAATTAGGGTGTTTATGAGGGTTAGTTAAATTCATCACATCATTTTGAGGTTGAATTTTAGTTTCATCAAAAATTTAAAATAAAAATAGAAATAGTAAGGTGGAAACTATTTGGGTCAAGTTGGTCAACCTAGTTTGGTAGTAATAAAAATAAGTAGTTTGAAAACTAATTGAGTTGAGTTGGTCAATATAGTTGGGAAGGAATAAAAAAGTAACATTATAGAAATTGAGTTGAGTTGGTCAATCTAATTGGGCAGACAAAACAAATAATAGTGTAGAAACTAACTGAGTCGAGTTAGTCTATCTAGTTGGGTAGATAGGAGAAATAATCATTTAGAAACCAATTGAGTTGAGCTGGTTGATCTAGTTGGTAAGAAGAAAAAAATAGTCTAGAGACCAACTAAGTCAAGTTGGTTGATATAGTTAGGTAGACAATAAATAAATGTTTGAAAAACAATTAAGTCGAGCAGATTATTCAATTTGGGTAGACAAAAAAGATAACTGAGTATTGAAAACTTGCTAAGTTAAGCTGGTTGATTTAACTTTAAAGATAAGAAGCATATAGAGGTTGGACATCCTAATAAGTTGAGTTGGTCAAATTAGTTGTAAAGGTAGGAAGATACAAAGTTTTTTAAGTCCTACCAAGTTGAGTTGGTTGACTTAGTTGTACATGTAGAAAAACATAAGTTTTTAAAAGCCTAATAAGTCGGGTTAGTCAACTTAATTATAAATGTTGTAAAATATAGAATTATACTAAGTCACGTTGGTTAATATAGTTGAATCTAATTTTTTTAACAGTGTTATGAAATTATGTAGTTTTTAAGGTAACAATAAAGTAGACAAACTATTGAATTATCTAACACAAAACACATAATTATATTGATCTTGGTTAATATAATCAATAATGTAATAGAAAATAATAAGAAACAATAAAAAATATAATTTTTTAATTAATGACATTAAATAATTATTTGAAAAGAAGATTAGGATTGTGTACTAAAAGGTTTTGACTGATTTGTAGACTTACCAAGATGCTTGTCAGTTGGATAGTGACGATCAAATGTTTTAGAGTGTTATGGAAGAAGTGTCATTCTCATAACCCACTAAACCTAGTTTCAAGGGTAATATAGAAGAAATTCTTAGTGCTAACTGATAAATAATGCACATAAGATCAAATAGATGACTATTTTCTAAGATTCAATTCAAAAGAAAATCCTAGGTATTTCTGAAATACTGTGGCACATGAAAACTAAAAATTGTGTTTAGCTCTGTACTACGACTATGATTATTGGGGAAAGCCCCTCATACCATATATATATAATGATTATAAAAATAATATAGCGTATCCCTTCACCAAAGTAGCTAAGTAGTTTAAAAACTACCAATACATAGTTTCTAAAAAATCAAGACAAAGTGAAAATAAATGCAAAAATTAATCGTCAAAAACTAATTTATAGTTTTAGAAAGTATATACATAGGTAGCCAATTATTTTCAAATAAAATTTAAGATTAATCAATAATAAATGAAAGTAAATTACATTGCTTATGCTAAAAAAATAAAGAGAAAACAAAATAGGGAAGATTGATCTAGTTGGCAAATAAAACAAAACACAATCAGGTGGGCCGATTTATTCTATTGTGAAAATAAGCCAAAATCAAACATAGTCAACTAGGTCAACTTATTTTATTTGATAAAGTAGATAGATATATAATTAAGTTAGCCAAGTTGACTTAGTTGACTATATGATACAGTTTTATAGAACTAAAAAAATGGTAAAAATAGTTGAAAAATTGAAATGCTGAACAATTTTGCTAAAATATAGAAATAATAAATTAAGGTAATTGATAAAAATGGAACTATGAAGCTTGTTTAGAGTGAACCTAAAAACTATAACAAAGTTGACCAGGTTGACTTAGTTGATTGACTAAAAATACTTAAATTTTGATTACTAACTATATTATCTAACCTTGATTAAGTCTTATAGAGGCAAAAATCTAAAAAACACAAAAGTTAAATAGGGTCGACTAAGTTGACCTTAGTTTGTAGATAACTAAAAAATGAAAGCAATTAAATGAAACTAGATCAATTAGAATGATAGAGTTTGCTAAAAATTAAAAATTTAAAACTATTGAAATGAACTAAGTTAACCATCTTAACTTAGTTGAATGTGAGTAAAAATTTAGAAAACAAGAAAAATGATTGAGTCAACCAACGTGACTTAGTTTATTAAAATTGAAACATGTAGGACAAATGATAAAAGTAAGTTGACCAATGTAACCTAGTTGGGTGTAGATCCTAGACTTGTAAATAGATAAAAAGATTGAATTGATTAATGTGATCTAGTTGAGTGGAGATGAAAAACCTACAAACAGGGGGAAAAATTGGGTCAACAAGTGCAACCTAGTTGAATGTAGATCCATAATATATAGATAGGGGTTAAGAATAGATCAACCAATGTGATATATTTAATTTTGAATGAAAAATTAAAAATTCAAGGGTTAGATTCATGTTGGGTTCACCAGAATATATGTAACAAATTAATATAGATCTATAGCTTATCCAACTTAATAAATCCAAAATTAGATAAGGTAGTTAACTAACATCCAATGTAATACTATTTATATCATGAGCTTGATCAAATTAGATCTAAAAAACCTAAACAAAAGATCTCTTACCACACAACACCAAATGAGAGGGTTCCAAAATCTATAGGAAAATGATACTATACAATAACCCTAGCTAGGTATAAATAAATAAAATAAAAAATGATCTAGTGCTCACCAAAACTTGTGGCATAAATGAGGATGGGTAAACATAAATAAACAATCAAAAGATCATGGTAGGCAAATGGGGGACTAAATCACTGAATATAGAAGATGACAAGCAAAGAAAACCCTATATCTATATTAAGTTTAATCATAGAGGTAATCTAAGCAAGGAGTTATACATTAAAACATATATTACTTACATAATATCTATCAAATAAAATAACAAGAGTTAGGAATACTTACCTTGGGCAAACCTATCAAGTTTCATTCTCTTCCTTGACTAATGGTGCATTGAAAGAGGTTGTTGTGACTTTGTAAAGATCACATTATAAAAAACATCTCTAGGATAAAAGACTCCTACTTTGCATCCAAGACTTCCCATAAGATATGTAATCTTATTTATAAGGCAAAACCTAAACAATGGCTCCTTCAAATGTATATTTAATAGAATTGTGAATTATAATGATGTAAAAATTATTGTTCCTCTCTATTAAATTGAAATGAGCCTTGTATTTATAACAATAGATAAGCCTTAACCCTTCTATAATTTTATCTGACAAGATTAACCAATGTGACCTAGTTTGTTAGTGAACACTAATGTTAGGCCTCAAACTAAGTTGACCATGCCAACTTAGTTTTTTAATATGTGATTAATATTTTATAACATGATTGGCTTGACTGACTTAACAGAAAAATATGGTGTTTTATTAGTTAAGGGATATTTGAAAGGATAAATGCTTAGGGAAATATGTAAATAGGGTTCAAATTATTTGGAGAGTTGGACAAGCAATATTTCTAATGAGTTTAGGTAATGATAGAGTTAACCAAAAATATTGTGAATCGGCAATGGTCTACCCACCCCTTTCTTGGTTCACCTTTTAAGGTGTGCACTCATAGAGATCAAAATTTGAAGAGTTCCTATAAGAGATAAAGCATTAGTAAATGATAAAATTTTAAAATATTGTGTGTATACATAAATCATGTTTTGGTTTTGGTACATAGCTCCTAAGATTAGGTTCACCACTTATGTATTATGCATAAGTTCTTGATTAATCATTGGGATTTGGTTGTATGCACATGACAATCCTAAATATGGTAATAGACTAGCACCATAACCTTGTGACATAATTTATTACTCAGTATTGATGTCTTCATTGTAGGCTAAATAAAAAATGTAAGGGTTTCCTAAGTTCTTCTAAGGAATATAGATGTCATTGGTTCTAATGTTCTTAAGTAAGTTTGAATAGTATCCACTTTCTTTTGGGTGTAGGGGTATTTCAACCTCTTGTATAAATTATGGAAACATGTGTTAAATATACTCATTGATTCATATGATTCTTTGTGGGCAACAAAAAAGTGATGATACAATATAGTATGATCAATATGCACCCTAAAGTGATTAACAAACACAATTACTAGATCTTTCCACGAGGTGATAGATCCATCTGGCAAGCCAAGATATCAACCATAGGCTACCTCATTTAAGGAATAAGAAAAAAAGTGGAAATCCACATCCTCATATTGAACTTGATTTTTTATGATAAGATCTTTAAAATATTCAATGTGCTATTTAGCAATCCTAATCTAACCTTACACATATTTTGGTTATAACTTTTCAGGATTTGTTGGCAAATCATAAGCAAACCCTATAATTTTCACAGGAAGATTACCTCCACCAAGCTAAATGATAATCATTGGTGGATTTAGATAGATAGCAAAAGGATTTACAAAGGAGACTATAGTCATAGGATAAATATTGGTTAAATCAATTTAGTATTGGATTTTCTTTTCTCAGATCTAGTTTTTCTATGCTCAGTGAGATATGACAATTCAAACTCACTCTCAATAGACTTTGACCTCATGATGATCCTTTTATTTTATATATTTGAAACTTAAAATGTCTTAGTGTAGGCTAAAAATAAATCCTTGGTTTCAAACCATAATCATCATATATATAAAATAATTATGACTCAAGCTCTACTTCTAGCACCAATCTATTGATGGGTTATTTGACACACAAACTTAGACAATATATAAATATTTCTTACCTCTCCTAAAATTAGACATCTCTCCAAGATCTATTACTGTCAAGTCTTAGCTTGTAGGTTAACTCAGTAGTTGATGTGAAACTATTTAATTTCAAGGGACATGTCTAGAATTGGTTTAGATAAATGGTAGGTAATGTTAGTCTTATGGATTTATTGACAAAAAATTATCAAATATGGATTTGGTATAAAGATACAACTGATTTATTACATTTGTTCATTGCATACATAGATTCAACAATGCATAGGCAAAAATAAACATGGTTTTTAATCAATATAAGCATGTAAATGCATATTGCCAATTAGAATATAATTTACCTACTCTAACAAATTTATAAAAAAGAGAGAAAAAATGAGGGTTTAGAGAAAATAAATGATCTTGTTTTGCAACTAAAATAAATATAATTTAGTTGATTATATGGACTCTATGGAATCAATCTATTGCCTGACCAATATGCATGTAACCATGAAAAAAAATGATATAAGAGTTTGAGGGATTCAATTATAAATAAATATAGATAAAATCACCACATACAAGTGTAGATAATGAACATTAGTCGTCACAACCTTTGAATTGATAAATATTTACTTAAAAAATAATATTTAGATCCACCACAATCAAGTAAAATTAAAAAATTATTTAGAATATCATTTTTCACAAAAAAATTAAGAAAATAAGAAATGTAAGAACCAACCCCTTCTAAGTCCTTTTTCTAGACTTAAATAAAATATATCCCATAGATGGAGATAGACCATTGACCCATGAGGTGGGTGAAAATATTCAATGCATGGATCAAGATCAAAGGCCCATATTTAGTGTTTAAATAAATCATCTCAAGGCAATGGATGCTATGAATAATATTAAAAACCTATCATTAAATTATGGTAGCAAGGCGCAAGTGAAATTATTAAATACTCTATGTATACATCTTCAATACAAAATATTCTTCTTTAAATGCACCTCTTTTCTATATTAAACACTTATAATAAGGGAATATTGGAATAAAATATTCATCTAACACATCTCCAAGATAAAAAATTCTTCTTTGATGCATTTATTATATTTAAGTGGTAGAGAATTATTGGTAATAATAAAATATCTCAAGCATCCATGTCCAACACAAGAACTCATTCATCTATGCAAAGTTTCTTTATGCTCGATCTCCTTCTCACATTTCCAACACGTGAGTCATAACTCCATTAAATGTTGGTGAAAATTATTGCTTCGAATAACATGTTCCTCTTAGCTAAATCCTTTCAAAATATTAAATAAAACATATTACTTCCTTAACAAAGTTGAAAGATATCAAATATTATAAACACACAACATTTATAAGTAACATAGTCTTGTGATTAAAACATTGACAGGTTATTCATATTGCATTTCTCTAAATTTAAACTAACACCATTGCAAAGATGGAAAAAAATAGATTTTCAATGAAATAACTGACATTAAAAATAGAGTTTTAGATCAAAATATGACTTAAAAACTACTATGTAGTCATGAGCGATCAAATCAATATCTTTAGAATAATCTCAAAGTTAAATTCACAAGATAAAGCATGATTAATACCCATATTATCCTATATTTATAGAAATATATTAGAAAAAGGTTCAAAATGGTATTTTTAATTTTTTAAAAAAACTTAGGTTAATCTCTACACAACACCCTTTAAGTGCTTTCTGATCAAAAGTTCATTAAGTGACAAATATTCTGGTAAGGTTCATTATGCATAGTCATATAATTTTATTTATAAACATAATAATTATGAAACCAAATGAATTATAATTTAATATCATCAGGGGCCATACAAAATTTTAAGTATTTTAGACCTGATTTGATCATGATACCATAGGTTTAAAAGGTGCACACAGGTAGATTTAAAAACTAGAAACACAAAATGACCAAGTAAAAAATCAACGCAAAAATAAGTTTTCATCATTGTGTATTTTACATGTGAAATGAATTTTTTATGCATTTATTCATCTTTAGATTCTTTTTACACTTGAATATCATCATGAAAGTGTTAGATGGTGGAGCCTGATCTTATTATAATGCCTAATTCTTGATAGGGGTATGGAGGGTCAATGCCCCCCACTAGGGTCGCCATGGGGGTCTAGGGGGTGATGACCATAATTAGATCCCCCCTGGTGGGGGTTCAGGGGTAGTACCCTAGAAACAAAATTTTATTGAAAATACATTGTAAAATATTGTAATTTTATAGTAAATCTAGACCATTCACTATTAAGTCACAGATCTAATGGTAAAATGATGTTTGTGCATTTTTTCCCTAATATGTAACCCTTCTTTGATATGAGGGCATTGTAATCATGGTGACACATAGTATGTGAGTGAAGAGGATATTGCAGTGGATGTATTACAAGTTTTTCCTTCATTTTTTGGATTGAATAATAAGAAGGATTGGCTATTTCTATGTGGACATAGCCCATATTGGGTGAACCACATTTAATCTATGTCTCTATTGTGTTGTATTTTCTTTATTTTATTTCCATATTTATTTCATTAATATTGATCTATGTTTTATATTCCTAACATAATTTTTTCAAGATGATTGAATCTCATTTAGTTGTGTGAAGTTCCTCTTGATAAATGCTTTTTGGTTATATTTTAAAACTTGAAAAGATGAAAATAACTAAAAATTTAGCACATAGATCAATTTTCGTCACTTAGAATTTCACATGGAAAATAATTTTGTGCACTTTCCTTTACTAATGTATTCTCATCTCTCTCTCTCTCTCTCTCTCTCTCACACACACACACACACACACACACACACACACACACACACACACACACACACACACACACACACACACACACACACACACACACGATAATACAATAATATAAATAAATTGGATATAATTTAACCAAGCAAAAAGTTATTTTAAGAGTGCGCACTGATCAAATTCGACAATTGGAAATGTAAAATTCAATATAAAAAGTAGTTTTGATTGCTACAAAATTTACACGTAGTAACACCATTTTTATGAATTTATTCACCAACACATTTTTATAATATTTGGATACCACCATGGAATATTTAATGAGAAATAAATATTATTTAATGGTGATAAATAGGTTTAAAAATAATTCATTGGCTACATTTGAAAATTGAAAATGCATAAAAAGATAGAGTAAAAATCAAGTTTTCATCAGTGTAATTTTTGCATGTGGGAAGACATTTTATAAGTATTTTTTTAGAATAGTAATTTTTACACATATGCATACCATCATTAAAAATTTCATGATAAATGGACTTCATTTTAATGTGCAAAAATTAAATTTGAAGAGTGTGCATTGACTAGATTTGAAAATTAAAATTGTAGAAATCAATGCAAAAGACAATTTTGATTACTGAGTTATCACAAGGGAGATAATTTAGTTTGACCTTATTTACCATGGTATTATAACAACATTTGAATATCATATTTCAAGGTTTCATAATAAATTAATGTGTTTTTACCATGTGAAGTTCTTCTCAAAAATCTCTTATAAGAGAAATTTAAAAATGAGAAATGTAGGGAAAAAACCAAGTAAAACTCAATGTAAAATATAGTTTTGCTTGATATGAATTTAATACTTGGGATGAAATATTGTGTGACTTATCTTCATGTTTAAATTATACTAACATTTGGCTATCATAAATTTTTAAATAAAAATATATGTGATTTGAATGTGCACAAATAAGTTTGAAATATTTTTTTAAAAATTTATTCACCCTCATATTATTCCCACATTTTTATGCCATCTTAAAAAATTTCATTAAAAATGGGTATGATTCGACCATGTGAAATTCCTCCTAAAAAGTGATTTCTGGTAAGATTTAAAAAATAGAAAGACACAAAAATCAGCACATAAGTTTGTTTTGATTATTTTACATTTGGCACTTGGGAATGATTTTTCTTTGATTTTTTTACTGATGCACTCTAGTGATATTTGAATATCATTATGAAAAAAATTCACAGAATTTGACTTCATTTAATGGTACAAAACTATGTTTTGAAAAATGCCTAGTTGTAACAAAACTATACCTAAAATCAGAACTAGGTTTTAAAATATAAAAGAAGAGTTACCATGATTTATCAATGTGAAATTTGGGCATGTTGTGCAAGTAGAAAAAATACTAACAATTATCCCATCAAAGAGTAAGTTCTTATTACAAAATACAAAATTAAAAAATATTACTTTATACATGGTTACATATTCACCTATGCTATATTATTTTCATATCTATGATTTATACATGTTCTTTTCACAATATTTTTTGAGTGGTTGATATGCAGATTCATAGGTTACATGATACATGGCTACACACTATTTGCCCACATCTTGAGGGGTAATTTTCATATACAATATGTCCTATCTTGGAGGCATTGCCATATAACATATTTTACAAGGTGATATTTTTCCTTACTTTTCTTTTATTGTATTGAGTTAGATTACATTGTTATTACATCTTACACTAGCACCTAGATATTGTATATCACATTGATATATTCATTGTGATTGTTGCATAGTTATATCAATTACTATGTTTGAATTCTTTCTTGTGTATATATGAATTTACTTGTTTATGCATATTTTTCTATAGAAGATTCTCTTGTTGTCATATTTTTTGGGTATTGTCCTTCTGTGGTCTCACTAACTTGTCTAGTTACTAACTTGCATGTAGTCACAAACTAAAGTGTAGTCACTAACTTGTGTGGTTTGTTGTTTTATTTGTTATTTTTAGCCATGATGTATATCATGCATATTTATATTCTATCCATTGGTGAAATTTTTAGTGCTAAGTAAAATATTATATTTTTACAATAGTGAGAGGACGAAAGTCCCTCCTTTATTACGAGGGAAAGTTCCTTAATTGAAAGAAGGAAAATATTTAAAGTAAATTATATATAATATGCATAGGGAAAATCATGTAGGGTTATTTTAACCTCAAATTTTAAAATAGAAATAAAAATAAAATAAAAATTGAGTGTCATGTGAAAATAACCAAACTTAAATCTTATCCCCTGCATGTTATAAAAACAGTCGTATGTGATTTGATGGTTTGACAATGAAAACTTGCAATATTTGAAAGGTAAGAAAGACACATCAAACATAAGAATAATTCAGATCACCAAAGAGATTGAAGATTCAAAGTTTTGGAAAATATCCATGTTTATTATAGGAAATGACTGCAAAGTTTCTTCTCCTTTCCTTTCAAGTAAAATTTCAAATAGTATCAAATAATGCCTTTACAATAGCCATTTATTTTATTTATAATTTTAGTTGGGAATGGGCTAACCCTTCATATTCTTATAACTATTCTTTTCAAGATTCCTTCTTTAATTTTGTATTTAATTTTCACTTTTTTATAAAATGACTAAAATATTATAAAAGATGATTTGTAATATATATATATATATTCCTGGTGGACCATATTTTGTGAAGTTAACTTGCTTGTAGCTTTGATCTTATATTGATATAACATAAATGTTAGGAATATAGAACATAAAGAAATATTAATGAAATAAAGTCATAAATAAAATGCAAAAAACACAACATAATAGAGACATAGATTTAATGTGGTTTACCCAATATGGGCTACACCCACACATAAACAACCAATCCTTCTTATTATTCAGTCCAATAAATGAAGGGGAAAACCTGCAATACATCCACTAAAATATCCTCTTCACTCACACATAGTATGATGTCATGATTACAATGCCCTCATATCAAAAGAGGGTTACATATTAGGGTAAAAATTCACAAACATAATTTATACTATTAGATCTGTAACCTAATAGTGAATGGTCTAGATTTACTACAAAACTACAATATTTTACAATGCATTTAAAAAAAAAAAAATTTGGGGGCAGTGACAAGAGTGGGAGGGTGTTTCCCCTCACACCCCTATCAAGAATCAGGTATTATAATAAGATCAGGCTTCGCCATCCAACAATAAATGTTGTGAACTTGTTCATGATTTCTACTATGAGGTCTCCTTTAGGGATCATTATGTGTTTGCAATGTAATAACCATCTATTAGTGATAATTATTATGATGTTAAGAGTTTTATAGTTACAAAAAATGTATTTTTATTTCCTCCAAGATAATATTAATCTATATGAGCTTATTCATTATAATGATGCTAAAATCACCCTTCTTGAACTACTCCTTCTTAATCACCCTTCTAAATTGATCCTTTATCTCATTGGTAGAATGTCATCTAGAGCCATCATATTTGGATAATTCATAATTTAAATCCCACATGGTGGAATAGGCTTCATGAACCTCTCACCACCTATTGCTTTTTGCACCTTCAAATATTAAATGACTTTATTCAAAATGTTAATCTTGTGAAACATAATCTCAAATAAATTGTAAGAAAGACCATTCTCCATTTTGTTGAATACACCTCCTTTGATAATAATTTCAACCTCAATTGTGACATTTCATCCACATCTTTATTCATACCTTTCCATATTTATAGATCTTTATTTATGATATTATATCTATTGATCGACCTTGCCACACTCAATCCCAATATTTTCATAAGTTTTCATTCCTTTTTCAATATACCTCAATACATTGAAAGTAACTATTCCACCCAAGCTTCAAGACTCTTTCCAAAGCTATTATACCTACTTATGGTTGAGATTTATTTCTTGTTGATTCTTGTTATCTATGTTGGAGCATTGTGATGAGATGTTGTTGGGGTATTGACTAGACTCAAGAGATAATTGAAATATCCTGCAAGTTAATGAATTTAATACTTTATCTATTATTATATTAGTTCATATTTATTTAATTTCTCAATCATTTTATCTATGCTCTCCCTAAGACTTTACACATCAATCTCATATGAGTGGACATACCCCATGGAATTTTATTCAAATTTTAATCATCAATTGTCATCTCCTCCATGTTCTTTTCTATGTTATATTCAATGATTTCAATAAATTGGGGTTGAAAGGGTAAAAAACAAACAACAATGTAGTATTTTATTTCTTTGGAGGTTATGTCTTTATAAGGTATGCCACTACATCAAAATCTATTAATGATCGTATGATCTTCCTCCTTAATAGTGGCTACATCCATTAGAATGAAGCATCACTGAAACTTAACACATGTGTTCCCGAGTCTAAAGAAAATTTAGGTAGAGTATGTTACTTTGGTGGTTTAAAATGAGGAAGTGGGATTTTAGGAGAAGATGGAATGTGAATAGGAGTAAAAAATTGCTAAGCAATGTTTTAATTTATTAAGATAATAATGAATTGGTCTAGTCTTTGACTAGAAGCAATGCATTAATGCGTGGTGTTGTCAATCAGAAGAGAAACATCACCTATATGAGAAGGAAAATCTATACCATTAGAGGAGGAGTTTGTTTTGGGTGAATATGCCTATTACTTGAAATTCAACTGCCATGGAAGGACCCCCTCCATAATTTTTACTTGACAACTTCACTTGGTTTGGATCTTCTCCATCACCACCACCATTAGAGGTAATTATTGGGTGAGAGATGAGACCAAGATTAATAGTCCAAACACCCTAGATGTTTATGTAATGGTTTGTTTATGAGGAACCAATGACTTTGATATTTTTAACCACTTACTCCCATAAACTCTTCAAGGTTATGATTGAACCAATGCATTGAATTATTGAGTATTATCTGAGTTTAGATTTATAGGTAAGTAATTTCCTAAAAATCCAAATTCAGCTTGGGTGATGGTGCTGACATGAATTTATATATACAGATGGGATCAAATGATTGATTACCATCATCCACCATTCATTCAAGGATCCATGTAGTGGTGAATGATCTAATTTTGTTTAATATCACTTTACCCCAATTCATTCTTACTTCATTGTTATTTTAAAAATCTATGTAGTAGTCCTAAAAATGAGGCACAAATGTTTAACTCAAACCTATCTAGAGATGGGATTTGACATACCCTTTATATCAAATGAGACTCTACTAGTATGAGGATACAAGGGGAAATGCACCATTGTTGTCTAAATGTTCTAGGTTTATGTGGTGCTTTAGGAGATATAGTGATTGATTGTGATTGGAAAAACCATTTTGGCCACTTTCTTCATCTTACACATTTTATGAACCTCAAAAAAATTTCTACATAATTCTATCAACATGATATTATCACTCAAAATCTTTGAGAGTTTGAATGGGCATCCTTTAAACTCACCTACCCTGATGTAGGTGAGCTAGGGGATTTTAATGAAGTAACTATCATATTACATGATGATGTAGGTACCTTTATCAAACATCCTTGTTCCCCAATTCTTTTCAAGTGCCTAGACTACCCTTATTGAGAAAGTGTCATTGATGCATTTGAAATGTTTGTTACTTTCCTTGAGGATTAGTTGTGGTTAATACTCATGTACATTAGTCAAAGGACCAAAATTTCCAAGTATTTTGAGGAAAGGAAACACTTATAAAGATACCAAGTATTAAACCAATTATAATGTCATATAAAAAAATTTGTGACATTTATTATGGTGAATGGCCTATACAAATCATCACGATGATGCTCCTAAATAAACTAATTATTTACTAGCATAGATGATGCTCATGGAAAAAAACATCCAAGGATGAAATTATACCGTGGTCTTGTTTCCCAATACCATGTTGAGGAAGGTAATAATGCATATAAATTCCTCCTTGAAATTTGAATTGAATAAATTATCAGTCAGCTTTGACAAGACTCTTATTTTTTGTTTCAACCACCAGACATTCATGGTGAAGTGGTGTTGGTTATGGTTCTTATCCAAATGATATTATATAACACTTTGACTCATATTTAAATACATATCCTAATGTATAATACATAAATTGATATCAATGGATTCAATATCTAGCTTATCAATAACCACGTCACCTATGGACTGAACTTCCCTGATATCTAGATCATAGTGTTGAACACAAGTGAACACTAGATTTGTGCATTAGAAAAACATTGAAAGACCAATAGATTTAAATAGAACATTTTATGATATAAGGATATCCTTGATAGTAGGTTATTACACATTTATCATCTTATGAAATTCCTCCTCATCAATATGCTTAATGTGGGAGTCACTGATTTTAAGTACATCAATCTCAAGAATGAACATGGGTTTGAAACCCATGTATTTGAACTTCATCTTTGATACCTTGGTATTATGGAAGGTAGCCTCAATAATAACTTTGATATTTTTATGGGGGAATGGTGTCATAAAATTCTTATGCAAATGTGAAGAGAATGGAACAATGGTTATGAAAAAGTGATTTTTACTTGCTAACCCCCTTCCAAGAGCTTGTAGGTGCTAGGAAATTTTTTGATGTACCTAGGGTACGCCTATATTTTGTTTGATTAAAAATTCACAAAACTCAATTAAAATACAAGGAAATATATATAGATGAGAATCTTGTAAAGATTATTTTTTCCTATGGTTTTAATGATGTATGCTTGTCTAAGCTCAAACAATAGAGGGGTAGAGATTTTATGCAATTTGGGTATATGGCATGATAGTATTGGGCAAGATCAAAACTTTTGTGTCTACTAAGAACAAATTTCTTATATTTATGATGAAAAAATCCCTTCCTCGACATAAAATTCCCATCACCTTGATTATGAACATACACTTTATGTATCTAGGTGTCTTGGCTGACCAAACCTTTAGGCATGCTAGATGCAAAAATATTTAAGTTCCAACTATGACACATTATTTAATCTAGTGTTCCCAAATGATTAGGTTGGATCGGTATCATAGGTATGTTGGGTGAAAAAATCATTATGGCATAATTTTCTCACACTTTCACATCTAGTGCACCCAAGTAATTAAATTGGCTCAATTTCTTAGGCATGCAAATAATGTTTTAATTTATTTAAAAAAATTAAATTTAGAAAGATAAATTTTAAGACAAAATTAAACTTTGGGATGAAGGATTTATGTTGGTACCAAAATTAGAAAAAATTGACTAACTAAAAATTTGGGTACTAAAGTTGGCGTAGCTGGGGACATGAGATTACAAAAGTATAATGGATGAACACTAGAATATATAGGTCTCAATAATAGCGATTTTATTTATTGGGATATAGGGTTAGTTTAAAAACATTGCGACAAATTTAAGTGAAATAAAATTAAAGGACATATGAAACACATAAAATGGAAGGGAAACACATGTAATGGAAAGGAAAACTTACACCAAAAATCCTAAATCCCTTAAGGGCTTGGTATGGATAACCTGTCTTCATTATATGTAGTGTTTTAGGCATTTATTTTTATATGGAAATGGAAGATAAGTTTCATATCTATATTTTCAGTAATACATGTTATCATTATATAATGATGAAATTTGAAAGGTCCCATCCATAAGGAGTCAAACTTTCTATGACTCCCTCTGGGTTCTCTTCTCATGTCCTAGAGGAGAACTAGATATCCAATATGAAATTCACATTACCTCACTTTACAATAAAATAGTTCCTTCACCTTTCTTTGATGAAATGCAATCATGTCAACCACCATGACTTGTTATTATTCTATTCTATTCAGGTACATAACTCTTTTTCTAAAGTGAGTTTAAACTCATCATCCTCTATAGTTTGAGAAAGTCAAAGAGCTAGTAATTCCAAAGAGATAGGATCATCGAATCAATTTTTTAAAACATCTTAAAAAAAGAAGTCCCTTTCACTCTTTTGGGAGTGCTGCAATCAACCTAAAGAGCATTATAAAACATCTTATGTTGATTCATTTTGTTTTCATCTACAATATTGTAAATAATTGTCATGTGTTGGAAGCACAATGATTGAGGGGGGGGGTGAATTAGTCTTCAAAAAACTTTCATTTAATTTATCTTAGCATTCATGAATCATTCAAACAATATAGTGAACTAAAAAAAAATCAAGAACCATTCATATGAGAATGAGACAAGATAATAACACATAAAACATTGGTTTGAGTGGGAAACCCTCAAGGGGAAGAAAACCCACTGATCTTTGCAAATGGACTACTTTCCTATAAAATAAAAGATCAAGTTTAGTGAAACACCAGTTCCACATGGAGCACCAACCCCAACTAGCTAAGCACAAACTTAGCTAAGATTTAGTAAGCACCAAATTTTAAAGAGGCACCAACCCTTTAGATGACTCAACAAAAAATAAACCACCTAATTTAGTGAATCACCAACTTCACATGGAATACCAACCCCAAATAGTCAAGCACTAACTTGACTAAGCTTTAGCAAACACCCACTTGCAAGAAGGCAACAAACCCCTAGATGACTCAACACTAAATTGACAACCTCAAACCTTTGATCAAATTCAAAACCATTTATTTTTCAAACAAAAAATGATGATCTCCTTTTTCATCCTTCTCATTCTTCTATCCCTCTCAAACTGCCTTCTAGGCTTCTTCGCTCATCTAGGTCTCTTAAGGATAGATTAGGTCCTATCACCTTGATATTCATCTATAGTACCCATATTATATCTTCATGAAAATTTTTATACACCCATATCATGGTCTAAAATACCTCCTTTATCTATTTAATGTGCTATTTCCTTTGCTTGCATTCTCCACACTCTTAAAACCTCAAAATAGGCCTAAAATTACCTAATATTTATATAATTCACTTGATCATATCCTTCTTAGTTAGCCAAACATTATCATATTATTAGGTTGGACATGGAATGGATATTAAGACATCTCATAGACATATATCAAATGTGATTTGAGTCCCTTTAGGTCTGACCTAATTTAATTAGGCCTTATCTCTCCTTTAGGTCTCATGGAGACCTAATCCCATTATACCTTTTAAGCACACATTACTCTTTGATCTTTATTAGAATATATTAAAACAATTAATATGGTAGGAACACATCATATTATATTCAAATATACCCCAAATAGGCTCATATTTTTTCCATGATACTTTTTAGCTCAAACCACTACTTGAAGCACACCATTAGTACTGTTCATATTAGGCAGGTGCATACTCAGAAAGTCCATCTTGAACAACTGAATTAAAAACATAATCTTACCAAAAAAATGGTAAAAAATCCCATATATAAAAACATCATGACCTAAATGTAATAAAAAACTTCATCAGATGCTTCAACTCAGGATATACATGCTCAAACTCTTCTATGCAAGTAGCCCACTCAGAACTATCAACTAGCTTCAAAACACAGTCATGGAAACATGAATTTATGATACATGAAAGGGAATAATTAAGAATTTAAAATGAATTAATATGATCTTAAAACAACCTTAAAACAAATTATATAAAATAGATCATAAGATCTAATATAAATATGGGTCTTACAGACCAATTTCATGACTTCATTGTACACAAACTTCACTGAGTTAGACAAGTCAATTTGAGAGAATTTTTTTGCTATATACAATAATATCCAAATATTATATCCAATATGGACATGTATTATAGGTATTGTAAAACATATTAATGAAATTGGATTCATTTCTAATTCATGATATCACATTCCTAATCAACTTCTCATTTCTACCTAGTTTTCTCACTGTTTACACCACTAGGTCTATTAGCAATAGGTCAACTTATATGACTGATTTATCACACCTATAGGCTATGAATATTAGAGAGTTATCAATGATTTAATGGTGATGTCATGTAGGTTTCTAGGTGAGCGGATGAAGTGCCTTGATAGTCTAAGTGATAATGATAAAGTGTGAAATATGCTTGTCCTAGTATTCTTGGTTGATCTTCAATTTTGGAATGGTTTGAGATGATTAGGGATGAGTTTGAATTATTGAGAATATACAAGGGGAACTATTAGTGGTCAAGGATGATTGGAGATTTTGTGTGCATGAGTGGAATTTACCTAGTTTTTCATTTTGTTCATCTAAGTATAAATGGGTCTATAGAAAAAAATTTGAGGCATTTTGATGTCATTATATTTCAAATGTGTGAGGGTTCCAAGAGTTGCTCGATATATGGATGGATTATAATATGTGAGGATATCATATGGTTCAAGTTTTAGATCATGAGACTAATCATAGCAAAAGTTACTAAGGTGAAAATTTGGTCCCTCAGATAAATGTTCACTAAGTTCCAACACTTAGTCAATTTGCAAAGGTAGATCTAATGGTCCATGTTTCATCTCATCGAAGATCGATGACCCAAAATGAATCTAAGATCAAATACATTATTTGTATAAGTACAAGAATTAGCCAAGTAAGTAGTTTGGTGATGGAATATCTTTCACACATGGATATTTTAAGAATAAATGGTCATATGGATTTGTTCAATATTTTTCCTAGTTTATATGGTTCAAATTTAAAAACATGTGAGTGAGAGATGTAAAAGATATGATTGTGTAAAGTTGGCCTTCCAAGCATATAGAAATGGTCCCCATAGTCTATTTTGCACGATGTTAAAGATCGGGACTAGATGGAGATATAATGGCTCATGGGTGATCATATAGTAAATATATATGGTGAGTGTTGAGTCAAATAAGTTAAAGTGTTTTTTGATTAAAAAAGTTAAAGATTGAGCTCCTTACAAAACGAGCAATGGAGTGTGTTTATTCCAAGGTGTTAGGAAGCATCAAGATGAGGACAAGTGTTTGAAGTTTAACATTGAGCAGAGGTAAAGATCAGGATTATTCTAAGATCTAATGGTGAGTAGATGTTCATATATATATAGATCAGTGGTGCATATTGATCGAGATGATTTCAAGGTGTCCAATGTTTAACACAAATAAAGACTGAGCTCTGTACAAGAGATTGACAAAGTGCATTAAGTCAAATAGTCAAGATGAATATCCAATGATGAGCAATGAAATGTAAAGGTTGAACTAATTCAAGGAAGATCAATGATTCATGTTTAATCTAAGATGAGAAGACAAAAAATGAGGATAAGGTGTTTGAAGTTTAATTATGACCATTGGGATCTGAATATTTAAATTTTGCAAATGGAAAAACTAGTTTTTTTATTTTATCCATAACTTTTGATCCTAGATAAATTTGCTATCACTGTAAAAATAAAAGTTGTAGAGGACTCCAAAGTGAATATATAAATATTAATTTTAAGGTATAATTATTTATACAATCAAATTTATTAAGCTCCATAATTGACTATGTGTTTTGACTATGTTTTGTAAGTGACCTCAGAAGGTTGTTCAATCTTGTTTTGATGTTTCATGATGATTTAACTATTAGAAAGTGTTTTAGACTCCATGAGGATAATATATATAAATTTTTGAGGTGTGATAAATCTATCCTGAGTATGAACAATGCTTAATAAGTTGACTGTGTGTTCGTTCATGATGTTCTTGTACACCAGCTTAGTGTTTAAGTTGATTGAGCATATGTAGAGGTGAGAAAAGATGACTATGATCATTTTAAGATGACTAAGGGGTCATGTAGAGTGGACCTACGTATTTGGAAGTGGTCCTATGTTTCTATTTTGCTCATTATTGTGCTAATGGAGTGAATAGGTCTCTATGAGACCTATAAAGGCTAGTATGGCCTAATTGAAAGGAATTGTTGCTTAAGGGTGACCCATGAATGATATGGACAACCTTTATGGATTATATTGAGCCATGTTTTGGTGTGAGATAATCTTTAAGGGTTAAGTCATGTCTAATGGTCGACCAAGGAATTGATATTCATGATGACTCTATATATAGTGAAACTAAAAGAGATGGTTTTTAGGCTTGAGGGAGAGGAGTATTCATTGAAGCAAAGAAGAGAAGAGAGTGAGTGTGTCCAATGGTTGGGGTATTGAGAAGAGTAGATTGAGGAATATGTGTATGAACTACAGGTCATATTTTTTATGTTTGAATAGTGCTCCTATAGGTTGAGGATAAATGAAGAATAGTTGATGTCTATGTGAGCTTGGTGGTTGATCTGAGATGTAGATCAAAGTGTAGATTGTGTGTATGACCATCTAGTCATGTTTTTAATGTGGTGATATAGTTATTATTAAGAAGTGTAGAGTGATCCAAAAGGTGTATTTGGATGCATTGAGAAGGTGTGAAGACTAGAGAGAGTGTGCATAGTTGAAGAGAGCTGATATACATTGTATCTCCATTAGATTGTCAGGTAATTAGTGTTCAAGAGATGTTCTATTCATAGGTGTTGTTGTGTCTACTCAACATCTAGGGGGTTGTATCCTCCTTGTAAGGTGAAACTTGATAAAGGTATAGATGTTGTGGTAGCTTAGCTAGACAGGGGTAGTATCTCCTTGTGGGATTACAGTCTCACTAAAATAAGGGATGGTAGTTCATTGATCAAGTTGATTTATGGTCTAAATTAGTTCTTTTTATTATATGATAGTAGTCCAATTATGGGTTCCAGTAGGTTTTATCCCCTAGAGAGTTTCCCACATATGTCATGTGTTATGTGCTTGATCTTACATTATCTCTCTTATTAATTTCTATGAATGATGTATATGCTCCATGAATGTATGTATTGAATGATTAAGGGTTTGAAGGAAATGGAATTGAATTGGATTATTTGTGACATTGGTTCACCCCCCTCATCTCAGTGGCTTATACCTCTAACAATTATTATCAGAGCCAATCATTTGGAGGAAGCTTAACATCTTGAAGGAGATACTAAGTTGGTATAAAGATGGCTAAATAGTTGAAGAAAGAGAATTAACAGTGGAAGGTTGTGTTCAAGTCACTTGAAAATTAGATATGTACTTTGAAGAAAGATGCCAAAGAGGATGAGAATGTTATCAATGATCTCAAGGTTCAGCTAGTAGATGTCAATATGAGTTTGTGTTCAAAAGAAAAGGACATCATGTTTGATAAAGAAGCTTTCCATAATAGTAGAGAAGATGACAACAAGGAAGAAGAAGTTGATCTAGAAGTTGGGCTCATGAGTGCACTTGGTGAACTAAAGGATCAAAATAAGAGAAATCATAAAATGAGGAATATGATCAAAGGTCTTAAAACACAAGTCATTTATCTTGAGGGAAGTTTGTTAGGCATGTCCAAGAAATAATAAAAGAAGTATAAAGAACATATCAAGTCTATTAAAGTGCAAGCATATATATTGAAATACATGGCCAACAAGGCTAAAGAGGATAAAGAGAGGATTAGTATTATTGAGGATCTATTAAGGACTACAAATGAAAATCTGAAAGTAAAATAAGATCAGTACAATTAACTAAAGGTTGTAATTAAGTCATTGAAAAGTGAGCATGAGCTTGTTATAGTCAAGTTAGATAAGCTGGAAGAGAAGCAGGAGAAGCCTGAGTATGTCAAGGAAAATGCAAGATTTGAAAGAAATACAAGAAGGTATGTTAGACAACCAAATGCTTCAAGAAGGAAGTCAGTCAAGAATGAGTCCTCATGGAGCCTTGGAAGAAGAAGCAATTGGTCTTGGAGAAATCATAACTCAGATTAGTCAAGAGGTATTTTGAATGATATTGTTTGCTATAGTTGCAATAAAGTAGGATATATTGCCAAATTCTGCAAGAATAGTTTGAAGATGCACTCAAGTTTTGACAAGAAGAAATATGCTCCTAAAAGTCACTCAATGTTGTTAAGACCAGAGACTATGAAGGATATTCATGATCAAGGTGGACTACCTACTACAATAAAGAATGAATCAGATATAGAATTTGTCTTCTATCCAGATATAAGAGGAAGATCACAATCATCATCAAGCAAAAGGTATGAGTGATATTGTTTGTTTCAAATGTCATAAAGTTGGTCACATTTCTCAATACTACAAGAATAATCAAAACAAGGTGTATGGAGCTCCTAGTGTGTAAGGAAGAGGTCACACATGGGTTTGAAAACATAAGTCTATCAGGAGAGATCATTTTGAGACCAAGGATGGTTTGTTTGCCATGATATATAAAAAATAAAATCAAGAGTTTATGTTGTCAACATTTATTGATAAATCTAAAGCAAAGAATGAAGTCAAACATCCATTTAAAATTAATTTAATGATGAGGTAGGACTTCAAGTTAGAGAAAGATATGGAGATATGGGAGTCTCTTGAGTTTTGGGACTTTCAGTCTCTCTATATCAAAGGGGTGTCTCTATCTAGGCTTCAAGGAGACACTCATTAGTTAGAGGAAGCTTGGTGGTTGTCAGATATTGTTTGATGAGAAGGTATGAAAATAAGGTATGTTTGTGCATTATTTTTTATACATCTATTTGTTGGAGAAAAAAGCTTGTGAAGAATCTTAGTGGTCCTATATTGAGAAGGAGTTAGATTGTTGATCATGGTTTAGATGTTCTAGTATAAAGGTGAGTTTCAAATATCTCTCTACATATCAGTTTGTGGAAGATGATAGGTGAGCCTATAAGTTGAAGGCCTCTCTTCTAGGCTTATGTCATAGACCTTGCTAAGCTTGTTAGAGGCTTGTTGAATAATTATGTATGCTATGGAAGTTCATAGTGTATGCCATTGAAGTTCATAATGTTATAAAGATGAGGTGTCTCTATATAAGTATTGACTATGATTGGATAGTATTTGAAGACTTGTTGAATATGTCATGATCTAAGTGAAACATGGAGTTAGGGGGAGCTTTGTAATTGGTCGGGTCCTAGGATCAGAGGACTAAGTAGTTGAATTTGAGAAAGAAGGCATGGAGGTTTTTGTGTGCTCCCAGGTTTATTTGTTTTGTTGCAGGTCAAAACCCATAATATAGGAAGCCAAGGTTACCAAAGGTATGGAAGCTCAAATATTGGTATAAAAGTGTGTGATGGTTATCTCCAGGTGTGCAAGAAATTTTAGATGTGGACAATGACTACAAAGAGGTTTGTTGACCTTGTTATGAGAATTTAGGGCTTTTAGATATGCTAGAAAAGTGCTTTGACTTATGAGTTGAGGTTTGAGGCTTCTAAATATATTGAATGGGCCAAATGGGTTGTCAAATAAAACTTCACAGAGATTTTAAGGTTTGTGGTTTTCAAATTATTCATGTATTTGTCAAGATAGAGGCCTAATTGACAAGTTGGTTTGTGAAGGAAGTATATTGCAAAGGATGATATAGTTATTTCAAATTGGTGTGATTGAGGGGGAATATGAGAGTAATCTAGAAATGAAGTTTTAGGTCTTGAATGTGTGTCTACTAAAAGTTGTGGGCTCTACAAGTTCTAGGTAGGGCTACAAGGAGAGTAAACCGACATAGTAAGAAGAGTGATTTTTTATTAGTTTCTCCAAAAGATCAAGGTATGAGTATTTTTAGGAGAGTTATCACATTGGTTTAGAGCATTTTTTCTATTTGGTGAGTGGCATGAAGTTCTGTTGGTGGTTCTTCATGGTGTGTGGAGATTTAAAAATGATCAATAGGTGAAATTGCTCATAAATCTTAGTGGGAGTCCCTCTCAAATGTTTCTTGGTGAATTCCATTAGATTTCAGTGTTTTATGTGTTCTTTATTCATTGGTTGTAGTGCTTGGATGAAGAAGAGTGTTGGCATGTGGCAAGAGGAAGTTCTCAAGGCAAAAAAAGGTAGGATCAAGGTAAGTGGGAATTTTTAATATCTTTATAATATGGTATTATCTTATTGGTATTATTTTTAGGTCCTAAAGATTAGTTGGTGCCCACTTTATCATTATGTCAAAGGGGGAGAAAGTTCCTATTTTGGGAGTGCTTGAAGAGAGAGAAGGAAGGTGATTTGTATATTTCTATATGATGATTGTAGATATCAATGACAAAGGAGGAGATTGTTAGAGAGTTGTCAATGATGTCATGGAGGTGTCCAGGTGAGTGGATGAAATGCCTTGATAGTCTAAATGATAATGACAATGTGTAATGTGCTTATCCTAGTATGTTTGGTTGATCTTCAGTTTTGGAATGGTTTGAGATGATTAGGGATGAGTCTATATTATTAAGCATGTGCAAAGGGTCCTATCAATGGTCAAGGATTATTGAAGAGCTTTTGTGCTTGAGTGGAATTCACCTAGTTCTTCATTTTGTTCATTTAGGCATAAATGGGTCTATAGTAGAAAAATATGAAGAGGCATTTTGATGTCATCATATCTCAATGTGTGAGGGTTCCAAGAGTTGATTAATATATGGATGGATTCTCCTTTGTGAGAAGATCACATGGTTCAAGTTTCAGATCATGTGACTAAGTGCAACCAAAGTTTTTAAGGTGCAAAGTTGGTCCCTCAAACAAAAGTTCACTAAGTTACAACACTTAGTCAATTTATAAAGGTAGATCTAATAGTCCACATTTAATTGCATCAAATATCAATGCCCTGAAATGAATTTGAGCTCAAATACGTTATTTGTCTAAGTATAAGAAAGATTCAAGTAAGAAATTTAGTGATGGCATATCTCACACACATGCATGTTTCAAGAAAAAATTGTATATTGGTTTGTTCAATATTTTGCCTGGTTTATATGGTTCAAATTTGAGAACATGCGAGTGAGTGAGGTAAAAGATATGACTATGAAAATTTGGCCTTCTAGGTTGATAGAAATAGTCCCCATAGTCTATTTTACACGATGTTAAAGATCAGGACCAGATAGATATCTAATAGCTCATGGGTGATCATACAATGAAGATATATGGTGTGTGTTGAGTCAAATTGTTAATTGGTTAACAAAGTTAAAGATCGAGCTCCTTACAAAAGGATCAATGAAGCATGTTTGTTCTAAGGTGTCAAGAAGCAACAAGATGAGGACAAGTGTTTAAAGCTTAACATTGAGCATCGGTAAAGATCAAGATTTTTATAAGATCTAATGGTGAGGAGATGTTCAATAGTTTGTATTAAGCGAGATGATTTAAAGGTGTCCAATGTTTAACATAGATAAAGATCAAGCTATGTACAAGAGATCAACAGAGCACATTAAGTCAAATAGTCAAGATGAAGATCCAATGATGAGCAATGAAAGGTAAAGGTCAAGATACTTTAATTAAGATCGACGGTGTGTGTTTAATATAATATGTGAGGAAATGAGATGAGGATAAATTGTTTTAAGTTTGACTATGACTATTGGGATTTGAATATTTGAATTTTGCAAAGGGAAAAACTAGTGCTCTGTATTTTATCCATAGCTTTTGATCCAGGAAGAATTTGCTATTAATGTTTAAATAAAAGATGTAGTGGACTTCAAGGTCCATCCATAAATATGAATTTTAAGGTTTGATTGTTTATAAATTCAAATTTATTGAGCTCCATAGTTGACTATATGTTTTGATTATGTTCTAAAAGTGACCCAAGAAGGTTGTTCAAGCTTATTTTGATGTTATTTGGATGTTTCATGATGACTTAGATATTGAAGAGTGTTTTATAATACATGAGGATCATCTATATGGATTTTATATTTGTGATCAATCTATCTTGAGTATGAACAATTCTTAAGAAGTTTATTTTGTGTTTGTTCATGATGTTCCCATGCACCAAGTCAGTGTTTTAAGTTGATTGAGCATATGCAGATGTGAGTAGATATTACTATGATCATTTGAGAATGAATAAGGATTAATGTAGAGTGGACCTATGTATTTGGAAGTGGTCTTATGTTTCTATTTTTCTTGTTATTGTGATAATGGAGTGAATAGGTATGCATGAGACCTATAAGGGTTAGTATGGCCTAATTGAAAGGGGTTGTTTCTTAAGGGTGACCCATGAATGTTATGGCTAGTCTTTGTGGATTACATTGAGAAATGTTTTGGTGTGAGAGAAGCTTTAAGGGTTAAGGCATGTTTAATGGATAACCAAGGAAATTATATTCATGATTACTATATATATAGTGAAACCAATGGAGATGGTTTCTAAGCTTGAGGGAGAGGAGTATTTGTTGAAGTGAAGAAGAGAAGAGAGTGGGTGTGCCCAAAAGTTGGGGTGATGAGAAGATCAGATTGAGGACTATGTTTATGACCTATAGGTCATATTTATGATGTTTGAAAAGTGTTCTTGCAAGTTAAGGATGAGTGAAGAATATTTGATATCTGTGTGAACTTGGTGGTTGATCTAAAAGGTAGATTAGAGTGTGGATTGTGTGTATGACCATATGCTCATGTTTTTAATTTTATGATAAATTTATTATTAATAAGTGTAGAGTGATCCAAAATGTGTCTTTGGATGTAAGATGTGAAGACCAGAGAGAATATGCAGAGTTAAAGAAAGCTGATATACATTATATATCCATTATATTGATAGGAAATCAATGTTTAGGATATGTTCTATTCATATGTGTTGTTGTGGATCTCATAATCTAGGGGGTTATAGCCTCCTTGCAAGGTGAAACTTGATAAAGGTCTATTTTTTGTGTTAGCTCAACTAGATAGGTGTAGTAACTCCTTATGGGATTACAGTCTCACTAAAATAAGGGATGGTAGTTATTTGATCAAGTTGATTTCTAGTCTAATTGGTTCTTGTTATTATAGGATAGTAGTCCAATTGTAGGTTCCAGTGGGTTTTCTCCTTGAAGAGGGTTTCCCACATATGTCATGTGTTATGTGTTTGATCTTGTATTGTCTCTCTTGTTCATTGATATGAATGATGTGTATGGTCCATGAATGTATGTGTTGAATGATTAAGTGTTTGAAGGAATTAGAATTGAATTCAATTATTTTACACCACTAATTCACACCCCCTCTCAGTGGCTTGTAACTCTAATAATAACATACTCAGAAACCATTATGGATAACAAATATAAGTCTCAAGCTTCTTCATCTAATGACTTTCATAATTTGACTTGGTTAACTCTATCTGCTACAACAAAATTCTAAGAAACAAGGCCTTTCTTATAGGTTCTACTCACACACCTAAAAAACCAATCACACTTAGAGGTGTTTGAGAGAGTTTAATATAACATCCAATCACTTAACTAGCCATGCCAAACCATTCTAAGTAATTTATAATAAGATATTCAACATTGGGTCATTATTAAGCTTCTTTGAGGGTTTAAACCATCTTCTAGTCTTAAAAATCGTTCATAAAGCTTAGTCCCTTATTATAGAAAACAATACTAGAAATTTTGAGTGAGGACCCTTACTCATCTACCATGAACAACTTAGGTCCTCATGTAGATGATGCACATGCCAATGAGCACTTAAAAAACCTTCTTGGGTAGACAACTCTTCATATTGTTTACTCAAAAGACCTTAAAACACATATTCTTGCTTTAACCTTTAGTTTTTGGCCTAAAAATTCATGTACATGCTTAAAACAACTTGACTTACCTTTTCTAATGCTCACCTTCTTACCCATGCCTTGAAAACTAATCTTGATACCTCATTAAGCCACCATCTCTCTCTTTGCTCTCTAAGACTTTGAACTATAAGTCCTAATAGGTCTTGAAATTGACCTTATAACCACTATGAAAGATATCAACACCTCATTGTGCAAACTCAAACAAACTCTCTTATGCATACTCTTCTTCAGAGCCTCTACAAAACATCTTCATAGATCAACGAAGCATTTTTGGAGCTACTTTTGTAGATCTTTGGAGCTTGACTAAGGATCTTCATAGCTCACTCTGTTCTATGTCAAAGCTAACCTTATAACCATTGTCAAATCTCTCAACACCTTATGTATAAAATCAAACAACCTCTCTCATGTGGCCTCTTCTTCAGAGATTTAACAACACATCTTCATAGCTCAATGGAACATCTTCAGAGCTACTTGTGCAAATATTTGAAGCTTGACTAAGGATATTCATAGCTCAATTTATTCTATGTTGAGTCTTCATATTAGGAATACAAACTCATACCCCACACACCATGTATCTTAACATCAATGATCTTCGATAGAATGTCTTCAAAGCTACCTAGTAGATCTTTGAAGCTCTACTAGGGATCTTCATAGCTCATTATGTTTTATGCTGAGTCTTTATATCAAGTATACAAGTTCATACCTTGCACACCATGAATCTTGACATCAATTACATCAAACTTAACATCAAATTATATCAACCTTGACATCAATGACAATAATTTTCAATAACAAAAATAATTATCAATAATCTCCCCCTTTGTCATTGATAACAAACCATACTGAACACTAATCATCCTTATCTCCCCATATTGGTCTTTCTCCCCCTTTGACATAAATAATAAAGTGATGTATGCAATTCTTTGGATCACACTCCTAGTAAAAAAAATACTCAACACATAGAACTTATGAGTTTATGAGACATAAAATAAATATGTTCCCCTATCTTCATGTATACCTTCTTAAAATAACTCACCTATTCTTAGAGATAATGAACATGATTAGCTCCCCTTTAATACTTGAATTTTTCAATGATTTCTAGGTATAAGAATTATACCCAATTCATGTCTTAAGTGTTCAAAAGTTACCTTTAGAAATGGTTTGGTTAGGATGTCTGCAATTTGATCCTATGTAGAAACATATTCAAGTTTGACACTTTATTCACTTACCTACTCTCTTAGAAAATGATACTTAATGCAAATATGTTTGGTACTTAAATGCATGATAGGGTTATTTGAGATGCTTATAGAACATGTATTGTCACAATAGATAGGGCTAGGGCCATCATACTCCACCTTGTAGTCTTTTAGGTTCTATCTCATCCATAGGACCTAAGTGCAGCATGAAGCTACTATAATGTGCTTAGCCTCACAATTGGAAATGAATATTGATGGTTGCTTCTTGATTATCCATGAAACTATGCACCTACCTAGGAAGAAGGCTCCTCCACATATACATCCTCCCTAGTCTACATCTATGTAGGCTTTCAAATTGAACTCCCTACTTCTTAGATACCAAAATCCATACTCTATATTCCCCTTTAGATACTTGAGTATCCTTTTGACTACTTAAAAATGATTCTTCTTTAGATCTACTTGAAACCTTCCCACAAGACCTACTTCTTACATGATGCTAGGTCTAAAGGCAATGGTATATAACAAACTTCCAAAAATTGACCTATATGACATTTGATTGACCTTTGAAGACTCATCTTCCTTAGTTTACATCCTATGATCATGGGTGTACTAACTACCTTACAATCCTACATCTCAAACTTCTTCAACATCTCTCTTATGTACTTGGTTTATGAGATGAATATACCTTTTTTAGATTAAGTGATTTGCAAAATAGGAAAGAATAATATTTATCCTACCATAGACATCTCAAATTCTTTCTTCATCACCTATAAAAAGGCCTTTGTCATGTTCTTATTATTTTCACCAAATATGATGTCATCTACATAGATAACTACTATCATCTAATGGTCATCTTCTGACTTGATGTACAAATTACTATTTTTAACTCCTATTTTGAATCCTTGATCCAACAGATACTTGTCCAACCTAGCATACCAAGCTCCAGGATCTTGATTTAGACCATAGAGATCCATTTTTAGTCTACAAACATAGTCTTTGTCATTTGATAGTGAGAAACCTAGGTTGCTCAATATACACTTCTTCTAGATTCCCATTCAAAAAGGTAGATTTGACATCCATCTAGAATACCTTAAATCCTTTGAATCTTGTATAAGATAAAAATAATCTGATGGACTCCAATATTTCTATTGGTGCAAAAGTCTCTTCAAAGTGTGCCCCTTAAACTTGTGCATATCCTTTTCATACCAATCTAGCCTTGTTCCTAGTGACTTCTCCATTTTCATTTAACTTGTTCCTAAACACCCATTTTGTGCCAATGACATTTTTGTCTTTAGGCTTAAGAACTAGCTCCCAAGTCTCATTCTTATCTATTTGATCTAACTCCTGATTCATATAACCTATCCAAAATTTATCTTTGCTTTCTTCTATGAGGCTCTTAGATTCAAACTTGGATAATAGAGCAACATTCTCTTGATTTAGATTACTTACTAGTCTTCTCCATGTTTTCATACCTACATTATTGTTGCCAATGATTTGAGATCCAAGATGATCTCTTTAAATCTATTAGCCTCTATAGTCTCCTCATCATTCTTGAAGTCCAAATTCTCTACATTATTCTTTGACTGTGAGTGAGATTTCCTTGTCTCATCAATATTTACATTGGTACTTTCCAATATATTTTATAGTCTCTTTTTATAACATCTATAGACTAAGCTTATTGATGAGTATCCTAAGAATACACCTTCATCAGATTTAGAATCAAACTTACCCAAGTCTTCATCATATAATTTGATGAAACATTTACTCCTAAACACTCTAAATTTTTCAACATTTTTAGTTCTACCCTTCCATAGTTCATAATGAGTCTTGTTGCCATTAGTCATTATGTATCCTCTATTCAAAATGTAGACAATAGTGATTACTACCTCTCTCCAATATCTATCAGATAATATAAACTCATTCAACATAGTTCTAGCCATCTCTTAAACTATCATGTTCTTCTTTTCCACTACCCCATTCTACTGAGGTGTCCTAGCTATTGAGAATTGTCTTCTTATTACATGAACCTCACATAAGTCATCAAACTCATTAGACCAAAACTCTCCTCCTCTATTAGATATTAGGCACTTGATCTTCTCATTCTTCTCATTATAAACAAGGGCCTTGAATGCCTTGAACTTTTCAAAAGCTTATGATTTTTGTTTCATGAATGCAACCCAAGTCATTCTTATGTAATCATTAATGAGTAACATGAAGTAGCTATATCCTTGAATTCTTTGAATTCTTGTAGGCCCAATGAGTAATATGTGGGAATTCTTGTAGGCACATTCAATGAGTTCATGGATCTCAAAATATTCCTCCATTATCATATATGTAGTATGGCTTATATCCTTGTATAGAATATCTACAAGAGGGTCTTTTAAATTTTATACAATATACTTATACTTTGAATCAAGCATCAAATTTTCCTTGACCCCTTTCTTTGGGATCATAGTATGAGTCTAGTCTTGCTAAATTTCACCACTAAGGTCTTTGAAAAATCTTCTGCTCAACAGCTCCATAATTGAGAAGAATATTCACCACTAAGATAGTCATCTTACAATAATTCCATAATTGAGAAGAATATTCACCACTAAGATAGTCATCTTAACTCTTTTCTGGGGAGATGTTTCTAGAGAAACATAAGCATTTTTATTTTCCCAATGAGAGGCATTGCATCAATGATGTAATTATTTAGTCAAAAAAATATAATGAAGAGATAAACATAAAATGTATCAATTATTTCATTTTTTAAGTAGATGTGGCCATATTATTTTTGGGAGTGGATTTAGTAGGGATGGAAATAAATTCTCAGGAAGATGCTTTAGAAGTATTGGGACTCTCTTTGGATGAATCTGACCAGTCTATCAAGTTGGTTTGGCTTTGAATTAATATATTTAGTTTAGGAAACCTATATTTTGGTTTTTTCCATATGGTAAATGTTATCAAAAGAAGGAATAAAAATATAATTTTAATTTTTTTATAATTAAGGACATTGGAAGGAGGTGGCATACCTCTCAAATTGATTGTATTTATAAAAATTTGAAAATGACATAGCCATGTTGAGGATATACTTTTGAAGAGGTGTTTTAGGGGAATATTTAACCTTCTATTTCTCCTTATATTTATATATCTCTTTCCATTTTTTAGATTCCTTCAATTTCTCATTATGTGATATTGTGAACACAACATATGAATGACTATGAATCTCCTCCACTATGTCATCACACTTCTAGTAACTAGGTTCATATTCAAAGTATCCCAAAATAAAGATTATGTTCCTAATATTTAGGATCATAGGTGTTTGAATCACCTTCTTCTGGTGGTTCTGTAATGACACACAATTACAACATTATCATAATTTCTAGGTAGTTGGAACAATCATCATCATCATTAGTAGCAAGAAAGACAAACACAAAGTGAATTTTTGAAGGCGTTGCTTCAATTAAAATTCTTAGAGATGGAGTTATAAGGCAATGGTTAAAATTATTAATGTATGAAATGAAAATGTCTCTTTAGCACATCTTGATAAGGGGCAACCTAATTGGTGCGGGGAATTTATTTTTTAGAAACAACATATCATTTTTAAATTTCTAAACTAGAGGATCTACTGAATTATGTTCCTTGATTTTGAATGCATTTTTTTTTTAATTTTACGGGCATGACCATATCATATTCTATTTATATAGCTTGGATTTGGGAAAACTCCAAGGTTTGTGGATGGTTTCTGTGTTAGAATAAACTTACCTCAAGTGTTTGTGCATTCAATAAAAACACTTTTGATTTCTTGGAGTGGACATAAAATTATGAGGGATTTTATTTATCAATTTATTGAACTTAGATATGAACTCCCTCATGGGTTCATTGGGTTATTTTTTCATTTGCAGAATTTGAGCCTATAACAAATGCTCATCCTTTGTTGTCTTAAAATTTTCTTAAAAAATCATTTTCATTGTATTCTATTTTTTAATACAACAAAACTATGGATGATGTAACCCTTTTTTGCTCCCTAGATTATAGTATCAATAAATAGTCTAGTTGCCACATCTTTGTTTTGAATGCCAATGAAACTAAAATTAGAAATAAAATTTGATATGTGATTGTGAAAATGTTGTTTACTATCATTGGTAAACTTGGGGAAATTATTCCTTGAGTCCCTAGGTAACTCATGAAGTTGGGCACCCAAATTTAGTGGTTTCAACATGAGCAACATATTATGCCACTTCCTTGCTTATAGTATCAACAAATAGTCTGACCACCACATCATTTTTCATGCCAAGGAAACTGCAAGTAGAAATAAGAGTTGATATGTGATTGCACAAATGTTGTTTACTATCACTGCCAAACTTGGAGAAATTATTCCTCAAGGCTATAAGTAACTCCTAAAGTTGGGTACCCAAAGCCAAAGGTACAACATGACTACCCCATGGTATAGGTGTATCCACCATGATTTAAAAAATTATGGCCCTTGGAATTACATGCTTGAAAATGATAAAATTTTGCTTAGTACTGGATCAATTTTTCCTATTCTTTCTTGGGTGAGTTTAAAACTAGTTTATTTTTTAATATTAATAAAGGGTCAAAAACACCACTGATCTTACTAGATCTAGTAATTATTTTCTAGTTAGGATGACAAGAAAGGTTTGTTTTTAAATAGCTAGGAAAGATAATAGTTATTTTCACAAAAATACTCTTATCTTTCTAGTGATTAATTGGTATGAAACATCACTCACCTTATGGCCTCATATGGCTTAATGAGTGATGAATTTGGTGGTTAGCATGGAAAAAATAAAAATAGACTCCATTTTGGACACAAAAAAACTATTGGCAAAACATTTGGTGATAATTTAAAATTGTATTTTTGTAATAGTGAGGGGACAAAAGTCCCTCCTCTTTTATGATGGGAGGTTCCCTTTATTGAAAATTAAAAAATATAAAAAGTAAACTATATACAATATGTAGAGAAAAAATTATGTAGGGTTTTTATTGCTGTTAACCTTTAAAAAAATAATAAAAAAGAAGGGAAAATAAAGATGCATGAATAAACAAACTCAAATCTTATCCCATGCATGATAGAAAAGAACTCCAATGTGATTTGATGGTTCGATAATCAAAATTTACATTATTTGAAAGGTAATAAAAACATACATTAGACATAAAAATAACATAGATCACCAAAGAGATTTTAAGACACAAATTTATATAAAATATCCTTGTATTTATTATTGTAAATGAATTTAAGTTATTCTCCTTTAATTTCAATAATTTTTTTGAATAAAATCAAACAATCACTTTAAAATAGCCATTTTTCTTATTTATAATTTTAGGAGGGAATGAATTGACCCTTCATATTCTTATATTTTTTCTTTGTAAGATTCCTACTCTATTTTTGTATTTACTTTTCACTTTTTGATAAAGCGATTAAAATATTACAAAAGATAATTTACACTTTACAGATATTAATAAAAATGAAATATATATAAAAAATACAGTAAAAAACATTCTCTCAAGATATTTCCTAGGGAAAGACTTCTTCTTGGTGGGCCCATTGTTTATGAATATGAAATACTTAAAAATTTAATCTTATCTTGAGATAACTTAAACACTATAAACTTGTTCATGATTTAGACTATGAGGTATCCTTTAAGGATCACTATGTTTTTGCAATGCACCAATCATCTATAAATGATCATGATAATGATGTTAGGAGTTTCATAGAATTCTAGAAATGCTATATGTAGTTCCTCCAAGGAAGTATCAATCTATCTAAGATTATTCATTATAATGATGTGAAAAGCACCTTCCTTGATAATCTCCTTCTGATCAAATTTATGAATTGATATTTTAGCTTATGGGTAGAATTTTGTTTAGAGCCATCTTATTTGTACAATTTTTTAGTGAATATCCCACATGTTGGAATAGGTTTCATTGAGCCTCTCATCACATATCATTTTATGCTCCTTCAAGTATTAAATAGACATATTCAAAATTTCAATCTTTTGCAACATACTCTTAAATAAATTATAAGAAAGGTCATTCTCCATTTTGTCAAATATACCTCCTTTAACAAATAGTTTGACCTCATTTACTGACATTTATTCCACATTTTTATTCATAATTTCCCACATTTATAGATCTTTTTTTATGATAATAGATCAACTAATCCACCTTATCATGCTCAATCTCAATATTGTCACAACAATTCATTAATTCATCAATATACCTCAACCCATTCAACAATAATTGTTCCACCCAAAATTCAAGAGTCTTGTTGAAGCTAGAATTCAACAATAATTTTTCCACCCAAAGATTTTTGACAAATGGTTGAGATTGATTCCTTTATGATTCATAATATATATACTAAAGCATTATGCATAGATGTTTTTTGGTATTTACTTGACTCAAGAGATAGTTGACATATCCTTCAAGTTGTTGGATTTGATATTTCATCTATTATTTTGTTAGTTCATGCTTATCTACTCTCTTGATCATTTCATCCATTGTATCCCTAATATTGTGTGTGTCACTGTCATGAGTGGGTGAACAAAATAGAATTATATTCAAATTTTAATCATCAATTATGATATTATTCACATTTTCTTCGAAGTTAGGTTCATAAATTTCCATAAATTGGGCCTCAAAGGGGTCAAAAAATAGCCTAGATGTACTCTTTTCTTTCTTTGGAGACAATGTCTTTAAAAGGTTTTCCACTACATCAAAATTTGAAAATTTTGTATCAACTATCTTATTCATCATTATTAATATTAGTTGAATAAATTGGAATGAAGCATCATTAAAATTTTCCCCTTGTGTTCTTATGTCCAAAGAAGCTGCAAGTGGAGCATGTTGCATTGGTAGTGTGGAATGAGGAGGGAGCGGTATTTGAGGATAAGATGGATTGTGAATAAGAGTCCTAACATGGTGAACAATGTTTTGAGTTTTGATGATAGCAAAGGATTGGTTTATTTATTAAATATAAGTGATTCATTATTGCATCGTATTGTTAATTTGAATAAAAGCATCACCTCTCTAAGTAGGAATATCTGTATTACCTAGAAGAGGAGTTGATTGTGGGTGATCAAACATATTAACTTGAAATTTCGCCATTATGTAGGGACCCCATTTCAAAATTTTACCCAATTTTTTTTCTTGGTTTGGGTCTTCTCTATCACCACCTCCACCAGAGGTAATTGTTGGGCAACAGACAAGAGTAAGTTTACCAATGCCACCCACCCTAGATGTTTGTGTAGTGGTTTATTTGTGAGCAATAAAATACTTAGAATTATTCAAACTAATTGATCTTGTGAACTCACAATTTTTATAATTTACCTAATCCATTGACCTATTGAGTATTAACTGAATTCAAATTTTTAGGAAAGTGATTTCCTCGAAAACTCGATTCAGTTAGAGTAATGACACTACCATGAATTTATTTTTATGCATGGGATCCAAAAATATGCTACCATCATCAACCATTACTTTGAATGATCAGATATGGTCAAAATTCATTCTACCCTAATCCCATCTTCTTAATTCATAGTCATCTGCACAATCTACCTAGTAATCTTATAAATGAGGGACATGCATGTAATTGGAACCTATGCCAAGGTGGAATTTGATGTACATGTTGCTATTAAATGAGAATTTGATGGTTTGAGGATGCAAGGGAAATGCACCATTATTGTTTCAATATTCTTAATGTCTACGACACTTTGAAAATTATAGTGATTGAGTGTGAATGGAAAAATCGCCATGTGCCTCATCTTAATCCTTTTGTAAACCTCAAGAAATTCCTACACAATTATATCAATAGGATATTATCACTAAAAATCCTCAAGATTCTGAATGGGAATACTTTAAACACACCTACCCTGATGTAGGTGAACTTAGGGAACTAGATGAAGTATATCCCATATTACATGATAAGGTTGGTACCTTCCTCAGATATCCTTGTTTCCTAGTTCTCATAAAGTTCCTAAACTACCCTAATTGAAAAATTGTCATTGATGCATCTAAAATATTTGTTGTTTTCTTCAAAGATTAGATGTGGGTAATACTCATGTAATTTGGTTAGAGGACCAAAATTTCCCTACAAATTGAGGCTAAGGAAAAATTGGAAAGTTACCAAGGAGTACACAACATATTATTATTATCATATAAAATGTCCCTATGATGTTTATTAGTATGAGCTACATATATAAAACATCACTGATGATGATCTCCCAATTAATGAATTTATTATCAATGTAGATGATGCTCATGGACAAGAACCTCTAAGGATGAAATTATGACATGGTATTATTTTACACTATCCCATTAAGGAGGGTAATCATGTCTAAAAATTACATCTTAAAATCAGATCTAAAGAAATTCTTAGGTAGCTCTTTGATAAGCCTCTTATTTAATATTTCAACCAACCAACATTCTTGGGTAATATGTGTTGGTTAAGTTTATTATCCTAATGATCTTGTATAACCTTCTGAATCATCTTTGAATACGTATCCTAAGGTTAAATCTAAAAAAATATATCAATGGATTCAATGTCTAGTTTGGGCATAACCATATTACACTTAGATCGAAATACCTTGCTATATGGATCACAGTGTTATGCATAGTAATACTAAGTTTTTGCATAGGATGGAAATGGGAAAACCAACTACTTATGATGGACTATTTAAATATAGAATGGAAAAAATGATGGTATATGATTATGCATTGATCCTATTATGAAATTTATATAGATGAATTTGGAAAGAATTTAGAGAATTTTTAGTGGTATTTGGGCATGAAATACTTATGTGAATCTAAATATCGTGTGATAGTGGTCATGAAAAAGTAAGTTTCACCTCATAATGCCTTTTTAGGAGCTTATAGAGGCTAGCTGCAATTTTAGTGTACCTTGGGTACATCAATCTTCAACTTGTTTGAAAAAGACCCAAAACCCACTTAAAATATAAGGAAAGAGACATGGATGATAAATATGTAGAGAGGGGTCATGATGGTATGTGAGTGGGGGAAAAATAATAAAGAATCCCTAACTTTTGTAGTAGGGCTCAAGTGTAGGCACCTGAAGGTTGGGTGAAAAATCACAAAGGAGGTATTCATGCAGTGACTACATGGATAGGGTTTTTTTTTGGTAGTGGAATGGTAGGATTGGAATATCAAATTTAAGATGAGACTTGGGAGGTTCTAAAAGGTTTGAAGAGAGACAAGAAGTTGTAGTCTTGTGAGGATCTGAGTAATAGAGTGAAGCTTACACCTTTAGTTTTTGATCACAAAGATGAGGATGTTAAAGCAGATGTCACTGGAAATAAAGGGATTGGTGGATTTATTTTTTGAGTTTGGGAAGGTCTGAATATTGGTGATGACAAGGAATTATTTTGGGAATTCATCAAACACTCACAAGCCATCTTACTCATGGAAGAATGGGCTCTTATTAGAAAATTTGTAGGGAAATGGATGGTGATTGGTGAAATTGAATATTGGGTTGAGAATATTTGGGGAAAGGATATTGAAGTAAAATTATTGCCAAAGGGTTTCTTTATTATCATCTTTTCCAATTTAGATTTAAAAAATAGGGGTTAAATCAATCTTTCTATTCCATGATAGGTGTTATCCTTTGGATTCAAATTTTGAAACAAAATTTTGATATCTTTTTAGTGCAATAGGGTAGTTACCCTATTTGTGCAAGGCTCTATGGTATCCCCTTGGAATATTAGGGCTTTGAGTGCCTTTCGACCTTAGGAAATATGTTATGTTCATTTTTAGAAATTGACCCTATTACTAAGAAATAAATTTTGACCTCTTATGTAAGGATTACAGTTTTAATGAATTTGAATGTTTCCATCCATGAAAACATTCTCATAAAAACTTAAGGATGCTCCTATTCCCAATTGATTAACATTGAAAATCTTCCTTTTAGGTGTTTTAATTGTATATGTACTGGCCACACTCAAAAATTTTGTAAGAAAACTTTGGTGCTTTTGTCTACCAATGTGGGGAAGGTTCGAAAGGTTTATAAACTAGTTGCATCCTCTTTCAAGGATTTTTGATTATGTAATACTAATTTTTTTTTAGTCTAAGCAGGCAGTTAAAAATCATGAAAGGAAAGGTAAGAATGTGGTTTTAGACTAGACTCATTTTCAGTCTAATTTGACTACTCCTTTCTTCAAGGAATATGTCTCTTCAAATTATCATGGTAACTTGGCATCTATTCCAATTACATCAAATGCCTCTTACATCAAAATTTAAAAAATAGAGGCCCTACTAGACAAATTGGATAAATGAGATTAGTTATCTCCTAAGTCGATGATTAAAGATTGAAATTTTATTTTAGAACATTCTCAGACTATCAGAGCTATTATACATAATTATGAATTAAATTCAAAATCCAATATTGGTGGATTAAAGGAAGAATTAAATTAGTTTGAGGATAATCCAATGATCGAGACACTTGATAGTGATTCAAAATTAGAGGAATATGATTGAGACGAGGAATTGAATTCTAAGGAATTTCTCTCTAGTTCTCAGTCTTAAGCACCATTCAAAATCCTAGCTATGGGAAAGCTAAGAAAAAAAGATAGAAAATATGCTAAGGAACATGTTGCAAGGGAAGTTTTAGTAGGTAAGCAAGGCATTCTTTCTAAATTATTTAAACCTTAGAAGTGAGAGGTGAAAATCCTCCCTTAGTCTACATGAATCTTATTCCCTAGAATGATAGGGGTCTTAATGCCCCTAACATAAGATGCTTGGTTAAGTGTCTTTTCTTATTTGAAAATCCTAATGTTTTTTTATTTAAGAAACTAATTTAAATTTGGTTGAAGCTTTTATTCTGATGGAGCTAGGTTGGAAGAGATGGAACAACTCCTTTGTTGAAGCTATAAAGGCTTCTAAGGGCATGATATTTTATGGGTCCCATCCAAGTTCAATTAGAAATGCTAGAGGCTTGCACTAATTGGAAATTTTGTAAAATCACTTATCTTAGGACTGATTTGAGTTTCTTTCTTTGTAATGTGTATGGCCCTAACGAGTCTAGTAGTAAGCTTTTATTATGGAAAGAGTTGTTTACCCTATTATCTCATTTTGTTGGTTCAAAGATTGTGTTGGGCAGGGATTTTAATGCCCTTTTATCTTTTATGTAAAAATGGGGTGGTAGGTCTTCAGTGGATTTTGGTAATATGGATTTTATTCAATTTCTTTCTAATAATGAGATTTTGGATATTCAACCAAAGCAAGGGATATTAACTTAGAATAATAAAAGAAGTGGTAAGCATAAAATTTTGGAGTGTTTAGATAGATTTTTAGCCTCAAACAATTGGATGTCTCAATATTGGATGATAGAAAGCTCCATTCTTCCTTACTCAGGTTCTGTTCACTTCCCTATGGATCTTTCTATCAATGTTGATCATACACCTAATCTCTACCCCTTTAGATTTGAAAAGATGTGGCTATGGGATCATTATCATCCAGATCTCATGGAAGTTTGGTAGAAGAACTACCATATTTAGTCTGGCTCTCCAATGTTCAGGATGACCAAAAAGCTTCAATTTATTAAGGGGAATATTTGACATTGGAATATCAATTGTTTCAAAAACATTTTTTAAGAAATAATTCATGTTGAAGTGGACCTTGATAACCTCAATTAGATGTTCTCTAAAGTAGGAATGGATCAAAATTATTAATGGCTAGAAAATCATTTGTCAACTAAGTATGAGGAAATTCTACAAAGAAGAAATTTTCTAGAAACAAGAATTAAGAACAAATTGGTTAAAAGAAGTTGATATAAACTCTATTTTTTTCACAATTTTGTTAAAATCAAGGATAATTTATCTCGCATTTCAAAGATTTATTATTCTAGAGGAAAAGTTTTGGACATTTAGTTAGAGGTTAAAAGTGAGGCTGTTAACTACTTTAGTAATCTACTTAATGATGACAAGGAATTGGATCTTGCAACTCAGAATGATAACCTCAAATTTATTCCTAGGTTGGTTTCTCCTACTCAGAATGAGAAACTCTTGGCCCCTTTTCTTTGGAGGAAGTTTGATCTATGGTTTTTGCTATAAAAAATATAAAGCTCTGGGCCCTAATGGTTTTCCTACAGTACTTTTTCAGTCTTTTTGGGATCTAATTGGTGAAGAGGTACTAAAAATGTTTAATTATCTAGAAAGATGAGAAAGGTAATACCTGATCTTAATGTTACTTTTATTTATCTTCTCTTGAAAGGGAATATTCAATAAAACTTTAGTTATTTTAGGTTTATTTCTCTTTGTAATATAGTTTATAAAATCATTTCTAAAGAAATGGTGGCTAGACTCAGACCTATTTTGGACTCTTTGGTCTCAAAAGAATAGTTTGGTTTTGTTCTAGGCAAGAATATTTAGGAGGGTATCATTATTACCCATGAAATAATGTATTGTCTAATAGTTAGTAGTAGGAAGGGTATGTTGCTCAAGATAGATATCAACAAAGCTTATGACATGGTTGACTAACAATTTCTAATCAAAGTTTTAGAGAAATTTGGGCTTGATAAAAAATGGTGTGATTGGGTTTTCAACTCTATTTTTGGTCCTAAATATTCTATTTTGATAAATGGAAGTCTGACTAGATTTTCTGAATCTTCAAGGGGTATTAGACAAGGATATCCTCTCTCTCCTTTTATTTTTATTTTTTTGGCTGAGGCTCTGCGATAGATGGTGAAGAAAGTTAAGGAAGACTCTTTTTTATAGGGCATTCAAGTTACAGAAGGCTTGGGAAATCTTACTCATCAGTAATTTGTTGATGACACCTTTATTTTTGGTCAAGTTTTTATGGGTGAAGCTCAAGTTTTCAATTCTATTCTTTTTAGCTATGAGTCTTCCTTTGGTCAAATGGTGAATGTTATAAAATTTGAAATTTTCTTAATCAATTGTTTAGAACAAGAACAATAGGCTATCTCCTTGGTTTTAGGTTATAATATTGGTAAGCTACCTTCCAAGGATTTAAGTGTTCCTCTTTTTTATGGGTTGGCCAAAAGTATTCATTGGGAAAGATTGGTCAATTATTTTAAAGCATATTTGGCTTCATGATAAGGAATATGGTTGACCTTGGTTGGCTATATCACTCTCATCGAGTTTGTTTTGAGTTACCTTCCTATTTATTGCCTTTTTATTCTCCAACCACCTTGTCATGTAGTTAAGATACTGAATCAGATCATGAAAGATTTTTTATGGCAAGGAACTTAGGTCAAGAAGAAAATCCCCTTGTTAAAATGGGAAAGGGTTTATAAAGTTAAGAAGATGGGAGGAGTTGGCGTGAAAAAATTGAGCCTTTAAAAAAAGGCTCTCAGAGATAAATTAGTTTAGGGAATACTCTCAGAACCCAATACTCTTTGGTGCAGTCTTTTGAGATGTAAATATATTGATTTGAATAACCCATAGAGTGTGGTATATATCACTAATCTCCCCAAAGGTTCACACTTTTATAATTTTTTTATTGAATTATAGGTCTTTGATTCCATAACATGTTTCTTAGACTATCAATAATGGTCAGTCAACAAAATTTTAGGAGGATTATTGGAATGGACATAAACCTTTGGCTGATTTGTTAAATCTAGAGGAGGTTAGGTGTATTTTTAATTATGCATGGGGTGTTTTGGTTGAGAACTATGTGTAACTTCATTAGATAATGGTATATCCTCTTAGGTTTGTAAGAATTTTGAGGCTTTAGAAATTCTAGTGGAGCAGTGCTTGCATTTGGCTACTTATTTGATGAATCAAAATGTTTTATAAACTCCAAGGAGGATTGACTACATTGGATTGGAGCCAAATCAAGGTTGTATTCTCTTAATATGGGTTACCATATGGTAAAGGTTATTGATGATATGATGATCTAGGCAAGATACTTGTTCTAGAATAAGATTGGGCTTCAGAAAGTAGGGGAGTTTTCATGGATCACTATTCAAAACCATATTCTCATGTATGATATACTGACAGAAATTAGTTTCTATAGTCTGTTTCACTACATTCTTTGTAAAGTTGAAGAAGAAAAAACCAGTCATATTTTATACAAATGCTCTTTTGATGCTTGGTGTTGGGCTTGGTTATGCTATAAACTTGAATGGTCTTGGGCTTGGCCACCCTCTCTATAAATTTATTTATCTTCTTGGCTTATAGGAGATTACACCAGTTATCTATATGGTCTTTGGTGAGTTAGTCCTACTATTCTTGTATGGACGATCTAGAAATAAATAAGTCAACAAATTTTTGAAGTAAAATTAAAACCCTTTGCTGTAATTTTAAAATATTTAGAGATTGCAATCTTAGAAGTGATCTCTTATCAAATAAAGTGTAGGAATGGTTGTCTCTCTTATTGGGATATGAGGATGTGTTAAAATGGAGGATTTTTTTCCACCCACCCATTAATGAGTAATTAGTTAGCTTAGGGAAAATTTTGAGTAAGGATAAGTATATATAGATTCCTCCTCCCCTGATGTGGTTTAAATTAAATTTTGATGGAGCCTCAAGGGGAAATCTAGGTTCTTCTAGTGTAGGATGTAACTAAAAGGACTGTATTGGCTTTTTGATCAGGGAAATTTATAGAAAACTATTGGATGGTACAAATAATGAAGTTGAATCTTAGGCCTTTTTAATTGGGATTAATTTTGCAATCCAATGTAAAATTGATAATTTTGTAATTGAAGGTGATTCTCAATCAAAATTTCTACTCTCAAGAAAAAGGCAACCATTTCTTAGAAGTTAGAAAATATTTTTTCTAATGTTTGGTCTTGCTTGGATAATTTTTCATCTTTGCATTGTAAGCACTACTATAGAGAAGTTAACTCAGTTTTATATTTTATATCCAAATGTGGAATTGATCAAAGGGAAGATATGCGGGTGGATAACCTTAGATTCACTTGGGAAGACTTTCCTAGGGATGCTTCCATTAATAATTGTTTAAAAATAAATAAATAAATTTTATTTTAAATATAATAATCAAATACTATTGATTATTTTTAATTATGGTTGGATATGACCATAATTATATTTTTCCATCTCCATTAGTTTTTCAGTGATGTTATTTCCTCATTATAGCTTCAACCATGTGATCAAATTTGGTGATGACTCTCATTTATGGAAAATATGGTGATATGATGTGTTTTCACCATGTTTATTGCATTTCATTTACATTTGGGTGGATTTTTGGTTGTCATGGGCATCTAGTTTTTATTTTCATGGAGTAAAAGGTGGATTTGGTGTTCAAGACTTTAATGATATATGGTAGCATCTCAACTTGTGAAATGGCATTTGAGGGTTGAATTTATAGGGCTTGACTTAATCACATTTTTTGGGTTCCTAAAAAAGAAAATTTTTAGGCCATCTTAGTTGTCTTGGGTAAGGAATATGTGGCTCATTGCACGCACAACAGAGTTAACTCTACAATAGCCACCATGTTCACAACATCGTTATGGATCTCATGGAGGATAATGAGGTGGTTTATAAAATTATGGAGTTTTTTGTGAGTCCCAAACACTATCTTAGTCTAATGGAGGAACCTAAAAGTGTGATCTTGGGCCCCTTTCCCAAATTACCTTTCCCTAGATTAGATGGTGTTGGTTTGGTTCCATTATTAGCTTCCACATATTTGAAGATGTGCTTCATGATTTTAGTTGGGTTCATGGAAGAGATAAAAAAAGATTTATGATAATGAATCTATAGAGGGTAAGTTCTTGACAATGCCTCCAATGGTTCATATCAATATCCTTATTACAAAACTATCTCAATGGAAGGTGGTTCATCACAATTGAACTCAGGTGGATGTGGTGAAGTTGTTGGAAAAATTAATGCTCCATAGATCAGTTGCTACTCCTCCCTAGTTGGTAGGGTCACTTATATGGATGGTCATGATGATAATGAAGGGAAATTTAGCAAGCAATCATGTTGCCACATCAGTGGGAGGTGTCAAATTTATGATCTAAGGTTTGAGGTAGAAAATGATAAGTGGTTCTTCTTCTACTACTATTATTATTGAAGAGTTCATTATTTTAGATGGTAATGATGATGAGGATGTTTTAGTTTGATCACTGTGGGGATGATAGTTTTTGGTAAACTTTCTATTTTATTCTTTCATTTTGATGGATAGTTTTTCAGCCTTTTGGGTGCTTTATGTTTTTTATTCATCTATTTTTGGTATATGGTTACTTTTTGGCATACTAGCTTGTATGGCCATGCCTTGGTTCAATATAATAGCTTTGATTATATTTGATTTTAATCTAGCTACCAATGTTCTTAAGACATTTTATATGGGAGGGGACCTAGTAAACCCAAATATCAATTGAAAAATATAACTATGTAGAGAGATGATTTTTATTGTGTTTTGGATGATTCACATTTCTCCAAGATTAAAGAGTAGAGGGGCAGAGATTTTATACAATGGAGATACACAAGATGAGAGGATTGGGCATGCATAGAAGTTTTGTGTCCATGAGAACATCTTGATTCTATTTATAATGAAAATATATTTAGATCAACATGAAATTCCCATTAATTTGATTGCACATGTGTGTATATGGGGTCCTAGCCAACCTAACCTCTTAAACATGTTAAACATGATTATATGTCAAGCTCATATCTTGGTGTATTTTTGTTTTCAGAGTGCCCAGAGAGTTGGGTCAGCTCAACCTCTTTGGTGCAAAAATATGTTATGGCATAATTTTTTGGCACTTTCAAGTCTAATAATCACAACAATAAATTACACTATGACTTAAATAGATTAGAGTATATGAATTAATGATGAGAAAATTTAATGGAAAAACCTCCAAAACCTTAAAATTAAAACATAATTCATAATATCATTATCAACTAATAACCACTACATCTTATATATAACCTAATTATGTTATGGACACAAGTAAGCCATAAATATCCCAATACATGTTATAAGTTAAGGGTGTAACATGCATGTCATATTAAAACAAATATTATCTTAAATTTTTATGATCTTTGGATGCTTCTCCATGAATGTTTTATCATCCCATGTCAAAACTTCATTGGATTTATTCATCTACTTGATTAGATACTCTAGAGTCACCTTCATCCACAACCTCTTAGTGTGTATCTAAAGTATACACTCAAGTTTCAAAATTATTATTTCCTCCTCATTAAGCTCTAGTAACTTTGTATATGTTGAAATTCTTTGTATAATGACCTTTTTCAAGAAAGAAACATGGAAAACTAGATATATTTTCATTTAGTGATGTATCTCTAGTTTATATACTACATTGCCAATTTTTTTCATGACTTGATAAAGGTCATACTACTTAGGTGAAAGTTTTTTTATCCTTATTTTATTTTTCAAATTAAATTTGCTTATATGGTTGTAAATTCACAAAACCCTAATCTTTGACTTCAAAATGTCTTCCATTGCAGTGCTGATCAACTTGTTTCAAGCACTACTGTGTCATTGCCAAGTTTTCTATTAGACTAGAGAGAACCTCTTGTTGGTGTTGAATGCATTCTTCTATTGCTTGAACATTTGGTTGGATCCTAAAATATGAGGTGATGGATGGTACCCATATAATGTCAAAATAGAGACATTTTAGATGAGATATGGAAAGAAGTGTTATACCACCATTCTATTAGTGGTATCCATTGAATCCATCTCTCTAGTTTATCTGAGAAATAAATAATAAAGATAACCCTCCAAACACTTGTTGACTACCTATGTTTGCCCATCAATTTGGGAATGATAAGAAAATATAAGAACCAACTAGTTACCAAAACTTGAGAATAAATAAGTCCTAAAATTATTGGTAAAGATAAGATCATAATCAATTATTATGATCTTTGGGGTACCATGGAGCTTCTGAACAATATCCATAATTATTGTTATTACTATATTCACTAAAAATGGATGTGATAATCCAAAAAAATGCCCATATTTGATGAGTATGTCCATAATCACCATGATTACATTTTCCTCTTTATATTGATGCAATCATGTGATAAAATCCATGAAAAGCCCCTCCCAAATTTGGCTATAAATATATATAGGTTGCATAATACTCGTGGTCTTAATTGTCTCACATTCATTTTGTTAGCACACCATGTAATTTGCCAATTTTTTTTGGACGTCCCTTTTAAGCCCTTTCTAAATAAATCCTACTTGATTATGTGATGTCTTTAAGAAACTAGAATGCCCACCCACTAGAGAAAAACAAATCTCCAAAATAATCTTATTTTTAAGGGTTGAGCTCTTGCATAGGTAAAACCTATCCTTGTACCATAAAACATCCCATTTTCATAATTTTTTTGGACATGTTTGGATTTAGGTGAAGATTTTAAATGATATTTTGTGTATTTTTATCATTATTCCATTTTTATCTTGCCTCATCTACCAAATATTTTTGAAATATGGACATGACACACAATAATGCCTATTGGTATCAACCCATTTTACATTTTTATTATTATGTGAACCCAGAAAGATCAAACTTTAAATTAATTTAGATTATGTGATATATATTAATAAACATGAATCTAATTTGGTAATTTGGAGATAGTCAAAATATGATTTTGAATAAGTTAGACATAAATTATGGGATTCTTATAGGTGACTAATAGCAAATCATAAAGGCCCAAACCATGAAAATCTTGTAGATGTCAGAAAAGGGAGAATAAGAGTCATATGTGTACACACAAGTCATTAAAGGTAAATATAGGTCAAAATTGACATTAAAAAATATCTAATACTAGATTTTAGTGTCTACATATGCCCCAATTTTATTATATTATTTAAATAAAATATAATGTTAGAGTAAAAGGATAAAGAAATGTACTTGACTGTGTACAACACACTTTGTCTTTGGGATAAGACTCCATATGTGCAATTTGATCCATGCAATTTGTAATGAATATGCAATAATTAATTTTCAAGTATTAAATTTGAAATGATATTTAAATTTTTAAAATTTAAAGAGCAAGGAAAGAATACAAATGAAAGTGGGTGAATCATGTTGCCCCATGTCATGTTGTTAGAGATGATGCTTTCTTATTGAAGAATTGAGAAATATGATTCCTTGTTAAAGCAATTGGATAATTTTGAGATTATCATGCCCCAAATTTATGTACTAAGTTAAAACCATGGGTTGGCAAGATAAACTTCCAAACCCTCATTGAAAAAGGAGTAGTGCCTAAGTTTTTGAGTGCCATTGAATCTCAACTACACTACTCATGTAACTAATATTGAACCCTAAGATGAAATATGGGAACCATAAATTGGGATCACTTTGAGTAATACGTAGGTCATTGAGTGTTGTTAAAACTCAACCACATTACCTCATTTAATTTAATTAACAACTACATATGAAGTTACAGTTCAAGGGTACTCATTTATAGGTACCATTGATGATAACAAAATAAAATTATAATAGTTTGTATCTACATAAAAAAAATGTTAATTCCTCATAATTTTCTCCCTTTGGTTCCAACATGATATAAATTCTATGCATATATATGATATCATGTCCCAAACTTGTAGATCATGTTCATGTAAAATATGTGTATATGTGTGGCATATGCTCTCATATGTGTTTGAAACTGTGAATATATGGAAACCTATAACTTTTGTTCTTATAAAATGTGTTTATATGCAGGAAATATTCACCTAAAATATGTCTCAAGTTTTTAAATATTTATCCCATAGTTTAACCAAACTGATATTTTGAATCATTTTGAATTTTTTCAACCCTGTAATATATGTATGGAGACTTAAATATGTATGACAATCCCACTATTATGTCCCCATTTTGAGGTGAGGGATGTGTTCTATAAATTAATCATGTCAAAATAAAATAATCAACAATATCATGCTATGAAAAAATATGTGATCATGTAGAATAATATGCTCACATGTGGATAATATGTCATCATAGTAATGTATAGATCATTAAAACATATATGAAACTTGTAATGGAAGAAATAAAAGTGTCATGTTAAGATAGATATAGTAATTAAAAATGAATTAGTAATGATAATTGATATAATCACTAAATAATAATATATATTAATAGTGCATAATATGAGCCATGACATAAAATACAAGAGGAAAAGTGTGTGAATGGACCATGACACTATAAACTCAATAAACTCAACAAGCTCATAATAAAATCATATATTTACCTACTCATAAGCACATAATATTATGGCCATTATGTACACAATATCACTCAATGTCACATAGGGCCAAGGGATGTATATAATGAACAATAAAATGTCACACACAAGGCCAAAGGCAATATACAATGAATAATAAAATTTCACACAAGGCCAAGGGTTGTACATAATGAGCAATAAAAATTTACAACAAGGCCAAGGGACATATATAATAGAAATATAATAAGCATCATGTTATGAAATAAAATAATAACAATGAATAATAGAACACATCAAACTAATCTATACTATCAATCTATGTCAATGTCATTGTATAGAAAAATAGTACATCCATAAAATATGGCATTATAAATAATATAATTAATAAAAAGATGTGTAAAAAATCAATGTAGACTAACATAGTAAATTTAAAGGTCATATTAATATATAACATGTATCAATATAACCTATATAATAATATGCCCCCAACATCGACATGGTCTTCAGGTATAGGAATGCCCTACATCTATGCTTCCATGTAACATGTATGTCCTATATCTTACTCATATATACCATGAAATTCATGTGCATATGAAAAATTATTTTTAATCTACTAAACATGTGATAAATAATATAAATGAATAGTGTAACTAGAAAACCTATCAATCTTAGGCCCTAATTTTTGCTTTTTTAAATATTTTTATTTTTTATATTTTTGAAATATTTTGAACACATGTATATAATAATGGAAAATCCAAATGCAAGGCTAATAAATGGAATAGTGGTAGGTATTCTAACAATACATCACATATGTTAAGGCATAATGTGCACCAAATGTAATAACATGGTGACATGGACAAAGTGTAGGCAATCAATATGCCTCCATTGTATATGTGAACTGAAACAATGTAATTCTAATGGAATTACATAAATTTTTGAAATAATGGAATAGTATATCAAATAATTAAGAGTATAATAATCATATCCAGAATAATAATTGACAAAAAATCATAATAATTGATAATAGTGACTGAGCCACTTTGAGAGGGCAACCTCCAAAATAATGCAATAAGAACATAATTCACAATATAATCATAAAAAAACTAACCACTACATCCTATATATACTCTACCTAGCCATGATTATTCCATATGAAAACCATAATAATAACATAGATAAATTACATAAGATAATATGAAATATATGTAAGCCATAAGTCAGCCACAAATATCCCTAGATATACTATAGGTTAAGGGCATAACATGCCCATCCCCTTCAAAAAAACATTGCCCTAAATGTTGAATAAAATTTAGATGTTGATGTAGGAAAGATTCAAACTCCCATGTTACATATTCATAATTCAGACTCTTCTACTTGATCAAATACTATTTAAGCTCTCTTGTTCATAGCCTTTTTATGCATGTATGAAGGATCTCTTCAGGTTCTAAAATGACTCTACCTTCTTCATCTAATTCAGGTAACCCAATCTGAGTAGAAACTCTCTATTTAATAACCTTCTTTAGGAAAGATACATGAAATAGAGGACGTATTCAAGTGGATTGGGGTAGCTCCAACTTGTATGCCACACTGCCAATTTTATGTAGGATCTAATTAGGGCCATAATACTTTGGAGAAATTTTGTTATCCTTTTTATGTTACTTTAAAAATATATGCTTATATGGATGCAAGTGCACAAATACCCAATAAATAATATAAAAATGTGTCTCACTATGGTGTTGATCAACTTAATACTTCATTTTATTTTATATTATTACTAAATTCTTCCTTAAACCAGATGGTACCTCCTATTGATGTTGAATGTGTTCCTCAACAACTTGAACCTTGGGTTGCACCTTCAAAGATGAAGTGATGGATGGGGGGTAATAGCCATATAGTTTTACAAAGGGAGATATTTTATAATATGTATGGAACGAAGTGTTGTACCACCATTTTACTAGTGACAACCAATGGATCCAATGTTCCTATTTATGTGATACAAAATAACAAATATACCATTCTAGGAATTTGTTGACAAACTCTATTTTCCCATAAGATTAAGGATGATAATATAATTTATGAGCCCACTGGGTACCTAAACATATAAATAACTTAGTCTTAAAGTTACTGGTGAATATAGGATCATGATCACTTACAATGATTTTGGGGTACCATGTAATTTTTGAACTGTATTGAGAAAATCAACAACTAGTGTACTGGCTACAAATGGTTGTGATAAGGAACAAAAATGAGAATATTTTTTGATCCTATCCATAACTTCCATGATGAAATTTTTACCTTCATATCTCAACAAACCTAAAATTAAATACATGAAAACCTCCTCCCATCACTAGCTAGGGATGGATAATGGCTATAGAAAACTTGACATCTTAATTGTTTTCCCTTTGTTATTAACAAACTATGCATTCTATCATAAATTTATGTATATCCCCTTGAGTCCATCCCAAAATAAATATTTCTTGATGTGATAATATGTCTTAAAAAATATTTAATGCACCTTATTAGAGATGCATGAAGCTCCTAAATGACTTGTGTTTGAGGAAAAACCTTACATAGGTAGAATCTATCTTTATACCATAATGTGTTTCCTTTCAGCTTAGTTTTTTAGAAATAATCAAACCATGTTAAAGATTATGAATGAGGGCCTTTGTATCCATGTAATTCTCCCATTCTAATCTTGATTCCTATAACCAATATACTTTCCAAATGGTTATTGCACATAATAATGCCTCAACTAATTCATCCCTCTTAAAAAGTGTATCTACTAACACATTCTCTTTGCCTTTCTTATAGACTATTTCAAAGTCATAACTTAGGATTTTAGTTACCCATTTTTATTTTTATTATGATGAAAATAATTATTCCAAAAAAATTTATATACTATCATGAACAGTATTTACTTGAAAGTGTCTACCCATTAGTTAAGGTATCTATTGTTTGACTACATGAAAAATAGCCATCATCTCTTTCTCATAGATTGACTTGAGCTTGTTTTATCCCTTGAGTTTAAAACTCTAAAATGTAATGGGTATACATTCTTACATGAGTACTTCTCCATGACATATCATGATGCATCACATTCAATAATAAATGTTGTGGAAAAATCAGGGGTCATCTAGAGTCATGCATGTAGCCTCTTTCAGCTACTCAAATGCCTTAGTAGCTGGTTTATTCCAATGGAATGAATTTTTATTTATAAAATATATGAGTAGAGCTATTATGATACCATAATGTTTTATAAATATGTGATAGAACCATGTGATCCCCAAAACTCCATGAAGGTTCTTGATGGTCTTTGGCACTTGCCACTCCATCATAACTTTGATCTTATTAGGTTAGACTTTGAATCCTTCATGTGAAATACTATGACCCAATTACTCCACCTCATGGATAAAACAAGCACATTTGAAAGGTTTTGCATAAACTAATTTTATTTTTAAAATAACAGTACCTTTTTCACGTGCTTTAAATGTATATCCTAAGTTTTGTTGTAGATTTAAAATGTCATAAAAACACCATCACAAAATTCATTATAAAAGGATTAAGACAATATTCATAAAACTCTGAAATGTAGATGGTGTATTTATGAGACAAAAATCATGACCATAAACTCTTAATGGCCTTCATAATCTTTGAAAGTTGTTTTATAGATAGCCTCATATTTGATTTGAATTTGATGATACCCAAAACAAAGATCTAGTTTGGTAAAATTAAAAAAAAAACCATGTAATTCATCTAAAAATCATCAATGAATAAAATAGGGAACTTATCTTTGATAGTGTACTTATTGAGTTATCTTTAGCCAAGGTAATGCTCCAAGTGTCATCCTTATTCTACACCATGACCACTAGGGAAGTATTTTCACTTTGGATATGTCAAATAATACCTACCTCCAACATCTTAGGTAACATTTTTTCAATTTCACTTTTTTTAGCATATGGATAACTATATGGTTTAATTTTCAGTGGTGTGTTACATAAAATCATTCTTATGGCATGATCATGTTCTTTGTTGGGTGGTAGGCCTTTGGGCAATGTGCCAAAAATTATTGGATGGTCATTACTAATAATTTATAAACCAAGATGTGTATACATATGTTGACTGAACTTATTAGGAAAACAAATGTGATAAAAATCCTTCCACCCCTTTTTTAAGAATACTTTTCATCTAATATAAACTAACTAATTAGGGAGACTTTTTCCATAATCCCAATAGTTCAAATGTCCTAACTTTAAAATGAAAGTACACGAACAGTTCTTGGAAATTCATCTCTATTGTGCCCAAAGTTATGAGCAATTATACTCCCAAAACAATATTAACTCCACCCATGGAAATAGAAAACATAGGATAATTAAGTAGGTAGTCACCCATGATAATATTAATACTATGGTATTTTTTAAAACAGTTAATTGTGCCACCATCTACAATCATTACTTAAAATTTGAGAGTTGGATAAATAAAATAGTTCAAATAAGTGGCAAACTTATTATTGATGAAGTTATGTGTACTTCCTAAGTCAATCGACACTATCACCTTATGTTTCTTGATGAATCCCACCACCTTAAGAGTTTGAAGATTAATTATAGCTGAAAGAGAATGATAGGAGATAATAGGGTGAGAATATTTATATTCCTCATCTTGTCTTCCATACCCTCACATGCATCCTCACTATTATATTCATCATCATTGGAACCTTAAATGTACAACAACATTTGGACACATTTATGTCATTTGATCCACTTTATTTTAAAACCAAAACATAACCCTTTGAAACACTTCTCTTTAATTTGATAAGGGGTCAATCTTGTAGGTTATAGAAATGATGGTGTTATGAAACTACATTCATGGCCATGAGTGAAAGCCCTTATTTTGACCAATTATTTTTCCTCTACTTGGTGTAGGAATGGTATGGATTCAGAAATGATCAATGGATTAAACATACAAACCTCAAGTTGGATGTTATCCATGAGCCTCCCCAAGAAAATGTCAGTCAAGTTTTTCTCAGTGATGTCATCCACACATAAAGATAAATTATATTATTACTGATTATAATAATTAATATTACTTGTATGTCACAACTTTGATAACTAACTAAATAAGTTTTTAGAGACATTATTATGATAGTGTATATGTAGATCCTCACTAAACACAACCTAGGTAACATGAACACCCTTGTTTTTCTTTTGAGAACACAACCACCTATACCAAATAAACTACTCAAATTATAGATAGAGAGATTATGTGACTACATTTTGCACACATGGGGTCTAAGTATATCAAATAAACTTTCTATTTGATTGATCTAAGTGGATCTTTGCCATCAAACTTGTGCACTTCCACTTTTGGTAGTATTTGTTTCGAACCATAATTGGAGTTGTGATTATTCCAAGTGAATAAAGTTGATTGGAGCAGTGGAAGATTATTTTATATAAGTTGAACCATAATAGAGGTAAACTGAGCACTCATCATTGACAAATGATCCTTTATAGAATAAATTTCCCCATTTACTACATCAAAATCATCCTTCTTTAGCATACTTTGCATTTCTAATTGAATTTCTTGAAATTCCTTATAAATTGATGGGTCTCAAGTTCTAGAATCCATTTCATCTTTTTGAGGAGTTTTATGGGTGTATTGACCTTTCACACATCTATGAGTGTTCAGACCAACCATGTGAAAACCCCAGGATGGAGAGTTTTAGGACTAAAAAAAGTATACCAACAAATTATACCATTACAATCATTTCATCAAGACAAATCCAATGACTAATAATTTTTACAAGGGTACAAATTTTTTTTCCACACTTTTAAAAAAGAGACTTTTAAAAATACTATAGTGGTGGAAAAATTAAATTCTTCTTGGATCACAAGTTATGTTTTTTTTATCCTATAGCTCTTCAGATAACTACAACACCAGATTTGAAAAACATAATTCCATAAAAATTATCCCAAATCAATGTTCTGATACCAATTGTAATGAATTTACTTAGATGTTTAGAACAATTGAATAATATATCAAAGAATTAAGAAAATAATAATTAGATCCACAATAATAATTATCAAAATATCATAATATTTGATAATAATGATAGAGTTGCTTCAAGGGGGAAACCTCCATAATAATGCAAGAAGAAAGAATTCATAATATGATCATCATAGACTAACCATTACCTCCTATATATTCTCTACTTAGCAATGATTATTACATAGGCCAACCATATTAATAACATAGAGTAATTAAATTGGATAATATGAAATGTATGTAAGCCATAAGTTGGCCCCACATATCCATAGATGCACTATATGTTAAGGACATAAAAATAACTTAATAGCATATGCAAAGATAAGAATAAACATGCCTCCAATGGGAAAGCATAAATGTATGCTAAACTAATATGTAGATATAAATTAAGTGATAATGTAAGCTCATTTTAATCCATAACATATATAGATAGTCATTATGTAAGAGTGAGGAAGTAACATGCCACAAAGAATGTGTATTAGGATGAAATTGTTGTAAAATATGTATTATCATAGGATAAATGTCATAGATGTCTAGATCAAGATAAAAACTCAAAAATAAAAAAATATAAGTGCAATAAAATAAATGGATATAGGAATAGGTAATTCATAATGATATAAAGGCATGTATTTAAAAATAGAAGATAGTGGGAATAAACAATCAAGAAAATATCAAGAAGCCATGTACAATATATTATGTTATGGCTAAAAAAGGAGCCAATCAATAGGATGTACTCATATAGGTCATATACATGTAATCCACCATTCATGTCTATCATCTATTGACTATATATTCATTTGCAATATCATTAATTTGATCATCTTCATCTTCATCTTCTCTATATTCATCACTATTATACTGATCTTCTTGATATCCATAACCATAATCATCAATGTACTCATTGTCTATAGAGAGAACTAATTTATTATGTTTTTCTTATTCTTAAATATGTACCTTAGTATCAGTATCTAGAATAAAATGACCTAAACATGAGGAGTGATATGTAGTTTCCCCCTTAAAAATCATTCTTATGACATTAGTCTTGTTAGGAACATATTATTTTTTACCTTTCTTTTTAGACAGATTTGATTTCTTAATTTCCTCTTTGATCTGTGTGTATCTCCTATATGCATAAAATTATACTTTTTACAAACACATAATGTACACACCTCTCACCTTGGACTATTTCTTGAATACCCATTTATCACACTCACACTTACTCATAGACCCATGTAACACACTTTCACTTACTCATAGACCTGTGTGTCTTGTTCACATTTGTTTATAGTCTCACACAACACATTCAAACTTATTTGTAGTCCCATGTGCACTTATACATGTATTAATACAACATGCCTAAGTGTTTTATTTTTACAAACATGTGGCCTTTCAAGTGGAAATTCTTAGCATATAACATGTCAATTACCTAGTTAACCAGTTAGTTGTTATGTGCCTACAAGTCAACCGTTGTTCAACAAGGTTGTAAATTATTTTTTATTAAATGTATAGGTATGTAACATATGAATTTTTTCAAGGTTTGATGGCATACATAATCATAGCCATAGATATCATGTTTTTCATATCTAACTTTTCATACATAAATTGTACAACTCTATATTATTTTCCTTAATCATTCACATTGAATGCAAATTGCATTTCTATCTAATTTTATTTGCATGCATTCACTCTTCATAACTATGAGTTAGCTCTAACACATAATTATCCACCACATGCTTGGTATTGGGCTACTTGTATCATGAATAATTGGTACCAAAACATAGCTCTTTTATATACCTATAAACATGAAAGTACAACAAGATAAACAAGTATATTAGTCAATTCTGTCAAACTACCTAGATGAATGCCATAGTATAAGTAAGATGGATAACACCCAAAATAACTCCAAAAATTGAAAGAATCACTATAGATTCACTAAAGGCACAAGACACTAATGTTTTTGGCCAATTATGTGAGTTAATGATATATATCAACCGAATGACTTTGGATCCTCCTCCACAATTCTCTTTATAGCAGTTTGAGTAATAAACATCCTTCAATCAAACATCCTTCAAAATCTATGTAAAGGGAAATGTAACTGATCTATAAATCAATCCTAGATTGAAGAAGATAGATCCTACTTACACTTTTGATGTTTGATACATTAGATATTTAGGGTCATGGCCAAAATGGATCCACTAGACCCAACCAAGAGATATCTTACCACAATAATATCACTAATGAGGGTTAAAAATCCTCTAGTAGAAAAAAATAATGCCATAACCCTAATTAGGTCTTATGTTTTCATATTCATAAAGTATAAATGAAAAAATCAAAGTAAAATCTAATCTAGTGCTCACCAAAGCTTATGGTACTAAGTGGGGCTAATAAACATAAAAAGTAAACATGAATAAAAGATATATACTCATGCTAATGTGTATTAAATTCTAATGCATATGATAGAAATACAAATCCATATCTATCTACTCTTACAAAGGAGGAACAAAGTTAGGAATACTTACCTTTGAAGATGAACCTAACAAGCCTCAATCTCTCCCATGGCTAATATGTTTCACAAGAGTTTGTTGGGTATGTAAGAATGACAAGGATAAATCAATTTTAGGATACAAAACCTATTTATTTATCCAAAAGACTTCTCCATAAGATAATATTTATATCACTAAATAAAGTATTGAAACCCTAAGCTATGCTCCTCAAGTATAATGGTGGATAAATAGATTCAAAATATATACCTCCTCTTCTTCTCTTATCTCTTAATAAATAACAAAATGGATGTGTATATATAGTTGAATCTAACCCTAAACCTTTCCAAGAGTTTAGATGATAGGGTCAGCCCAATCGAATCTATATCATTATTAACAAAATCAAATTAGGTCTTGGTTTAGGTCAACTAGGGGCTAACCTAAACCCTAAATGTGTTTTATCAATTAGAGTATAGCGTAGATGGGGTCAACAGTGTATTTTAAAACATGAAAAAGGGTTTTAGGCTAGGGAAGGGCTAATGAAAGAGGAAAATGACTAGAAGAGGGTGCAAAAGAGGAGAGAAATCTTAGGGAACTATTTTTAGGATATGGTTGTGTAGATAGAAAGTGGTAGTAAAGGGATAATAATACTATGAAACACTAATGGTCTGCCCACCCATTTCTCAATGCATCTCTTAAGGTGTGCACTCAGAGAGATTGAGACTTGATAGGTTCTTACAAGAGAGAAAGTATCAATAATTGATAAAGTTTGAAAATATTATGTGTATACATATGCCTCACTTGAATCTCATCATGTGTTACTCAAATGCAACATGAGATGATGTTTCAAGAAAATAATATAGTAACACACAATGCTGAAGTCAAATCAATTGTAGTAAGAAAAAAATAAGATAAATGAAAGGACAAAATTGAAAAAAACATACATTTACTTACTTTAATACTATAGATAAATAATGAGATGTAAAAAATGTGATGATGTTCAATGTATGGAACATTAGACAAACCTATAAAAATTAGTGAAAATGGGAAAAAACTAGTATTTTTGAAACATATATATGTAATAGGTGAAAATATTCTATATAATGTCAAGATTACAGAACATTTTATGATTCAAAGAAAGAGCTAGTAGAAACAAAGATATGGTCAAGCGATAAAATTTGGTAGTAGATATTTGAAAGGTAAATAATTTTGAATAGTAAATATAAATAGGGTGAAAAATAATCTATTTTTTATTTTTACTATTCTAAGAAAAAAACACTTTGAGAGACCTAGTTTGAGACCAGAGAGCCATCATGGTGAGGAGATGACAACTAATATGAGGAGGATGCATTTTGGTCACGATAAGTGTAACATAGGTAAGCAATTGTGAATTTCATATTTTTAAGTATTTTTATTTGAAATTGAACTAGATATAGAAAATTGATTGGTAGGAAAAATCTAGGCACCAAAATTAACCCTAATTTTTTTTTAGGTAGACTAGGGGTAGAATGGGGTATTGGTTAGGAAGACGTCAGGCCAATAAATGCATAAGACATTTATGGTAAATAGTTAAAAATTCATTGTTATAGAAGAACAAAGTCAACCTAGTTGACTTAGTCTATAAGATGATTCAAAATCATAGGGTTGAATGCATAGTAGTGGGTTGAATTAGTTGGTAGGAAGGATAAGGCTGACTACGTATCAAAGGGCTGATCTAATTTATGGAAGAGGGAAAATATAGTTTGTCAAAAGGGGTTGAATGTGTATGATAGGGTTGACTTAGTATGCTAAAGCTAAAATATGATTGATTTAGTATCAAATGGGATGATCTAGTTGAAAAGGATAATGGTTGATTTAGTATCAAAAAGAAAAAAGAGGGCTGATTTAGTATTGAATAGGCCGATTTTGGAGGAAAATTAGGAAAATGAGAAACTAAATCAAATTAGCTGATTTAAGTAATTAATTTTTGAGTTTTTAAGAATACATTTTGATTATTGATGACATGAAGATCTGATACATCCTTTGTTATTTTATATTTTGTAGAGATGTCAGATATATTGGCACATACATCATGGCTTCTATATCTTTTAGATCATTTTACTAACATGGACAAAGCATGACTAGTTATACTGGGCTTTGGAGGTATTATGGAGATGAGGTGGATCCTGTTTAGTGTTGATATCATTATCATGTTCCTTGGAACATGGGAATGGTTTAATAACACTTTTCTATGGGGGGTGGATGCAGATATCATTGAGGTGGGTATTACATTGGAGGATACCCATCCATTGCTTGGACCATCAATAGGAGGGACACTAAGGATCACTGACACACTAAAGGATATAGAGGAGAGATGAGCACTGGCCTAGTGGGTGAAGTGATTAGATAAGATATACCCTAGAATTAGGGTGAACTTTTTTGATGTTTATATTACAAACATTTCATAATTCAAAAGGCTATGATAAGACTTGTGACAACATAAGTATTATGTCATAAGTGGGATGACAAGATACCACTATATGTGATAGACTTATGTCAGTCCATATTAGATTAGAGAGCACTCTATGATTTTAGGGCTGTAATCCAGGTCCAACTCATACATGATATGTATGGGATATAGTCTAGAGGGTAGAAGGCCATGGGACCTATTATTTTACTAAGTGCTTTAATAAATGAGAGGTTCCCTATGTATTGGCCAACTGGGTTACCTTATGTAGTCGATGATAGGTTACCTCAAGTTGTGTAATGGAGATAGGACCATGTAGCATAGGCCATGCCCCATGTGCTATCTCTATAGACTGTCACATAAGGAGAGATCATATGGAAATAGTATATATACATCACTACTATATGGCCTAAATGGTTGACCATTACTAAAGAGTTGACATGGGTATAAATCACAAGCCATTACACCTCATGGGTAGAGCCACATTTGATGGCATGCTTACCAAGATAGCTTCGAATTCCACACCCAATTGCCCCTATAATAGGCCTGATTATTGGGGATGACATGTTATAGAACTAAGGGGAGAGAAGGAGTACCAGTAGAAATATCCATGATAAGGCTGTGACTTGCTAGACTTTGGACTGGTCGAGCACAATATAAGGTGACATTGGGGCCAATAAGAGGAGACATCATGGAATTGGATGAAGGCCCATAATAGGCACCATGGTATAAATAACATTAGTGACCACCATAGCCACACTGTAGATATATACACTATCAATAAGAGTAGGTACAGGCAAGGGTTGCAGTACAAGAGGACCCAACATCCACTCTAAGACATAGCTAGTCCATTGAGGCACCTTTGAGGGGAAGATCATAGTGTGCTCTAGTGGTGACTCATGGATTTGTACTACTGCAAAGGAAAACTATGGAGGAGGTGATTATCATATGAGTAGATGAAGAGAGCATGCTCGATGAGAGAATAGATAAATAGATGGTGATTGGTGACACCAAAACTAGTGATAAATGTTATAATTTTTATTTAATATTTGATATAGGATACTAATTGTGTTTGATTATAGTATACAGATAGATTTTGAGAGATATATATGTGATTTGATATATATCTAGTTTTGGTTTTGTAGATCTTGGGATGGAGGAGGTTATATGGGGATCCCTAGTTATGGTTGTGCACCATGACATTTTGGATGGGGTACTCACTCCATATGACCCCACCATGATGGATGATCTTGTGGTAGTGTCTGTCCCAATGGAGGTGGGCTAGTTAGACTAGTGGGGGAGGCCGTGAGGTAGTTATAGGCACATAGGGATGGATTGTATCCACTAGTAGAGGTGGGAGAGGGAGAGGCACATACCTAACAATCCTTGGCTTAAGAGAAAGAAACACACATAGATACCACTATCTATCTCAGATAGGATCAAGCCTAGGTGGCCAATCTACATTGATAGGTAGCAGGTTTGATATCCCAGACTACCTCATAACAACATACCATTCAGAGGGGATAGTCCTAAGCATCTATGGGTAGTGTAGCTAAGCCACATGATAGACAAGATGGATCCCAACCTTAGAGCTAAGGCTATTTTGTATTTTGTACCTTGTATTGTATAAAATACATGATATATATATATATATATATATATATATATATATATATATATATTGATTTTGATAGTTGGATTTGATCTCATGAGTTGTACTTGGTTATTAATGTTGATGCATGGATATATATTTTTAGCACATGTATTTAGATTTTGTTGTATATGCTATGGGAAATATATGTTGAGTTTTTTCTTTTCTAAAATTATGTAATACACATGCATGGTAAAAAAGAAAAAGGCAAAAATGACTTGGAAAAGTATATGTAATAAAAAAAAAAATTACTACACGGTATATCATGATGGGAAATGTGTAATAAAAAAAAATGACCAAATATAATAAACCAAAACAAAGATGTTAAAAATGGATAACAAATGTTTTTAAACAATGTAAAATATTTACACCAAGTTAAAACAAATAAAATCACAATATATCACATTGGGAAGTATGAAAATAATATAATAAAATGGAAAATGCATGAAAACTAAATGGTATAAAAACAAAATAATTAAGTAAATCAATCATACTAAATCACATTGGAAATTATAAAATAAAAACAAAATTAGAAAAATGGACTTAAATTGATCACACTAATTCAAGCTAAAAAGTATGAAAATTTTAAGAAAATGGTTGTAAGCATACATGCAATCAGAAATTAAGAAGATAAAAGTGAAAGATCAATTAAGTAAGCATAAAAAATACTATATGAAGATGGGAAACATATCAATGATGTGTGACTTATAATCAATCACTACTTATCTAAAATTTGACAAATGTAATTTAATTGTGACTTGGGTATTGGAATATTTTTTGAGGAAGGCTTGGTCCTATCCATGGTCTTACACTGCAACTCACAAAGGGAACACCAATGAGGTGGAAAAAACCATGGGAATGATTTTAAAAAGATATTTTTAATGTGGTAATTTTTTAGGAAAACCTGATCTTACCCATAGTCTTACAATGCAACTCACGAATGGAGTTTTTAGGAGAATGATCAGTTAACAAAACAATATTTTTCAAGAGGAAATATTGGGAATGTTTTAAATGCAATAGAGAATGTAAAAAAACAAAAAAAAACATAATTTAGGCATTTATGATAAAACCTTAGGAAATATGTGGCACACTAAGTACATAGAAAATACATTAAGTGGCTAGTGACCATCACAATACAAAGGATACCTATTTACAATAAAGACAAAGTTGTTTATAAAAATAAGTGAGATACTAAGATTGAATCATGTTATTTTTATGAAAAATAAAATTAAAATGGACCTACCTCCCCACAACATGTTTCCCATTCCTCAGGACCTCTTACAGAGCTATCGGTCTACTGTGAAGACTAGGTACTTGTGTGAGAAATTAGGTAACAATAAATAAATTTTTTATTCTCCTTTTCTAATCTACTAGCCTACCTAGCCACAATGGACCTCGAATATATCATGAGTCCAACTCTAGATTTTGATATTTGATTAGAAAAATGAGATGCGCTATGAATCACATATTTTAGTGTGATTTAAATTTTGAGGTTTGAATGTTGCCTTTTGTATCATTTCCTTTTATTTAAGCGATTTGTATTTTAAATTTTTATGGATTTTAAGATTCCTCCTTTGTACCAATTTGGAATAACCAACATAATGGATAAAATTGATACACGTGAATGATATTTAGACTTTGGCTAAAGGAAGCTAAGTATCAAACTACATGACTGACTAAACACTTAATTTGCTTATGAACCACTATGTTATCTCATGTTTCAACCATGTGTATGATTAGTTTGGGAAAGGAAATAAGGGAATAAAGGAGATAAAAATTGGATCAGTAATATAAAATTATAATGAGATGAATTTTTTGCTAATGATCACATGGTAAATAAGGATTACTAAGGGGAGCAAGGTTAGTATAAACAAGTCACAATAATAATTATCCATGTTGTTGAGATAAGGTAGAAAACAATCATGAGAAAAGAAAAAGGCATCCATAGAAATAAATGAACCCTTAAATATAAGAATGTGAAAATAATCCATAAGATAAAATGAAATAAATGAAACCATATATAAAACATAATGCAAAATATAAAGATCCATATAAGATAGATAAGTGAAGGAAATTTTGACACAGTCAAACTATTAGATAAATTGAGAAGCCATAAGCAGTTTTTTATTACATTATGAAAGCCTATTAAATAGGCACAATCATAGTTACAATAAGTTCCCTATAGAATAGGAACCTCTATAACTGATACTCTATACAAGGCTAAAGATAAGCCTACATACAACAAGCATAAACAAAGGCATAAATATAGCCTTTAAAAAACTAACAAGTTTACTAACCTACATAAAAACATTATATAAAACATAATGTTACATTATTGAATAATACATCTTAATTAATCCAACACACTTAATTACTAAACCAATTGTTTTAGTCATTATTATAGTAGTATGATTAAGTCTATACAAAACTCAACTAGGGTGTATTGTTGTTGCCTCTGCAGTGATGTATACAAATGTCCCTATTGTTTCCAATACATCTTATCAGTGTACATGGGTAATATACCATTGAAACCATCAAATAGTGTAGGAAATGGTACTAAAAATTGGGTTCACTAGATTCTGTTATTCCTTGAATTGTTATCATGTCTTGGATGTGTCATTCTTTACCTATTTGTTAGAATGATCAAGTCTGACAAAAATTTTAGAATATAAATCAAGACTAAAAAACATAGAAAATCCCATAAGGGATATTCATGTGAAGAGTTGTTGAAAAATTAACACATACTACTCTCCATTATTGTATAATTTTGGGACATTCTTATGCACAACACTGTTGTATTCTCTGTTTATGCCCCTTCCTTTTTCACCAAACTTTATGGAACACTTCCATTTGGGTTTGACTTTAGTCTTTGAAATTGTTCTTGGTTTCAATACCTATGAAACAAAAGTACAAGCAAAAGTAACCTACTCTTCACCTTGCACTTCCATTTTTCCTGACCTTGAACATTGCCCTTTTATCAAATAAGGTAATTCATCCTTTCAAACATCCTGCATAGTGGTATGGTACCACTTAGGCCTTTTGAGTTGGTCTTCTTGATTTGACTATGAATATTTACAAACACTCTTTTCATTAATATAACTTGACTCATTTGGTTTTTCTATCTTTGAACCCTATTCAAATTTAGTACCAAAACTTGTTCTAGAAACATTGTAAAAAAAAACACTACATTACTTTTAGTAGATTTACCATTATTAGAAAATAATGGTACTTTCTCATCTAAAAGTACATCCCTACTCACCAAAATTCTATATGTAGAGACATCTATTAACTTGTATGCATTCCTTTGCTCGCAAGAGCCAACAAACATGTATTCTTTACCCAATATAGAAGTAGTAAATCTAAAAACACAAAAATTACTTACATCAGGTGTTTTTCCTGACCATGCTTCTTTTGGTGTTACATTTTGCACAACTTTATAGGGAATTCTATTCAAGATGAATGCTACAGTGTTAACATCTTCTACCCAATACTAATATGGTATATTATAGCCATCCACCATACATCATGCCATCTCCATCACTATCTTGTTTTGCCTTGTCATGACTTCATTCTATTGTGAGGAACTTTGAATGTGTATTTATCCTTAATTGCATAATTATTTAAGTTTCCCAAAGATAAAAGCATGCCCTTTAAACAATATTAGAGCCTTTACCTATTTCCCTCCCTATTTTTCTACCATAGCTTTCAAAGCAACAATGTTAGAGAGACTTTCTGACTTTCTATGTTGGAAACAAACCCACTTTTTACTAGAAAAGTCATCAATGAATAATAAGTAGTACAAAGCTCCAAAATAGATGGTGTCTGCATTGGACCATGCAAACCCACATGTACCAAATCTAATGCATTATGAGTTTTCTCTTCCTTATTAATGTCAAATGAAACTAAAACATTCTTATCAATTTGACATCTTAAACATACATTATGACTATTTTGAATAGAAACCATTCCATTCACCATATTAGTCTGACTTAATGTATGTAAGTGATCATAATGGAGGTTGCCATACCTTTTGTGCCATAGTTCACTAGAGTTGTCCACCACTATTAGTGCATGCTCATTACCTATTTTGGGATCAACTAGTCTATATAGACCCTTAACACCAATCCTTGTAGCAATGACTTTCTTATCACATAGACTCTGAACCATGCAATTATTTTCTTTAAATTATACATAAAGTTAGGTTTCATAGTTTTAGACACCTAAATCTATCCACTAATGACCTCCAATTAGGGTTTTGGCCAATTTCCACCTAAAATGAACAATTTGGCTTAAAAACACTAAAACATGTTAAATGATGTTGAAATTGACATATTCAAGTGCCAATTTTGGCCAGGGTATCCCTAAATGGGGCAATGTAATTTATGGGCTAGCTAACTTTGATTAGATCATTCTGAGTCAAAATGCTAATTTTGTACTTAGGTGCTCTAGATTGATCTTTCCTATCAAATCTCTTTCATAAGATATGTGCCTTTGTTATTTGTTGTTGGTAATATCCTAAATGGGATAACATATCCAACACATCTGACATTGCCTTTTGATTCCATTCTAGTCAAATTTTGGACCAATACCAAGGCATTTTGATCAATTTGAGTAATTTGTGTACAAAGTGCTTAATCATGATTAAGAGATAATTAATCTAAATCAAAGCATATTTAATAATTCCATGGAAACTTGTTGAATAATTTGTTTTGAAAATAAATATTGAATATTTACATCATCAGGTGACCTCATTTCTTAGGAAGACATCCTTAGGCCATAAATGCCAAAAATATCAAGATTCATGCTTCCCATGTCTCATCAAAGCCCTCCATGCCTCTTAATTGATCCTCTATCCCAAATATTACTGAGCCTATTTATCAATTTTAATTGTATAATTAGATTAATCCTTAGTCACACGTCTCAATCTTGAGATGGATGGCTTAGGTTGATTCTAGCCATTTGTAAAAATCTATAAATAGAGAGGCCATGAACATCATTTTAAACTATTTTGGTGCAAAGTTATTATGCTTAAATATCTTCAAAAACACATGATTATGCAAATTTATAATGTAGAATTGATTAAAAAGCTTCATGCAACTAGTGTTACCATGCCAAATTGATTCTAAGCCAAGCCAAGCCACAAGCCAAAGACGCCAAGGAGAGATGGAGGCAGCCAAGCTTTCATTGCCAAGGACTTCATGAACACAAGCTGAGTAAGCCATAACAACAAGAATTTTGGAGCATCCAAGGAAGGCAAGAGGGTTTCTTTTGTATTTTAGTTGTGTTTTATTCATGTTTGTTAACTAAGCTCTTCCTAGTGTCTAGGCCTAGAGATGTTATGCTAGTTAGTGTGTTTCTTTCATTTTGTTTTTATTTTGGAACTAACATGATACTAACCATCCTCTCTTGATTAAAATTCCTAGATCACATAATGGCATACCCAGTGGGACCAGATGCATCCCACACATAAAGAATATCATTCTACAACTTTAAAATCTTCATTTATATCATTAAAACTTTCATAATTTAATTTTTTAACTTTGTTTTTCCATTTTTCTTTGTCACAAGTTTACATAGTAATCATCATTAGTAAAAGTATCATCAGTTGGCATAGCCATCATCATTCACTATTGGTATAACCATTTCCAGTTAGATAACTGTCATTGGTTAGTAAGTATAACTATCATCAGTTAGTAGAACTGACATTGGTCACTGTGTTTTTCTTAAAAACACAAACTCAAGAGCTCTTTTTTTCAAGTTCATTGTTTCAAACCCAAAGTAACTTCAAGGCTAAAGGACATACTAACATTTTTGTTGTAGGACCAAGCTTAAAATTTTCTAAAAACATGTTTAGATCACCTTGTGCATGCTTTAAAATGGATTAGGAACCTTATTTTGGTGTTTAATGAAAAATTTAGATGTTTATGGTGAATGTTTTAAAAGTTTTTAATTAATACCAAGGTGTCAAAAGAACACCATCACACCTTTACATTTGGGCTTAAAAATGAACTCACCTTTCCAAGCTTTTGGTATTAACTTAGTTATTAAAATTTGATTTTTGTTTGGTAAAAAGAGGGGTGTTGTGTGTATGCTCTTCCATTTGTCCCCTTTAGGGAACCCTTGGAATCAAAAGTGCCATTATTATTACAAATAGCCTAGTCCAAGGCCTAGAAAGAAAGTCATCTAAAGAGCTCCCCAAAAACTCGTCAAAGTTTGGGTGACCTTGAAAATGACCTTAAAGTTTTTCTATTTCATGCTTTCTTTATTTTTATACAAACTTGGCTTACGAGGGGGACTTCATCACCTCCCATGAGTTATTTAGGGAAGCTTTGACTTGGGTTTTCACCTCCCAGCATTACCTTCACTTACTCCTTCTAATTTGCACATGGGACGTATCTACATTTAGACATCACACTACACTAAGAAAACAACAAGATGTAGTGGTTGTAAAAAGGACTAGACCTTTTTATAACTAGCCAATGCCATGGTCACCCAATTTCCATGCTTATATTTTTCATCATTTTATATGAAAGTCATTATGTAATTGATTCCCATAGAAATGTTTGAAAGCTTGCTAGTTTAGTCAACTCCACATTACCATACCCTTACTAAGATTTGGATGATTATACTTAGTATATTTTGGTCATTTTTGATTGGTATGTTTTGAGACTAAAACTTGTTTGTTTGTTCATAAGCCATGTCAAAATCAATTTGTCTATATGTCACTTTTTTGTCTAAAGAGGTATTATGCTAGTCATTTTACACCACACTTGTGCCTTGAAATTTTTGCTAAACTTATTTGTGTGTGTGTCATTTGAATTGAGGAGGGTAGTGTTATGTTGTCTAAATCATGTCAAAACATTTTAAGCCTTTGAGTCTTTGAAACATAACATTGACCACATCATTCAAGCATGCTTACATCATTAGGCTACTCAATTTGTTTCAAGACTTGTTTCACCTTGTGCCAAAAACCATTTGTTTCAAACCATGTCATGTATATCATTTAGACCTTTGTCTTGTGCTATCATGTTGTCCAATTCTTTCTAGCTTATTTGGTAAAATTATAGTTTTCAAAGTTGAGTTTTTCATTAACCTTGTTAATTTTAGATCCAAACATTGATTGATTTCTATTTAAGCCTAAATTCATGGGGCTGATACACATATCTTTCTCTTTTGGGTTGCATAACTTTAGTTAATCGATTACCCAAATTTGAAAACTATTGATGGTTTGTTTGTTTAATGCCTATCCTCATCATTGTTTGTGACTTTATTTAGGATATTATGGCCTTTCTCAAATAGCCTTTTATCTTATGCCTTATGCCAACTGATCATGTTTATTTTTGATTTTGTGTGTCGAGTTTATGTCAAAGTTGTTTCCAAACTTGTTAGATTAAAGCAAATCACATCAGCCTTTGTTTCAAGTCTAGATTTTGACACCATTTGGCCAAAAGTCCAAGAATATGATTTTTTATTTGAGCCTAGCTTTTGACTTTGAGTTTGGACAAAATACCTAGTAACTCAACTTTTCCCTTTCCTAATTTGGACCTTGTTTGGAACACTTAAACCTAGAACCTTGACATGCTAATTTTTATTTATATGCTTGACCTTTTATGCGTATGACATTTGACATTAGACATTTGATGTTAGGGTATTTTATGGCAAGTCTTAGCATAAATCATTTTAGAGATACATTGGAGATAAAACTCCACTTTTTGACCAAGTTAGACCAAGCTTAAACCATTCATCCTTTGGACATAGTTTTTCAGAGTTTGTAGAACTCTAAGTCTTTTTGTTTGGGAGCTTTCATCATTTATGTAGGTATGTCTAGATACACCTATGGTGGAGTAATCTATAATCCAACTTATGATAGAATGGCTTCACAAAATGACTTTTATGGCTTTAGTAAAGACACCAATGATGATAATATGGTTTGTGAGATAGATATCTATTGACCTCATAATAATCATTCATGGGAACAAAGTCACAAACCATCTCATGATCTAACTTGAGACTTAGATTGGTATGAAGAGGATTGTGAGGATGACTTTGAAGACCCAACTATATATAATGTTATTTGGGATATGGATTTATACCTTCTTTATAATAATTAGTATGTGGAACATAGTCAAGAACCAGCTTATGAGCCAACTCACATATGGGATGATATGGTTTATGAGAAAGACTTAGATGCTTTGGCTTATGAGAGTAATTAGGCTCCATCACATCATACCATTTCTATTCTAGGACCAAAATGTTGTACTATTCCCATTCCAAGACCTATTCCTTTAATTTGTAAGAGCAATCAAGCTCTACACCACCCTATCTTTACCATTTTAGGACTTCATCCTTTGGCTCATGCGAGCAATCATGCTCCCCAATGCCATACCATTATCCAATCATGATCCATTCCTCATCAAAAACTAATCCCATGTAAACCTTAATCGATCCAATCCTTTGAAGACCAAGCTATGTTCAAAATTAGTATTTTCTAACTCATTGGAAACCAAGGCCAAGAGAACCAACCAATCCAATATGTTTCTATTGAATCAACCATTTGTGATAAGTCAATATATGATGAATTTCCTATTGATCCTATACCAATTGTCATGGAGTCTCACTCTGACAAGCTAGTCTTTATTGGGTCACTTCTTAATGATTATAATTGCCTTTGGGAAAACCATTACCTTGACCATGTGCCTATTTTTCAAGAGCCTCTTATTGACAAGCCAGTCTCTAAGGAGTTGTCTCTTGACCTTTTTTCCATCCTAAAGGATTCCCACTTTGAAAAACCATTTTTTGTGGAACCCATCATTCCATTACAGGTTGTTACTTATCCAATACCAAGAATTCAATAAGACATCATTGTAATAAAGTATGCATTAGATGAAGAATTAGAGTCAGAGTCAGAGTCAGGTTTTACTCTTAGACTGACATCAGATTTAGCATCAGAATCTAAATCAACATTAGTATCAACATTGGATTCAAAATCCCTTGAGTTAGAATTAGATTCAAAAGAAGAATATATTCATGGTTGTTATAACATTAGTTATTCATGCCTTACAGATCAATTTGAATACATTTGTGATACTTTAGACTTTTTGAGGATGAGTAATTTAGCTTCAACACAAGTTATCCTAGTATCTTTTATGAGGATTTTTTCACCTCTCCTCATTCCATTACTATTCCACAAGCCATTAACATCAACCAAAATATCCATATAATTGACATTCTATCTCCCATAAGTGTCGATTGGGATTGATAGAATCACACTTTATTGAACTGCATCCATGGTGATATAGCAGTTGAAGAAGAACAAGGATGCCAACACCACATTCATATAGAATATGAACACTCTCCTAGTGAAACCTTTTTGGAGGCACTAGGGGACAATCAAAGTCAAAACTCAACATCTTTTACTGAAATGTTTTTAGAAGTGCTAAAAGGAAATCAAAGTCAAAAGCTAATGTTCATTAGTCAAACCTTCTCAGAGGTGCTATAAGACAATCAAGATAATTTCATTGGTGAAAACCTCATTAAGGCACCAATAGCTAAGCATAAAATTTCTTCACTACCTGATGAAGACAAAATAAAAGATCAATTCAAAATAGCTTCCAATCTAAAACCTAATCAGATGGTAGTTACTCTCAAGATCAAACTATAGAAAAATCTAGTGGTCCTATTGAGAGAACAAGTCTTCGGCCCCACCACAACCAAAATTATGTTAAATCTAGAATCAATAATATTACGTGTGACTAAACGTCATGATATTCATTTGTTTCCCAACCATTCCACATTGCATTATCATCTACCATTCCATTTCAAAATCAAACCTACCATCCATTATTTGTCCTTATTTACCATCCATGGCCACACTTTCCTTTACAGAGGACACAAGGATACCTTATCTCGACGTTTAAAAGAATCAGAATCAATGACCAATGAAGATAAAAAATCATTATTAAAAACTAGATCTACATCAAGTTCTTGATAGAGTAGTTATTTAAATAAGGTGTGGGATGGAAATTAACATCATCAAGTATTTTGTTTGTATCATTTGTTGATTAGGACATGCATCTCCCCATCAAAAAGAACCATATAATCAAAAACCACACCCAAGTCAAAAAAAATTACCATGCCATTTCATTGCTATGCCATTGCTATTGTTACATATACATTTTCCATTGTCACATATTCTTGCTATTCACCCTATCACTTGGGGGCAAACCCTCTTACCATTTTATTCATCTTATCATTCCATTACTATCTAGACCAAAGCCTATTTTTACTCATCCTACCTAATCCTATTTTGATGTTAGTTACTTTGATTCTTCCAACACTTTTTGTGAGAGGATTCCAATCAAGTTTCAATATTCAATCGAATTCATGTTTACAATGATAGTCTATGAAATTAGTGTGATAGTTGATCTGGCAAGATATCTTTCATCCTATCAAGTTTGTTTATGTGAGCCTAATTATAACCACCTATAGGCAAATTTTTGTCTCACCAGTCTTGCTACTAATTATAATCACCTACGGGAAAATTAATATCATTGACCTATGCCATTGTATCCTAGATATAACCACCTATGGGCAAATTAGGGGCAACACTTGTTTACCATACATTGCCACATCACCTTGCCAATATTGTTTCCATTTGACTGGTCATTTTCTAGTTTTGAGAACTTATTGGGACCTAGTTGGTTTTTCCTCACCTTTTGTGTGGGTTGAATTATTATGACTTAAGGTCATTTTGAGACTATGTGGGTCATACTAAATTCATGTTGAGGTCATCTCAGTCTCCCTTTCCATATGCTCTCACCATTTTATAAGTAACCTAAGCCAAATGCTCTCGCCATTTTGTGAGTAGGTATCTTGTCATTATCTAATGAGTTAAGATACCTCAAAAGCCAAAAACATTCATAACATTTCAAAAATCCAAATAAATTGTCCTGTCTAAGCCTAGTCAATTATCCTTGATCCATCTTATTGGGGCATGGTCATTATTAGGATGTTTCTTTTGTTTTTGTTTTTGGACTTTTTGTTTGTTTGTTTATTTCAAGTTATTTGTTTGTTTATTTTTTTATTTGTTTGTTTTCTTTTAGTACTATTGCCTTGACTCAGTCTATATGTGTTCATTGGGTGATTCCTTGAAAAAAAATTCTTGAGTCTATCCATATGCATCCATTAACATTGTCATCATGGTTTTTATTATTGGTGCATTATTTTTGAGTGTTTATTAGATATCGAGAGTCAGTCCTTATGCATATCTTGGCCAAGTCCTCATGATGTTATACCATGATGTCTATCGACACGTGCTATAACAAACCTCAGCTTCAAGAAGTCTATTAAGCAATGGTGGCATCTCTTTGACACTGACATCTTGATTTCATCCTAATCATATCCCAACATATTAATTAAACATGAAATAATTTCAATCTTTATTAGTTCAAATGAGCATCTCCCTACTAGTAGGTTGTTCCAAGTCATCATTACCCTCTGTGTTAATTTATCATCATCCTCAACCAAGTTTATCATGTTTTCCATAATCAAGGTCTAATGACTATAACTGTCTATGGGAAAATCATTACACACTATCCCACCTAAATTTTTCAATGATTATAACCACCTTTGGGCAAATCATTGTGTTGTCACCACTTCCCTTTTTCTACCCATACAGGAGCATGTTATTATCTTGTTTGTCTATCTTCACTAGGGCAACTCCATCTTCTTAATGATTATAACCACCTTTGGGCAAATCATTGTGCTATCATACCACATTACCATTATCAGGGTACAATGCTTATAACCACCTTTGGGCAAGCCATTGTACACTATCCCACTTGCATTCTAAATGATTTTGACTACCTTTTTAATATCATTATGTTTTCACCCCATCATCTTTCCTTTATTTGGTCCCCTCATTTTTATTCTTATCAAGGGACCGTTTGCTGACTTGCTTGTGCCAACCCTTCCCTTGAGGCGACATCATACAATTAGTTTGAGCAATGGGAAAACTTGGATACTTTGGCTTGTGCAATAAATCAAGTTCCATGATGTTCTTTTATTATCTGATCATTGACTACCCCTAACCCTCCTTTGGATTATACGAGCTATCAAGCTCTACAATATCCAAGGAATACCATTACCATTCCTAGACCTAGTCCTTTGGCTTGTGCAAATAAACAAGCTCCATACCACCCTATTGTTACCATTTTAAAACTTCATCCTTTGGCTCATGCAATAAATCATGCTCCCCAATGCCCTACCATTATCTAACCATAAGCCATTCCTCATCTAAAACCAATCCAATCCTTTGAAGACCAAGCTATATTCAAAACTGGTATTTTCTAACTCATTGGAAACCAAAGCCAAGACAACTAACAAATCCAAGATGTTTTTGTTGAACCAACCACTTATGATAAGTCAACCTATGATAAATAACCTATTAATCCTATACTAATTATTAAGGAGTCTCACACTGATGAGCCAATCTTTGTTGAGTCACTTCTTAATGATTATAATCACCTTTAGGAAAATTATTACCTCGAACATGTGCTTACTTTTCAAGAGCCTCCTATTGACAAGCCAATATTTGAAGAGTTCTTTCTTGACCTTTTTCCCATCCTAAAGGAGTCCCAATTTGACAAACTAGTTTTTATGGAGCTCATTATGCCATTATAGGCCATTACTTACCCAAAACCAAATATTCAACAAGACATCATTGTAATAGAGTACCCATCAAATGAAGAATCAGAGTTAGAGTCAGGTTCTATTCTTAAACTAACATTGGATTTACCATAAAAATATGAATCAACATTAGCCTTAACATTAGATTCAAAGTCCCTTGAGTTAGAATCAAATTTAGAAGAAAAATATTTTCATGGATGTTACAACATTAGTTACACATGCCTTGTAGATCAATTTGAATACATTTGTGATCCTTTTATAGTTTTTGAGGATGCGTACTTCAACTTCAACACAAATTATCATAGTATCTTCTATGAGGATTGTGCAGCCTCTCCCCATTTCATTACCATTCCACAGACAATTACCATCAACCAAAATAGCCATATCATTGACATTCCATCTCCCATAAGTGTCGATTGGGATCGATAGAATCACACTTTATTGAACTGCATCCATGGTGACATAACAGTTGAAGAAGAGCAAGGAGACCAAGACCACATTCATGTAGAAGAAGAACATTCTCTTAGTGAAACCTTTTTGAAGGTGCTAGGGGACATTCAAAGTCAGAACTCATCATCTTATAGTGAAACTTTTTTAGAAGCACTAGAAGACAATCAAAATCAAAAATCAACATTCTTTAGTGAAACCTTCTCAAAGGTGTTATGGGATAATTAAGATAATTTCATTGGTGAAAACCTATTTGAGGCACCAATAGTTAAGTGTAAAAGTTCTTCACTACTTGATGAAGACAAAATCAAAGATAAATTCAAAATAACTTCTAATCTATAGCCTAATCAGATGATAGTTACTCTCAAGATCAAACAATAAAAAGAATTGGTGGTCTTATTGAGAGAACAAGTATTTGGTCCCACCACAACCAAAGTTATGTCAAATCTGATATCAGTAACATTACATGTGACTAAAATTATTGATCTTCATTTGTTTTCCAACCATTATAAATTCTATTATCATCTACCATTCCATTTCATAATCAAACCTACCATCCATTATTTGTCCTTATTTACCATCCATAGTTGCACTTTCCTTTGTAGAGGCTACAAAGATACCTTGTCTCGATGTTTGAAGGAATAAAAATCAATGACCAATGAAGATCACAACAACATTCTTAGAATCATATTTTGTAGGTAGTTCTTGATGAAGCAATTATTCAGATGAGGTGTGGGCTAGTAATTAACGTGATCGAGTATTCTAATTATATCATTTGTTGATTAGAACATGCATCTCCCCATCATTAGGATAATAGAATAAAAAACCATACCCAAGCTAAAAACATGTACCATACCATTTCATTGCCATGCCATTACCATTGTTACATATCCTTTTGCCATTGTCACATATCCTTCCATTTACCCCATCACTTGGGGGCAACCCTCTTACCATTTTATCCATCCTATCATTCCATTCCTATCTAGACCAAAGCTTATTTTTAGTCATTCTACCCAATCTTGTTTTGATCTTGGTTAATTTGGTTCTTCTTTCACTTTTTAGCGGGGTTCCAATCAAGTTTAAATAATCAATCCAATCCATGTTTCAATGATAGTCTATGAAAGTAGTGTGATAGTTGATCTGGCAAGATATCTTTCATCCTATCAAGTTTGTTTATGTGAGCCTAATTATAACCTCCTATGGGAAAATTAGTATCATTGACCTATGCCATTGTATCCTAATTATAATAACCTATGAGAAAACTAGGGGAAACACTTGTTTATCATGCATTGTTGCATCACCTTGCCATTACTATTTTCATTTGACTGGCCATTTGTCAGATTTGAGAACTTGTTGGGACCTAGTTGGTTTTTCCCTACCTTTTGTGTGGATGGAATTACTATGAATTGAGGTCATTTTAGGACTATGTGGGTCATGCTCAATTCATGTTGAGGCCATATTAGTCCCCCTTTACATATGCTATCACCATTTTGTGAGAAGGTATCTTGTCATTCTCCAATGAGTTAAGATACCTCAAAATTCCAAAAACATTCATAATATTTTAAAATCCCAAAAAATTGTCCTATTTAAACCTACTCAGTTATCTTTGATCTACCTTACTAGGGTATTATCATTATTAGGATGCTTTCTTTTGATTTTGTTTTTAGGCTTTCTATTTGTTTGTTTATTTTAGGTTATTTGTTTGTTTATTTGTTCATTTACTTTCCTGTTTGTTTACTTTCAGCACTAGCACCTTGACTTAGTCTATATGTGTTCATTGGGTGATTCTTTGCACACATTATTCTTGAGTCCATCCATATTCATATGTCAACATGTTCATCATGGTTTTTATCATTGGTGTATTGGTTTTGAGTGTTTATTAGATCGAGAGTTAGTCCTTATGTATATTTTGGCCAAGTCTTTATGGTGTTCTATCATTAAGCCTACCATCACATGCTATAAAAAAATTAGCTTCAAAAAGGTCTAAAATCAATGGAGCGGCATAAGTTTCTCCTTGGCACCTTGGCAAATACTTTCATCCCATCCTTGATCAAATTAACCCATTGACCATTCTAGTTGTATCATTGCTAATTAGGATGAGCATCTCCTCATTATCAAGTACAATTGAATCATTTTATATTAATCAATCATATTCCTCTATTCATCACTTTGCACCTGCTCATCTTTAATCTATATTCTAGGTTATATCCTTAAGTTATGCTTGCTAATCATCCCTAATTGGGGCACCATCAGTTTTAGCTAATTTAGGTCTACTTAATGATTATAACCACCTATGGGTAAATCATTATTTTGACTTTTATTCTTGATTATAATCACCTTTAGGCAAATCAACATCTTTTTTACATCAATACATGCAAACATTTTCTCATTTTGGATTAATTTCACCTTTCTTTTTGTTTCTTTTCGAGGGACTATCCATCAACAAATGTGATTGCCACTCCCTCAAAGGGGCATCATCATAGGCTTCCCAAAAACCATTTAGATATTTGTTCTTCAACCATCATCTTTTTTTAGCATATAGGCCATCTCTCATTATTTGAGAAGACATTGCTTTGCCTTTGGTTTGTAATATCTTCTCAAACAAGTGTAAACTATAGACACGTAAATCTAGCCACCAATGACCTCCAATCAGGTTTTTGGCCAATTTCCACCCAAAATGCATAATTTGGCCTAAAAACACTAAAACATGATAAATGATGTTGAAATTGACATATTCAATTGCCAATTTTGGTCAGGGTATCCTTCAATGGGGAAATGTAATTTATGGGCCAACTAACTTTGATCAGATCATTTCAAGTCAAAATACCAATTTTGCACCTAGGTGCTCTAGATTGATCTTTCCTATCAAATCTCTTGTACAAGACATATGCCTTTATTATTTGTTTTTAGTAACATCTTAAATGGGATAATAAATCCAATGCATCTAAAATTTCCTTCCAATTCCAATCCAATGAAATTTTGAACCAATAACAAGGCATTCTGATCAATTTGAGTAATTTGTGCACAAAGTGCTTAATCATGCTTAAGAGGTAATAAATCCAAATCAAGGCATAATTAATAATTCCATGAAAACTTGTTGAATAATTTGTTTTGAAAATGAATATTGAATATCTGCATCATCAGGTGACCTCATTTCTTGGGAAGACATCCCTAGGTCATAAATGTCATAAACATTAGGATTCACGTCTCCCATGCCTCATCAAAGCCCTTCATGCCTCATATTGATGAGCTTATTTATCAATTTTAATTACATAATGGGATTAATCTTTAGCCACACATATCAATCTTGAGGTGGATGATTTAGGTTGATTCTAGCCATTTGTAAAAATATATAAATAGAGAGGCCATGAACATCATTTTTAAGCTATTTTGGTGCAAAGTTATTATGCTCAAATATCTTCAAAAACATATGATTATGAAAATTTATAATGCATAATTGATTGCAAAGCTTCATGAAACTAGTGTTACCATGCCAAATTGATTCCAAGCCAGGCCAAGCCACAATCCAAAGGTGCCAAAGAGAGATGGAGGTAGCCAAACTTTCATTGCCAAGGGCTTCATGAGCATAAGCTAAGCAAGCCACTAAAAAAAGAATTTTGGAGCATCTAAGAAAGGTAAAAGAGGGTTTCTTTTGAATTTTAGTTATGTGTTTTATTCATGTTTGTTAATTAAGCTCTCCCTAGTGTCTAGGCCTAGAGATGTTATGCTAGTTAGTGTGTTTCTTTAATTTTGTTTTCATTTTTGAAACTAACACAATACTAACCATCCTCTCTTGAGTCAAATTCCTAGATCACAATAGTTATTTCAATGATAGAAAGAAGATTTATATTCATCTTAGGGATAAACCATATATTCTAAAAAGTGTAAATAATAGAATTTAATGAATTTTTAACATCTCCATAACCTTTTACATCATGAAACCAACCATCACCTAGGAAAACCATTTCATTATAACTAGTATCTTCAACAAAATTTACATACTAGTCTTTATGACATGTGTAGTGTCACTAAGCCCCTAAGTCAAAGTACCATGTTCTTGACTCCTCTAACTAGTTATGTGATGCCACATATGCAAATTCACCCACCAAAATATGTTTATCTTCTTTATCCATATTTGCAGATTGTGACTGCTTTGTCAAATCATATTGTCACTTAAAATAATCTTTCTTGAAATGACCAAGTTTCTTGTAATAGTGACATTTCTACTATGATTTATTTAGACCACTTATAAAGTCCTCATCATTGGATGAATTAATACCACTATATTGTCTTCCTCGTCCTTTAAAATTTTGTGCAATGAATGCACTCTTCATTGATTCTGATGTTGATGTAGCTGACTGTTCCTACCTTCTCTCATTCTACAATAGCAATGTGGACAAATTTACAAAGTCTAAATTATGTGTCTCAGAATCATGTGCAAGGACTCTAAAAATGACTCAAATGAAGGTGTAAGATTTTGCATAACTAGAGCAAATATTTCTCATCAATAGGGTTCTACACAACCTTCAACTGATCACTAATGTCCTTAATCTACAATAAAAACTAAAAAATAGAGCCACCTTCCTACATATTAGTGGAAAATAAAAAATTCTTCAAATACAATACCCTAATGGCTTCATAACCCTGATATTTAGAAGTAAAATTCATCCACAAAGCTGATGCAATGGTTGCATTTTTTACCTCTGAGATTAGATTATATGTTACTGACAGTTTTTAAAATATAAGAGCCTCACGATGACATTTATCATAGTCATCATTATTAGTGGTAGGCCTTTGATCTTTACCAAGCACTATTTGATCAAGATTCTAATATTTACATATCATCAAAACCTTACAACTCCACAAACTGAAATTTTTGTCTGTCAATTTTTGTGAATCTAGTAATAAGAGGTGTTGTAAATTAGCCATTTTGACCTAGTTTTTATAAAAAATGTAAATATCAAATAAAATAAAATGACTTTAAACAAAATTCCTCCTACCCACTAATTCAAATCATAAACTAGTCAATACCTCCAATTTTTAGCAAAAAACTCAACACTGTTTGGGAGATTTTAAACTTTTCATCTTTAAAAACACTAAAAAGGGACAAAAACAATTAAATTAGGAGATATACAACTCTGATTTCAAAAATTCCTTCTCCATCAACATTTAGATACAAAAACCAAAAAAATGGTGAAATTTTCAACCGATTTAGATTTATAGTTATCTCCCAATACAATTAATTGTGTTCTTCCAAGTAAATATCTAGCGAAAATCAAATTTTATAAAGTTTAAAAAATAAATTTATTTTTCCAATTGCACCTTATTTTTGATTGGTTGGATTAAAAATAGGATGAAAATTTTCATGAAATAAATCAACCAATGGAAAAACACCTATGCATTTACAGATAAATGAAGTGCTTGGAAAACTTCAGAGACTTATTTCATATGCAATTCTTTACCAAATTTGAAACTATTTGATCCAAAAATATACTCCCACAAAATAATTTTTTTTATATCCCTCAAACACCAAAAATAGCACCCAAATGAAAATATGGTATCTTCCCTAATCTGTATCAAATTAACCAACCAAAAACTTCAAATGCAATTTCTAGGCAAAATACTCAACCAAATTTAATTTCATTTATGCCTATAGGATTCTCTCAAGAAATAGAATTATGTAGAGCCAATAAACAACTAAAATAGGCAAAAAAATAATTTTCCACACTTTTGGGCTCCATACAACTTGCATACTCACACCAGAAGCACTCTTCCTGATAGGTGATACATCCTCCTCCTTTTCAAACTGGAAACATTTCACGCCCACAACTGCTACACTTCTCCTTGCTACTGGAGCAAATTACCATAGCTTCACCTTTATTATTTTTATTTTTATTGTAATAATTACACAAAGTAATGATGCAGAGAAAAATAATTTCTTTTTATTTTGCTTTGTTCTTAATGGATAGTATTCATACTGGGTACATGTAATCCTCACGCTTCTTCCTTGAGCTAGACCTCCTCCTTCATAGGCTTCTCTCCCAATATTTTCCCACCATTAGTCTGCTACCATATTAGATAAATTAAGAATCCATAAGCAATTGTTCATTACATTGTGAAAGCCTATTAAATAGGCACAATCATAGTTACAACAAGTTCCCTATAAAATAAGAACCTCTATAACTTATACTCTATACAAGGCTAAAGATAAGCCTATGTACAACAAGCATAAACAAAGGTATAAATACAACCTTTAACAAACTAACAATTTTACTAACCTACATAATAATATTATGTAAAACATAATGTTACATTATTGCATAATATAGCTTAATTAATCTAACACAAATTATATAAAATAGATATAAAAATGGATCACATGTCTAATCCAAAACCATAATGAAGGATCAAGTGAAGAAACATCATGTTATGTTCATAAATACTAATAAATATATCCACAAATATTATCTATAACATCTGATATATCTCTATGAAGTTGGGCCCTAACTACATTAAGAGTCTCATTAATCCTCAAGGAAATATGTGAAAAGACCTCTCATTGAATCTCCTCTATACAAAATGTAGGTATAACTGAAGGATCATGCTCATGAGGGCTCTATGTATAGAATACTCAAGAATGGAAATATATGCTAGAATAGGAATGTAAATTGTAGGATAAAGAGGTGGCACCAATGGTGGAAAGGGGACCACTGATGGGGTAGAAGGTGCAGGTAGCGCAGGAGCCATAGGTGAAGAAGGAATCACAAGTGGAGTGGGAATAATGGGTGCAGGAATGGTCATAAGGTGATCATGAAGATGATGTTGGAGGATGCATCAATGATTGGTGTTATGGATACCACACTAGTGATAAAAATAATATACCTCTTCATATTTTGAAATATACTTAGGTAATAACTTGGGAGGAAGAATATCCTTGTATTTAGGTTGAGGAAGGGTAGGAGACAACGTGTTGATTTATTGATGAAGCTTTCGACAATGGGTAGAGGAATGATTGTCTATGCCATAAAACTAACAAATATGCTTGTTAGTAGACTTTGGGGGTCTACTAATAGAATGGGTAGAAGCATAAGCTAAGGAAGGCTAATATAAATGATAGTCTCAAGCCTAATGACCAAAAACTATATAAATATCAAAGTAATATTGAACAACCCATTTGGTGGGTAGGGGATCAATATGTGGTAAAGAAAGAAGGCCATTACCAAGGGAGGTAGTGCTAGTGGAAAGAATGGGCTAGTATTGATTGAAGGAGGAGAAAAATTAGATACAAGATGAGGCTTATCTAAGGGTAGAGTGGGAGTAAGATCCATTCTAGGATGAATAGAGAGAGAAGCAAGATGTGCATAATGCTTAAGGGTAGTAGCAAGCATATCTAGGGGAAACATGCTAGAGGGATATGGAGGTGTGTCATGCAAACATTCCATATCTACCCTAGGAAAAAGAGGAATAATATGAGAATTAGGAACTATATAAGATGGAATAGATAAGAGGAATGAAAATACTGAAACAAAGAGGAATGATAATAAAGGATCTCAACATCTCTAGCCTAGACAAGACCTCCTAGAAATAGATCATATAAAGTATAAACATCATCATAATCAGGTGTATGAATATCTATGGTGCAAGTAAGTATGACGTTCTAATTAGAAGTGGCATCATGAATAGAATGTCAAGTTTTGGTTAGTACCATAGGTATATCATTGATAGGTGGCTGATGAGAATGCAACTTCAAAGATGGTGGAAGTTGGGTGATGAGATAAGGGTAGAGATCCAAATTTTTGATCTTGAGGTTGATCTCATTTGGGTCATTATCATTGGAGTCTTAGAGGTTAGGTGGTATGTTCTCGATGAGTTTGGGGTGACCATGATAACCATGAGTAGATTTGATGGGAAAATTGAAACATTGAGATTTCCAGAATGGAACACTCGATAAGGGTTCAAGGATTGGAATTTTTGATACACCATGTTCTTAAAATTATTCAAAATTATATGGGTCTATGTATCCTTAAATTTAATAGATAACACTATTATGGAGAAACTTGACACATTGGTAGGTAGAAGAGGTGACAACCCTCATGTGATGAGTCCAAGGCCTACCAAGCAAGATATTGGAAAAAAGGGGAAACTTAAATATCATAACCTTGACTCAAATAGTGATAGGAGGGATGGTAATAGGAAGCCACATGAAACCTTGGCATGCAATGCGTGTATACTTAATATTAAACTTAGAGTATCCAAGAGTTTTAATAAAGTTAAGGTAGGTAAAATAGGTACCTGAACCCTCATCAATTAAAGCACACTTGACTTGGATGTCACTAATTTGAATGCTTATAAAAAGTGGAGGATAATTTACATGAAGCAAAATCTCATCTTGGATCATGATGGATCATGAAAGAAATAAGAAATTTGAGAGAAAGCAGTGTCCATTATTTTGTCAATGTGTATAGACATCTCTTCACATTTTTGTAATATACTATCTTTTGACCCATCTAAGGCAACTTCATGTCCTACTAGGGGAGGATGAGGGATGTTCATTTTGAATAAGATTTGTATCAGGCAGTTGTGATGATGTAGTGAAATTTGCATGAGTTCAAGAAAGGGTATTTGAGATGAGAGATTGGTAATTTATGTAATAGGGTCCCATTACTCATAACTCATGGGGGGACTATAGGATATAAGTGAATAATGTTGGAGGATATCTTGGGAAGGAGGATTAGAAATGCATTTAAACTTGTGCTGATAAGCCGTGATTAGTTTAGTTTGAGGATAAATCAGTTAATTATTTTTAGATGATGGGATAGTTGATTTAGGTATGTCTTGTGATTTATTTGAAGAAATGTTATTGGGAGTTGGATCAATGTTGTTGATGGGTGTAGATTTTGGGGCAGTTATAGAAATAGTATGATAGGTGTTATCTAATTGAGGTGTTAGAATTGGTTCATAGAAATAAATAAGGTCCTCTTAACCCAACTCTGTTAGATGAGATGGGGAATAATCTTGGATAACACAAAAAGTTTGGGATGATTAGTACATGTGTGTAGGATGAGAATCAATGAAAGAAACCACCCTTCACATATTAGTCATATTTACCACATTATCTTTAGGAGTTTGGTTTATAAAATTTTCAAAATTATTGGTGGAAGGAGTAGGCTTGTAATTATTGTCTTGATGATTAGGAAGAGGGTTTTTATATGTTGGTGTAGGTTTTTCACTACACATTTGTTTTTTACCTTGCTTAGGTTTATTAGGTTATTTAGTATTGGTTATTACATATTTATGACATCATCTTGATGTAATAATACACACATGAGTGCATGGGGTCACTTAGTGGGTGGATGGGGTCTCTATTCTAGTTGATATCCTTAATGATTGCATCACTAAGGTCTCTAACCCATTGATGTTCCCCTAGTGCCTTCTCCACTCACAGTGGTAGATCCCACACACTTGGGTTGTTTGGTGAGTCATCATTCCACTAAACCAACCTATTAATAGCCTATTCTACTTTGTATCTGAAATTTGGAGTGAGAGCTATTGCTATTGTATGTAGTGTGAATCTTTGCATTGTAATCTATTCATTTAGTAATAGATAGTTATTTATGAGCAATGTGTTAATGGTCATGGTTGTGGTAATGAGCTCTTGGAGAGATCTTAGGTATCATATCAAGTGAAGAGCCTTTATTTAGTATCTTAGGAAATCTTCTTTCCATACTAAGTATGCTCTTTTATTGCGTCCTCTTTGGGTGGTCTCGAGAATCAAAAGGCTGTGCAAGAAATTCTAGTTTCTAGGAGGGTTTATTATATGCATGTCTTTTGTTGCAAGCATATTTTTAGAGCTTCATGGATAAAATATGAGTTATCTATTGTATATAGATTGTCTGAAAAAGACATAAATAGATCTTATTTTGTCCTAGTTGGGTATTTAAAGCCAAATCTAATGCAGATTTAAGTTTTTTTTAATCAAACAAACATGTCTATTCTTCTTCAAATAGATATTTAAATGTAAAGCATCAATTAAAACTATTTTTTTGGGTTTTTTGCATCTCATTATTATATTTCCATAACCTTTTTAATTTATAAATTTCATTGTGTAACACTAATTTTATTATAATTTTACTAACTATTATTTAGAAAAAAATGAGATTTATTTAAGATAAAAAAATATTGTGTGAGTTTTTTATTATTTTTTATTACCACTAAAAAAAGGTGAAGTTTTTATTATTTGTTTTCTCACATATTAAAAATAAAGTAAAAAAATTGTGAGTTTTTAATTATTTTTTCTCACATATTAAAAAAATGATTTTTTTCATAGATTTTTCTCTGATAAAAAAATTACACATTGAGTTGGTTTCACAATTTTTCTCTAAAATAAAATAAATTGCACATTGAGTTTTTTTCATAGTTTTTTCTCACACAAAAATAAAATTTCTTGGAGTTTTTTTACTATTTTTTATCAACACAAAATAAATTTCAGGCATGGCCACTTCTTTCAGTCACCCATGGTGGCAAGTACCACTGCACTCTATGGTCCATAATCTCGTTGACGAAGCCTGGTGGGCAAGGTCCGATCTGCTATGTGGTCAAAACCCTTCACAAAAAGACTTGTATTTTTACACATTAGTGTTCCTACTTAGTCTACATGCCATGTTGTAATTTTCAACTTCATCCAACATGTTTACATTCTACCAAACCATCCTCCATTCAATGCACTTTTGTAGAGTTTGTGTCTCCTCCAGGCCCCTTTCTTAGCACCTGCATTCTTTAGTAGACACATATCAAGACCCCTTTATTAGTGCCTTAAGTTTTTTAGTAATTTTTATTATGATAAAAAAAATTACTCCTCCATTGTAAATGGGTACCTTATCAGGCACTTGTATGCCATAACCCATATGAAGAACATTTCATGTCTTATTAGCATATCTTTCAATGGAATTTTACTTGGTTGTATCTTTGATATCTCTATCACTAGTTGAAAATCTCTAACAATTTCAAATTTATTCTAGTTTTTAATAGTATTCATAGGATGATGTTTGAGTAGTGGCTACATCCACTCATACATCTCTTAGATTCTGTACTTATTAGCATTTTTTTGGTTTCTAATTTGGTTTGTGGGGTAGTTTCTCTGACCTTATGGATCCATTACACCTTAAAGTCATTCTTAATATTTTGGTGACCTTTTTTCAATGGCACCATCTTTGTGTTCACTTGTCACCACATCTTCTAGCTATATCAGTAGAGACATGCTTTGCCACCTTCTCCTAGTTTAATATTGGGGGGCGGGAGAGGGGGGGTGGTGTTTAGGAAATGCTTCCTTGAGTTCATTTCACTACCCATTTATTTGTAATTCAATGTTTACTTTGAGTGATCCACATATTCAACACCATTTCTTACATCACTTGGTAGTTGTATCAAATTAACATCCATACATTCTGATAAGATGGATTGGCATCCATATGGACACTCAAATTCAACATTGCTTCAAGGAGGCTCCATGATCTTCTTTCTTATTTTCTCTATTTTAGGGAGGATTTTTTTAACTATGGGTATTATCCTTTTATCCACTTTGTGAGAGATTGATTTATACTTGGGCACCTAATCAGGCCTAGTTGTTAGGAAACAAATTCTACTACCTACCTAAGCTACACCTAAGGGGGCAGGTGTTGGTGTAGGTTTTTCACTACACATTTGTATTTAACCTTACTTAGATTTATTAAGTTTTTTAGGATTGGTTATTTCATATTTATGACATCATCTTGATGTCATCATGCACACATGAGTGCAGGGGGTCACTTAGTGGGTAGATGGGTTATCCATTACACTTAGTATCCTTAGTGCTTGCATAACTAAGGCCTCAAACTCACTGATGTTCCCTTAGTGCCTTATCAACTCACAATGGTGGATCCCATGCACTCAATATATCTAGTGAGTCACCAATCCACTCAACTAGCCTATAAATATCCCATTTTCCTTTATATTTGAAAGGTAGAGTGAGAGTTATTGCTCTTATATGTAGTGTGAGTCTTTTCATTATAATCTATTCATTTAGTAACAAATAGTTCTTTGTGATCAATGTGTTAATGGCCATGGCTATGGTAATGAGCTCTTGAAGAGATCTTAGATAAAGATTTTTAAGAACTCTTTTATTATAGATGGCAAGATGGACATTAGCCTAATTTAAAGCTTGATTTTTATTCTATGTTTCATGATATTTAAAGGCTATATCATAGGCTTGTTGGAATTTATGAATGATTGAATTGTGATCAAATTTTGTACCAAGGAGGAAATCCATATCTAGATTACGTAATTGCCTACAAGTCTCATGAGTGTGGCCCCAAATTGCATCAAACCAACAAAATTTATTTGGATCCTACCATGATTCCATAGGGAAAGTGGGATCCAACTCTCGTGGTAGAGGCCTTGGTAGATGCTTTTGGATCTCCACTAAGGATAATGTATTATGAACATTAATGTTATTTATTTGAGAAAATTGAGGATTAGGGGTGTTGTTTAGATGGGGAACTTACTCCATAATAGGGTTAGGAGTGATGGATTGAATATTATGAATGTTATCATAGGAATCAATGACACCATCATTGGTAGCATGATTATTTTTATTCTTAACGAGCATGCGAGTGTCCATGGGAGGTTGGGATGGCTTGAACTAATGCATGAGAAAATATTAGCACTTGGATTGATCAAGGGATTCTTCCAAGGTTATTGAAGAGAGAGTCATAAGTCTATATTGCAACTTGGGATATATAACATTAGTTAATAGATGAAAAATATTATCATGTACCATTTTATGCTCACATTTATTAGATAAAGTATTCCACTATTTTATGAAAGCTTGTGTTATTTTAGTTTTAAGTTGTTTACAATTGATAAAGTGAGCCAAGGTATTCTAAGGGAGGTCACTAGTTTGAAAATATTTTACTAGAGAGTTAAATAGATCTTCCAAGCTAGTAATATAATGGGACTTGAATTGATTATAGAAATCTAAAACATCTCTAAATAGTAGTTTTACTAGTAGCTTGGTATCAACAAAAGTGTTTAATTTGACCCAATATTTGTAGAGATTGCTAAACATTTTAAGTGTAAGGTAGGATCAATTGACCCATTTTAACTGATGGTAAGAGTGATACCTCCTATGTCTATATTGAAAATTTGAGGTTTACTAGGTTTGTTTTGAAGATATTTGATCATTTTGTTAACAAGGGGTGGTTGAGGAATGAGGTTGTCATGAAAATTCCTAAGGGGAGTGTGGGGCATTTTGATTTTGTGCTCCCCATGGAAACTATTGAGGTTGATTTTAAAGGTGAATAAGGTTATTATACATTTTCATCATTTGATTTGAATTATTATCTTGAAAAACATTCATTTGATTAAGAGTTTGTAGTAAAAGTTTATGGGTTTGAGCAAAATTTTGACTAGTTTGTGTGGCATGAAAAGAATTAACATTAGTATCAATGGCTTAGGTTCCACTATGATTAGTGTCATGTGTGGCACTAGTGGCTTGAGAATCATTGGTAGAAAAGGAAGCACTAGTAGCATGATTAGCATGAGTAGAAAAAGATGTACTAGTAGAAGGATTGGCATTAAAATAAAAAAAACACTAGTGGCAATATTACCATTGGTAGAAAATGGTGCACTAGTGGAATGATTGATGAGGAGGGGTCTTGGAAAAATCCCACTAGATGTTGAACCTGACATATTAGTAGAGATACATGGCATGGAGGTTGATGAAATAAATTAAGAATAGGTCATAGTGTGAGAAGGAATCAATAGATAAGGGAGAGGTTGAGAGGCAAAGAAGGTATCACCCTAAAATCTATGAGAGAATTTAGGGGAGGATGAATGGGGTTTTATTTCTTGAGCACTTATCATGAGATTTTAAATATTTGAAGGGTATTTTCCCCTATGCTAAGAAAATTCATTAATGAAGAAAAGCATTTCAGTCATGTACTCTAATTTTGGCTAAACTTATAAGGAGAAAAGAGGGTTATGAACTGAATATGAATGAGGAAGATTCCCATAATTTATAGTGTGAGTGGCCACATACATATTGATTTCATATAAATTAGAAGTCATGAGCTATTTTTGGGGAAAATTATTAAGATTGGTAAAGCTCATCATGTCTATTGAGTTCAACTCTATTTTGTCCTCAAATAAGAAATCCATGATGAGGTAAATAGGATAAAAAGAGTGATGCAAAGACAAAATCAAAAAATAGGATATAGAGTCAACTGGTCAACCATGTTTTATAACTTAGGAAATAAAATAGGAAGATAAGGATACACAATCATGTAGGTCAACTATGTACTACTAAATAGAGAATTGAACAGGGATATAAGGATACATATTCATGTAGGTTGACTGTGTATAGATGATAGAAATGTGAAAAATAGTCTGTAAGATATTGTATCGATCATAATGATAGTGTTTTGAAATAGATAAAAAAATTCAAGATAATTTGAAGAAAGATGACAATAAGCAAATAAAAATTAGATCAATGTGACTTATCTAATTAGAACATGTAGCACAAACCTTGCACCAACACTAGCCAATGTAAGTTTTGTAATATAACACATAATGATCAAAGCGTAGTAATAACTAAAAATTAAATGCTAACTAATTGGTCATCCTAAGTGTTATTTATAATAAATTTTAAATTTTTAATGTGATAAGGAATTTGGATAAAATAAGGAACTAGAAAACAATCTAAGATTGGTTTCAAGACATTTGAGCTAAAAGGGACTTTTATTGGTGATGGTACTGGCTTGGTATTAGGTCCTACCCCCTAAATTCATAATCTTGTAGTGATAAGGATTCTAGGTGCTTTGCCAATATATACTATCAACCACGTGTTTATACTTGGTTAGAAAACCAATTTGGCTTTCCTCTTGGTGATATAATCCAAGTAGGTAGGCCTTGGGAAGACAAATGCTTAATATTTTTGTGTGTAAAGTGATTTGGTAGTGTGTGAAAAATAGAAAAATTGTGTAATTAAAATGGTAATTTAAAAACCACCTATTTAAGTTATGTGAGTTACTTGAAGAATGAAAATAACTAAAAATGAATTAATTAATAGTAAATAAATGTTAATTCCTTGATTGAGATTAGTATAAAGTCAGTTTAGGTGACACTATATGTAAACAATATAGAACAGAGTTGATTGGGTCGCTGCTATTTTGTAGAAGCAAGTTATATAAGACCATAGTCAAATAGGTCAACTATGTCTTCTAGATAGAAGATAAATTATAAAACTCTGTTGACTAGGTTGACCCAATTAGTTTTAGGTTTCCAACTTTACAGACTATAAACTTGTGAAAAATAATACTGAAGGAAGAATAGAAAATAATAGAGAGAAAAAGGAAGGAACCTGGATGGGTTTGAAGACATTTTAGCTAAAAAATGTTTATGCTGTGATGCTCAAATACTACTTCAAAATTATGCCAATTAGGTTGATTGGTTCAACCAAGTTTGTAAAACCCTATATGCTAAAGAATAGATAAAAAATAGAGTTGACCAGTTTGACTATGTTTGTAGACTTGTATGTTGACAGAAGAAAATAGTAGACATAGTCGACTGATTCAACTATGTATGCTAATCTATAACTAAAAAAAATACTGAGCTAAACTATTTGATCTAATAATCTATAATTGGTGAAGACTTACACAAAAATAATAGAGTCATTTTTAAGTGACTGCGTTGCACATAAAAAGTTAGAACTATACCAACTGGTTTAACATAGTACTAAAAATATAGAGAAATATGCTATGATGACAAAAATGATGGCATGAAAAAAATATTCAAGGATTATATTCATGTCAAGTTCACCATAATTTATGCAAATGGGAATGTAATTTATCTATAAATCAATCATAGCTTAGAGAAGATAAATCCTACTTACACTTCTAATTGTTGATACATTAGATATTCAAGGTTATGACCAAGATGGATCTAATAGACCTAGCCAAGGGATATCTTACCACAATAATATCACTAGGGAGGGTTTCAAAGCTTCCAGTCAAGTAAATCTATGCAATAACCCTAACTAGCTCTTATGTTTTCATATTCACAAAGTATAAATGATAAAAGCAAAGTCTAATCTAGTGCTCACCAAATCTTGTGACACAAAGTGGGGGTAATAAACATAAAAATTAAACATGCATATAAGATATATACTCACTTCAATTTATATTAAATCCTAATACATGGGAGAGAAGTACAAATATATATCTATCTACTCTTACAAAGGAGGAACAAAGTTAGGAATACTTACCTTTGAAGATGAACCCATCGAGCCTCAATCTCTCCCTTGGCCAAGATGCTTCACAAGAGGTTATTGTGGTATGTAAGTATGACAAGGATAAATCATCTCTAGGCCACAGAACCTATCTATGTATCCAAGACTTCTCAACAAGGCAAGATCCATATCTCCAAAGAAAGTATTGAAACCCTAAGCTATGCTCCTCAAGTAGAATGGTGGATAAGTAGATGCTCATTATATTCCTCTTCGTATTCTCTTCTCTCTTAATAAATGATGATATGGATGTGTATATATAGATGAATCTAACCCTAAACCTTTTTGAGAGTTTATCTAATAGGGTTGGCCCAATCGACTTTGTATCATTATTGACAAAATCAAATTAGGTCTTAATTTAGGTTGGCTAGGGGTGGACTTAGACCCTAAATTATTTTTATCAATTAGGTTATAGCGGCGATGGGCTAGACAGTGTATTGTAAACAATGAGAAAGGGTTTTAGGCTAGAGAAGCACTAATGAAAGTGGAAAATGACTAGAAGAGGGTGAAAAAGAGGATTCAAAGCTTACAGAAGTGTTTTTAGGAGATGGTTGTGTAGATAGCAAGTGGTATCAAAATGGACAACAATCCTATGAATCACTAATGGTATGCCCACCCTTTTCTTGATGCACCCCTTAAGGCATGCACTTAGAGATATTGAGACTCAACAAGTTTTTGTAAGAGATAAAGCATTAGTTATTGATAAAGTTTGAAAATATTATGTGTATACATAAAGTACAAGTAAGTTTTTACATTTATTTATTCAAAGGAAAAATATACATCAAAGCATTAGATGCCTAGATTTAATAGCTTGAGGCATAATTATTAGATAATCATTTCAATTATGTTGAGAATATTATGTTCACAATGTGTGAGATGTCTATTCTAGTGGTTCATCAGTGGGATAAACTCAACACGTAGTGTATGAAAGAGTGTATTCCAATTAAGTCTTGGAAAACCTTTATCGACATGCTAAAGGAGTAGTACTATACTCTCCATCACTTTGAGAATCAATATATTTGGATCTAATAATTGTGCTAGTGCAAACATTAATCAATGGAAGACTACACCAATATATTCCATGACTACCTTATGTGCTTATGAGATAACTTATCTAAATATCATAAGGTTTCAAAGTACATCAGTATAATATCACCTTATATTCATGTGAAGATGGAGTTATTAACTTTCAACACTCTAAATAAATCCTATTGTAACACCACCAAGATCAAATCCAATAAAAATATGAAGTATCATTTCACCACTTCATCTGATGTTATTCACAAGGGTTATACTTTACATAATTCCTCATCACAACCTTATGCGTAGAAGTAGAGTACTTATCATAAAGGAGAGTAGCCTAAGAAGAGTTTGTATAACTAAAAATTTACAATGCATTTTATTTATATAGAGACAAGAAGAATGTTAGTGATAAGTGGTGCCATTGTCATCATTTGCAAACCCATGCTGACTTATAATTTCATGTGCTTCAATCCTTTATTTCTAAGTATACATTAGGCCCCACACCAATGACTATCATTGATCTAGATGTTACTTGTCTAAGTGTCACCACCAATGTAATAAACACCTATGAAGAGTGTAGACACTTTTTTCATACCAAGTTTTGGGTGAAGGGTCATCCTCTTCATGTCATCATCAATAGTGGTAGCTAAAAAAAACATTATTGTGCAAGACATAACTTAAATCCTTGGCCTTACCAGTGATGTACATCCTAAGCTATACTCATTGGGGTGACTTGAATAGGGGAAGGATATACATATAGAACAACAATGCACCTTCTAGTAAAAATTCAATCCTATGGAGGACATCATCACTTATGACATCGAACCTTTGGAGGTCTACAATATATTTTTGGGAAGCTCATATTTGTATGATTATGAATCTACACATCAGTCTAAGCCACATCATTGAACTATTTACACACAAGATAATTTATTCAACCTATTTAAGTTATCACCAATGACCAAAGTCACCTTGGTCCCTACAAATAATTTTTGCAAGGTAATTTCATAAGCAAAAAAATTCATATTACTCATGGCCCACCTTGATACACTTGTGTGCGAGACAAAATAATATTTGAAAGTGCACACCACACAATCAATGTCACATCACTAAAAACTCAACAAGTTATTGAATTAGCATAATTAAGTATTCATAGCACTTGAATGAATTTGAACACACTACATTGATTTAGTCCTTGGATCCCCTCTTCCAATTTTTTTTATTGTAGATCATTTTGGGAGAATGATGAAATCCAGTGCCACATACAAGAGATCCTTAATCCAGTAAATAAAAGGCTTAGATATTCTCCTTACAAGAGTTTGATATTACTCATGTTTAAGAAATATGGATCCTGGTAACTTTGCATAGACTATTGCACATTAAAAAAATCATAATAAAGAATTAGTATCCACAGTCGCAAATTGATGACATTCTTGAACAACTCATAGGTGTAAAATGCTTCACCAAGGTTGACTTGAATTCAGTTCACCATCAGGTTCCAATCCATCTTGAAGATATTTGGAAGATAACCTTCAAGACACAAGAAGGATTGTATAAATGGTTGGACATGCATTTTTTCAAAATCAATGCACCAACAACCATAATGTGTTGGATGAATGATCTACTTAGGCCATTCCTAAACTCCTTTGTCATTGTATACTTGGATGACATTCTCATATTCATAAATAGTTATAAGAATCATGTGAAACATATTGTGTATGTCTTAGACACCTTGCATTAACACAAGTTGTAAGACAACTTATCAAAGTGTACATTTTTTATAGCATAGATTTAGTACCTGGGCTACATCATTGATTATATAGGTATTTATGTAGATCCATAAAATATCAAATTCATTTAGGATTGTCTAACTTCATGCAATCTCATAAAATCGAGGAGATTTTTTAGACTCAATTTTATTTACATGGTTGTCCTTGGTTTCTCTCAAATATCTTGGAAATTCATCCATGTGATACATGTAAAATAAAAATTTGAATGGACTCATGTGTAGAAACACACTTTTGAGGCACTCAAGAAACACCTCTATGTAATGCCTATACTCACAATCCTTGACATTACAAATTCATTAAAACTTCACATTGATGCATCTAACTATGCAATTAATACAATACTCATGCAACAGGGACATCTAAATGCATACCATTCATAAAAATTCAATGACATGGTGTAAATGTACTCCACCTATGAAAAATAGTTATATGTTATTATGCAAAAAATTAAGCAATGGTGTCATTATGACTTGTGAAATTAGACAGTTCTTCATTTTGATCATAAGCCACTTTCATTCTTAAAAACACAACTAACCAAAGAATTCACACCACATGAAATGGATGACTTACCTACAATAGTTCTATATTATGAGTAAGCACAAGAAAAGGAAGGATAAAAAGGTAATATATTTACTTAGTTGACTACTAGTTCACACACTCATTACAACGATAGACACACATGGACACAACTTCATAGACTAAGTATTCCTTTGATTAGCTAATCAAAACTTCATAGATACTTTCACCAACCTCATGTAAGGTAAATAAATTAATGATTTAAACTTATCCAAATAAATTCTCTATAAGATCAGGCATATTTGTGTTCCTAAAGGTGCAATTCATACATGACTCATATTGGATACACACTACACCAAGACATTGAGACACTTTAGCATGAAATTTACTTTATTCTCATTGCATTTTCAATTCTACTATCCACACATGCGCATAGACATGGAGTGCCACATCAAGTCTTACATTCCTTATTACATCACCAAGCCCATGAATAGGAAGCTAAGAATTCACACACATCTACTAATTCCATCCAAACCATGGGAATATTTTATCTTGGAATTCATGATTGGGTTACCTAAAATTAAATGCTATCATGCCAGTGTGCAAATTATAGAGGATAGGTTTTCAAAGTTAGGTATCATGATCACTTGTAAAAAAGACATTTATGTGGTTATCATTGCACAATCATTCTTCAACCATGTTTAGGTTCACTTTAAACTCCAAACATCCATCATATTTGATCTAGATCCACACTTTGTGAGTGACTTTTGGCATGCATTGTGGGACTTGATGGGTATATAATTGGATTGGGTGACAATATTCCATCCATAAATAGACAAGAAAACAAAAGTTGTCAATCACAGACTTATTCATCTTTTATGAATGTAAACTTATGCACATGTTCTCACTTGGGATGAAAACCTTTTGTGCATTAAACACGCCTACAAAAAGTCCTTGTACATCTCTATAGGGCATAGACAATTCTAGACATGTCTTAGATTATAGCTTGTAACATGTCTAGACATTTATAATGCATTAGCCAACACAAAGTCACATACACATGAATAGTAAACAACCAAAGCTAATAAGTTTTTGTGCCAAATTCAATTTGTTCATTAGAAGGGTCAAATTATCCTTGTCCTCACTCAAGAAAAGTATAAGGAGTGCCATGATGCATATCACACACTTCATGCATTATAATTTGGTGAAAAAATATAGCTACATATTTAGAAGGAACACTTCAAAGGTAACCATATGAAGATCAATCCTTTGTACTATGGTCCTTACACCATTATACATATAGCTAGTGAGTATGCATAAATTCTTGATATACCTTTGTATTTGGGTATGCACCTAGTCTTCAACATCAAGATCTTTCAACCTTATGTTCCTCCACTTCTTGAGATAGTAGTGACATAACATCCTTATGATCTTGATCCTAAACACTTTCACCCTATAGATAAGGACTAGATCATTGACATGAAAGACACATGCACTTACCATATCACACACCAAAGTTTTAGTGGTCAAAGTTGGGAAATATATTGATCAAGATAAGTGGTAAAACTCTCAAGAAATTCAAGTTTAGTTTTTAAAGCTATATAAGTATGCAATGGAGACCATTTCTCTTCAATAAAGAGAGAATGTTCCATGTATAACTCCTAAAATGTGTACAATTATCCTTTGTACAATTACACAGTGGACACACCTCTCATCTTGGATTATTGCTTGTAGCCCTACACAACACACTCATGATTACTCATAGTATCACACAACACGTTCAAGATTACTTTAAGTCCTACACATCCTATTCACATTCGTTTATAATATTTCACAACAAATTGATACTTAATTATAATTTTATGTACTCTTATATGTGACTTACTATAACACACCCACATGTCATTTATTTCCAAATGCATGGCCTATCAAGTGGTGCTTTTAAGACTAGAACATGTTAATTATCCACTTGGGTAGTTAGCCACCACTTCCCTAGTGTTGTGGCCAAAGTGCCACCTTTTTATAAGAAATGGGAGATCCCTCTTTTAAAAAAACATAACTAGAGTTCTTAGACCCATTCTCTCATTCTAGTTGGCTTCACCTACACCAAGTCTCCTCTTATGTCACCTTGGTTTATCTCCCTAAATAAGTGGTATGGATAATGACCAATTGATCTGACTTGCATGCCTTAGGTCTATGAAAGATACCAAGGAAAATCCCATTTATACTCCATGGTTAGGAAGGCTTTCTTGATTTGAAGGCTTAACATGCTAACTTTGTAGGCTTGCCCTTACTTAGAGATTCTTGAAGTCTCAATCATATTCCTAGTGTATCATATCCCAAAGTCCTACATGGAATTTCAAAGCCTATTTTGAGGATAGGTGAGTATTTAATTGGTATCTGTTCATTTATATTTCACTTATTCATTTTATATGTTTTCCATAGGTTAATCCACATGTCAAAGTCTTAGTGCTATGCGACTTCAGGATATTTGGTTGAAGAGTAGTCAGAGGTTTTGCAAGAATAAAACTCTGAGTAATAGTTTCAAGGGTAAAGTTGGTGAATACAACATCTGAGATAAAGTCATGAAAGGGTAACAAAGGACCAAAACAATAATAAAATATCACATGTCTTGTGTTAGACTTATCAATCTCCTAAACCTGATAGAGATGTTAGATTATGGGAGAGCCCAATGTAATCAGTGAATGCACATGGTTTATTATCAGACATACTAATCTCTTAGACCTGATAAAGATGTTAGAATGTAAGATATCCCAATGAAATAAAGAAAAATCATGTGGCCCTAGGTTAGAGGCTATTATTACTTCAACTAATCACCCTATACCTAAGAAGAATGGCCAGTCTCCCAAACTTGACAAAGATGTTAGATTCTAAGAGAGCTTAACCTAACTAATGAGTGCCACATCAAACAATGGTAGAGTGGTCAATCTCCTATTATTGATAGAGATGTTAGATACTAGAAGATCCTAACCAAATCAAAGGATGTTACAATCCCTAAAGGTTAAAATTACATGGATTTGACCAATGATCTCTCACCCTTGTTAGATGTTTTACTCTCTTGGTTTGATAGAGATGTTAAAGTCTGGGAGAGCCTAACATAATAAGGGATAACCACATGGATTGCTTATCAAAAGAGTCAATCTCCTTTTTCTAACAAAGATGTTAGAATTTGGGAGAGGCTAACATATCATAGCATGACACGTGGCATAACTAAGTAGTTTAGTAGGTGGGACCCTAAAGGCCCTAATATGGCCATAATAAAACATAGGTGGAACCATAGGGGATAATTAGAGGATGCCACATGTCCCAAACTAATATCTCATCCCCTAAGGGTATAATAATTAAGTGTTAGACTATGTTTAGGTATTGATAATTGACATGAGGACTAGTCAGGAGGTGATAAGTGGTATGAAGATAGAGATCTTGAGAGGCTTTAAGGATGAGTTGGCCATGTACCTACCCCACTCTAGACATTGATGAAGTGGGGAACTATACTCCTATTAAATAATTTAAAATGTCACATCACCTTTACTAGATCTTGTAAGTGATGTGTAATAATATGCTCCAAATTTAACTCTAAATTGGGTAATCAAGTGGAATATTGAGCCACCCACTCAAATTTGAATCCAAGATGAGTGATCCACCAAACACCATTAATGAAAGGGATGAATGTGGATTTTTATAAGTATTCTAAGTAATTATCATTGGACATTATATATGTAGACTCCCAAATTTATACTTTTTACTCTTTAATCCCACAAACTACTTTTGTTGCCTTTTCTTTCAACCAGATATTTTTTTCCAAATTAAGGAATTATCATTGGCCATTATATATGTAGACTCCCAAATTTATACTTTTTACTCTCTAGTCCCACAAAATAATTTTGTTGCCTTTTCTTTCAACTAGAGATTTTTTTCCAAATTTCATTTCATCATAATAATCACTTCATCTTTGAACCCCAAGGATGAGCCTAAATACAGGGACACTATGTTCCCAACTGGTTTGACATAATTTAAAAATTACAATGGAGTATTCAAGTCCATCGACCAAGTTCCCAAGGAGTCAATTATTGATGATGATGATAATCAAGCCAAATTTGAATACACCTTATGAGCATACAAGAAGTGTGGCTTGAAAAGAACCATGGCCAAGACTAAAGTAATCCCTTTTGTTGACTTATTATATAAGTTATTCCTCACTACTAGGTAGTGTAAGATGATATTCATGATTTGGTCTTCTATAACAACTCTTGGAAATATATTTATGACATTTTGAGAGTGTCTTATAAACCCTATTATAATCACTTAGACTCCACTCTTTCATATGACTCAATAGTGGTGTAGACATAGACCGAAACCTTCCAAATCTATAATGTTCTTAAGGACTAGGCTGAGAACTTGGATGTTAAATGGGTGAATAAGAAGGATGTCAATGTGTAAATAGTTTCACCTTCAAGAAAGAAATTTGAATTGGTATGATCCTACTAAACCAATTGTTTATGACCCAAGATTGCCTTTACATCAACATATTGTGGGTACCCCTACATCACATGATCCTATATTCCCAAGTCCCTAACCTGGGAAGAGTGGTTAATTTCAACATAGTCAAGCCATAGTAGATTCTTAGGTAGGGGGACAAATTTACATGATGAGTTATCTCATAGATGTAGTCTATAGGACACTCACTTTTAAGCCCTCTGCCTTTCTTGCATGGATTCTTGGAGGCTCTATGGTTCATGTAGTTTTATACAAACCATGTGCCACTAATATAGAAATAACATTCAATATGTTTAGGAGTTATTCTACCATATGGTATATAATGTGATCAATGAGGCCCCTATGCCTTGTATATCAAAGGAAATCAAAGACTCACTGGCTCCCATCAGAGACTACTAGTATTTATGAGAGGACACCATAATTTGAGTTATGATAATTCTTAAGGAGCCCCTATGTTTACCCTATCATATCCTAGATCACCTTGCTAAGATGAAAATTTATTACCAACTAGTAGAGGGAATTTTTATATATTGTATTAGTTGATAATAGAAGGCCTACATGCCTCTTTTGATCATCATCAAGTACTATGTGCACCACTCTCTCCATCCCCTATAGAAGATGGTGATTGGACAAGACTCTCTGGCCTTGGGCAAAGCTGAGCTATGATACTGAGACCCAAAGGTCATGATCCAATCCCATTTAGAGAAGTATTTGACTTGCCTTAAACTTAATTATGGCCATTATCTAGAGGAGGATGATGAGTTGTATTTAAATGTCAAGGATCACTAAGAAGTGCTCATGAGGATTAAAACCCATATGAAGGATAAAGGTAATAATATCTAGACTGAATCATCCCTATTCCCCTTTGCATTTTATCAATTTTTACTTGATGTCACTTTGACTCCCCCCATAATTTTTACAAGAATATTATAAGGTATTTCATCACCTTCTCCCCCATGATCATAAGCTTTCTATATCTTGGCTCCACCTCCTCCACCTCTATAAACTCAAGTGCCTCAACACCAACCAAGTCAAACTTTTATGACTCAATGGAAAGTAGTGCAAACACAAGAAGCTCCCTAGTAGGTGCCTTAACCCTAAGCCACCCAAGCTCTAAGGTTTGGTATCAATATCAACCCATCAATAAGCTTGAGGTGAGACCAAGAGTACACACAAGTGCAATTCCCTTTCATCACTCCCTTTAATTTCTAGTTGCCTCATGTAGAACTACTTGATTCCCTTCCTCTTCCATGCAACATTCCACTATCATTGCTTATTTTACCTATCCCACCCCTCCTTGATTAACCTAAGAATCCATGGCCTCGACCATCCCTAGAAACTTACCTTCTCTATTTCCATTTGCCCCTTCTATTCCCCAACTTGGAAATTTCCTGATGCCCCCACCAACCATTCCTCATATTTAAGTGCTTGAAATTAACCCATCTTCATGGTAAACCTTAACTATTATAGAAAAAAATGCACATGTGTGAATGTATCTAATAACTAATATCATCTTGATCATTCCTCTAATGACTTGATATCTCCAATAGTCGACCCCATAACCCTCTCTACCTTGGTTCCTTTTATACCAACATCTAGAGCTAACCCAAGAAAAAGGTTGAGGAAGAAGCAAAAGGAAGTTCACATTAGACCTATAATACAAGTACTAGATGATCTATTTCTTCCTCCTTTGCTAGTCTCTATGGTTCCTTTGGAACTAGCCCTAGTGGATCCTCTCATAACTCCTTGACCCCATTTTTCCATCACTTTGAGCATCTAAGGATTCAATTTTAATCAACCAATCTCTTCCCTTCTCATGAATACACCTCTCTCAAGAGTCATAACTCTAAAGTGGGCATGACCCAGAGTCAGTGAATGTAAATGTTCCCTTGGGCCTCCTTATTTGTCTTGCCTACTTTTTCCCCCATGCCTCCTTCTCTACTACTTTCATCATTCACTCCATCCACTTCTTCCATTCCTCTTCCACCTTGTCCTCTACCTATCAATACCATCTCTACCACCTTGATAACAACTCCCAAAACCTAAATAATGTTCTTAGTATTGTAGATGAAAATGTAAATCACCCTAGAAGTACAATGGGATTTTGACCATGCCATGGGGAACATGAGGAGAATCATCACCTAGAAATTCATGTAAGAGGAAAACCCTATGGGTTGGCCAATCCAATAAGAATTGTTCTATCTCACTAAGGTAAGGACTCCTAAGGGAGAGGAAAATATGATGGAATACCCACTCTCGATTCTCTAGGTGATGCATGACATGTAGGAGAAGCTTCTTGAGGACATGTAGATCCAAGTATGAATTTTAAAGGCATAGGTCAAGATCTCATTCCCTATCAAGACAATTGGGCATGTCAAGGACACCCTCCTAAAAAAATTATAAACTCTAAGAATGGTGGTAGGGACTATGGCAGAGATCCAAGTACTCATCTAATGGACCTAGGCCTATTTAGAGAGGATCCCTATAATTTATGGAAGTTCCTAAAGATGACTATTGTAATTAATAAAAACATATTCCTAGAGCTAAAATTGATGCCCACTTCAGATTTGGGCTTATACTAGACCTATGAATGGACCATGAGGATTTATATGGAGGAGTTGTTTTCCTTAGCCCAAATGATAATGAGACCCCTGAAAGATGAAAAAAGGAAGATATTGGCTTATTTCAAGGAGGTCAATTTCTTAGTGTTATTACACATGGATGGAACTCTATTGTATAGAGGAGAAATTAGAGTTCACTTGGGTCACTTTGACTATGTCATGAGGGGAAATGTGGCTAAGGTGAACAAGGATGGAGCTTAGATAGACCTCAAGTTTTTGACTCAATTTATAGTGAGCATCAGCTAGGTGTCTAAAGTATAAGTGTTAATGGAGGATCCCCTATAGTTATATCAAAGACTTGTAGCCCAAGTAGAGATAATATTTAGGGAGCCTTCGATGAACCTCATTAAGTTATATTAGGAGTTTGGTCTCATGGTAGTCACGCTGGAGCATAAAGAGGAAAATTTAAAGTAGTTAGGAGATGGCTTGTCCATTCTACCCCCATGTATCAGTTAAGTGGTCCCCTTATGGATAATTTTAGCTTTTATGTAAGATTGGTATTTTAGTGAGGAATCACAAATTAAGTATTCTTTAATACTTCCCTAGACTCTTCCCATTGTGTATTATTGGAGTTAAAACCTTTGGCAAGTCTCAAATCATAGTGGTATAACTATGGTATATGCGTTTAGTTCAATTATGGAACCATTAATTTCACCTTGATCTGGAAACATCCTTTCCTACCTTACTCTTCCTTATTTTTGTGTTTATTTTGAAGATTGAACTACCCCTTACCTTTCATTTATAAAATGGTATAAAAAAGTTGATGAATATCAATAAAAAACTCAAATAACTCACTCATTTACTCTTGGCCATCAATATTATTCCACATAGGCTCCATTGTGAAGCCAAATATCCACAAACATGCCCTAGGCTGATTTCAAATCAATCCAAAAATTGAGGATGAAATTCCAATAATGTTCCCACTATTCTCTTTGAAAATAATCAATCTCGTGAGTATTTTATAATAAGATCTTGAAACAAATAATAAATAGGGCTAGAAGGAGGGCCTTTTATTTTTATGGATAATTATCAGTAGGAACCCAGACCTTAAAGGAGTATTTTATTGATTGAATATTATTCCTCTCCTTTATGCTCTCTCCATTGTCATGTGTTTTAAACACATAATAACAATAGATGAAAATCAAGGATTTAAGAATTTATATGTTGAGTTTTGACTTATTTAAGATTATGTTTAAGAAGATGTTACAAACCGTAGGCAAAGAAATATCTTCTAAAATAATGAGAAAAGGCATGTATGCCAAAAAAAAGATGATGGTTAAAGAACAAAGCTCTAAATGGTGTTTGGGAATCTTAGGATGATGCCCCCTTTAGGGAGTGGCCATCACATTTGTTGATGGATGGTTCATTGAAAATAAACAAGAAGAAATGTGGAATTAACTCGAGGTTGAGATTAATCTAAATGAGAAAATGCTTGCATGCATTGAGTTTAAAAAGATACTGATTTACCCAAAGGTGGTTATCATCAAGAATAAAAGTCAAAATAATGTTTTACCCATGGGTGGTGATAACTAATAAGATGACCTGGATTGGCTAAATATGATGGTGCCCTAGTTAGGGTTGATTAACAAGCATAACTCAAGGATACAACCTAAAATATAGATTAAAGATGAGAAAACATAAAGTGATGAAAGAGATGAATAGAGGAATGAGATTAATCAATATAAAATGATTTAGTTTTACCTACTAATGAGGATATGCTCATCTTTATTAGCAATGATATAACTAGAATGACCAATGGGTTAATTTGATCAAGGGTGGGATGGAAGGATTTGCCAAGGTGACAAGGAGAAACTTCTATGGCTCCATTGATTTTAGACCTTCTTGAAGCTAATTTTTGCTATATCATGTGATAGTAGGCATCATGATAGAACACTATGAAGACTTGGCCAAAATATGCATAAGGACTGACTCTTGATCCAAGAAACACTCAAAAACAATGCACCAATGATAAAAACCATTATGATAATGAATATGGATAGAATAAAGAATAATGTGTGCAAGGAATCACCCAATGCATACATATAGACTGAGTCAAGGTAACAATGTTGAAAGTAAACAAATAGGCAAGAAAAAAAACAAACAAATAAACAAACAAATAACTTGAAATAAACAAACAAATAGAAATCCTGAAAACAAAATCAAAAGAAAGTATCCTAACAATGACTTTGCCTTAGTAGGGTAGATCGAGGATAACTGACTAGGCTTATACAGGAAAAATGTTTTTGGATTTTTGAAATGTTATGAATGCTTTTGGAAATTTGAGGTAACTTAACTCATTAGAGAATGATAAGATACCTACTCACAAAATGATGAGAACATTTGGCTTAGGTTGCTTGCAAAATGGTGAGAGTATATGGAAAGGGAGATTGAGGTGACCTCAACATGAATTAAGTATGACCTACATAGCCTTGAAATGACCTAAATTTATAGTAATTTAATCCACACAAAAGGTAGGTAAATACCAATAGGTCCCAACAAGTTCTCAAATCTGGCAAATGTCCAATCAAATGAAAATAGTGATGGCAATGTGATGTGGTAATGCATGGTAAACAAGTTTTGCCCCTAGTTTTCCCATAGGTGGTTATAACTAGGATAAAATGGAATAGGTCAATGATACTAATTTACCTATAGGTAGTTATAATTAGTAGCAATACTGGTGAGACACTAAGTTGATTTTAGGTGGTTATAATCAGGCTCACATAAACAAACTTGATAGGATGAAAGATATCTTGCCGGATCAACTATCACACTACTTTCATAGACTATCATTTTAAACATGAATTTGATAAGAGTTGAAACCTGATGGAAATCCCCTTGCAAAAAGTGTAGGAAGAACCAAAGTAGTCAAGATCAAAATAGGATTGGATAGGATGACTAAAAATAGGCTTTGGTCTAGATATGAATGGAATGGTTAAATGGCACGATCTTGATAAGGATAATGATGGTTTTTGATAGATTGAAAAAAATGATAAGAGGGTTTCCCCCAAGTGAGAAGGTGATTGGTTAGGATATGAAACAATGGTAAAAGGATATATAACAATGGTAATGGCATGGTAATGAAATGGTATGGTACATGTTTTTGGCCTAGGTGTGGTTTTTGATTCTATTGTTCCTAATGATGGGGAGATGCACATCCTAATAAACAAATGATATAAATAGAATACTTGATCATGTTAATTTATATCCCACACCTTGTTTGAATATATTTTCCATCAATAACTACCTAAAAATTTGGATGATAAGAATGCTTTTGTGATCTTCGTTGGTTATTGATTTTGATTCTTTCAAACGTCGATACAAGGTATCTTTATAGCCTCTACAAAGAAAAGTGTGACCATAGATGGTAAATAAGGACAAATAATGGATATTAGGTTTGATTGTGAAATATAATGGTAGATGATGATGGAATGCATAATGGTGGGAAAATAAATGAAGATCAGGACTTTCAGTCACACATAATGTTGTTGATGCTGAATTTAACATAATTTTGGTTGTGATAGGGCCAAAGACTTATTCTCTCAATAGTACCATCAATTTTTGTTGTTGTTTGGGCCTGAGAGTATCTACCATCTGATTAGGATATAGATAAGAAGCTATTTTGATTTTATCTTTGATTTTGTCTTCATTAAGTAGTGAAGAACTTTTGTGCTCAGCTATTGGTGCCTAAATGAGGTTTTCACCAATGAAGTTGTCTTGATTATCCCATAACACCTCCAAGAAGGTTTCAATAATAAACATTGACTTTTGACTTTGATTTTAATCTAATATTTTTGAAAAAAAATCAGTAGAAGATGTTGAGTTGGAACTTTGATTGTATCCTAGCACCTCTGAAAAAGTTTCACTAGGAGAGTGTTCTTCTGCTACATGAATATGGTATTGGCCTCCTTACTCTTATTTAACTACTATGTAACCATGGATTTATTTCAATAAAGTGTGATTCTGTTGATCCCAATTGACACTTATGGGAGATAGAATGTCAATAATATGGCTATCTTGGCTGATAGTAATGGCATGTGGAATGGTAATGGAATGAGTGTTAGCATCACAATATTTATAGAATATAATAAGATAACTTATGTCAATGCTGAAGTAATCATCCTCAAAAACTATAAAAGGATCACAAATGTATTCAATTTAATCTATGAGGTATGCATAACCAATGTTGTAACAACCACAAACATATTTTTCTTCTGAATCTGATTCTAACTCAAGGGACTTTGAATGTGATGTTGATTCTGATTCTAATGCTAAATCTAATATCGATCTAAGAATAGAACCTGACTCTAACTTTGATTCTTCATCTAATGGGTGCTCTATTACAATGATGTCTTGTTGAATGTTTGTTATTAGATAAGTAATGACTTATGATGGCATAATGGGCTCTATAAAAATTGATTTGTCAAAGTGAGACTCCTCTGTAATGGGAAATAGGTTAAGAGACAATTCCTTAGGGACTAACTTATCAAGGGGAGACTCTTAAAAAATAGGCATATAGTTAAGGTAATGATTTGCCCAAAAGTGGTTACAATCATTAAGAAGTGACTCAGCAAAGACTGGCTCGTTAGAGTGAGACTCTTTGATAATTGGTATAGGATCAATAGGAAATTCATCATAGGTTGACTTATCATAAATGGTTGATTCAATAGAAACATCTTGGATTGGTTGGTTCTCTTGGCCTTGGTTTTTAATGAGTTGAAATATACCAATTTTAAACATAGATTGTTCTTTAAATGATTGAAGTTTGGATGGGATTGGTAATGGAGGAGGAATGGCCTATGGTTGGATAATTATAAGGTATTGGGGAGCATGATTGCTTTCATGAGCCAAAGGAAAAAGGCCTGAGATGGTAATGATAGGGTGGTGTGGAGCTTTATTTCTCACATAAGTCAAAGGACTAGGTCCTAAAATGAAGAAAAGGTGTTGTGGACCCTAGTTTCTCACACAAGCTAAAGGACTAGGTCTAGGAATGGTAATTGTACTCCTTAGATAGTGTAGAGCTTGATAGCTCATAAATACAAAGGAGGGTTAGTATTAGTTGATGATCAAATAACAAAAGGACATTGTGGAACTTAATTTCTTGCACAAGCCAAAGCATCTAAGTCTTCCTCATAAACCATATCATCCTAGTCATGAGTTAGCTCATAAGCTAGTTCTTGACTATGTTCCATGTATTGATTATTACAAAGAAGGTATGTATCTATATCCCAAACAAAATTATCTATAGTTGGGTCTTAAAATTCCTCCTCACAAGCCTCTTCATGCCAATCAAGGTCTTGATTTGGATTTTGTGGATTTTGACTATGTTCCCCATATGAAGTATTGTAGGGAGAATAATAAAACTCCTTAGAAAATATTTATCTATAGGGGTTCCTAGTAAGATTTTGTGTATCCATTTTATCATAAGTTGGATTGTACATGACTCCACCATAATTTTAGCTAGACATATCCACATAAATGATGAAATCTTTAAAACAAAAAGGCTTAGAGTTCTATGAACTCTAAAATATTATCCAAATGACAAATGGTTCAAACTTGGTCTAACTTGGTCTAAGGGGTGGAGTTGTATCTTTAATATGGTCTAAAAGTGGAGCTATATCTCCAAAATGATTTGTGTTAAGACTTGGCATAAAATATTCTAACATCAAATGTCTAATGTCAAATGTCATACACATAAAAGGTCAAGCATCTGAATAAAAACTAGCATGTTAAATGTCTAGGTCAAAGTGTTCCAAATAAAGTCTAAACTAGGAAAGGGAAAAGAGTCACTAGGTCTTTTGTCTAAATGTGGAGTCAAAAGCTAGGCTCAAACAGGTTATGCTAGGACTTTTGGCTAATAGTGTCAAAAGCTATACTTGAAACAAAGGCATGATGTGATTGGATTTAATATAAAAAGTTTGAAAACAACTTTAACATAGACCCAACACATAGAATCAAACATAAACATGATTAGTTGGCATAAGGCATAAGATAAAAGCCTTTTAGATTAAGACTATGTTTTCTCAAATAAGATCATGAACAATGATGAGGATATGTGATAAAGAAAAAAACCATCAATAGTTTTCAAATTTGGGTAATCAATTAACCAAAGTTATGTAACCTAAAAGAGAAAGATCTATGTATCAGCCCCATGAATTGAGGCCTAAATAGAAATCAATTAATGTTTGAATCCAAACTTGATAAGGTTAATTGAAAACTCAATGTTAAATACTAGGATTTGATCAAATAAGCTAGACAAAATTAGATATTATGATGGTGCATAAACAAGGTCCAAATGGCTGATGTGACATGATTTGAAACAAATGGTTTTTGGCACAATGGTAAACAAGTTTTGAAATAAATTGAGAAGCCTAATGGTGTAAGCATACTTGAATGATGTGATCAATTTTATGTTTCAAAGACTCAAAGTCAAAATGGTTTGATATGATTTTGGTAGTGTAACACTACCCTCTACAACTCAAGTGACACACACATAAACAAGTTTAGCAAAAATTTCAAGGCACAAGTGTGGTGTAAAATGACTAGCATAACACCTCTTTAGAAAAAAGAGTGACGTATAAACAAATTTATTTTGGCATGGTTTACAAATAAAAAATCACATTTTAGTCTCAAAACATACCAAATGAGAAAAATGACCAAAATATAATAAGTATAATCATCCAAATCCTAGCAAGGGTATGGTAATGTGGGGTTGACTAAACTATCAAGTTTTCAAATGTTTTTAGGGGAATCAATTGCATAATGAATTTCACTTCAAAAAATGCAAAATAAAATCATAGAAATTGGGTGTCCATGGCATTGGCTAGTTGTAAAAAGGTCTAGTATTTTTTGTAACCACTACATCTTGCTGTTCATTCAATGTAGTGTGATGTCCAAAGTGCAGATACGTCCCATGTGTAACTCAAAAAGAGTGGATGAAGTCAACGTCAAGAGATGAAAACCCAGGTAAAAGCTTCCCTAAATAACTCATGGGAGGTGATGAAGTCCCCCTCACAAGCCAAGTTTACATGAAATAAAATACTAATAGAAAGACTTTAGGGTCATTTTCAAGGTCACCCAAACTTTGATGAGTTTTTAGGGAATGTTTTAAATGACGTTGTTTTTGTGCCTTGAAATAGGTGATTTGAAAATAATGAAATCACTTTTTATTCCAAGGGATCCCTAAAGGGTACAAATGGAAGAGCATACATGCATAAACCTTCTCTTTTCTAAACAAGTTTTAATTAAACAACTATTGAAAATAAGAATTGACAAGTGTGTTCAATTTTAGAACCCAAATGAAAGATGTGGTGGTGTTATTTTGACCACTTGGTATTAAGTTGTAACTTTGAAAGCATAATTATCAAATCATTCACTTAATAATCTAAATTTTTCATTAAGCATTAAAATAAAGTTCCTAATTCATTTTAAAATCATGTCAAAGATGTTTTAATAACATGTTTTAACAAATTCCAAGTCCCCTAGTTACCTATCTACCCTTAAGGCATCACCCTAAAATAAAATATGTTAGGTTAGACAATGTTAGCACAAATATAAATAAAATATTAAAATATATATATATATATATATATATATTAAATATATGAACCCCTGCAAACAACAAATTAGAAGGCTAAAAATAAAATATAACACATAAAAGCTTACACATAAAATATAAAAACCTTTAACATAAATTTTAAAATATGGATTAGTTTACCACAAAATTTTTAGAGGTTGTCAATAACTCCAAGGGTCATGTCTATAAAAAAATTTAGGTCCAAAAATTAAACAAAAACAAAGTTATCAACTATGTTCTAACTGTTTTTACCATAAAAATACAAAACAAAAAGTGACAGTCACTAAAACAGTTATAACTTATAAAATATAAAGGATGTTTTTGTGAATTTTTTAAATAATATCAATGACATATTTATATATATGAATAAAAAAAAATAGACAAAATAATTAATTAAATAAAAATTTATGACTTCTTTATTGGCCATTTTTTCTTAAAGCAAAAACAACAAAAAAAAAAAGAATCAAAACTATGAAACACAAAAAAATTTGTGGATTGTGCTCTCATGAAGATCGTCCCACCAGACATGCCATTATGTGAACTAGGAATTTGACTCAAAAGAAGTGTTAGTATCTTTTTAGTGACAAAATGAAACCAAATTGAAAAACCAACACACTAGCTAACATACATAGCTAGGCTTAGTTATTTGGTTGAGCTTAGTTAACAATACCAGAATGGAAACACAACTAAAACATGAAAGAGAAAAAATCTTTCACTTCCCTTGAATTCTCCAAATTATTTTGTTTTAGTGGCTTTCTTAGTTTGTGCTCATGAAGTTTACATTAATGGAATCTTGGCTACCTCGATCTCTCCTTGGCACATTGTGTCTTTGGCTTGGCTTGGCTTGGCTCAATATTTGGACATTATAAAAATAATTTGAATGAAGATTTAGAATCAATTTATCATGGTAATTTTCACAAGTTAAGCTTAAAATTTAATAGGCAATGCCTCCTATTTATAGATTTTTGGAATGGTTTGAAGATCAATCATGACTTTCCATCTCAAGATTGAGATGTGTGGCCATGAATAAATTCAAATATGAAATTAATTATACAAATATCCCCATTAATATTTTGGATATAGGTGTATTGAATAGGAATGGATGGTCTTAATGAGGCATGGGAGACCCATAATTCTTATATTTTATGCATTTATGGATTATGGATGCCACCCCATATGATGTCACTTGATGATGCAGTTAATAGAAATCAATTTCCAATAAAAATTTATTCAAAAAGTTCCATGAAAAATTAACTTAAGGCCCTAATTTGGTTTAATTAGCCTAAAACATCATTAGTCAACTTTGGTGTAAATTTTGGCTCTTAGTGCACAAATTAATCAAATTGGTCAAATGTCTTGTTATTGGTCTAGAATTTGACTGGATTAGAATTGGAAGTCAATTTTATATGCATTAAATATGTTATCCCATTTAGGATGTTACCAACACCAAATAATAAAGGCACATGTCTTGTGCAAGATATTTGATAGAAAAGAGCAATCTAGAGCACCTAGGTGCAAAATTGGCATTTTGACTCAAAATGATTTGATCAAAGTTAGCTAGCCCATAAATTACATTGCCCCATTTAATGATACTCTATCCAAAATTGGCACTTGAATATATCAATTTCAACTCATTTTATGCATTTTATTATTTTTAGGCCAAATTGTGCACTTTAAGTGGAAATTGGTCAAAAGCCTAATTGGAGGTTATCGGTGGCCAGTTTTAGGTGTCTACAGTGATAACATACTAACTATTATTTATTTATAAAAAATCCTAGAGTCTAGTCCACCCATCACCAAATCTAGGTCTCATAACATCTGACTAGTGGTTTTACCCTTGAAATTCCATAAAAGACCTAGTCTCAATAGAACTAGACCTATCATGATTCCAACTAGCTTTTCCCCTCAACCTCTCCCAAATAGACCACCTAGGATGGCTTGGTTGGTTGGATCAACCATTAACATCCCAAGAGTTATCCATGACTTACCCATAAACCCTAAGAGATATCTTCCCTATTTCATTCTTAGTGTAGGAAAAAATACTAAAGAACATGTGACATCTTATAACACTACCCTAGGGATCTTGAATTTATAACATGAGGATGTAAAATTTAGGTTTTTCCCATTCATGTTGATGGACTTAGCCCATGACTGGTCCCTCAACCTCCTCAAGGAATCAATCCCTAGTTGGGACCATTTCAGTACTAGATTCCTTGCCTAGTATAGTCAAGTGATATACCCCAGTGTATTATACTAATATTAGGAAATTTAATGCTAGGCTTCAAAATATGTATAATCAAGTTACCATGTTCTACCGACCCAACCCCTAACTAGCATTTGAAATTTATAAAAATGAGTTAGACCCTTAGACAACTATATTCTTGAGATGAGACCCAATAATAGTGGACCTACCCTTGGATTATATATGGGCCATCAAGGTAGATAGATAGTTGAACCTATAAGTTTAGATGATGGCCCCCATTATTAATGTGTTGCTATAGATGTCTGTATTGAGATTTTTGCCAAATGTTAATCATAATATCCAAATGCTTTAGCCTTTGTTATAAAAAATAAAATCCCACTGAGTCATGTCACACCATACCAACACTTAGGTTTTCTTAACATGGGGAACCATGAAAAGGCTCCTTGATTGAAACACCAAGTAATATTGGTAGCAAACAATAATATGCAGACCATACCCCAACAGTCCACAAATAAATGGTTGGATTCCATACAATAAATGGTAAAAAAAACTTAGAAATGACTTCCTTTGGCTAAAAATATAGATTAAAAATACTAATGAAGAGAGTTAGATTAAAAAATACACATATTAAAGACCAAACATGAACTACAACCATTCCCACAATCCACCGAAACCCTCACCTAATAGATTGCCAGAATTTAATATCTTCAAGATAGCCTTGCCTAACTAGTGTCAAATGCATAAAATGATAACCCATGGGAAACTTGACTACATAGATTTATATTGTGTCCTTGATATCTTACAGAAGGAAATGGAAGAGTATAAGGTGTCCCCAATCACCCAAAATCATCCAACACAAGTAAATCCCATAGCACTGCCATGGTGTTGGAAACCATGGAATTCCCTGGCTAGGAAGAAAATAAGATTGAGGAGGGTATTAATGAGGTGTAATAATTTTAATAGTTCTAAAGGAACAACTACTCCCTTAGTAAAATGCAACCACAACAAACCTTCACTACCTCAACTCCCCCAAACAATGGTGCAACCCCACGTGACCAAAATTCTATAAATGACCCACCACCTCTAAGACCTCAAGAACCTAAACTCTCATAAAATCTCCACATGTATAGAATAAAGGAGGCTATAATATATAAACATAGGATTATATAATATAGTAGAGGACATGAAGAAGATCAAATCCAACATCATGCTCCATGAATTTTCTCAAATCACATAACAACATGTTTTTCTGCTAAAATCCTTAACCAAGAAGCCAAATTAACCACCCATGAAAAATCATAACCCATACCAATGTGCTCATTCACAAGAATAAGAAGGAAGTTCCTCAGTTATTTTTTACCATCATATTATTTGTAAAAAACCTACATAATTTCCTGGTAGATCAGGAGCCTCAACCAACGTAATGCCAATATAAATCTATGAAAAGTTAGAGTTAGTCCTTATCAAGTCAGATAAGGTAGTGGTCAAACTAGACAAATCTATTCAAAATGATAGGTGGGATTCTAAATTTACACATATATCTAGAATTTTAACCTAGGATTCAACACTTCATAAACATCCAAGTGGTAAATATTCCTGAGTCCTATGGCATGCTCTTTAGTAGAGATTGGTCTAAAGCCTTAAATAGGTATATGGCCATAGACTCTCTCATATGTGGATACTATAGAGAGGGGTAGCTAATCAAATCAAGTTAGATAGAGAGCCTCACATGAAACACATTATAATTGAGTATAATTCCATCAATGAAAAAGTGAACTTGGCATCTTCAGACCTAGGGATCTATACGTTAAGTATGAAACCAACCAAAGATAAAACTAAAAATCAAACAAACTTTTCAAGCCTATGGTTTCTCTATGTAGATAGGTCCCATTCCAAACAAGGTATTAGGGATAATGTTATCCTAATAGACCCCTGAGGGAAGAAATACCTAGCATCATATAGGCTTTAGTTCCCATGCATAAATAATCTAGCATAGTATGAAGTGTTAATCCTAGGATTATAATTCGAATTGAAACACAAGATAAACAAACTAAAAGTATTCAATGACTCTGAGCTAGTAGTCAACTAGATCAAAAGTAAATTTGAATGCAAACTATCATACCTTAAAGGTATAAGCATAGAGATTGGGACTTAATATAAATGTTTAGTGCATTCAACATCATCCTTATCCCTAGGGGAGAAAACCAAGTTACTGACTCACTCACATCTGCAATAGCAAGCTTAAACCCCTATATGACATCAAGTTGAAATTATTTTCTATGGAATTTTTCCATTTCACTATATCCCTGATAATGCGACAAACTTTCTAGTTTTTAAGGATGATCAAAAGATCATCTAGTTCCTTAAAAACATGTGGGTATTTGAAACCTAGATCATTGATGAGGTAAATAGGGACAACCCCATGAATGAGTTAGACAAGGATGGGATCCTTAATATTCATGGGAATCATATCCCAAAGGGGATGATTTCATTAAAAAGAGCATTTGATATTTAGACCCCACGTTCTAAAAAATGAATCCTAAGTTTGAGAACCAAAAATGACATCTCATCAATCTTGGCTTAGAGAAAACCCTCAGATGGTCAATGTGGTTCTTCACTAAACAGATTCTAAACTAAAATAGTTTTGAAAACTACTACTAAGATAAAAAGAGATAATTAATTGGGCCTATGGATACATTAAGGTCTTCGAATCGAGAGTGACTAATCATACTATCCCTCTCAAGCTAGATCAGAGACCATTTAGACAGAGGTAGAGATTGGTAAACCCAATTCTAGAACCCTTAATACATAATGAGGTCCATAAGTTTCTCACTACGAGGATAATTTTCCTAGTTAACCATTCTAATTAGATTACAAACTTGGTGCCCATGTGAAATAAAAATGGATAAATCCACCTATGTTTAGACTTACAGAACTTGAACCAAGCCCCAAACAAAGACAATTACTCATTACCTTCCCTTGATAAATTAATCTAAATGGTGAGTGGATCCCAAATGATGTCATTTATAGATAGATTTTCAAGATATAACTAGGTCTTGGTTAATTCAAAACACTAGGCCAAAACTACATTCACCACCAAATGGGGCATTTTTTCATACAAGTGAATGCCCTTTGGGTTGATCAATGTTGGGGCAACCTTTCAAAGAACAATGGACTTTGTTTTCAAAAGACTAATTGGTAAGTATATAATAATTTATATGGATGACTTGATTATGTTTTCAAAATAAAGGTTGGATCACATATGCCACTTGGAGAATGTGTTCAAAAGGTGTATAAGGTATTTTATTTCCCTAAATCCCAATAATAGTGTGCTCAATGTCACTGAAGGTAAGATTTTTGGTCATATCATCACAAAATAAGGTATTGTTATTGATCCAAAAAGTGATGATGTGATTTATAACTTGCCCTTACCTAATAACAATAAAGAATTGAAATTATTCTTCGGGAAAATCAACTTTGTTTGTAAATTCATTTCTAGATTTACTAAAATTGTAAAACCCCTAAATTCTATGTTGAAACAAGATGCTAAGGTAGAATGGCATGAAGAATAAAATAAAGATTTTCAAGATATCAAAGACTCCATTATGCAATCCCTCATCCTTATCATCCTAGACTATATATAAGACTTATATATCTATCCCTTTACTTCTGAACACACCATTGCTGCCTAATTTACCTAGAGATTGGATGAAAAGGAACATCTTATTGCTTTCATGAGCATCAATCTCAAGGATTTAAAACTAGGATATTATACACTTGACCAACATGCCTATGCCCTAGTTAAAGCAATGAATAAAATCAAGCACTAAATTCTTAGGAATAAGGTGCATACCATCATCTCAAACCTAGGGATAAATAAAATGTTGGGGTATAATAATTGGGGTGAATGTAGAGGTTGATGGATGATGAATTTATAGGAGTATGACTTAGAGATCAAACCAACCAAGTTGGTTAAAGGACAGGGCCTTCCCTATATGGTAGCTGAGATAGACTCAAGAATAATTATAAATCAAATAAACCAAGAGTTAATGCCACAACTAGATTGGTATGTCCTGATTGTGCATTTCTTGCTCTATATAAGTACACCTCCCAGACTTAACCATATGTAGAAGAGAGATTTCTAGTTGAAGGATGAAAAATATATGCTAGATAAGGGAATTTTCTTCAGAAATAATCATGAAGGAGTCTACCTTAGATGTTTCCCAAAATTAAGCCAAGGAAGTGATAGTAAGTTTCCATGAAAATTAGGGAGATGGTCACCTTACAACAAACAACATGGCACATAAGGTCTTTCAGGTAGGTTACTACTAGACTAACTTATTTTAATATATTCATGATCATGTTTGTGTTTTTCACTAGTGTCATACCTTTGCTAAGAGGGATACCCATGCAATAATTTCACTTCAACCCATGGTGGATTTGACATCATTTGCTTAATGGGGACTAGATTTTATTAGTATCATCAACCCAAAATCATCATATGGCCACAAGTTTTTTCTCATGGCCACAAATTATTGTATAAGGTGGTCTAAGGTAGTTGTGATGAAGATAAGCACCACTACCAAAGTCATCATGTTCATGGAGAAAACTATAACCACCTAGTTTTAGGTCCCAATATCTTTGTTGTGTGATAAAAATTCCACATTCCAATCCACATAGTTTACAAAATGGAATTATGACAATGATATCATGTTGATATTCTCATCTAATCGCTACCTACAAAGAAATGTATTGATAAAATCCATCAATAAGAATTTAATAGATGTTATCAAGAAATACACATGAGAGAATCCCTAGGAATGACACTCATTATTGAATTTTTCTCTATGGGCTAACTGCACTAAGTATTAACAAGCCCTCAAGATCTTTCCTTTCCTTTTAGTTTATGGATTGGAACCAATCATGTCAGTCATGCTCAGACTGTCAAATTATAGGTTCATAAAAAAATTCATGGAATTAGATGACAAAATGAATTCCTAGCTCTTGGATATCATTCAGTTAGAGGAAGTTTAGGATGAAGCTCTGTTAAGATTCAAAAAGCTTCAGGGTACTATCAAATGATGGTTTGATAATAGGGCTAAGATCAAAACTTTTAGGATCTCTGATTTAATATTAATGTGGGATAAAGCCCACAAAAATAAAGTCCAACACTCAAAGTTTGATCCTATCTAGATTGGACCCTATCAAATAAAAAAAATATTGAGATAGAATGCCTTTCATCTCAAGGATGTGGAAGGTAATGACCTGATGCTCCCAATAAATGGATATTTCCTGAAGCACTACTCAACTGATCTGACTAGTATAATTTTAGAATAGCCTTAGTGAGTAATGGTAATGTATATAGTAGGTTATTTTTTTTAGCTGTGTGTTTTCTTTTCCTATTGTGTGATTTATTATCTATCATTTGTTTGGTTGTGTCTTTGTAGCATTCATCTACCTCGAATCTAGCCCCTATTCAAAATTAAGAAAATGAACCCCATTGTGAGGGCTCCCCAAAAAATAGAAGTCAACAACCATTTTGAGTGATGACCAAAGACCAAAAGGTATTGTCAAATTACAAAGGACCAAAGTTTAGTCTTTAATCCAAACAAAATAGGGATGGTGATGAGTGCTTTACATTTCATATCTTGGGGGTTAATGATTCTCATAAAAAGAAGTGGATTTTAGAATATATTGAATCTCAATAGAGGCCACCAAGATGTACTTAATATAACATATTAAAAAAGGTGGGACCATTCAAGCCAATCAAAAATCAACTAGCTATTCAGAGCTTCCTCTTCACCCCATCACCCATGGCTTGGTCCCAAACCCTCAATAGACAAATACTACGAAATCTCTCTACAAGGAACCTTGAAATATGACTAGAAAAACATGCAAAATTTAAATTTTGAGTCTTCCTCAAAAGGTCCATTCAATCAACCTTTATCATAGGATTTCCAACTTGGATGGAAATGGAACAAGGCCTAGAATGAGGCTAGGTGTATCTATGTCAAGGCTATTGATGCAAAGGGCTTCATCTAATTTATCCTTATTGAATGGATATTAAAAAAACATTCACCTTTTACCTCTACCAAAGTGTATCCTAGCTCTGCTCACTTTTTTTTGTCTTCATTCATGGTATTACCTCTTCTTTGATCTATATCCTTCAATCTCCTTATAGCCTCCTTTTTGTACTATCCTCAATTTGAACATAATCTTACCAATCACCTTTATTTACATTCTCATCCCTAGAAACTTTTTCCATAGTAACTTGTGTGTGCTTGTTCATAAGACAAATTAACTCTCAAGATGTGATTCAATGCTTCACTTGATTATACACATTGTCAATTGATTATAACATATTAATTACAATATTGAGTGACCCCTTTTCACCACATTCACAAACCCCTCTATACACTCTTTGACACCAACCAACTTTCCTTCAAACTAATTAGCTCCCTCTAGTACCCTTTTTTTAAGGCTTTTTCAATTGTACGATAGTCTACAGAAGTAAATTAACAAACCAAACACATTTGGAGATACCCCCTATCAAGACTCAACTCTTTGTGAAATTTATAGGCTCAACTCTACTTTTAAATCCCCCTTCCAACCCTATCTTATCCAATTTTAAGACCTTTTAAGGCTCTCTTGATCCTTTCAACATATAGGTAATTATAGAATTATGGACACATATAGTATCACACTACAAACCCAATAATATTTTTCTGAACATTTAATTCTAACATTTTACAAAATTTTGTAGAATTCCAATGGTGAAAATGTTAACAAATGAGATTTATTTCTCTAAACCCTAATTGCAGGGTTAGGCCTACTAGTCACCACCCAAGAAGGCTTAAATTTATTTTCTAATCATTTTAATGAGTTTCAAACTATTGTTATAGGAATTGGGTACCTATGAGATCTTGTCCCAATAATTAAATATCCACCATTATTCCTTTACTCAATATTTTATTCACATTCTATATTTTTCAGAGTACACAGTCATAGTCTATAACTTTCTAGGAGTAATTTATTTAGGGTTAGATCTTTTTTATAGGATGAAAAACCCTACACAGGATTGAGTATGGTCTATAACAATTTCACTCACCTCATAGAATTAATAACCACTCATTATTTTTCCTTTGTTACATTCTTACCATACTCTGTTTACTTACTGTTTGTGTATGCTCAATCTAAATAGGGGTAAACAATCTAATTTATAAGATGGATTGAAAACTATCACATGAAACTCATTTCCACACTCAATGAATACAACATGAACTCACCAAATTTAGGTCAGGAATTAGACACACCACCTTGGTAATCTTGTTTCATCTTTACAATCAAAACACACTTTGTTTCTCTATTATTATACACAGTAAACAAGGTATAGTTTAGTCTACAATCTTGAACCTTATTTAAGATTTTAAATCCAAATTAGAACATTATTGTGACACTATCTAAAATTACACTCAATCTTACCAATATATCAACACATATTTTCAATTAAATTCTCTATCCTATTCCTTTCAACATAAAATACAATCATTCTCATACAATATAGTCATCAATGGTTTAGGTCTACAACCTTGTTTATTTACCTATAAACCTTGAAGTCTTCCATCAAATTCTTGATAATATTAAGGAAAATAAATAAAATCACCTCAAGGAATAGATATCATATAATCAAATCTTCATTCAAAATTTCTTCCATTGTCATACAAAATATAGTCATTTTAAGCATATATATAATAATACAGAGTCTACAATGTTTTGATTTCAAAATACCAAAGCTTCTCATTCAAATTCTTAGGGTTATATCTTCATTTTCCATCTAAATCAAACCCCATAAAACTTATATATTGAATTAATTCTTTACAAAAGATAACTTTCTATTAAAAAATACCTCAAATCTGACCCTGATTAACTTCTAACTTCTCTTTATACATTGGAGAAGTACAAAACTTCCTAACTCTTAACTTAACCACTAGGGTGACTCATAATGTGAGTCATTTAGGTGCCACTAATAACTTACACCATAAGACCATGCTATAGGGACCTCCTAATAGCATGATAATTGCTTCACAAACCTAAACCAAGATTTAAAAATTCAAATGATGAATTGGTGAGAAAATGCCAAAACACCTCAAATTCAAATTTTACACCATTCGAGCAACTAAAAATGACCCCTATAGACCTAGAATGACCAAAATAACTTGTAAAAGACTCAAAACATGACAATTTAACTCATATATATAATTTCATAGAGATTCTTCTACATCAACTATGGATGTCTAACTGGTAGTAGAGCAATGCTTGCACCATTCCCCTCCAAGCCATGAAATCATTAATGCCGACAAAGAAATCTAATGCCTAATTCAACCTAAATTGCTTGAATAAAGTCCATGATTGGATAATTTAATTTAAAATCACTCTTTTCACACATTGGTGGTCTTATATAGGATAAAATATCAATATGTCACTTGTTATTACATGACTTTAGTGCCTTATTTTTTGATATGTCTAAATAGCTCTCTTGTAGTCTATGTGTTGTGCATGAATGGAGGGTTAATAGGTCAGGTTTTAAGTGCTTGTCACCACTTTCTCCAAAAAAATTACCATTATGTCCAACATGCCCCCTTTTTCATAAGAAATGGGGGAGCCATCTTTTAGAAACGCATAACTAGAGTTCTCAGACACATTCTCTCATTCTAGTTGGCTTCACCCACACCAAGTCTCCTCCTCCTATGTTTCCCTAGTTTTTATCCCCAAGCAAGTGGTATAGATAATGACCAATCAATCTGACTTTAAGGCCTTAGAGGTCAATGAAAGAGACTAAGGAAAATCTCTTCGATACTCCATTATTAGGATATGATTTATTTCTTTGAAGGTTTAACACACTAACTTTGTAGGCTTTCCCTTTCATAGAGATTCTAGGAGTCTTAGTCCTATCCCTAATGTATTAGATCCCAAATTCCTATGTGAAATTTCAAAGCCTAGATAGTGTCTAGGTGAGAAAATAAACGGAAGCTATTCATTTCTCTTTCACTTAGTCATTTTCTATGTTTTCCATAGGTTCTTCCATGTGTCAAAGTCTCAATGCTGCACAACTTTAGGGTATTCAATTAAAGAGTAGTTAGAGGTTTTTCACAATTAAAACTTAGAGAAAATGTTTCTAGGGAAAATTTGGAAAATACCAATTTTGAGTTAAATTTGAGAAAGGGTAACAAAGGTCTGACATAATAAGAAAATTCCATGTGGCTTGTGTCAGACTTGTAAGTTTCCTAGACTTGACAGAGATGTCAGATCCTGGGAAATTTTGATGTAATTAGTGAGCACCATGTGATTTATTATTAGATGCATCAATTTCCTAGACCTGATAGATATGTTAGAACCTGGGAGATCCTGATGCATTTAAGAAGCACCATGTATCCCCATGTCAAAGATTATCAGTAATCTAGATAATCACCCCATGCTTAATAAGAATGGTTGGTCTACTAACCTGATAGATATGTTAGATCCCAAGAGAGAGTGACCTAACTAGTGAGTGCCACATAAACTAGTAGCATAGTGGTTAGTCTCTTAGTCCTAACCAAGATGTCAGATCTTGGGAGAGCCTAACTAAATCAAAGGACATCACATGCTCTAAAGGTTAAAAGTGCATGGGTCCAACCAATGAGCTCTCACCATTATCAAACAAGTGAGTCTCTTGGTTTGGCAAAGATATTAGAGTCTAGGAGAGTTTGTTGTCAGAAGAGTTAGTATCTTTTGTTTGATAGAGATGTTAGAATCCAAGAGGACTAATGTATCATAACATAACACATGGCATAATATAGTAATTTAGAATGTGGCCCTTAAATTTCCTAAGATGGATAGAATGAAACATAAGTAGAACTTTGGGGCTAATCATATGAAGACACATGTCCCTAGCTGACATCTCATCCCCCTGAATTTCTAACAATGAGATGTTAGGCTATGATTAGGTATCAACTATTGATAAGAGGATGAGTCAGAAGGTGAGAAGTGGCATGAAGCAAAAATTCTTGGGAGGATTTAAGGATAAGGTGGTTGTGTACCTACCCCACTCTATACATTGATGAAGTGGGGAATTAGACCCCAATTAGATAATTTAAAATGTCACATCACCTTTACTAGATCTGGTAAGTAACATGTAATAATATGCTCTAAATTTAACTTTGGATTGGGAAATCAAGTGGAAGATTGAGCCACGCAATTAAATTTGAATCCAAAATGAGTGAGAAACCAAATGACATTAATGTAGGGGATGAATGTGGATTTTTATAAGTATTCCAAGGAAATCCCATTAGCTGTTATATCTCTAGACTCCCAAATTTAGACTCCTTGCTTTCTTTTCACACTTGCTACTTTTTTTGCCTTCTCCTTTGGCTAGAGTTTTTTTACCAAATTGTAATCTTGCCACAATGGGTACTTCATCTTTAAACCCCAAGGTCAAGCCTAAATATAGGGACACTCTATTCCCAGATGGTTTGACCCAATTTAAATATTATAATGAATTTTTCAAGGCTATCAACCTGATGCCCAAGGAGTCAATTACTAATAATGATGATAATCAAGCCAAATTTGAATATGTGCATATGAGAAGTGAAGCTTACACAAAGTCATGACTAAGACTAAAGTGCTCCCCTATGCTAACTTTTTTGGCAAGCTACTCCTTACTGCCAGGTAGTTGTAAGAGGGCATTCATGATTGAGTCTGCTTGACTAGCTTCTAGCACCAAAATATTATAATGATTTTTTTAAGGCTATAAGCCAAATGACTAAGGAGTCAAATACTAATGATGATGATGATCAAGACAAATTTGAATATGCCCATATGAGAAGTGCAACTTACACAAATTCATGACTAAGACTAAAGTGCTCCCCTATGCTAACTTTTTTGGCAAGCTTCTCTTTGCTGCCAGGTGGGTGTAAGAGGGCATTCATGATTGAGTTTGCTTGACTAGATTATAGCACCAAATTAATGACATGTCAATAGATGCCTATAAAATCTATTAAAATCTCCCATACTCCATTCTTTCATATGAATCGATAGTGGTCCAGACCTAGACTAAAACCTTATAAATCTATAATGTCCTTAAGGATTGGGTCGAGAACCTGGAAACTAAATGGGAAAATAAAGAGGATGTTAATGATACATGGTATGTACCTTCAAAGATGATATATGAATTGGTATGATCCTATTGAACTAGTTTTTGAAGGTCTCAAATTGCCTTTATGTCAACATACTATGGGTTCCCTCACTTCACATGATCCTGGATAGCTCCCAAGTCCTCAACTTGGGAGGAGGGGTTAATTTCAACATAATAAAGGCCATAGAGGATGTGTGAGCATGGGGAAAATTTTACATGATGAGTTATCTAGTAGATGTAGTCTGTAAGACACTCCCTTTCAAGCCCTCTGCCTTTCTTACATGGGTTCTCAGAGGCTCAATGGTTCATATAGTTTTATACAAAATATATGGACACTAATACAAAAACAACATCCAAGATGTTTATGATTTTTTCTACCTATTGGTATATAGTATGATCAACAAGGCCCTTATGCCTCATATATCAAAATAAATAAAATACTCACTGGCTCCCATAAAAAACTAATGGTATTTATGAGAGGATACCATCATTTGAGTCACATGAATTCTTACAAAGCCCATCCACATACCCTATCACATATCAGATTGCCTTGCTAAGATGGAAATTACTTACCAATTGGTATAGGGCATTTTTAAATGTTATAGTAGTCACTAGTAAAGAGTTTACTTACCTCTTCCAATCATCATACACCATGTGTACTGCTCTTTGCCTCCCTTGAAGAAGATGGTGACTAGTCATGAATATATGGGCTTGGGTAGAGTTGAACCAATAGATTAGGATCTAAAGGGAATAATTCAAGCCTATTTATAGAAGTATTTGGCTCACCTCAACATCAATTATGGCCACCAAATATAGGATGATGATGAGTTGAATTTAAACTCTAAGGATGAATAAGTGTCATAAGGATTGAAGTCCACAAGAAAGACAAAGGTAAGAAGATCCATACTAGACCATCCTCGCCCCCTTCAACATTTACTCAGTCTTCAGGTGATATCACCTTGAATCCCCCTATGATTTATAGAATAATCCTACAAAGGATCTAAATGTCTTCTCCCTCATGAGTAGTATTTCCTCCTAACATGTCTCCACCTCCTTCATCTCTAGAAACTCAAGTGCCTAATCCTTAGCTAGGCTAAACCCATGTGAATTAACAACAAGTGGCCCAAACATAGGCAACTCCCCAGTAGGTACCTCAAACCCAAGCCACCTAAAATTTGAGGTTCAACATCAACCTAAAAATGAGCCTGAGGTAGGACCAACAATAGGCACTAGTGTAAGTTATTCCTCTCACTCCCTCTACTTTTTAGCTACCTCCTATGACACCACTTATTTACATAACCCTTCCATAAACAATTCCACTAGCACCACCTATTTTCCATATTCCACCTCCTCCACTCTTTACCTAAACATCCATGGCCTTAGCCATCTATAACATTCTACCTTATTTTTTTCCATCCACCCCTTCCATTCCCCAACTTGAAACTTTCTCCATGCCCCTACCTATTATTCCTCAAATTTAGTTGCCTATGAGTGCCCTATATTTTCTTTCCATCTCAGTTTTTATAAAAATAATTAAACCCATGTACATGTCTCTAGTAATTAGGACCATCCCAGTAGTTTCTTTAATGACCTAACATCTTCCAAAATCAACCCTTTGGCCCTCACTACCTTGGATCCTATAATAGCATCTAGAGATGACCTAAGAAAAATTTAAGGAATAAGTGAAAGGTATATCATACTTGGCCTACAATACAAGTACTAACTACTCTTATTTTGCCTCTTCTATTAGTATATAGATCTCTTCTAACACTAGTCCCAATGGATCCTCTTATGGCTCCTTAACCTCATTTTTCCATCACCTTGGGTGCCCAAGGATTTATCTTTAATCAACCAATCTCTTCCCTTTTGTTGAATACCCCTTTCTCATGAGTCATTTCCCCTCAATTGGGCATGACCCAAAATTAGTGGTGAACACATATGTCCCCTTGGGACTCTTTATTTGTATTTCCCCCTTTCACCCCCATGCCTCCTCCTCCACTAATTTCATCATTCACTCCCTCCTCTTCTTCCCTTCCTCCTCCACCTCATCATCTGACTATAACTACGATATCTTCCACCCTACCAACACCTCCCAAAACCTAAGGAATGGTCCCAATATTATAGGTGATAAAGATGATGATGTAAGGTACCCCAAAATTGCAATGGGATTTAGAATACACAATGGGGAGAATGCAGAGATCCTCACCCATAAATTCATGCAAGAGGGAAACCCTAAAGTCTGGTAGATCCAACATGAATTGTTTTCTCTCTCCAAGGGGAGGAAGGACTATTTCAGATAATTTGGAGTTACACCTACTAAAGTGGAGTGGAAAAAATTTTCTCCCAAAATAATTTTATTATATTTCAAATAAATTAGACTGTTTCAAACCATTTGGGCATAGATAATTTTGAATTAATTGGATAATTTTGAATTATACCTACTAAAGTAGAGTGGAAACAATTTTCTCCAAAAATAATTTTATTATATTTCAAATAAATTGGACTATTTCAAACCATTTGGACATAGATCATTTTGAATGAATTGGAATAGCATAGATCATTTTGAATGAATTAGACTATTTCGAATAATTTAGACTTATAACACTAAAGTGGAGTGGATAATTTTTTTCTCAAAAAAATAAATATCCTATTTTCCAAATAAATTGGAGTGTTTCAAAATATTTGGGCATTGATCATTTTTAATGAATTGGACTATTTTGAATAATTTGGACTTATACCCACTAAAGTGGAGTGGATAAAATTCTCTCCAAAAAATAAATTTCATATATTCTAAATAAATTAGAGTGTTTCAAACCATTTGGGCATAGATTATTTCAAATAAATTGGGATATTTTAAACAATATGGACTTATATGCAGTAAAGTGGAGTGAAGAGAATTTTCTCCAAAAATAATTTTGTTATATTCAAAACAAATTGGACCATTTCAAATCATTTGGGTGTAGATCATTTTGAATAAGGCTATTTTGAATAATTTAGACTTATACCTATAAAATGGAGTGAAGAAGATTTTCTCCAAAAATAAATTTTATTTTTTTTCAAATTACACTATTTCAAACCATTTGAGCATAGATCATTTTGTTTAAATTGGGCTATTTTAAATAATTTGAAATTATACCCACTAAAGTGGAGTGGAGAATATTTTCTCCATAAATATGTTTTCTATATTTCAAATAAATTGAATTATTTCAAACCATTTGAGAGTACATCATTTTGAATAGATTAGACTGTTTTGAATTCGTAGTACCCTTCTAGGCTTTCATACTGATCATTGATCCTTTGAAGTACCTTTCTTTGTTGGGAAATGTGGCACCATTTGATTGGCCAAATTTATGGATAAAAATATATTAAGCAATATAATTCATCTACATAATAAAATATCTTGACAATTATTTGTTGTTCATTAGGAATATTTCATGAGCAAGTGTCAATATACTAATGGATCAAGTTGCTCAATTTCAAGATAAATGGATGGAGTATCCACTTGTACTTAACCAGATTAAAGTAATTCTAAATTAGAATCAATTAATTTTAAATTAATTGAACTATATTTGAGATAATTTAGAATTTATTTGTATGAAATTGATGATAATGTTTATTACTAGAATTATAGTTTATAATCAATAAATACACTTGAAAGAATCCCACTATGGCAAAGTTACATCTTTCTAAACATTGGTTCACAGTTATTGGCATGGATTTTTTGCTTTCTCCCAAGAATGTGATGATAGAAGTCACTTAGATTCTCCAATCATTTTCATCTTTTTGACTTCCATTTATAAAATATCTACTTGATGTAACATAACTCATTTTTAATTTTTGATTTGCAACACAATTTTGAGAATTACAATCAATAAACAATGTGTTGGAAATTGAAAAATCATCTCCAAAAGTCCCTTTAAAAATAACTTCATCCAATTTATTTATGTTCATATTGAATGGCTTAGAATATCTTTTTCCCCAAACAAACATGAAATTTGAACTTGTGTAACCCATGGCTTGAATGAGTATCCTCAAATGATTGTCCTCTATCATTGACCAAATTTCAATGTGAGAAAAATACTCTAGTACCCAACTATTGAACAAATAATAAGTCATCCAACCCCAAAATCAATAGTTTTTTAGAAGTCAATTTTAGATCCTCCTTTGAAATGTCTGCAATTTGTTAAAAAAGAAATGAATCATTTATTAATAATATTATATTATAATAAATATAACATGGTAATTTTCCAAGAAAATATTTTACATGTTATTAGATTGGTCATTGTTGCAGTTTTGATTTGCATTTCTTATTGTAACATAAAAACATAATGCATTTCATTTGATTCATTTTTTTTTCATTTCCTTAAATCCTATAAAGATTCATATAAATACATATAAAAATAAATACATGATCATGCACATTGTAACTATACTCATTATACATGGATGTACCATTTGTATTGCCAATTTTGTAACATACATATGCATATAATTTAGGAACTAATATACCACTCAGAGTGGCAACCACTTACAATGCCAAATGATATAACCACTTGCACTATTAAAATAGTTGGGTAAATACTAGTGACAACAAAATGTAAACATATAGATATAACTATCAAACCACTCATTATTGAAACACATAGAGAACCATTCAAACACATGTTAAATAATTAAGACAAGAACTAGAAACTTATTTTATTATTCATATTATTAAACTCATTCATAAATTACAATCAACATTCATTAAACACATTTAGATAAAAAGTGATGAGCTATCATGCTCAATCAGACAACATAAATTCCATGGCCATTTTGAGGCCCATGCCATATAAATATCCTTCCTGAATACTCAATCACTCATTCATGCTAGCAATGCATTACTATTGGTTGCCATTTATGGCATACTTTTCTCATAGTCTACCAGCTTCAACTGGGATGCTCCTAGTCATCCAGATAACATTGTAGATACATGTATGTATAGCATCCATTGGAAGAGTCTAGATGTAGATATAACTCGATGGATGATACAAGAAGAACTCCTAAGAGCTATTAATACATCAAATTATAGTTGCCAAAAGATATATCTTTTGTAGATAGTATGATCTCAAAAATTAAAATAAAATAAAGTGAAGTAAATGCTGACAGATAGCTAAGACACAACTTACATATGTAGGTAGTTTAGCTTACATTACCAACATATAAATGTTTGTCTCCATACAAAATTAATAAGAGCATACCCACAATTAGGCCAAATAAAATCTCAAAACAAAAGAGAGCCTAGTGAAAATAAAATTAATAATACATTCATCTTATATTTGAATATAATGCTAGAAAGAAGCACTGGAGGGCAGTTCAGTGGATTCTCAGGTATTTGAGAGGGACCAGCAGCAGGTCGACATGCTATGCAGGGTCAAGTTCTTTTTTATACATGTGTTTGTAGATGTGGATGCGGTAGGTTACTTGGATGACAGGAGGTGCACCACAGGTTGTGTGGTGGTTGGTCTTCAGGATTGATCTTAAAGAGGGATACAAGCCAGGAAATAGATTAGATAGGGTACAGGTATAGGTACAGTGTAGTTGTTTATCTCCAAGTGGGAGATTGTTAGGTTATGGAGCTAAAAGCTTCACTGTTGCAGACACTGAGGAGCTTGTTGAGAGGTTGCTAAGTTGTAGGGCAACCGACATCAGTCTGATCAATCGATGTCGGTCATATACAGTGGGAAAGGCAACTGACATCAGTTAGGTATCGGCCGACGTCGGTCATCTCTAGCTTGACAGGGACTGATGTCAGTCACCTGTGTAGTTTAGAATTTCCAGTTCAATGACAGTTAGTTAACAAACCAGGTGTTTGCATGTTGAGAGGCTAATTATAGTCTTGAGTTGTGGATCTAATTATTGTAATTAGATGTATAATTATTATTTGCATGAGATCTATTTAAGAGACTCATAGGTTGTATTGTAAAGTGTTCTAGTTTGAGTTGAGCAAAGTTAGCTCCTTCTATGTGTGAAGTGAGCAAGGGTGTTCCTCCAAGTTCCACAACAGTGCCAAGTGTGGGTGCTAGTTTTGGAGAATCAGAGGGGTTCTTCATGTATGTAGGATCTTGGTCAGTAGGTGTGCAAGGCCACGTTTGGAGATCTACATTGTAAGTAAGATCATTGATCTATAGGTGTATGTGTGTGCAGGATCCAGGTTTGCAGGTGTGTAGAACCAGATTGATTTTTAGGTGTGCAAGATCAGGGAGGATAACAACACAACAGGAAGCAGGATCAGGCAGGATCTACTTGGAGTATGGTGTGTACTCAGTTATAGAGCAAGAGAGGAAGGCAAGGCAATTCCTTCCATAAGTAAGATCATTTGGGTTACAGATTGTTGCAATTCTTGGGAGATCTACTTGAAGTATGATTGTGTACTTGGAGTGCGTGGAGCACTTGTGGAGTGCGTGGAGCACTAGTGTACTGGCAGTAGTGGATACTGACTGGTTGGATGTGAACACCAACTCTGTGTTTGAGTTGTGTGTTGGGACCATAAGAGAGAGAGCTTTGAGGAAAGAATTACTGTACACCTGAGGTGTGGGAAGCCTCTGTAAGGTGGAAGAGTGTGGTGTCTCTTTATTGTATTCTTTTTTGGATGAGTATTAATACAAGTTATGTATTGTCTCTCATATTCTATGTTTTTTCTAGTTTCTAGTTACTTGTTACTTCTGGTTTAATTTTGCATCTTAAGTTGCTTGTATATGGTAATCAATTATGCTTCCACAGGTTCCTAACAGTTGGTATCAGAGCAAAGGTTGTAGGGAGCAAGTTTTGTGTTTGGTTACAGGTTACTCTCAGGGGTTTCTGATTGAGTAGAAGTATAGCAACGATAGAAGAAAGTAAGCTACAAATGGAGAAATTGAATAGCAAAAATGGTCACTTATGGTGTTATAGAAATAAAGAGCAGGTAAAGAAAGATTGTTGGTTGGTAGTAGATCAGCATGAAGAAGCAGATGTTGTAGGTGTTGTTGCACAAGATGCTCTGGATAAAGTTAAATCTTGGTTAATAGATTCTGTTGCCTCTTTCCATGCAGCCCTAAGTAGAGGGGTTGGTGAGCCTTGTCAGATTGTTGGCATAGGGGAAGTGTTGCTGAAGTTATAGGTGCCCAACACATGGGCATTGAAGAAGGTCATGCAGGTCCCAGTCTTGGAGATGTGGCTAATTGCTTCAGGAAAGTTGGGTGATGAGAGATGCACAAGAACTCTCACAACAGATGCACTTGAATTAGTGGGTGGTAAGAAAGTAGGTATCTTTTATGTATCTACTTATATTACTGATTCTTCTTCTATTGCAAAGACGTGGCTTTGTAGGCTTGGTCACATGAGCAAGAAGGAGATGCATTTTCTTAAGCAGAAGAGAAAATGTGTTTGATAGACTTAAGAATTAGAAAGCCTTGGTGTTCTTGGAGGAGATGACAGATAGAGTTCAGTGGATGGGGCTAGATACATCTGAGCAGGGCAATTTAGACATGGGTTTTGATTCAAAGGAGCTCATGTCTAAAAATTCATCACTCACAAGTGAACACAGGTACCGGCATTGGTCAGGAGGAATCGGCATCGAACAGACAGGTGCCAATGTCGGTCATGTGCAGACTAGAGCCAGTGGTGTCAAGCAGGGTAAGACCGATGTTGATCAGGAGGACCAATGTCGATGATAGTAAGACTAACATCAATCAGGAGGACCAACATCGGCAGCAGGTAGACACCAATGTCAGTGGTGTCAGTAGTCAGGACAGGTGCATGGAATCGATGTCGGTCAGATGTAGACTGTGTGGTGATCAAGGTCGGTCATTGTAACAGATTTTGGGCAGACAACAAGCTATCAAGGAGTCTCAAATGCCCATATGGAAGATTGAAAGTGGTAAGTAAGCCTCAAATTCATTTTTCCTCTTCTTTATACTAGTTGCTGACTATAGAGAAGGAAGGATCCAGGAAACAGTGGGAGCATGGCATGAACAGGATGTAGGACCAAACAAGAGATTTGGTAGGGTTGCCAGCTGATATGAAAAACACTGAGACGAATGGATACCTTAGTTAAAGAATAGAGATAATGGATACGTGAGATGAAAGGCCAGGTCATATGGTCTTGAGGAAGCCACAGGATAATGGTACAGGTTTTGACAGGTGAATGACAAAGCAGGGCTTTAGTCAGTGTCATTGTAACCATTGTGTTTGTCTTACCAGGTGGATGATGATTGCAACATTATCCTGTTACTATATGTGGATGGTATGCTAGCTAGCAGGTTTGTACATACAGGGTTTTACTGAGCTAAGGGTAAGGTTAGTTCAGTGGCATGTCATGAGGAATTTGGAGCAGCAAAATTCTTTGGCATGAGAGACATGGAGATCACAGGCTGATTTTGTCTCCAGTGAGAGCTGATGTGAATCAAGTGTTGGCAAGGTTCATTACACAGGATGCAGAACTAGAGCACACTAAGGGCTGGATAGTTCAGTGTCTGAAATCACATGAGGTTTGGTATAGACCTGAGTTTGCCCAAGCAGTGGGTGTTGTCAGAAAGTTTTGAGCCGATCCAGGAAAGAAGCACTAAAGGGCAGTTTAGTGGATTCTCAAGTATTTGAGAGGGACCAACAGCAGGTTGACATGTTATGCAGGGTCAAGTTCTTTTTTCTACATGTGTTTGTAGATGTGGATGTGGTAGGTTGCTTGGATGATAGGAGGTGCACCATAGGTTGTGTGGTGGTTGGTCTTCAGGATTGATCTTGAAGAGGGATACAAGCCAAGAAATAGATTAGACAGGGTACAGGTATAGGTATAGTGTAGCTATTTATCTCCAAGTGGGAGATTGTTAGGTTGTGGAGCTAAAATCTTCACTATTGCAGACATGGAGGAGGTTGTTGAGAGGTTTCTAAGTTTTAGGACAATCGACGTCGGTCTGATTAACCGACGTCAGTCATATATAGTGGGAAAGGCAACTGACATCAGTCAGGTATCGGCCGACGTCGGTCATCTCCAGCATGACAGGGACTGACGTCGGTCACCTGTGTAGTTCAGAACTGCCAGTTCACAAATAGTTAGTTAACAAACTGGGTGTTTACATGTTAAGAGACTAATTATAGTCTTGAGCTGCAGATCTAATTATTGTAATTAGATGTCTAATTATTGTTTGCATGAGATCTATTTAAGAGACTCATAGGCTATATTGTAAAGTGTTTTAGTTTGAGTTGAGTAAAGTTAGCTCCTTCTGTGTGTGAAGTGAGCAAGGGTGTTCCTCCTAGTTCCACAATAGTGCCAAGTGTGGGTGCTGGTTTTGGAGAATCAGAGGGGTTCTTCATGTATGTAGGATCTTGGTCAGTAGGTGTGCAAGGCCATGTTTGGAGATCTACATGGTAAGTAATATCATTGATCTTTAGGTGTATGTGTGTGCAAGATCCAAGTTTGCAGGTGTGTAGAACCAAATTGATTTGTAGGTGTGCAAGATCAGGGAGGACAGCAACACAACAGGGAGCAAGATCAGGCAGGATCTACTTAAAGTACGGTGTGTACTCGGTTATAGATCTAGAGAGGAAGGCAAGGCAATTCCTTCCATAAGTAAGATCATTTAGGTTACAGGTTGTTGTAGTTCTTGGGAGATCTACTTAAAGTACAATTGTGTACTTGGAGTGCGTGGAGCACTTATGGAGTGCGTGGAGCACTGGTGTACTGGCAGTAGTGGATACTAACTGGTTGGAGGTGAACACCAACTCTGTGTTTGAGTTGTGTGATGGGACCGTAAGAGAGAGAGCTTTGAGGAAAAAATTATTGTACACTTGAGGTGTGGGAAGCCTCTGTAAGGTGGAAGAGTGTGGCGTCTCTTTATTGTATTCTTATTTGGATGAGTATTAATACAAGTTGTGTATTGTCTCTCATATTCTGTGTTGTTTTTGGTTTCTAGTTACTTGTTACTTCTGGTTTAATTCCGCATCTTAAGTTTCTTGTATATGGTAATCAATTGTGCTTCCACGGGTTCCTAACATGTAGGTAGTTTAGCTTACATCACCAACATATAAATGTTCATATTGAATCCTTATAACTTGACCATGACTTTATCAAAGTCTGAAACAGTCATATTTTGCCATAACTTGTTTCTCATAGACATTGATAAGAATTTAACATTGATAAACCAACATCTATATTTTTACAGTAATGAAAGTATCAGTTGTTCTTATGCATAACAATACATATTTATATGTTTATACAGCCCATCATATCAAATAAAATAGGATTTAATCTTCTAAGCCGTAGTTCATTGTCACTAAATTCAAATGAATATACACCTTAATAGTTGAACCTGATTCATATACTTCTAGTAAGACACATCAAATTAAAAACTATTTAAATCAAAAGCAATATAATTGTTTCTAGCACAATATACTTTATTATTTTTTATTGATAAAGAACACATGGATACTCTACATCAAAATTTATTGTATTGAAGACATAGTATAACACATATTATGTTATTTTAAATTGGGTAAATTAAACATGTAAACAACATTTTAGTGGGTAAATGAAATATGTAAACAAAATTTTAATGGGTAGATACAACCACATTCAAGTCTACATAATAACAAAATGAACCCACACTTCCAAATCCCAAGATGATGCAAGATTATATTTTATTGTCATCTACAATCTCTTGTCCATGAAGAAAAATTCAATTGTAATGTGTTTAAATAAATAAATAAAATTAAAATATCTAGACTCGTATGAAATTGTATAATTACACATTTATTGAAAGGGGTTTTCACCTTTTTTTTGCCTTTTTGTAGTTTGTATGGGTGCACTCTTTCATTGAAACTTTAGTTTTTTATTCCCTGCAAGGTATTATATAATGTAGTAACTAAAAATTCTCATCATCAATTGATTTGATATTTGTATTTTAAAAATGTGTCTTATTATAGAGTCTTACCTTGTCTTGTTTTTGTGGAGGCACCAACCTACATAGTTGTGTCATGGGTTTTTGTGTTGGAGACACAAAGTTATAGAGTTGCGTTGTGAACTATTTTAATTGAGACATAAATATTTTGTCAGTATTATGAATTGTTGATAAATAAATAAAAATTATATAATTGAAAAAATATGCATGATCTTATCTTACCTTCTTCAACTTGTAATGTGTCATGTTCGTTGATATGATCTTCCATTATTATCATTTCTTCACTTGCATGCATTGCCATTAATGCTACACACTAAAAGATTTCTAAGCTATTAGGTTTGAAAAATAAAGCATACATGCTGAAAGATTGTTAAGATGTTATATTTGGAAAATGAAGCATGATTATAAAATAAATAAAAATTGTTATGCACCTGGTATTGATCAAATAGGTTGATCTTGTATTGGTTGCTTTAAATTTATCAATTTTTTTTTGAAATTAAACATTAAAAATTGTTTTTTCTTTAGTTTTTATAATGCAAGATAAATTTATTTGCAATTTTGTACAAGCATACACCAATCTAGCTCTTGTATATATCCCTAGTAAGTCACATACATTCAAAACATTGAAAGTAGAGATAATTTTCTCCCAAAAAATGTTATCTAATTCATTTTTGAATGGCCTTATTGTTTTATTTGAACCAATCATTTCAAATATTGGTACATCTTCATAGATGTCAAAACCTTCCTCTAATATACTTTATTGTGAATGGAGGCTAAAACCTTGCAGCTAAAAATGAATAGAATCTTGAAAAAAATTGATACCTATAATATGTGTCCAATTAAATCTGTTACTATCTAGACCCCATAGTATGACACTCGTATCTTTCATTGAATGAAAATAACCAACACACATATTATTAAGAGAGGTCTAAATGCCAGACCAATGTTCTAGTTTATGGATGATGAATTTATTGAAGGCCCCAATAATAAATTTATCAATCAATGCCTAAATAAATATGCAAAGATGTTCTTCCTTAAAAACTTCAATGAGATTTAAAATATCAATAATTATCAAATCGATGTTCACACCAAGAATGAACATTTCACTAAAATATTTTAAAATGGATGGCCAGAGACATGGGGACATGTAATGATAGTTAAATCTTTTTGTATCTATCCTGAGAAGATAACAACCATAATTATGTAGATAATTTTTTAATATGCTTAATTAATCTTGAGATAATGCTTCCTAGCATTTTTTATTTTTTGAAATACCTTCATTCAGGACACACAAATCATCAAACATTTTTTTAGAAATTGTATAGTACTCCATTACCTTGTCAGGTATGTTTTTTTTGTCTAGTGGAAGTGTTATATAATGGTTACTAAAATAATCTAAATTTTTTGATAGTATGTTACTTTCCAACTTCACCTTTTTTCATAAAGTATCCATGTTGTTATACCTAGGTGTTTTCAAGAAGGAAATAGACCCTGTTTCCAATAAATATGCTAGTTCTAATTTTTGTTTATCTAAAAGACCTTGAATATTTCTAAGTATTGTTATACCAATTATATTTAAATATTATTTATCTAAACTAGGTACATTACTATTTTCAAACAAATCAAACGCCTTATCAAAATAATCCCAAACAGGTTGTTCTATGAAAATAAGGCATTTTATCTCCTGCAATTATTGTGTTAAATAATTCATTTATGTGAACAAGTGTCTATCTTGTTCATGTATTTATTCCATATTTTTTCCCCAATTTTAAGATCATTCCAACCTCTCATTTTGATAAGTTCACGTACAAATCAAACTCTTTCTACAAATGAATCCTTATAAATTATTGCATTGGCTTCATTATATTAGTTATATATTTTATGCATAATATGGAATGGAGTATAAGTTTTCAAAAATATTACCCTTCTAATAGAACATTTATTTCTCAATGATAGTGAATTGTATTCCTCCTCCACAATAATTATCTATTATGTTCTAATTGTGTGTTGCATCTGCAATTTTGAACGTTACAATTTTTTTCTCTATCATATTTTCTAAGATTTTCTTTGATTCAATAATACATTTAGGGTTACTTGGATCAAAAGGAATTAACAAATAATCCTTCATTGGCACCTTATTATGTTTTAAAAATGAATGAATTATATCATTCACCTCTCTTTCATTCAAATTTCTTATTTTGCTATTAGCATCCCCTAATTCACAGAGCTCTACAAGAATGTTTAAGGCATAATTGCTAGAGGAAATATACCATGTAGAGAATTCAGTTTGTGTCTGATCAGAAGTTTGTGTCAACAAAAGTGTTCCAACCTTTTGTTAGATCTTATTTTTCTCCATTGGTGTGAGTACTTTTATTCCCTCTTTCAAATTTGCATACAAATATGTTACCCTTGCTTGCCTTGTTTTTTTCAATTTTTTTTGTATCATGACTATAGGGTGTCTTAAATACATGTTTGCATGGTGGTAAGTAGAATAAGTTATTGCCCCTTGTTCATGTCTTTTTTTCAACATATTTCATATTTTAATGATAAAATTTTCTCTATCTATCCACCCAGACATTTGAATGTTATCATAGCTATTCAAATGAAACCCAAATGTTTCACAAGAAGGAGAAAAATTATTTTTTGTCAATTTCATTTTACTAGGTGTAAATTTATTTAAATTCCATTTTCACCATTCCATACTTCTATTTAGAATTAAAGGGCATCTTCAATTTCATCCTTATCACAGGCAAGGATTATTCCAATTAGAGAAGATTCCTTTCCCAATGTAATGCTAAACAAGTATATATCTACATGCATGTTTGGCAGACTAAACAATTCAAAATATCAATTAGTAAGAGGTATTTTATCACCACCATAAAATGGAATATGTTGATGTGGATTCAATTTGATTTTTGATAGTTTAAATGGTACTCTATCCAAATTCTCTTAGAGTGAGGCCTTCTTCTACCTTTTATCCAAATTCTCTTTGAGTGAGGCCTTCTTATACCTTTTGAGTGTGGGAATTCCTTTTTCATGTAAAAAAATTATGTAAATCAATTGAAATGATTTAAATATTGATATTTTTTAAAATATAAGTTGAATATTGCATCAGTTCATGAAATTTTTTTGTCATTAAGCAGTGATTAAATGCATATCAACAAATGTTAATTCTAAACTAAAATACAAAATACATATTGAATCTTTGTAATATATATATATATATATATATTAACTCACACTAAAAATACTAAGGTATGACCAAAATAAAAATAAATTATGTGCACCAGCCAATATATTATGATGAGAAAATGAATCCACAAACATTTGTTTTAAAGGAGAAAGATGAAGGGAAGTATGTTTATAAAAATGCCCATCAACAAGTACTTTCAAGGTATCTCCTAAGAGATACCTTTCAATCATGAACAAGAGTGAATTTTTATTACAAGACATCTCATTATAGATACCTTCAAGTCAACCATGATGGTATTATAAGTATACTTCAAGGCCTTTAAATGAATATCCTAGTGGACACCTTGAAGGATGCTGTCATATATTCAAAGGGACATTGAATGTATCTCCTAGTAGAACTTTCCTTCACCTTGAAATCACTATTGGTTGATAAATTGAAGGGCTATATTTTATCGATGATCTTTCTCTTTTGGATTTTTATATTGGCCTTTGTTTTCAAATTTTTTGTTTGGATACTTTTTAGGCTCAATCAAAACACAAAACCTGACCCTAATTCTCAACTACCGAAATCCCACTATACTTGGCCAATAAAGCAAAATACTTCATGATACTTGATAAGGATAACCTCTAACTAAACTAATTAGATATGAATTATGCAAAAAGTACAAAAAATGTAAATTTTGGGAATTTATAACGAAATGGAATTGGATGCAAAAGGCTATATACACGATGTGCATCCATTGATGTCTTCATTACTCTTGAATGAATTCAAACTTGACTGTCATCATGTGTAAGAAAAGACCTAACTACCTGTGAGATTATTACAAGTAAAAAATTAACTAGCAAAAAGGAGATTTTTTCATAGATCACATAAACAAACTACAAGCATTGCACATAATTACAAAGGAATCTTCATCTAAATAATTTAGGGGAGCACTTTTGCCATCACTATTCTCTATCAAAGACTCGATTGAATTCAAGGACACAATTTATGATGCTACCATTTTTGACAATAGGTATGGGAACTAATCTAAATTATTAGATGTTATTGATTTTGTTGACATGTTTTCACTGGATGGAAATCTATCTCCCTCAGAGTGACTATTCATCACAAACTTTCTAGCACTTAAGAGATAGGGATTGCATTCATCTATGGCCAAGCCTAAGGTGATGCCATGAATTGACCTCCTCTAAGACTTATTATTCATATGCAAGGTTATGCATGACATTTTTTTTCACCACATGCATAACTAAATAGTTATGGTGTGCATATCTAAAGTAAATTGTATTTGTCATTACTAGCACTAGATGCTTATTTTGACAAACATAGGCTAGTTTCATAGAATCATGATAATACTATGGAAAAAGTGTTGAATTCATGGCTTTTCCTCAAGGAAACCATGGCATACAAAGGTAGGAATCCCACTCCAATCAATAAGTTTAGGATGGGAGTGAAGATTGGCATAAATTATGTGCACCAGCCAATATAATTTGATGGGCAAAGGAATCTACAAACATTTGTTTCAAAGGAGAAAGATGAAGGGAAATATATTTCTAATATGTGTCAAAATACCTATCAATAGGTACCTTCAAGGTATCTCCTAGGATATACCTTTCAATTATGCACAAGAGTGAATTTTTTTTACATGGCATATCTTTGGACATACCTTCAATTTAACCATGATGGTATTAAAAGTGTACTTCAAGGCCCTTGAAGGAATCTCTTAGTAGACACCTCAAAGGGTAGTGTCATACATTCAAATGGGCATTGAATGTATCTCCCACTAGAACTTGACTTCACCTTGAAAGCACTACTAGTTGATAACTTGATAACTTAAAGGGCCTCCTAATCTGGTCTTTGATTAGAATTTTTTAGGCTTTTTGAATGAACAAAATGTCTGATGCAAATAGGTCTTTGATATTTTTGACTCAGTCAAAAATACCAAAGTCTTATTTCCTTCAAAAAATTTATCTACTACAAAAATCTGAAAGAATTCAATGTTTTTTCCAAATCCTACTTGCATCGGGCTAAGTGTTTCAAAAAAAAATCCAAAGGGTCATTTATTTTAGACATTTTGTCTCCTTCAAAAAGTTTTAAGGGCACTTTCACTTCAAGAATTTTTCCATTTGAAAAATGTTTGAAATAATTGTATATTATCAAGAAGATGTAAAGTCCTTATTTGTTTCGGATTTTTTTCCTACCCCAAAAAGTCTAAAGGGTGCTTACCTTTCGGTAAAAGTGTAAAGGTCTGATTTCTTTGACAAAAGAGCTAAGTCTAATTATTTCAAGAAAAGTGTAAGGTCAATTTGTTTTGGACTTTTCTCCATGGAAAAAATTTTTAAAGGCACTTTCTCTTTGATCATTTTTCCCAAGACAAAAAGCTCTAAATAAAATTTTGAATTCTCTTGAAAAAAATAACTTCAATGTATCTTCAATACGAAAGGCACTACTAGGTGATATTTTGAAGGCCCATGTAGTACATTTAATGTATCTCTTAGGATATACCTTTAAAACATGGACACGATTGGATTTCCCCTTCAAAGTATCTCCTAGGAGATACATTTCAAATAGGGACAAGAGTGGATTTTTCCTTAAAGGAACAACTACACTTTTCCTTTACATAGAAGGCACTACTTGGTGATATTTTGAATGCCCTTGTAATACCTTCAAGGTATCTCCTAGGAGATACCTTTCATTCACAAGAGTGGATTTCCCCTTCAATTTATCTTCTAGGATATACCTTTCAAATAGGCACAAGAGTGGATTTCTCCTTTAAAGAACAAGTGGAATTTTCCTTTACATAGAAGACACTACTAGGTGATATTTTGAAGGACCCTATAGTACCTTCAATGTATCTCCTAGGAGATACCTTTTAAACATGCATAAGTGTGGATTTTCATTTCAAGGTAACTCCTAGGAGATACATTTTAAAAAGGGACAAGAGTGGATTTGTCCTTCAAATAACAAGTACAATTTTATTTTACATGGAAGGGATTACTAGGTGATATTTTGAAGGCCCATGTAATACCTTCAAGGTATCTCTTATGAGATACCTTTCAAACATTAACAAGAGTGGATTTACCCTTCAAGGTATCTCCTAGGAGATACCTTTCAAATAGGCACAAGAGTGGATTTTTCCTTCAAGAAACAAGTGGATTTTCCTTTACATAGAAGGCACTACTGGGTAGTACCCCCATTTCTAAAAAAGGTAGGTCCCTTCCTTTTTTGATTGGACAATGATGAAAATCCAAGGTATAATAGGCCAAAACCACTCATGGATAATCATGGATATGACATGTGTCTATCTTACACTTTTCCTAAGAAAATTAGCACTTCTTTAGAAATGTTAAGTGCAGGGCTAACACGTGTAAAGTAGATTCTCCTTCTAGGGGAAGTTGAGAATTTCTTTGAAAAATTGAGAATGAGGGCACCACATGTTGAAACCATGTTCACCAATTAAAGGGATCGATAGGCCCCATTTATTTACTAACTAGCCAATAGCACTAGTTGGAGGTCTAACTTAAAAGGAAATTGCTTTGAAGAGCATAGGACTATCATGTGTCGAGTTGGCGCTACACCAAAGTGAAATGAAAGCCATTTTAGGGTAGATGACCATTATGCTACCATGTGGAAGAAGTGGATGGAGGTCTATACTTAGAAAAATTTTCAAAAAGGGGCCTCAAGAAAAGAAGAGGCTAAAAGGATAATTGTTAGAAGGTGCCAAGGAACTACTAGCTACGTCGAGTGAGTCCGAAGCAAAATATGAAATAATAAAAAAAAAATGTGGATTTTGATCTACAATTCCTAGTGACTCATAATGGAATCTACCTACAGATGAGATAACCACAAACTTTGGTGCATAGACCAGTCGAGGCAAAATTTCAAATAAGAAGTCTCGAGAACCTATAATTTTTAAAGCGCTGCCTACAAAGGTGCCCTCTCTTCCTACTCGAGTTGGGTCTTTTAATGTGTTGAGAGATTTAAATAACTTAGACTATAATTTCATAAAATATATTAAAACGTTAAACAATATAGAGCATAAAGGATCATAAAGCATGGATAAAGATCTATAATGAAAGTAAAGATCGATACTATAGAAGCATAAGAAAAGAGATAGACAAATAGTTTCCCATGTAAATTGACACAAAATATCATATCCTCTTCATTTTTAGATGGAGAAACAAATAAATAAGGCTTTGAGGGCACATTCAAAACATCCAGTCACACTTATGAGGGTCACCTATTAAGGTCAAAAAATGAGAAAATGCTAACTATTATTACTTCTATTCTATTACAAATGGTAGTATATTGGGTGATATTTTGAAGGCCCTTATAATACCTTCAAGGTATCTCCTAAGATATTAATTTCACACATGAAAAATATTTCATTTTACCTTCAAAGTATCTCTTAGGAGATACCTTTTAAATAGGCACAAGAGTGGTTTTCTCCTTCAAGGAACAATTAGAATTTTCCTTTATACAAAAAACATGACCAGGAGATATTTTGAAGTCCCCTATAATACCTTCAATGTATATCCTAAGATATACCTGTCAAACATGGAAAAGAGTGGATTTTACCTTCAAGGTATCTCCTAGGAGATACATTTCAAATAGGGACAAGAGTGGATTTCTCTTTTAAGGAACAAGTGCAATTTTCATTTACATGGAAGGCACTATAGGGTGATATTTTGAAGGCCCTTGTAATACCTTTAATTTATCTCCTAGGATATACCTTTTAAACATGCACAAGATTGGATTTCCCCTTTAAGGTATTTCCTAAGAGATACCTTTCAAATAGGGACAAGAGTGGATTTATTGCATCAAGGAACGAGTGGAATTTTCTTTTACATGGAAGGCAATACTGGGTGATATTTTGAAGGCCACTATAGTACCTTCAATTTACCTCCTAGGAGATACCTTTCTATTGGCCATATTTGGCCCACATACCAAGCATGTGCTCAGTTTCTAATGGTCCTAATGCAGAGAAAGAGGTAGAGTTTTTGACTGATCAAATGATCAAAATGCTCTGAACTAGCTCTATATGGAATGAGTGGAACAGAGAAATCGTGAAGCTCACACAACTTTTGAAGCACTCTAGGTTCACTTAAAGTGTAATTCATTAATTTCTAAAGACTGGTCCAAAATTATAGAGGCTCTATAGAGTACTAAAGATAAGCATAATAGCACATGGAATTCATCTAGTCCACTCATTCCATCTAGAGCTTGTCCAGACGTTTAGTTATAGTGGTAGGAAAGCTGAGTAGGCATTTTTAAGGCATTGGATCTCACACGTGTGGAAATCTCAAGAAAAAATAATCATATGGTTCTATTCATTTTAGGGTCTAGTTCATATGCACCAAGTTACAACTCATGTGATGAAGCATAAAAGAATATACACATATTCAAAGTTGTCTCCTAACATAGATTTTTTAAGTTTCCATAATTAGCCATTTTAGACCAAACCATCATCAAGACATGATATAGGATCACATGAACCAATCGACTTCAACATTTTACAAAAGCCTGTATAAAACTCAAATAGCTAGTAGATCAAAAGGGTTTTTTCCTTCCATCATTATGTCTATTCCCTACAAGTTTGGTGTCCTCATGATCTTTGTGCTTCAAGTTATAAAATTATAAATTCAGTCAATAAATGGTAGATGTTTATGTGAACATCATTCTAAAGACCCATAAAGTGACCATTTAGATTTAGAATCCTTGGCAGGAACTGAAGAAGGAATATGCATCTAACAAGTGTTGGGCATGCCAGAGCTTGAGTAAGTCAAATGGTTAGCAAATCCTAGGAACTAATGAGAAACTGAGCTCAAGGCAATGGGTCCCAAAGATCCATAGTCTATGTTTAATAAAATTTCAAAAATATAACAAAGTGGAATAAAGTCAAAAGGGTAAATAATCTAGGTAGATTACTTATAACCAATAGTAAAGGGATGATTTATGATGTTTGATTAAAGTTGATGAAGTAAAATGGACATGACTTGACAAGTAAATCCAAAGGACGTGAACTCAGGTCTGACCCAAGTTGGTAGAAAAACTAAAGGAGTAGAGCTTGATGCAAACTTAGATGGGATGAAACATTGAAAAAAATGTTATATACATATATAAAACTATAGGAAAACCAATATCCTTAGATTGGTTTTCACTTATAGTTATTTTAATTCAGTATCTAAGGTATAGAGTAGATATATGATTAATGAGAAGATCATCCCAAGTCATGTCCTCAACAAACCACCACTTAGAATAGACATGGTGTGTCCTTGGTAGTTTGAAGATATGAGGATTTTGTCTTCATAATGAGATTAGGTGGAAGATCCAAATCAAAAGGACTTGGAGAATTGGAAATGTAGTTGGATAATTTTTTAGTAAGATCATAACTTACCAATTTTGGCAAACTCTTATCTTTTAGTACAACTTATTCAGCCAATGGAATGATTTGGAGGCTATTTGGGAAAATCATGAACATCTTATTCATAATAACTTATTCTAATTAGACCAAAATCTTGGTGAAACATCTCTCTCTCTCTCTCTCTCTCTCTCTCTCTCTCTCTCTCTCTCTCTCTCTCTCTCTCTCTCTCTCTCTCTCTCTCTCTCTCTCTCTCTCTCTCTCTCTCTCTCTCTCTCTCTCTCTCTCTCTCTCCCCTATAATATCCCTTTCTTTCCATTGTGTAAGGGGTTCTCAGAGTTTAGATTTTTTTATATTTTTGAGAGATGGGACATTCCTTGAGATACTAAAAAGTATGTTCAAATTTATTAGGCTCAACCCTATCAAGCATTTTAAGAACTACCTATTAATTTAATAAGAACTTTCTTTACCTACCTTCTACCTTGAATATGTGTTTGGTAAGCTATGCATTATGGCACTGCGTGAAGGAGAATCTTCCTCATCCATGGTCCTTATTTTTTACTTTATTTAGGGAGTTGTTAATGTTATTTTTAGGTCTAGATTAGTGTTATATTCTAAACCTCTTCTATTAAATACTTATGCAAATTAGCTTGATCTTAAGGTTGTGTAATCTAATATTGTCCTCTATTGATCTAGTGTGGGTTTGAGCTTATGGGAGTTTCCCTCTTAAGTTTGGTGCATCACCTAGTTCTTTCTTAAGAGCCTTTATTCTCTTTCTAACCCTTTCCCCATGAATCATTAGTTTAGCATTAGTCTTAGGTGAGTATCAAAGAGGAAGCTAGTTTACCCCAAAGGTTTGGCCCCAACATAGGTCACCCATAGCCTGAGGTTGTCCCAATATTATAAGGTTAGTTGGAGAGAGCCTAAATAACCCTATCCAAGGGTAAAAATTAAGCCTATAATAATTTATGGCATGCCTGATGGGTCTTGGGTCCAAAATAGTGGAAGGATTTTTGGTGTTTCCCTTCTTCATATCAATCTTTAGAGGCAGGTTTTCAAACATCAATGGTGACTCCGAGCATCTATCAGTTGGTTAAGTAGCCTAAGTGCATAATCATTATAATATAATATGTACAATCAATCATATTTTGATCAGTATGAGTATTCTCTACCTCATCTTCACACTTATCAGTAAAATAATGTTTATGTGTTCACCCCAAGTGGCCTTTAAATAGCCTATCAACCTTGTCATAACCCTTGTCCCTCTCCTCTCCCTATGACTTTTCCCACTCAAGAACATGAATTCATCCCATCATGGATCTTCTCTAAAACCTTTGACCCTGGCTATGTTTTACCCTCACTTGTACGACCACCCTCTCTTATAACTATCTAAGAAGAAGTAAAAGTGTTCATTTCATACTCATTTTCATCATGGAAAATAGTCTAGAATGGCATAAAAAAGGAGGAGGTGTCAGTTGAAGCAGTCCAAGAGCCAATCCTAGTAGAGGAAGGGTTAGCTATACCAAAAAAGAATCAAACAAACATAGCTCAACTCAATGACCTTGATGTACAAGAGTTTTGAGATTCTTTCCTTTATTTTAGATCCACTTAAAAGAGCATTAAATGTACCTAGATGGAAGGATACCCTCCTAGGTTTCAAGCAAGGTGAACTTATTCACCATCCCACCATTAAAGAGGAGCATGATGAGAAGCAAGATGATAACCTTCATGAACCTAGTGTGGAGGTTAAGATTAGCTCAAATAGTGAAGAATGTGAATAATTATGGAAACATTTGTGCTCAGATTTCTTGAGTCATCCCATCAAGAACATGAAGTCATCCCATGATGGATATTCTCTAAAACCTTTGACCTTGGCTATGTTTTGCCCTCATTTTTAAGGCCACCCTCTCTTATAACCATCCAAAAAGAAGTAAAAGTGTATGTTCCATACTCATTTCCACCATGGAAAATAGTCTAGAAGGGCATAAAAAAGAATGAGGAGGTGACAGTTGAAGTAGTCCAAGAGTCAGTCCTAATAGAGGAAGGGTTAGTTGTACCAAAAAAGAATCAAATAACTGTAGCTCAATTTAATGAGCTTGGTGTACAAGAGTTCTGAGATGCTCTCCTCAGTTAAAGGGCCACTTAAATGAGCATTCAACATACCTATCTATAAGGATACCCTCTTAGGTTTCAAGCAAGGTGAACTTATTCACCCTCCTACCATAAAAGAGGATCCTGATGAGAAGCAACAAGACAACCTTCATGAACCTAGTGTTGAGGTCAAGATCAGCTCAAATAGTGAAGATATTGAAGAGTTATGACATCATTTGTGCTCAAATTTTTGAGTAAAATGGATAAAATTAATGTTGAAAACTTGCATGAAGAAGATAGTCTACGAGCTAAATATGGGGCAAACCTTGAAGGGACCATTGAAGGTCCATTCTACATAGATGAAGAAGAGGATCAAGACCAGGTCCTTGAGGTTGGTCCACTTCAATATGAGGTATCAGTTGAGGATTACATTGATATACTATAGCTAGAGGAAATCATATCTAACATTGAATAAGACAAATGTGATGTTTTGAACCCTATATGGTCAAATCAACCCTCATTTTTAGTTAAAGAAAAAGATGAAATCTTGAGTGAGGTTGATGAAGGGGACATCTCAAGTGTTCAAGTGTTTTAGTTTGATAAGCATATCAGTAAAGAACCTAAAGAGTTGTGGCAGAATTTCAATACCATAACCAAAGATTTAAAGAGGCTAAGGGATGTATCATTATTCTAGAAAGATATGAACATGCTTCTCTAAGCATGAACAATCCTAGTTTACACAAGGTCTAGGTGAAAGAAGATGGTATTTTTGAACCACCAATTAAACCAAGTGTAGTTGTTCCCAAAATCCCAAATGAAGCCTTCATGCAAGAATTTATCAAGAGTGGAGAGCAACATCAAGAAAGTGCTCCTGTAGTCCAACATGAACTAGGTTTGGAAAAATCTAACTAGTATGTCTACACTAGAGACATGTTCATTCCACTCCATCCATTGGGGAGTAAATTAGAAGGATTGACCATCAAACTACCTGGTTCACCATTTTTGGTACCTCTAATGCAAGGTATTTTCCATCCTGATTTGTTATAAATGGATGATACTAGAGGTTTTCCTTTTGATCCAGGAGGACCAGTTTTGAAAAGGTATTGTATATATTAGATTAGTTTTTATGCTATCTCTAAGTACCCTTGTGTGCATTTGTTTAGTAGGTTAGTTGTTCTTTCTTTTTTGCATTTGCATGTGTGCATTTGCCTTTGTTGTTTTATTTTAGTCCTTGTTGTTTCAAAAGGAAGTTACATAAAAGAGGTAGCATTGCATCATCTTAATGATCAACTTAGTTGAAGATAAGTGACTACATGCCCAATGTATTAGTTAAGACAAAATGAACTAGGTTCTCAAGCATAATAGGCATGCTTCCCTATGAGTCACCAAAACTTTTGGCCATATTTGGCCCACATACCAAGCATGTGTCTAGTTGCTAATGATCCTGATGTAGAGAAAGAGGCAAAGTTCTTGATTGATCAAATGATCAAAATGATCTAAACTAGCTTTGGATGGAATTAGTGAAATGGAGAAATCATGAAGCTCACAAAGATTTTGAAGTACTTTAGGTTCACCTAAAGTGTAATTAGTTAATTTATAAAGACTGGTCTATAGTTGTAGATATCCTATAGAGTGCTTATAATAAGCATGGGAGCATGTGGAATTCACTGGTCTACTCATTCCATCTAGAGCTTGTCTAGACATTTAGTTCTAGTAATAGGAAAGCTGAGTAGGAATTTTTATGGCACTAGATCTCGCTCATGTGGTCATCTCATGAATAAATAATCATATGGGTCTATTAATTTTGGAGTTTAGCTTATATGCACCAATTTATGTCTCATGCGATGAAGTGCAAAAGAAGATACACATGTTTAAAGTTGGATCCTAATGCAAAATTTGCTATTTTTTCATACTTAAGCCATTTTAGACCAGATCAACATCAAGATGTCATGAAACATCACATGAACTAGTTGAATTCAACATTTTAAAAATGCATGTAGAAAGCTCAAATGACCAATAGATCAAAAGGATTTGTTCCTTTCAACATTAGGTCCATTCCCTATAAGTTTGGTATCCTTTTGATCTTTACACTTCAAGTAATAAAATTACAAATTTGGTCAATAAATGGTAGACATCTATGCAAACATCATTTTTAAGACCCATAAAGTGACTGTTTGTATTTAGAATCCTTGATAGGAACCTGAGAAGGAATGCATAATTGACAAGTCAAAAGGGTCAATAATTCAGGTCAATAACAAAGGGATGAGCTAGGATGTTTGATGAAAGTCGATGAAGCAAAATGGACCCAACTTGACAAGTAAAGCCAAAGGACCTAAACTCAGGTCCAACTTGAGTTGGTGGAAAAAGTAATGGAGTGGAGCTTGATGCAAACTCCAATGGGACCAAACATCAAACATAGTGTTATATACATATATAAAACTATAGGAAAACCAATATCCTTAAATTGGTTTTCACCTATAATTATTTTGGTCCAAGATCCAAGGCACAAAGTAGATATATTATTAATAAGAAGATCATCCCAAGTCATATCCTAGACAAACCATCATTTAGATCAGACATGATGTGTCCTTGGTAGTTTAAAGATATGAGGATTTTGTCTTCATAATGAGATCAAGTGGAAGATCCAAAGCAAAATGACTTGGGGAATTGGAAATCCATTTGGATCATTCATTTTTAGAAAGATATTAACTTGCCACTTTTGGTAAACTATTGTCTTCTAGTGCAACTTGTTCAACCAATGGAATGATTTGGAGGCTATTTAGGTAAATCATGAATATCTTTTTCGTAATGACTTGTTTTGAATGGATTAAAAGCCTAGTGAAATATCTATTGAAATTTGACAACTCATTGATTGTCATGAACAATGTGCTCCCCCTTTCTCTCTCTCTCTTCCACTTCTCCTATATTATCCCTTTCTTTCCATTATGTAAGGGGTTCTCATATTTTAGACTTTTTTATATTTTTGAGAGATGGGACATTCCTTGAGATACTTCAAAGTATGTTCAACTTGATTAGGCTCAACCCTATCAAGCATTGGTAAGAACTACCTCTTAATTTAATAATGACTTTCTTTACTTATCTTTTGCCTTGAATTTGTGTTTGGCAAGTTGTGCATTATGGCATTGTGTGAAGGAGAATCTTCCTCATCCATGTTCCTTCTTTCTAACTTTGTTTAGGGAATTTTCAATGCTGCTTGTAGGTCTAGATTAGTGTTCCATTCTAAACTACTTCTATGAAATACTTACGCAAATTATCTTGATCTTAAGGATGTGTAAGCTAGCATTGTCCTCTACTAATCTAGTGTGGGTTTGAGCTTATGGGAGTTTCCCTCTTAAGTTTGGTGCATCATCTAGTTAAATTTCTTAGGATCCCTTATTATCTTTCTAACCCCTTTCCCCATGAATCATAAGTTTAGCATTAGTCTTAGAAGAGCATCAAAGAGGATATCGACCTACTCTAGAGGTTCATCCCCAACATAGGTCACCCATAACCTAGGGTTGTCCCAATATTATAAGATTGGTTGGAGAGAGCCATAATAACCCTCTATAAGGGTGAAAATTAAGCCTATAATAATTTCAAACATGTACAAGAGTGGATTTCCCCTTCAAGATATCTCTTAGGAGATACCTTTCAAATAAGTACAAGAGTGGATTTATCCTTCAAAGAACACGTGGAATTTTCCTTTACATGAAAGGCACTACTAGGTGATATTTTGAAGGCATTTGTAATACCTTCAAAGTATCTCTTAGGATATACCTTTTAAACATGCACAAGAGTGGATTTCCTCTTCAATTTATCTCCTAGGATATACCTTTCAAACAAGCACAAGAATGGATTTCTCCTTCAAGGAACAAGTGGAATTTACTTTACATGAAAGGCCCATGTAATAACTTCAATGTATCTCCTAGGAGATACATTTAAAAAATGCACAAGATTATATTTCCCCTTCAATGTACCTCCTAGGAGATACATTTCAAATAGGGACAAGAGTAGATTTTTCCTTCAAGAAACAAGTACAATTTTCCTTTACATGGAAGGCACTACTAGGTGATATTTTGAAAGCCCTTGTAATACCTTCAAGGTATATCCTATGAGATTCATTTAAAACATGCACAATAGTGGATTTACCCTTCAATTTATCTCCTAGGAGATACCTTTCAAAGAGGTATAAGAGTGGATTTCTCCTTCAACGAACAAGTGGAATTTTCCTTTACATAGAAGGCACTACTAGGTGATATTTTAAAGGCCTTTGTAATAAATTCAAGGTATCTCTTAGGATATAACTTTCAAATATTCACAAGATTGGATTTCCCCTTCAAGTTATCTCTTAGGAGATACCTTTCAAATAGGAACAAGAGTGGATTTCCCCTTCAAAGAACAAGTGGAATTTTCCTTTATACAAAAATCACTACCAGGTGATATTTTGAATGCATCTGTAATACATTAAATGTATGTCCTAGGATATAACCTTAAAAAATGGACAATAGTGGATTTCGCCTTCAAGGTATCTCCTAGGAGATACATTTCAAACAGGGACAAGAGTGGATTTCTCCTTCAAGGAATAAGTGCAATTATCATTTACATGGAAGGAACTACTTGGTGATACTTTGAAGGCCCTTGTAATACCTTCAAGGTATCTCCTAGGAGATATCTTTCAAACATTTATAATATTGGATTTCCCCTTCAAGGTATCTCCTAGGATATACCTTTCAAATAGAGACAAAAATGTATTTCTCGCATCAAGGAACAAGTGGAATTTTTCTTTACATGGACAGCACTACTAGGTGATATTTTGAAAGCCACTGTAGCACCTTAAATTTACCTCCTAGGAGATACCTTTCAAACATGGAAAAGAGTGGATTTCCCCTTCAATTTATCTCTTAGGATATACATTTCAAATAGGGACAAGAGTGGATTTTTCTTTTAAGGAACAAGTACAATTTTCCTTTACATGGAAGGCATTATTGGGTGATATTTTGAAGGCCCTTGTAATACCTTAAAGGTATCTCCTAGGAGATAAATTTAAAACATACAAAATATTGTATTTACCCTTCAAGGTATCTCCTAGGAGATACCTTTCAAATAGGTACAAGAGTGGATTTCTCCATCAAGGAACAAGTGAAATTTTCCTTTACATGAAAGGCACTACTGGGTGATATTTTTAAAGGCCTTTATAATACCTTTCAAACATGCACAAGAGTATATTTCCTCTTCAAGGTGTCTCCTAGGAGGTACATTTAAAATAAGGACAAGAGTGGATTTTTATTTCAAAGAACAAGTGCAATTTTCCTTTACATGGAAGGGACTACTGGATGATATTTTGAAGGCCCTTCTAATACCTTCAAGGTATCTCCTAAGAGATACCTTTCAAACATGCACAAGAGTGGATTTCCCTTTCAAATAAAGGTCACTCTAATGTCAAATTTAAGATATCAAAGACCCCTACATACATGTTTGAAATGAATGGTCGTTCACCCATCAACCTCAGGGCCAAGCATAAATAGTGGCCAATGGCGTTCGACTCTCAATATCAAGATCAACAAGCAACATTAACTTGGGCAAACATATTCTAACGATGTAAATTAAAATCAAATTTTTAAAGGGAAATGATCATGTTTTAAAATATTAAAGGATGAACTACCATGAAAGTGCCACAGGGGTGCCACATAAATAGAAATGACAAATTCAATGATCTTGTGGGAACAAAAGGTTAAGGTATAAATGCATAATCTGAATGAAAATATAAGGCATGAAACTCACTTAAGTGCAAATATTCAACACCATTAAATCTATACAAAATCCCTAACATCTAAAAATCCCTAACTTGATCATAAATTGATCATAATTGAGTCTAGGAGATCAAATCATCATCTAAACAAGTGCAATTGAGTCCAAGATCAGACTATGCACCACTAGTAAGTAATTTTAACAAACTTACAACCAAATCTAGATAAGGTTTAGAGCTCTATTTGACCTTATATGAAGAGGGGAGAATAATCAAAGACATAGAATTCAATGTAGTAGCTTTAAAAATGAGAGATAATAATTAGTCTAAGCTTTTTTGGATGATTGAAGAGCTACCTGACATCACCAAGGAAAATGATAATAATGCATCAATCAAGAGGAGGTACTATGGCCTAGCTTCCATTCAAATCACAAGCCTTAATCACATTATAGAAAAACTAGAGGTAATTCATTTCATAGATGTTCTCTCCCCTATTTTCAAAGAATAAAAGATTGAAAAGGGCATGTTGGTCAATAAACATACTCACAAAAGTATAGCTTATATTTCTCCCATTACTTTTGATAATTACTATAATTTTCCCAAGCCCTAAATAGATATTTCCATAATTAATAATTGGGATAAGAAAAATGAACTATATACCATCCTCACCCCATGGTTGTATTCTAGGAGTCAAGTATTCTTAGACTTTAATGACAACATTCCAATCAACCAATTTAGGGTAGGGATCAAGATGATTATGACTTTAATGAACAAGCTATGTGCGAATCTCACCATCACTTATGTTGACAAAATTTGGGTGCCCTTAGTATATTTTATGGTTGAGAAGGAACTCACTCCTCCCATTAGTAAGGTTGTTAGCACATGTTTGTGTAGGTAGATTTATACAGTGAGGAAAAGGACTAGGAACCAATTCTACATGATGTCCTACCTATTAGATGCCTTCCTTACCACTATCAATATCCTTAACTTTAGAGGATGGTCACCTGAGGGGACATAAATAGTGTCCTAATTCTATTCAAAGGTGCACATGTTTAAGTACAGGGACCACATTCATTTCATTTGTGACTGTGTCTATCTAGCCTTGACTGAGGCCATAACTAGAAGCCCAATGGCAAGAATTAGTCCTTTGGTCAAAAATTCAATTTAATCCATTGGTGACATATGGTTTTACTTAGATTGCATAATCATCATGATTGAGAGGACCCAATGTACCCCACTTAGGCTACCAGTCCATGTGCCAAACAAGTTAGCTAAGCAAGAGGTAACATACCAGATATGTAATGATATAGATGGTGTGTGTAAAATCAAGAGAAAGGGACTACTGCATACCCTACCTATAACCATTGGTAGGACTATATTTCAGCAATGGGACAATATTTAGGCTGCTTCTAGACATAGAGCCTCTTTCAAACTACAACATGATGAACTAAGATAGTGGGATCCCCAAGGAAGAGTAGTGGGACACTTGAAAGAAAAAATGATAAGTGTGACATATGAACATCTACCTGGTGTCTATGATTAAATATACACAAAGGCTTCATCCTTCACTAAAGTGTTGGTAAGATTAAAAAATCACAGTATTAAGCTAGAAGCTAGGTTGTTGAGAGAGTAGAAGCCAAGTGAGGATATATGGCAGATGGGACCTAGTTCCATATTTTAGACCCCCTCCATCACAACCATAGATATAAACACAAAGCCCTGAAGTATAGATTGAATAGAAACCTAAAGAAAGGAGACCTAGTGAGGTGGCATCATCTTTAGCCCAGTTTAAAGAATCAAGATTACCAATTGAATTTATTGACATAGTGGCATTGGATCCCAAAAAAATAGTGGAAGATGCCCTGAAGATATTAGCTAGTGCCTATGAATTAGATGAATAATAAGGTCAAACTAAAGAGACAAATAAAGATATGGGGAAATAAGTAGCATTGGACTTAGTCCTTATTGCTACCCCACCAAAGAGAAAAGTTGAGCTAGCTTTAGTTATAGTATGAGGCAAGAAGACTAAGTTGACCCTCACTCATCCTTTGAGTGAGGTTAACCTTTTTAGTGATGAAAACCCAATTCACGGTCCAACCATTCCTAAATGGTTTATATATGTCAAGTTGTAAAATATTCCTACCATGCACCATCCTTGGGATATTACAAAATCTGTCAACATCCATATGCATGATGAGCTCAATCCATAGATTATAGCTTTGTAAAAGGAAGAAGAAAATATGATGATTGCCCCTAGAAATCATGTGGGGCACAGATGGAGATTCCAACTCGAAAGGTAATTTAATCTTCTATTATTGTCAATTTTGACCCAACCACAACTGGAACAAAGAGTCATTGAGAATAAATCCATGGTTGGGGGAGAAGAATTCACTTTTTAGAAATTGGAACCATTTGTTGGCTTGAATCTTATTAAAGGGTAGAGACTGGGTGAAAACCCCATATTTGAGGAAAATGTGCTTGAATTGGCTTAAGCATAATCATCTCAGTTTCAGCTACTATCAAAGGCTTACAATAGTAAAGGGAGAATCTACAACAATAGAAGTAAAATTTAGAGAAGCAAGATATATTTTTAGTTACTGATGCCATGATTAAGATGTTTGAAGCATCCTTCTATGACATGTTTGACTCATTAAAGTCAACAAGGTCTAGACAAAATGTATTGAGCCAATAGGATGTAGTAATAAAAGGCTTAGTCACCCAATGGAAAAATTGAAAGAATAAAATAAAGGAATTAGTCAACATCTTGGTACAAGATCAAATCCCTGGTTTCAAGACCATTAGCTTAGCTCACTTGAATGTAGCCATGGGATTGATTATATATAAGATCTAAGGTTTGAGTACATGGTCCAAGAGCTTATAAAGACTCCTTAGAGATGACAAGGAGCTATTAGATAGGATAGAACAATTCTTATGGACCATGATTGATAAACCAACAATGATTATCCCTATAGGCCTCATAACAGATGAAGAATTTAAGCACAGGACCACCTTAGTCATGTAGGAAATAAGGAGCAAAAGCCAAGGCAAATCTATGATAGACAATATTAGGGTCACAGATATGATCCTAAAAATAGAAGAAATTCTTATTGAGGCAATTAACATTAAGGAATATTTAGGAATAAATGATAGGGACCTTGGAGACCTAGTTGATTAGGAAGATGAGATTTTCCTAAAACTAGTGGTTGATTTGAGGCTTATTTATGAGCAACATCAGAAGGCAATAGAGATACTACAATAAAAATAGGGAACTCATTAGTAAAAGGATCCCAAGGCAAAGTTAGTTAAGTATATTATTTTTTTATAAGATTTTTAATATTTTAAAAAATAGAATATTATTTTTGTAAAGGCATGCATAACTTGTAATCACATTGCCTATAAGTTAGTCCACTTGGGAATGTTTAGTGTAATGCAATATGTTTCATTACTCTAGAAATATTTTTGAAACTAACTCTCAAGACTCGAGTTTTCATGCATTTTTCATTATTTAATTTGTAGTTTTGATAATTTTATATTGATTTCACCTTTATAAATTTCCATATATGCATTTATAATTGATCATGTCAATCTCTGCACCTTCAAGTTAACTCAAACAAGCTCCTAGTCTGGCATCAGTTAACTCAAGTCACAACTTATTCTTATTCCTTACAACTATTTCAATTTTATTTGAATTTTGATTCCAAAAAATAAATTAGATATTGAATCTTAAAATATTTCATAGATCCACAATCAACATTATATTATTTTGAAGAACTTAGCCTCAATTTGTAGTAATCTTTTGTTCATTTGCACAAGTTAGAGAAAGGAGTTAATGAGTGTGCAACCATTAATTTGTTGTTCATGATCAACCACACATATTTTAACTATATTATTCCTCCTAATTTTATTTATTCTTCCATTTTATTTTAATCCCCTATTGATGAATATTTTTAAGGTCATCATTGAGTGACATATCAAGGAGCTAGTTACCTAAGGATTCAACATTTTCCTCAATTAATTCTCCTTCACTTGATATCATCTTTAGTCATGTTGGAGGATTATTTTATTATCTATTTAATATATTAGATTATATTTTTTCTTATTTATTATAACACTTTTTAATTTGAAATCTGATTCACAAAAACTATGAAAAAAAAATGTTTCTTCTTTGTTTCCTTGCATTAAAAAACTAGTTTCTTCTTACTTTCATTCACAAATTTCAAATATTAAAGAGTAGTAGTATTTAAATTATATATATGATATATATTTTAATATTAAAATTATATACATCCAATCAAAACCATTTTATTTCATTTTTCATAGAACACATTCACATACATAAAAAAACACTAACAAACTTACAAGCACAAAAACTAGGAAGACAAAAGAAAGTTTACACAAAAAATTTGTTTGCTTATTTGCATAGTAAATAAAGTAATTATAATTAATAAATAATAATTTTATATTTTATTTAATCTATTCACATATCATTTAGTTACATACAAAACAATCAAAATACCAAATACCTAGCATAATAGATTGTATAGATAGACTAGATCTTGAAAACTTAGAGATTGTATTTTCACACATAAAATCTGAATTTTAGATCTAGTTTCACATTTTTATAGTCAATATTAAAAGTATAATTATGTTTTAAATTTAATTTAATTGAAAATAAATATAAATAAAAACATCCATTGTAGTGCATGTAGCTCAAAGTTTACATTCTCAAAAACAAAGGAAAAGTTAAAAATCAATAGCTCCATTGTTAGTTGAATTTTCAGTATTAACTTATATTGCATTTATAAAATATCAGGAAAATAATAAAAAATAAAATTAGGTTTCATTTATTTTATTTCCAAGTACTTTTATTTTAGTAAGTAGTGTAGTTTTTTTCAATTTTCAAAGTCTTATCAAAAACTCAAAACAAGCAAAACTCAAAAATCTTATCCAAACAAAAACAAGTCTAAAATTTGATTTCAACCTTTCAAAATAGAAATTAAATTTTCATACACCAAATTGAAACAATAAAAGACACTTAAAAATCCTAAAAAGGTTACCTCATTCTTGGATGATGCTTCTTGAACAAGCTAATCTCTATATAGTAGGATATTTCCCTAAAGGACATGTTCCCGTACCAACAAACAACATGCAGTGTGACATTAACTCAAAACTTAGAATATAATTTTTCCATTCTGCTCCATATAAAACCTTATAGTTGAAAATCTTAACATTATTTATAAGTAAAATATCATTATAGCACGCCAAGCCTACAACCTCCATACATATATATCTGAGCTTCCCCCTTTCTATTCTTTATCCTTGAGTGTAGCCTCATCATATCTCATTTTATTTATGGATGAAATCAACTAGTCATAGCCAACCCAATAGATTCAACCAAATCTTAAGGTTTTTCAATCAGAAACCTTTTCAATTTTCCTAAGCGAAGTAATCACCAAGAAATGTTTTACCTTATCCTTATCCATTATGAGGGTTATTATAACTCCATAAATTCCCAATTCACTAGTTCAAATGAGCAATATCATATAGGTGAGATTTTTTGGTATCATCATGAGCACCCTCTTCCATTTGTCACTCAAGACCTTTCTCTTATACCTCAAACTAACCAACTAGATATTCCATCCCTTCCCATTCAAATCCCTCATTTTCATCATCCTAACCAACTAAATCACTATACCACTCATCTCATTATCTTCACAGTGGTTGTCTTGTCTAGGCCTCAATAAGTTGTGTACATAAAGTATAAGTATATTCATTATACTAGTAATACTGAACATAAAATTTTCATTATATTATTATTAAAGCTACTAAAATACTAAATATATAGTAAAACAATACAATACATAGATTAAATACCTGACAAGAAGCACCTGCAAAAATGATAGTGAAAAATGGGGTCAATGCTTCCACCCCTAACACCACAGTTCACCTACGTTCAGTCAATAACATAATGTTTTTTGGACTTCAAAAAGGAAAGAGAAAAACTGAGAGAAAATAATGGAAAGAAAAAAATATAAACAAATCACGTGGGAATTTTTAATTCTATATTCATTATACTAGTAATACTGAACATAAATTTTTCATTATATTATTATTAAAGCTACTAAGATACTAAATATATAGTAAAACAATACATTACATAGATTAAATACCTAACAAGAAGCACCTGCAAAAATGATAGTGAAAAATGGGGTCAATGCTTCCACCCCTAACACCACAGTTCACCTAGGTTCAGTCAATAAAATAATGTTTTTTGGACTTCAAAAAGGAAAGAGAAAAATTGAGAGAAAATAATGGAAAGAAAAAAATATAAACTTAACCCTAATTTCAAATCATGTGGAAATTTTTAATTCTATAATAATTTAAAAGTTTAATGAAGTAAAAGTATCATCATGGAACTTTGGAAATGATGGTAATGATTTCTAAATAATAGTCTCTTGCATAATAAGTGGAGTTTCATCCATATTTTTTAAAGATGTAACATAGGCAAACTATCTTTAAATAGGGATTTACTGAGATACTAAATATATTTCATTATCTAGGTCATTAAAGCTACTGAGGTACTAAATATATAGTAAAATAATACATTACATAGATTAAATACTTGATAAGAAGCACAAGCAGAAATAATAGTGAAAATAGGGTCAACACTTCCACCACTAACACCACAGTTCACTATCTTCAATCAATAAAATAATGTTGTTCTACCTTCAAAAGGGAGAGAGAAAATAATGGAAAGAGAAAAAGATAAACTTAACCCTAATTTTGAAATATGTAGGAATTTTTAATTCTATACTAATTTAAAAGTTTATAGAAGTAAAAATATCATCATGGAACTTTGAAAATGATGGTAATGATTTAGAGATAATAGGCTCTTGCATAATAAGTGGAGTTTCATCCACATTTTTTGAAGATGTAACATAAGCAAATTGTCTAGTAGGGATTTGACTCTTTAATTTTTAGCCCCCCCCCAAAAAAAATAAATACCTTTGAGATAATTTAACTCACCAATTCAAATACATGTAAGGGCAAGTATCCTTTTTTGAACTTACAACTAATATTTGGAAATGAATTTGACCCCAAAATGGTAATTAAAATAAGTGACACAAAATTATACCTAGTAACTTAAACACCTCTTGGGAAAGGATTTTTTGTGCTTATCTAAATTATGGTTATATGAGGACATAAGTAGTCTACCTCAGAACACTTAAGTCTATATATAGAATTTCCATTTATATATTGTATCTAAATGTAGATTTGTATAATTTAAGGAATTTTATTATAATAAAATAGCAACAGACTCATCACAACAAATTACACTTATTAGGTCTCCTACCATGGGTTTTGAATCACATCTAGGGGATCATCATAATTAGAAAATGTTCAATAATCCACTACAAATCCATAATACAATGAAATTTATAGAAGTTCATATATGGAAATAGAAGTGAAATTATCATCATGGAACTTTGGAACTGATGGTAATGATTTAGAAATAATTATTAGGCTCTTACTTAATAAGTGGAGTTTCATCCACATTTTTTGAAAATGTAACATTATTAATTATTAGGAGAAAAAAGTCGTGGTGGTATAATAGTAGGCATACACATTAGAATATATGATGTCTTTTGAACATATATGTACACTTCAAATTTTTATCATATTTCTAAACTCGAAATTCTTCTTGGTCACTTCTAATTTTTTTAGCGCCATTGTACAAAAAATAATTTATCCATTGCAATCACCAAGATAAAACCTAATCACCCACAACTGAGCTTCTTATCTAATGAATACAAATGCCCCCTAATCAAAACCAAAGGAGTTGCAATTTTTGATGTAGATATTGTGGTAATGATTTAGAAATAATAGGCTCTTGTATAATAAGTGAAGTTTCATCCACATTTTTTGAAGATGTAACATAAGAAAATTGTTTAATAGGGGTTTGACTCCTTAATTTTTAGCCCCCCCAGGAATACCTTTGAGATAATTTAATTCACCAATTCAAATACCTGTGAGGGTGAGTCACCATTCTTGAATTTACAAACTAATATTTGGAGATGAATTCGACCCCAAAATGGTAATTAAAATTAAGCAACATAAAATCATGCCTAGTAACTCAAAGACCTCTTAGGAAAGGATTTTGTGTGCTTATCTAAATTATGGTTATGTGAGGGAGTAAGTAGTCTACATCAAATCACTTTAATAAGTCTATATATAGTATTTATATATATAGACTTTCCATTTATATATTGTATCTAAATGTAGATTTATATAATTTAGGGAATTTTATTCCAATAAAATAACAATAGATTCATCGCAACAAATTATACTTGATGGGTCTCCTACCATGGGTTTTGGATCACATCCAGGGGATCCTTAAAATTAGAAAATGTTCAGTAATCCACTACAAGACCTTAGTACAATGAAAATTATAGAAGTTCAATTATGAAAATAGAAGTAAAATTATCATCATGGAACTTTGGAATCGATGGTAATGATTTAAAAATAATTATTAGGCTCTTGCATAATAAGTGGAGTTTCATCCACATTTTTTGAAGATGTAACATTATTAATTATTAAGAGAAATAAGTGGTGGCGGTATAATAGTATGAATGCACATTGGAATAGATGGTGTCTTTCAAACATATATGTCTACTTCAATTTTTTATCATATTTCTAACCCTGAAATTCTTCGTAGTCACTTCTAATTTTTTAGCACCACTATAACAAAATCAATTTATCCATTACAATTACCAAGATAAAATTTTATCACCCACAATTGAGTTCCTTATCCAAAAAATACAGATGCCCTCTGATCAAAACCAAGGGATTTACAATTTTGACATGGAGATTGTGCTAATGATTTAGAAATAATAGGATCTTGCATAATAAGTAGAGTTTCATCCACATTTTTTGAAGATGTAACATAATCAAATTGTCTAATAGGGATTTGACTCCTTAATTTTTAGCCCCCCTCTCCCCTCTCAAGAATACCTTTGAGATAATTTAATTCACCAATTAAAATACTTGTGAGGGTGAGTCACCTTTCTTGAACTTACAAACTAATATTTGGAGATGAATTCAACCCCAAAATGTTAATTAAAATAAGAGAAACAAAATCATACCTAGTAACTCAAAGACCTCTTGGGAAAGGATTTTGTGTGATTATCTAAATTATGGTTATGTGAGGGCATAAGCAGTCTACCTCAGAACACTTAAGTTTATATATATATATATATATATATATATATATATATATATAGACTTTCCATTTATAGATTGTATCTAAATGTAGATTTATATAGTTTAGAGAATTTCATTCCAATAGCAACAAACTCATCATAACAAAATACACTTGATGGGTCTTCTACCATGGGTTTTGGATCACATCCAAGGGATCATTAGAACTAGAAAATATTTAATAATTTTTTACAAGACCATAGCACAATGAAAATTATAGAAGTTTAAATATGGAAATAGAAGCAAAATTATCATTATGGAACTTTGGAACCAATGGTAATGATTTAGAAATAATTATTAGGCTCTTGCATAATAAGTGGAGTTTCATCCACATTTTTTGAAGATGTAACATTATTAATTATTAAGAGAAATAAGTGGTGGTGATATAATAGTAGGCACATACATTGGAATAGATGATGTCTTTCGAATATATATGTCTACTTCAAATTTTTATCATATTTCTAAATCTAAAATTCTTCTTGGTCGCTTCTAGTTTTTTTAGTGACATTGTAACAAAATCAATTTCTCCATTTCAATCACCAAGACAAAACTTGATCACCCACAACTGAGTTCCTTATCCAACGAATGTAGACGCCCCCTAATCAAAACCAAGGGAGTTACAATTTTGATATAGAAATTGTGGTAATGATTTAGAAATAATAAGCTCTTGCATAATAAGTGGAGTTTCATCCACATTTTTGAAGATGTAACATAAGAAAATTGTCTAATAGGGATTTGACTCCTTTATTTTTATCCCCCCTAGGAATACCTTTAAGAAAATTTAATTCACTAATTCAAATACCTATGAGGGTGAGTCATATTTTTTGAACTTACAAACTAATATTTGGAGATGAATTTGACCACAAAATGGTAATTAAAATAAGTGACACAAAATCATACCTAGTAACTCAAAGACCTCTTGGGAAAGGATTTTGTGTGCTTATTTAAATTATGGTTATGTGAGGGCATAAGCAGTCTACATCATAATACTTAAGTATATATATAATATTTCTATATATAGACTTTCTATTGATAGATTGTATATAAATATAGATTTGTATAATTTAGGGAATTTCATTATAATAATAAAGCAACAAACATGTCGTAACAAATTACACTTGATGAGTCTCCTACCATGGGTTTTGGATCACATCTAAGGGATCATCAAAATTATAAAATGTTCAATAATCCACTACAAGACCATAGTACAATAAAAATTATAGAAGTTCAAATATATAAATAGAACTAAAATTATTATTATAAAACTTTGGAACTGATGGTAATGATTTAGAAATAATTATTAGGCTCTTGGATAATAAATGGAGTTTCATCCACATTTTTTAAAGATGCAACATTATTAATTATAAGGCGAAATAAGTGGTGGTGATATAATAGTAGGCATACACATTGGAATAGAGGGTGTCTTTCGAACATATATGTCCACTTCAAAATTTTATCATATTTCTAAACTTAAAATTATTCTTAGTCGCTTATAATGTTTTTAGCACCATTGTAACAAAAGCAATTTCTCCATTGCAATCACTAAGACAAAACCTGATCATTCACAACTGAGCTCCTTATCTAGTGAATATAGATGCCCCTTGATTGAAACTAAGGGAGATGCAATTTTGACGTAGAGATTATGGTAATCATTTATAAATAATAGGCTCTTACATAATAAATGGAGTTTCATCCACATTTTTTGAAGATGTAACATAAGTAAATTGTCTAATAGGGATTTTACTCCTAAATTTTTAGCCCCATAGGAATACCTTTGAGATAATTTAATTCACCAATTCAAATACTTGTGAGGGTGAGTCACCTTTCTTGAACTTACAAACTAATATTTGGAGATAAATTTGACCACAAAATGGTAATTAAAATAAGTGACACAAAATCATACCCATTAACTCAAAGATCTCTTGAAAAAGGATTTTGTGTACTTATCTAAATTATAGTTATGTGAGTGCATAAGCATTCTATCTTAGAACACTTTAATAAGTCTATATATAGTATTTATATATATAGAATTTCCATTTATAGATTGTATCTAAATGTAGATTTGTATAATTTAGGGAATTTCATTCTAATAAAGTAGCAACAAACTTGTCACAAAAAATTACACTTGATTGGTCTCCTACCATGGGTTTTGGATTACATTCAGGGGATCATCAAAATTAGAAAATATTCAATAATCCACTACAAGACCATAGTACAATGAAATTATAGAAGTTTAAATATGAAAATAGAAGTAAAATTATCATCATGGAACTTTGGAACCGATGGTAATGATTTAGAAATAATTATTAAGATCTTGCATAATAAGTGGAGTTTCATCCACATTTTTTGAAGATGTAACATTATTAATTATTAGGAGAAATAAGTGGTGGTGGTATATTAGTAGGCATGCGCATTAAAATAGATGGTGTCTTTCGAACATATATGTCCACTTCAAATTTTTATCATATTTTTAAACCCAAAATTCTTCTTGGTCACTTCTAATTTTTTTAACACCATTGTAAATTAAGCAATTTCTCCATTGAAATCACCAAGACAAAACCTGATCACTCACAACTGAGCTCATTATCCAATGAATATATATTCCCCTTGATTGAAACTAAGGGAGTTTCAATTTTGACATAGAGATTATGATAATGGTTCAGAAATAAGAGGCTCTTATATAATAAGTGGATTTTTTTCCAATTTTTTTGAAGATGTAACATAAGAAAATTGTCTAATAGGGATTTGAATCCTTAATTTTTAGCCCCCCCCCCAGGAATACCTTTGAGATAATTTAATTCACCAATTAAAATACCTATGAGGACAAGTCACCTTTATTGAACTTACAAACTAATATTTGGAGATGAATTCGACCCCAAAATGGTAATTAAAATAAGTAACACAAAATCATACATAGTAAATCAAAGACCTCTTATGAAAGGATTTTGTATGTTTATCTAAATTATGGATATGTGAGGGCATAAGCAGTCTACCTCATAACACTTAAGTCTATATATAGTATTTTTATATATAGACTTTCCATTTATAGATCGTATATAAATATAGATTTATACAATTTAGGGAATTTTATTTCAATAAAATAGTAACAGATTTGTCGTAACAAATTAAATTTGATGGGTCTCCTACCATGGGTTTTGGATCACATCCAGGGGATCATCATAATTAGAAAATGTTCAATAATCCACTACAAAACCATAGCATAATGAAAATTATATAATTTTAAATATGGAAATAGAAGTAAAATTATCATCATAGAACTTTGGAACCGATGGTAATGATTTAGAAATAATTATTAGGCTCTTGCATAATAAGCAGAGTTTCATCTATATTTTTTGATGTAACATTATAAATTATTAAGAGAAATAAGTGGTGGTGGTATAATAGTAGGCATAAAAATTGAAATATATGGTGTCTTTCGAATATATATGTCCACTTCAATTTTTTTTCATATTTATAAACCCAAAATTCTTCATCGCTTCTAATTTTTTTAGCACCATTGTAAAAAAAGTAATTTCTCCATTGAAATCACTAAGACAAAACTTGATCGCCCACAACTGAGCTCCTTATCCAGTGAATATAGATTCCCCCTGATCAAAACCAAGGGAGTTGTAATTTTGATGTAGAGATTGTGTTAATGATTTAGAAATAATAGGATCTTGCATAATAAGTGGAGTTTCATCCATATTTTTTGAAGATGTAAGATAAAAAAATTATCTAATAGAGATTTGACTCCTTAATTTTTAACCCCCCAATGAATACCTTTGAGATAATTTAATTCACCAATTCAAATACCTGTGAGGGTGAGTCACCTTTCTTGAACTTACAAACTAATATTTGGAGATAAATTTGACCCCAAAATGGTAATTAAAATAAGTGACATAAAATCATACCCAATAACTCAAAGACCTCTTGGGAAAGGATTTTATGTGCTTATCTAAATTATGGTTATGTTTACACCCACTAAAGCATTACATGGTGATTCAGATCCCGATAGGTTTACGTCCACAATTATTTTATATGAATTTATTTTGACATTGTCATGGGTTTGGAGTAACTAGTAATTTTAATTGTCTATTTACACTCCCCCCCCCGCCACACACAAATTATATTAGTTATTAAATTAATATAATTGACATATAATATATATCATAATATTTTTATATGTATGTTTGACATAGTAGGTTGAGAATATTAATAAGTTACAATCCAACATAATTGATAGGTTAGATTCTTAATTAATTATCAAGGACATTGACACACATGATACAAAATTATTAGAAGTGAGTAAAGGTATCTAGGCATGTATATGTATGCAGTTGGATTGTATGTTGATTTTTAAAACCTATCAATAAAGGGAAATAAATTGTGCATTCAAGGACTTTGCTAATCTCATGAAGAATGGAATGATTCACATGAGAGGTAATAGACTTAGTAAAATTAAGATAAGACAAAACTATTTATTATGCATTTGATGAAAGATTTTCACCATTATTAGCTTCTCATGATGAATAAAAATAATACAATCATTTAAAGTCATGAACATAGGTATGATATTACATATGGGTCTACAGTAATAGGTCAAAGGAACATTTATCTAATTTTATTTAATCTTGATGTAATTTCATTGACTGTGTTACAAAGTTCAAACCTATGGATATTGACATTGTATGTTGACACAAAACTTCATTCTAGTCTTGGATGTTGTGGTAATTATATTGCCAGGAGGCATATTCCATGGATAACTAATTAATATAAATCAAGATTGAATTTTATGAATAGATCCTAGAGTGTAGTAAATGACCCATTTTGTCTATGCAGGAATCTGATACCCAAATTGGCCTTGTACAGACCAACATGACATTTTATATTACTTGAAGACACTTTTCCCATGCATAATTTGATCTCTATACTAGGATCCAATGATGGTGACAATTGTCACCCCTATGAAGCTCCATATTTAATGCTACATGCATCATTTGATCAACTATGCTAGGCTCATGTGGATCATAGATCTTAGGAACATGCTCAAGCTTTAACTCATTGATTGAGGTTTGACTTTTCAATACTTTTCATGCACCTTAAATTCAATGTGACTACTCTTGAGGTACATTTGCATTCATAAATAGGTAGGTTGAGTTTCTACTTCATTTAACATTACAGGGTCAAAATTTTGATCATAGGGATAGATTCAAAACTCTACAGTGCTTCACCATGTGTGCAACAGATGAGGTAGATTACTTTGAAGAGAAAATCTATCAAACATTAATGTTTGGGAGGAATTAAATTAAAAGTTGTAATCATGTATCATGAAGTTGAAATCATGTATCACAAGCATTAAATTTAATATTTTAAATGACACTTGGCATGGGATAGTTGGTAGTATAGCAGATGAACAATCAATTAATTTCAAGTAATGTGAATGATTAATTTTGTAGCCCTTTGAACTTGGTTATAAAAATTCTAAATTTTTTAAAATTACATACAAATTATACAAAGGAATTGAGTTTGTTCTACTCTATATAATGACCATCAAAGTTTGGTTAACCATCAAGTCTTTAGAGCTGCAATTTAAATTAGTGATGCACAATTCTTCTATTGAACAAATTCAAATTAAGCTAAAGTGCCAATGAATATCTATTCTAGTGAGTTTATTTCTACACTCAAATCCTTTGGTTTATTTCTCTAGTTTATTAAGATCGATAAATTCAATTTTGAAGTCTAACTATGAGATGTGTTTCTTTATGTTTATAACTATAGGTGCCACAAAGTGAGCTAGAGATGTGTTCATCAGTTTTCACAAATAAGACTAGTTGACATTTTTGACTCATGTATATTGTGACCTTATTGGTAGTTTTTTGTAATGTATAGTTACTAAGATGCATGTATTTGTGCACCTATAATCAGCTGTAGTTTTTTTAATATAATGTTAGAAACTCTTTATTTCATATAATATGAATTTACTATTTCAAATTGTAGTTTTGATCCAATCATATTTTAATTTATTTATTTTCAAATAACTTTTTTAAAGTAAAATATTCATAATTTTTTTGAGCAACATATACTGCACAAATTTTTAAATAATGGAGGATTAAAAATTAGGAAAAACAATCCTACAATTTCTTAACATCACGCCCTCAAAAATAATTAGCAATCACCTAGCATGGGACCCCTACCTTACTATAAGTGAATTTCATTAAATGGTAACATGTCAAATTGACAGATGGCAATCTTATAGAGAGAGATGTAATTCATACAATATGATAATGTCAAATTTTTAGTAGTTAGTGTAGAGTAAATTTTTACTCTACGTTGCATTCAAATTTTCAGTCAAGCACTACATTTTTGGTTCCCTTATACCTTGGACATAGCAGCAGAGTGTTGGGGAAGAGCACGAGTTCATTTTTCGTCTAAGTGTCGAAGTGCAGTAGAGGTCACCAAGTGTCACTGTCCGAGCATGAGTCTTCTTTCTCCTCTTTTGTTTCTTTCATTTAATTTTGCCTAAATGTTTGAATTCAAGAAGAAGCCGCCAAATGTCACTTTTCAAAACATGGGGCCGGCCAACTAGCATCATCCGAGACTCCTTTTGTAACTTTCCAGAAGAACTATAGATCGTGCCATGTACCTAATAGCAAAAAGCAGAAGTCACCACGTGTCAGCATCCACATCTTGTAGAGGCACCCACATTTCATTCTCCCTTTTGACAAAGACTTTTAATGAGCTAAGCAGCAGAAAAGCAAAAGGTACCAAGTGGCAGCCGCGGAAGGCCCTAAACTACTTTTTAAGGAAGTAACAAAATTCACCACGTGTCGGCATCTGGGAGACTTTGGTTTAACGCCTGGGTCTAATGCTTTGGTTCAACATGAAAAGGCATCATTTTATTTTGCTTAAGTACCATAAAGCAGCGAATGCTACCAAGTGTCACTCTCCAAGCCCCTTCTTACTCCATCCCTAAAAAAAGTGGAAGATGCCACATACTCCTAGCAAGAGAAGCAAAAGATGCCATATATCTTCCCAAAAGTAGTAGAGGTCACTAGGTGTCAACTTCCAAGAGACCATCTTCGAGCCTCATTACTAAATAAATATTATGGTGGGCCTCAGGCATTACTTCAAAAGTCTATTGAAACTGCCAAGTGTCACCATCCATAAAAGTCGGATATGTGTCCCGAGTGATACTACAACACAGCCAAAGAGAAGCAAAGAGAGTCGTGTCTTCGATGAATCTGGTGAAAAGTTCCAAGTGTCATTTTCTGGTGCCTTTTAAGTAACAAGAGGATTTTCAATAAATTGACTAAGTGTCCCCTCTCGTTTCAACATAACTGAGTGTTTAGTGTATCTATTGCTGCAAAGCGAAATGGAGGGAAAATTGGCTAGAGTTAATTTGAGTAGATGGAACAGTTCCTCGGGTAGATTTTTGGAGCCCCCAAAGTATTAAAGGCACCATCTATTTGTCCCTTGTGAGTGAAATTTCGTGGGAAGGGGAGTGATGGAAGAAGTGATCCAAGGCTATAAAAGAAGAAGAATTCAAGAGAGTAAAGGGGGGGATTTTTCTCATAGTATTAAACTTGCTAAATTTTTTGACCAATAACATCATTTGCTCTTGTCTCAATTTTCTTGAGTTGAAAATTTGATATAACTGTGCATGTTTTTGTGCCCTTTATGTGGCTAAATGAATTAAGGAAATTTGAGCTCCATGCCTTGGTTGGTGTTGTCTGTGTCATTGGCAAAGTAGTTTATGTTGTAGATTTTCTGTAGTTGTGATTAAGAATGTCATTTGCTTTTGTCTCATTTTCTTGAATTGGAAGGTTTACATAACTATATGTGACTTATGCACCTCTTATGTGATTGAAAAATTATATTAAGAAGATTGAACACTATGCCTTTGTTGACATTCCCTATATCTCAGTGAAAGGCTTCCCTATTGTGAGCCTCTGTTTCTGTTATTTCAATCTCTTACATTGATCATGCACTTGTCTTCTCTTAAATGTAATTAAGCCCTATAATAGTCTCACTATGCTTAGGTTAGGATTAGGATTGCACTCAGGTGCATCACCATAATTAGGTTTTAGTTCTTACATTTGCATTTCTATTTAATCTCCTATCCCTTTTCCCCAACACTTGATACAAAAGAAGAGACTAGCTTCTCTAAAATCTGGAGGTTGTTTCAAGCTGCATTGTCCCATAGCCTGAAACTTCCCATTATTGATTGGTTAAGATCAAGTGCAATTTTAAGTCATCAACATTTTCTGGCACACCTGGTGGGACTAGTTTTGAAGTTTCTTTCAAGACTGCATGAACCAGAGAGCTACGAGGAGTCGAAGCTATGAACCAGTCACCAGATCACAATATGCTACAAATCCAGGTATTCTTTTTCCACCTCTGGTAATTATTCCAAGAAGAAGAGCTAACTAGTTTGTACCATTACCAAACATGGGAACCCATGTACCCCCAAGAAATTATGCAAGCTGGAACACTGGTAGCCCCTTAATCCTCCCAACACCACCAGCTATTTGGGATCATATCCTAGTAAATGCTCTAAAATCACTACCCAAATTTAGTGGACAAGACTCAAAAACACCTATGGAACATCTTCAAGATGTATTAGATGTTTGTGCCATACATGGTGTCACAGAGCAAAATGTGGCCCTAAGGTTGTTAACAGCCTCATTCAAAGGAAAGGCCTTAGAATGGTATCAGTCTTTGACCCCAAATACCATATCCACATGGGACCATCTCAGAGATCATTTCTTTGAAATATTCACAGAAAAAGGTGATAAGTCTTCTCTATTACAGCAGTTGATCACCATTCAAAGGGGACCACAAGAGGACATGACTAACTTCAACACTAGATTCCAAAAAACTTGGGACAGAATCCCTATTGCAGCTAAACCACCACCTGGTATGGCCATAGTGTTTTTCCTCAAAGCTTTGAATTCAGATATATTTTTTATGATTCAGTCACTGGGAGGACACACTTTGCCAGCGGCTTATGACCTTGCAGTCAAAGCTAAGAATCATTTAATTGATGCTGGGAAGTTACCTCTGAGGCCTCCATGCCTATTTTCTTGGAAATTACCTTGCCCCTACCTCAGGAGGTTTCTAAAGCTGTAAGTCCACCTGTGTCTATGTATACTTACCCTCCATCACCTGCGAAGCAACCGGTCCCTGCTCAGTCATCTGAGATGGATGATATCAAGAGTATGCTAAGGGCATTCTCTAATGAGCTAATAAATATAAAGAGGTAGCAGAATACTTTCCCCAAGCCTCATTATCAAGGTTATCAAGGAAACAAGTTTTCATCCCAACCAAACCAATATCAAGGCCTTCCAAGACAAACCAACCATCAACCAACAAATCAATTAGTTGCAGTTCTCGCACCCTCACAGACCCTTCCTCCCAACTCAAATAGGGAGATGGTTATAGGTCAGAATAATTATGTGGATGATACTAATTCTTGGTATTTCCCCTACAATGATGCTCACACACCCAAATATTATCCTAGGGGTAATCTAAAATAAAGGGTGGCTGAGCAGAGAAGAATGGATGGTCAGTTTGCCAATACCAGTAACAGTCAAGCCTACCAGTCTCTTGGCATGAGAATTCAGTCCTAGTGGCTCAGATGCAAGGAATGTTCTTACAACAAGAGGAAGAAATAGCCCCTAAACATGCTTTGTTCTCATGGGTCGAGGATGAAGAATCAATTTTCTTAAACGAAGCATCTACCTCCTAAAGGCCAGTAGTATAATCTGATTATTACACTAGATCAAAGAGGAGGATGGTGGAGCAGCCCAAAAATGCAAGTGGTCAGGTCAAGAATAATCTTCCATCTCAAGGGTAAAGGAATGCTGCTGTCAAACAAGAAGTGCCTCAGTCGGTACAAGATCAAGGGATCCCTATCTAGATTCAAGAAAGAATGAGGTATCCTTATTTCCAAAAAACTTGATCTTTGGGACCAATCAACATAGTGGACCAGTTAAAGAAGACTCCAGTGCAAGTATCTATATGGGATATCTTAGCTATTCCTAAACAAAAGACACTACTGAAAGAGGCTCTGCAAGGGCAAGCAGTACCCAAATATGTTGTTACCAAAGAAGGACCTGCTTAAAAGGAAAAGCTCAAAGATACGGTTCCTCCAAAGACAACAGCTTTCATGAATGATGCAACACAAGTAAATCCAAGCCAGAGCCTTTCTATTTGACTCTGATAGTTGGAAAGAAACTTTTACATAATGCATTGATAGATTCAGGAGCTAGCACAACTGTGATGCCTAAGCAAATAGCTGATGCTTTGAAAATAAAATATGAACCCCTTGCAAAGGGAGTTATGCAGCTAGATGGCAAAATAGTGCAAACCACAGGGAGAATTAAACAACTCCCCTTGCAGTTATACACTTGTCCCAACATAATTGTCAACCAAGATATAGTTGTCATAGATATCCCTCCTGTCTTTGGTTTATGTTTATCTAGATACTTTACAGCAAAAATAGGAGGATATATGTCTCTTGACTAGTCTCATCTCATCTTGAGAACTAGATACGGTTCAAAGATGAAAATTTTATTTGAACCATTATCCAAAGACCATATCACCAATGAACCAACAACAAGATTAGAATCAGATCATGCCATGATGAATAAAGAAGAAATAAATTTTGTTGAAGAACTAAGCAACTGGACTGAGCATGATCAAGAAGAAGAAAATAGCCAGTTGTTGGCTATGATGCATAGCGACCCATATAGGAACTATGACTCTACTGGTTTGGGCACGTATGTCATTTTTGATGAGGACCAGGCAATCCCAAATGTTATAAGGAAAGAGGCACCTACTGATCAAGATTTAGAACTCTGGACTTTGAATTTTGATGGGGCTAGAAGTAAACATGGTGCTGGAGCAGGAATTTGTCTTACTGCTCCAAATGGTGATAAGATTTTAAGGGCTATCTGATTCCAATTTGCTTGCACTAATAATGATGTAGAATTTGAATCTTTAGAACATGGCCTCCTATTATCCTAGAAAAGGGGAATAAAGAACCTAAAGGTAAAAGGAGATTCAGAACTAGTAGTAAAGCAAATTAGGGAAAAGGTAGTAGCCAAAAATGTGAGAATGAGATCCTACAAACATAGGATTTGGGATTTGATAGAAGATTTTGAAGCTTTTAATATTGAGATAATCCCTAGAAGTCAAAACTCCAAGGCTAATAAGATGGTTCAGATTGGCTCACAGTTTAACCCAGCAACTGGCATGTTGGTTAACAATGAGTCAATAAAAGTTATAGTGAGACCAACCATCCCAGACAATGATGAAAATTGGCAAGTGTTTGAAAATGATGCTTAGGTAGTCTCTTTCTTACAACAATTAGATGAGTTTGTTGATCAGTTGCAAACTAAAATTGAAGAGGCATATGGTGATCAGATTATATAATTAAGGACTAATAAGCTCCCCAAAGGATTGATCACCTTAGAAAACTTGTTTGATCCAGAGGATGTAAGCCTGGAAAAGAAAAGGTTCTAGGTAGATAAAGTAGACTATTCTAAGATAGAGGTGAGTGACAGGAAGAGGCTAAAAGTGGGAAATTCTGCAACTAAAGAAGAAAAGGAAAAATTAATTGAATTGTGCCAGAGATATGATAGAGTCATAGCTTGGAGCTATGAAGACCTTTATGGATACAACAAAGACATTATCCAGCACACAATAGAATTGACCAAGGGATCTAAGCCAATCAAATAAAAGTAGAGGCCAGTGAATCCAAGGATTGAGCCTCTAATGATAGATGAGTTGCAGAAACTTTTAGACTCCAAAATAATATTTCTAATCAAGCACTCGACCTAGGTATCAAATCTAGTCCCAGTCAGGAAAAAGGATGGAGATGTAAGACTATGTGTAGATTTCAGAGATCTAAATAGAGCATCTCTAAAAGACCACTATCCCTTGCTCTCCATGGAAAAAATTCTACAAACTGTGACTGGATCAAAGAGGTTTTCTTTACTTGATGGTTTCTCTAGGTATAACCAGATTTGGCTAGCTGAGGAAGACTAGTACAAAACTACTTTCACTACCAAATGGGGAACATTTGCTTACGTGAAGATGCCATTCAGCTTATCAAATGTAGGAGCCCCTTTCAACAAGCTATGGATATAGCCTTTGGTGATCTTATAAATAAGGTTCTGGTCTATCTAGATGACCTCACTATTCTTTCAAAAAATGTTGATGATCATTTTGATTATTTAGAGTCTGTCTTTAAGAAATGTCAAGATTTTGGGATATCATTGAATCCCAAGAAGTGTATTTTTTTTGTACCGTAGGGTAAATTGTTGGGACACATAGTATCTAAGGAAGGGGCTTTTATAAATCTTGAGAGAATCATGGCTATAATGGACCTACCTCTTCTAGCAAATAAAAAGGCAGTCCAGTCCTTTTTAGGGAAGATCAATTTTGTCAGTAAATTCATATCTAGTTTTTCAGGCTTGGTTAGACCAATGACACTCTTGCTAAAAAAGGACCTAGTTTTCAAGTGGACCACAGAAGGAAGGCAAGCTTTTGAGGGGGTCAAGAAGGCTATCTCTGCAACCCCAGTGCTCAAAAACCCAAAAATTTTCATTCCCTTCGTAATGTATGTCTATGGAGGGGAGTCAAGTATTGCCATTGTCTTGACTCAAAAGAATGACAAGCTAGAGGGGGAGCACCCAATAGCCTTTTTCTTAAGAAATATCAGAGATTATGAGACCAGGTACAATTTTTTAGAAAGACAAGCCTATGCCATGGTAAAAGCCCTCAATAAATTCAGGCATCTGATATCAGGGAACAAAATTTTGATACTTGTAGCTCACCCAAGTGTTAGGGAATACATCATGGAGGGTGAGATTACTGAAAAAGAGCCAATTAGATCACTAAGATCCTTGAATATGATGTAGAGGTCAGACCCACCAAGTTGGTCAGGGCCAGGGGGCTATGCCAATATATAACCTAAGAACTTGAAAAGATGTTACCTGAGAAAGTAGATTCAGAAGGAGAGACATAGACCGTGCTAAAATTACAAGAGGCTGATCCAGAATCCTAGGTCACAAGCAGGATTCAATTTATGAAAAATGGGGTTTATTCGAGAGAAAGCCCTCAAAACAAGAGGAGATATTATAGGATACAGGGAGTTCATTTTGTCTTAATTAAACAAGTCCTTTTCAAAAGAAATTTTGATGGAAAATTGTTAAGATGTGTAGAACAGGCTGAAGCTAAGAGGATACTGCACAAAATGCATCAGGGGGGCATTTTTTTGCAAAGACCACAGCCATAAAGATAAGTGAGGTAGGATATTTCTGGCCTACTTTATTTGTAGATTGTTATTAGCTGGTTAGAAAATGTCAATCCTGCCAGTATTATATGGGGATGAGGAGGAACGCAACCATGCCCCTTAGTCCTATAGTTGTGGATAAACCTTTTGCTCAATGGGGTCTTGACTTCATTGGAATGATAAATCCAATGTCCAACATGGGTCACAAATGGATATTAACTACCACAGACTATTTCACTAGATGTACCGAGGCAGTCCCACTTAAAGAAGCAATAGAGAATGTGATCCTAGATTTTCTAGGGGGTATCACTACTCACTTTGGGGCTTCCCGCACCATCATTTTAGATAATTCTAAAGCATTCTTGGGGTCTAAAGTATCTGACTTTGCCTTGAGACATGGAATATATCTGAAAACTTCATCTAACTATTACCCTTAAGATAACAGTCTGGCAGAATCAACCAACAAGAACCTGATAAGACTCATCAAAATGATAGGGACTGATCATCACAAAGAGTGGCATAAAGTGCTTAATCTAGCACTATGGGCTGATAGAATCATGCCCAAGCAGGTGATCAAAATGTCTCCATATGAATTGGTATATGGAAAGTCTGTCGTGATTCCCCTAAGCTTGGAAATCCCTGCTCTTCAGCTGATCAAACAAATTGAGATTGAAGAAAGTGGCCCCATGCAGGTCAGACTCACAAAAATTTTGGAAGTTCAAGAAAAGAGGGATATAGCCCATGATTCATTAATCAAGCATCAGGGAATGGTTAAGAATTGTTTTGATAAAAGGACTTTGAATCCTAATTTTGAAGTGGGCTTGATTATTTTGAAATGGGATGCATGGGCCGCCAAGCTGGGTCAACATACCAAATTTGAAGCATTGTGGACTGGTCCATATAGAATTCACGTATGCAAGCAGAAGAATTATTTCAAGCTAGAGTTGATGGAAGGAGAACCTGAAGAGATTCCTGTAAATGGAGTCTATTTAAAGCATTTCAATTGACTTGGGTCTCTCATGTATTATAGTTAAATAATTTCCCTTTCTTGTATTGTTTTTCTATTATTTTCCCACTTTGATTTTAAATAAGTGTTTTAAACATATGTCGATAGCTCTTTTGAAGCTGTAATTTTCACAATTTTGATCTAGCGGGAGGTGGAGTTTTCTTTTTGAGTAGGCTCAAAAGTCCTGAGGGTCGCTAGTAACTATAGAGTAAATTTTTACTCTACGTTGCATTCAAATTTTTAGTTGAGCACTGCAGTTTTGGTTCCCATATACCTTGGACATAGCAGCGGAGTGTTGGGGTAGAGCATGAGTTCATTTTTCATCTAAGTGTCAAAGTGCAGTGGAGGTTTCCAAGTGTCACTATCTGAGCACAAGTCTTCTTTCTCCTCTTTTGTTTCTTTCATTTCATTTTGCCTAAATGTTTGAATTCAAGCAAAAGCCACCAAATGTCACTTTTTGAAACATGGGGCTAGCCAACTGGCATCCTTTGAGACTCCTTTTGTAACTTTCCAGAAGAACTACGGATCGTGCCACGTACCTAATAGTAAAAAGTGAAAGTCACCACGTGTCAGCATCCATGTCTTGTAGAGGCACCCGCATTTCATTCTCCCTTTTGACAAAGAATTTCAATGAGCTAAGCAGCAACAAAGTGGAAGGTGCCAAGTGGCAGTCGTGGAAGGCCCTAAACTACCTTTTAAGGAAGCAGCAGAAGTCACCACGTGTCAGCATTTGGGAGACTTTAGTTTATGCCTGGGTCCAATGCTTTGGTTCAACACAAAAAGGCATCATTTTATTTTGCTTAAGTACCATAAATCAACGAATGCTACCAAGTGTCACTCTCCAAGCCCCTTCTTACTCCATTCCCAGAAAAAGTGGAAGATGCCACATACTCTTAGCAAGAGAAGCAGAAGATGCCACATATCTTCCCAAAAGCAATAGAGGTCACCATGTGTCAACTTTTGAGAGACCATCTTCGAGCCTCATTACCGAATAAAGATTGTGGTGGGCCTCAAGCATTACTTCAAAGGTCTAAAAAAACCAAGTGTCACCATCCGTAAAATTCTGATATGTGTCCCGAGTGATACTACAACACAGCCAAAGAGAAGTAGAGAGAGCCATGTGTCTTCAATGAATCTAGCGGAAAGTGCCAAGTGTCATTTTTTGGTGCCTTCTAAGTAACAAGAGGATTTTTTGGAAACTGACTAAGTGTCCCCTCTCATTTCAACATAACAAAATGTTTCGTGTATCTATTGCTGCAAAGCGAAATGGAGGGAAAATAGGTTGGAGTTAATTCAAGTAGATGGAATAGTTCCTCGAGTAGATTTTTGGAGCCCCCATAACATTGAAGGTGCCATCTGTTTGTCCCCTATGAGTGAAATTGCATGGGAAGGGGAGTGATGGAAGGAGTGATCTAAGGCTATAAAAGAAGAAGAATTAAAGAGAGAAAAGGGGGGATCTTTCTCATAGTATTAGACTTGCTAAAGTTTTTGACCAGTAACATCATTTACTCTTATCTCAATTTTCTTGAGTTTTAAAGTTGATATAATTGTGCATGTTTTTGTGCCCTTTATGTCGCTGAATGAATTAATGAAATTTGAGCTCCATGCCTTGGTTGGTGTTGTCTGTGTCATTGGCAAGGTAGTTATGTTGTAGATTTTCTGTAGTTGTGATTAATAATGTCATTTACTTTTGTCTCATTTTATTGAATTGGAAGGTTTACATAACTGTACGTGACTTCTGCACCTCTTATGTGATTGGAAAATTCTATTAAGAAGATTGAACACTATGCCTTTATTGACATTCCCTATATCTCAGCAAAAGGCTTCCCTATTTTGAGCCTCTATTTTTGTTATTTCAATCTCTTACATTGATCATGCACTTGTCTGCTCTTAAATGTAATTGAGCCCTATAATAGTCTCATTGTGCTCAAGTTAGGATTAGTATTACACTCAGGCGCATCACCATAGTTAGGTTTTAGTTCCTGCATTTGCATTTCTATTTAATCTCCTATCCCTTTTCCCTAACACTTGATACAAAAGAAGAGACTAGCTTCTCTAAAATCTGGAGGTTGTTTCAAGCCGCATTGTCCCACAGCTTGAAACTTCCCATTGTTGATTGGTTAAGATCAAGTGCAATTTTAAGTCATCAACAATTAGTTTGAGAGATAAAAAAGAAAAAAAGAAAAAAAATCTCATTATTTAATAATCCAAAAATCAATGTGCTAATTCTAATGTAATTCAAACATTTCTCAATCCACTACTGCCACCATTCATTGATGAGAAAGAATTTTTAGGACTAATGGTGGATGGTTATGATGTCCTACCTTCTAACAAAAATTAGGTTCCTTCATATTTTTTGAGTAAAATGTAATGCAAATTTAATATCTTGAATTAAATTCTTTATTAATTTTATTATTAATATTTTTTAGGGCCAATAAAAAGGCTTTCAATAGGATAGGTTGGGTGCATATCATGTGCCTAATCAACCTATGAGAATCTCTATCAAATAACCACTTTAGCCAAAGACAATCCGATTTATAGTGAAGTATGTTGTAGAGATTGATAGTTTACATGCACTTAATGCACTTACTGACACCCTCTTGTAACATATTGATGCTTGTGAGAGTGGACATGGAGATGGTCCAACTAACACTACTACTCGACCACATTAATGCAAATCCTATGGTGCTCTATGAACTGGAACTTAAATTAGATGAAGAGAATGATTTGATGTAAACTAATTGTGGTGGTTTTTATAATTAGATAGATGATATGATTTTGACCCCTGTTGCAAGAAATGTGATGGCTACATGTATGGGGCATGATCAAAGTTGAAAAGTCAAAAATATTCAAAGAAAGCATGGAAATGACAAGTGTCAAAATCATGGACCATGAATTAAATCTTGAACATATTCCTAGAGATTGATGGTATATGGCTAAGTGTACACATTTCAATCAATGGTACATGGAGCAAAGGACATAGTTTATTAGATCAAGATCGAATGGAGTGCATTCATCTAGGCAAGGAAGATCTAATGATATGAGATGAAGGTAGAATTTTCAATAAAGTTAGAATAAATGTGGTAGTGACAAGTGTCATAATTTTGAGGAGTATCAAAAAATAACCAATGGTGTGCAATCCCTCAGATCAAGATCAATAACCACATTGATCTGTGCAAGGAAATCTGATGGTGTGAGGTGAAGAGGATTTTTTCAAAGGGAAACTTCAATTTTAAATATTAATGAACTAGATGCCATGGAGATATCATGACAACAACACATAAGCAAGACATAATATTTTTGAATATTTTGTGGACCTAAAAAAGACAAAGGTATAAATGTTCAATCCAAACACAATCTAAGGCATAAAACTCATAATTTGGAATTTTTGTTGCCATTATAGCTTTGCATCAACCTTTAAAAAATCCCTAGAAAGTAAAAGATCCCTAATTTAACCCTATGATCATTATAATCAAGCCAAAGAGAGTTAGATTGCTATTTGTGCAAGGATAATTCAATTTGGCAGCTAAATTGCAGTCCACTAATGGGTAATTTGATAAAATTCATAACCATGGTAGATTGAAGAGGTGTTTCCAAGGAGGATATGGAGATTTACTTGACCTAAAATTACATTATATAATATATATTTTTAGTATATATTTTAAATAAATATTATATATTTTAATATAATATATAAATATCATTTTAATATATTAAATATAACACTTACCTTCAATTCAACTTCACTACTCTCGAGGTAAATTTGCATTTATAAATAGGCATGAGTCCCCAATGAATTTGAAATTCAAATTTACATTGAAAATGGGGTCCATATAATTTTCACACATTTTTAAGAGGAATAAAAATTGCCAAACATGTCTTACCAAATATATTCCTATTCCTATATATTTTTAATTTTTTCGAACATACACTGTAGAGCGATGATAGATCGAAATAGAGTAGGTTGTAGAGTGTTCAAAGCATTGACCATATTTGTTACTATCATTTCTATAGATCCTTATTTTTAGGGATTTATCTTAATAGTGTTCAATATATTATTTAACTCTATCTAAAATGTGTGATTTATTTATGGTGGCTTGGCCCTTTTATTCATTATTTAGCACTTTATGTTATGAAATCACTAATATTTGGATTATTTAAATATTTTTGGCTCTGATAGAATGCACTCAGTTGTGATGTTAGTGAGCCTTCTATTGAAGGAGCATGCACATGACTATTGTTCAGGCAAACAGGGTTTTCAAATTATAACATCAAAATTTTATAAAACAATGTAATAAATATAATTCTAAATACTCTACCTATATATAATTCAATCAATTTTTAATTAAAAAAAGTGCAATTTTTGAGAATGTGTGTTGAGCTCAGAGAGGCCCCAGGTTGGCCTAGGCAACAATGAGCCCTAATGTAAAGCCTGGTACAAAAGGAAAAGAGTTCAAAGGAGTCAAGTGGGAGTACAAGATAAAAATGGGTAGAATTTAGGTCTAGTTATAATTCAATATGGGTAGACTCCTTATTTAGTTTAAATTTTATTGAAAATAGTCACAATAATTACTTTGAACCTTTTTTGATCATCTTTATCATCTGTTGAAAACTAACCAATTACATAGATTTAGCCAATAAACCATGCATTTCAAATGTCCTTATAAATGAATGAGCATGAATAGTTACTAAAAATTCATCTCAATTATGCATAAAGTGGTGATCCATTGCAATATAAAAAAAATGTTAGCCCCATCCATGATAATAGAAAACATAAGATAATATAAAATGATCGCTGAAATAATGAAATGATGGAGATTAATAGGGTTGTTTAGTGCTTACTGCTATTGATTATTATTTATTACTTATTGTGTGTAGAAAACCAATAAGGACCCAAATGATGAATGTTAAGATGATTTAAGCTGATATTTTTAAATAATTATAATAAAAAAATCTTAATAACTAATATATTTAATAGTTTCAAATTTAAAAAACTATAGATAATCACCCAAACCAATCAAAAGGACCAACTTATAACCTGACAAGAACCCATTAATGTCTAAATGCTCTTTTCACTTGGAATATGCTGAAATTAAGAACTAAATAATTTATTAGTAATTAAATGTATATGTTTAATGTGTGAGATTAAATTAGATATGGTGAGATTCACTTGACATGATTTACATGTTCAAATAAATTAATAATTTAGGATAATTAATATAATTAATGTTCTTGTTAGATGTCAAAATCCTATTTGAGTAGCCTCATTGGTGGAAAAAATCTCTAGTAGTCACACCATAAGAAATAAATCATTGTTTAAGTACTCTCCGAGCATGTGAAATTAATGGGAGATTATTATGGTGCTATTTGAGCAATTAATCTTATGCTTAGGTCAATGTCAAGATCATGTTAAATTAATGTGATAGAGATTAAAATGGTGACATTTGAATGATTCATATTGTACCAAGGTGTCAATGATGGTACATTTTAGAGTTTAATAAAGGGTTCATTCTTGATTGGAATGTCATCATTTAGGAGTGACCTATTTTTTTTACATATAAATAGACTATAGACTATTTAATATGTTTTGACATTTGTTTTATTACCCAATTGTAAACACTAAAACATCAAATAAAATGAAAATTGAGTTTGAACTAAATTTGGCTTATTCAGGGATCGATATCAAAATACATGTGAAGATCACCCTACCATAATGGTAGGGTTCTTTTGGATTCAATGAACCTTCACTCCATGAGATTAATGGTGAGTTTATTCTTTCAAGGGATTGTATTTTATACTCAGTAATTACTCTTTCAGGAAGTATATTTTTTCACATACAAAAGAGTCTTAATTTTAAGGAAATTGTGATAACAGTCATGATATCATATTGTAGAACTGAAGATTCTACTATTGTAAAATTAGACGCTAAAAATTTTGATGATGAAAATCAGATTTTGAATCCTAGCATGGAAAATTTGAAGACTAGTATAGAAAATTTGAAGCCTAGCATGGAAAATTTGAATCCCGACATGGAAAATTTGAAGCATAAAAAATGGAAATTCTGCTATTGTGAGTCTTGTGAATAGTTGTAGCTATACAAATTTCCTATTGTGCGTCTTTTAAACAGTTGGAGCTGTACAAGTTTATGCATTGTAAACAAGTTGTAATATTATTTTAGGTGAATTTAATGTATGCAAATTCTATAATTTATTGATATAACTCTGCCCTCCCCTATTTCATCTCTTTTTACATGTTTATTTAGAGCATTTCTAGCACTATTGTTTGGTATGGACTATCCCCATAGTCTCAATATTTTATTTTACTTAGTCCTGTTGGTTATTGCCCACCTGGGCTTGCATATTCTATATTTTCTACCATAGAGAGAAATCAGACTTGGGAGTTAGTTGAACTTCCAAAAGTAAAAAGGTCAAAGGATTCAAGTGGGTACATAAGATAAAAATGGGTAGACTCCACCAGTTGTGATTCAATATGGGTAGACTCCTTGTTTGGTTTAAATTCTATGGAAAATAGTCATATAATAATTACTTGGCATATTTTTTATCATCTTAATCATCATTGAAAATTAACCAATTGTGTAGATTTAGCCAATAAACCATGCAGTTCAAATGTCATTCCTTATAAATAAATGAACATAAATAGTTACTCAAAATTCATCTCAATTATGCATCAAGTGTTGAGCCATTACAATCCAAAAAAAATGTTATACCCATTCATGATAATAGAAAACATAATATAATATAATAGATAGTCTCCCATAGCTTTATACTATGGAATTTACCATAACAATTGACTATACCCTCACCTGTAATTAGGATTTGAAATTTTGGAGCTGGATAAATGAAATAGTTCAATTGAGTAGCCAACTTACTGTTGATGAATTTGTATGTACTCATAGAGTAAATAAATATAGTTGACTTCTATTTCTTGAGGAAATTAACCACCTTAATATTTGGATTACTAATACCTAAAAGTGAATGACACAAAATATTAGGTTGAGAATATTCAAATTCATCTTCAAGTCCTTCTAGATTGTTGATGTGTGTTTTTGTCAAGTATGTAATGCAAACAATAGAATAACATTTCTCAAATTATAGGGACAATAGGAATATGGTAGTGAAACCTTGGGGCTTCACTCATTTTTGATGGAGATATTATGTGGTTATAACTTACCACCTTCTAGTCTACAAGTAGACCCTGTTATGGGGACAATAGAAATATGGTAGTGACACAATCTACCTAAATTTGTTATGATTTAAATTGCTTCATATTTACAAATATAAGCCCAAAATATTTAACAAAATGGATATACATAATGAGCATTAATATAAAGTGATTCATGTCAAATTTTTTCAAAAGGAGGAAATAAGGTAGGGAAAAAATAAAGTTACCTTGCAACAACAAAGACCAACAAATCTCCTTTGATTTATGTTAGTAACCCAAATAGCATCCAATTGAAATCAGACTGCTCAAATTTGATTCATATTTGGACTAAAATTGGAATGATCTAAAGCTATGGGATGCCTCTAACTATTGATTTTGGCATTTAATTACATTAGAATTTAAATTTAATGCTGATTTGCCTTTGATTTACCATCAATTTTAGATTTAAAGCTAAAGTTTGTTGCCTTTTGACACATGACACATTCTGATTGCTCTTGAGGGATCTTAAAATGTAGCTTAGTGTGATGACTTTTTTTACTATGCCACATGGCATATTTCTATTCATGGTGAGCTCTTGGGTAGGGACCTCTTAATTTTGGTTGGTTATGGGAGTGTCATGCATCATTCTTGTAGGTAATCAGAGTTGGTATCAGGGTTCTTACAAAATAAAAAGGTGCCACGGTTATATCAAATCCCTTACAAGTACCTTTTCAATTAACATGGAAGGTATTAAAATTCCCCTTGAGTTATCTCCTATAATATACCTTGAAATAAAATTCCAATCATGTGTATGTTCAAGGTATGTCCTAGGAAAGAAACTTCCAATAAGTGCATTAGTGTTCTTGCTAAATAAAAAGTTATCATGGTTATATATAATCCCTTGTAAATACATTTTCAATCAACATATAATTTATTCCAAGGCCCTTTGATGTATATCCTAGGAGATACCTTGAAATAAAATTCCAATCATGTGCATGTTCAAGGTATCTCCTAGGAGATATCTTAAAAGAAAATTCCAATAGTGTGCATCAGTGTTCTTGCCAAATAAAAAGTTATCATGGTTATATAAAATCCATTTCAAGGACATTTTCAATCAACATGGAAGGTATTCCAAATCCCTTATATGTATCTCCTAGGAGATACCTTGAAGGAAAATTCCAATCGTATGCATTTTCAAGGTATCTCCTAGGAGATATCTCAAAAGAAAATTCTAATAGTGTGCATCAATGTTCTTGAGAAATAAAATGCTATCATAGTTATATAAAATCCCTTTAAAGAAAATTTTAATTCAACATGTAATATATTCCAAGTCCCTTTTATTTATATCCTAGGAGATACCTTGAAATAAAATTCCAATCGTGTGCATGTTAAAGATATCTCCTAGGAAAGAAAATTCCAATAATGTGCATCAGTGTTCTTGCCAAATAAAAATTTGTCATGGTTATATAAAATCCATTGAAATTAAATTTTCAATAAACATGTAAGGTATTCCAAGTCCCTTATATTTATATCCTAGGAGATACCTTGAAATAAAATTCCAATCGCGTAAATATTCAAGGTATCTCCTAGGAAAGAAAATTTCAATAATGTGCATTAGTGTTCTTGCCAAATAAAAAATCATCATGGTTATATCAAATCAATTTCAAATAAATTTTAAATAAAAATGGAAGGTATTCCAAGTAAATTATATTTATCTCCTAGGAGACACCTTGAAATAAAATTCCAATCGTGTGCATGTTCAGGGTATCTCCTAGGAAAGAAAATTCCAATAATGTGCATCAGTGTTCTTTCCAAATAAAAAGTTATCATTCTTATATAAAATAAATTTCAAGGACATTAAAATAAAAATTTAATGTATTCCAAGTAAATTCTAGGTATCTCCTAATATATACCTTGAAATAAAATTCCAATCGTGTGCATGTTCAAGGTATCTCTTAAGAAAGAAAATTCCAATAGTGTGCATTATGGTTCTTGCCAAATAAAAAGTTATCATGGTTATATAAAATAAATTTTAAGGACATGTTAAATAAAAATTTAAGGTATTAAAAGGCCCTTATATTTATCTCTTATAAAATACCGTGAAATAAAATTCCAATTGTGTGCATGTTTAAGGTATCTCCTAGGAGATATCTCGAAAGAAAATTCTAATAGTGTGCATCAAGGTTCTTACCAAATAAAAAGTTTTCATGGTTATTTCAAATCCCTTAAAAATACCTTTTCAATCAACATGTAATTTATTATAAGGCCATTTGATGTATCTCCTAGGAAATACCTTGAAATAAGATTCCAATCGTGTGCATGTTTAAGGTATCTCCTAGGAGATGTCTCAAAAGAAAATTCCAATAGTGTGCATCAGTGTTCTTTTCAAATAAAAATTTGTCATGGTTATATCAAATCCATTTCAAGGACATTTTAAATCAACATGGAATGTATTCCAAGTCCCTTCGAGATATATCCTATTAGATGCCTTGAAATAAAATTCCAATCATGTGCATGTTCAAGGTATCTCCTAGGAGATATCTCGAAAGAAAATTCCAATAGTGTGCATCAGTGTTATTTACAAATAAAAAGTTTTCATGGTTATTTTTGACCACATTTTGGTCCTTTAGGTCAAAATTAGGCACCCCTATTTGAAAATTTGGCCTTTAGATCTTTTAGGGGTAAATATCATGTCATAGTGTGATCTCAAGTTTATTCAACGTAATATGAATGTTGTTATCTTTGATCAGTTTATTGTATAGGTCCTTTTAATTTTTTTAAGTCATCTGAATAATTCTAAGCAAAGTTTAAAGAACATTTTCAAAGTGCTAGATCTTGCACACACAATAGTTGTAGAGGAAGTTGAGCATGTGGGTTTGCTCATCCTAGTTCAAAGTTCTTGTGTACTAAGTTTGAGGTCCCTCGCCAAAGCACAAACAAAGTTGTTCAAGTTAAAAGACTTACTTCAAAAACATTTTTGGACTTAATCATTCGAGCTCAGTTGTTCACTCTAGGTTTATCTTAGTTTTCAACTTCAAGTCTCCATAACCGCAAGACTTCGAGTTTTCTTATTATGCAAATTTCATTTAGATGAGATGTTCCATACAAAGCCCAAAATAAAATTACAAGTGTTAATTCTTTAAAAAAAAAAAATTGGGTTTTTTTAAGTGTAGGGAATTGTTTTAGACATTTTTTCTGAAACAATTTCATCGAAGGAACTTTTTCAAGCTAAGGGACCATTTCAAAAAGTCGAAGGGGTCATCTTCATTTTTCTAAAGGGCACTTCAACTTATCTAAAGGGAAATTTTGGCTTAGTTCAAATTTTCTGAAGGGACAATTTTCATTTCAAAAGTGTCATTTTCAAGAACTCTAAAGGTCCATTTCAAAAAAATTGAAGGGGTCATTTTCATCTTTTCCAAAGGACACTCTGCAATCCTTCTAAAGTGTACTTTTTTTGAAAAATGGTCCTTTGAAAAGTTTCTAAAGGGTGCCCCTCCACATTGAAGTGAACCAAACACAAATCCAAAAGGATACTTTCAAGATTTCCAAAGGACCAAACAGAAATCCCAAAATATTTCTTTCAAAAAGATTATTTGAATGATTTCTTCAGGAGAAAGTCGAAGGATAGGTTCAGAAAAAAAGCTCAAAATATTTTCTTGGGGAAAAGATCTGAAGGATAGGTTCACCAAAAAGTCCAAATAAAATATAAAGAGTGCATAAATAAAAATCTTGAAGAAATTCTTTTAGGAAAAGTGGTCAAGATAAATCTTTTGAAGGACACTTTTGAAGCCAAGGTTCCCAAAAAGTTCCCCAAAAGACATCTTGTAAGTAAAAGAATCCCAAAAAGAGGTTCCAAAAGGGAACTTTCCATAGTTAAAGATCACTTGGAAAATTTTTGAAATAAACTTAAGTCTAAAGAAAATGTTTCGAAGGAATAAGGAAGGTGATGGCCCCACAAGCGTCAACTTTAAACTATGAAAAATAGCCATTGGAGTCAAAAAAATCTTGGTGAGAACCTGAGGAAAAAAATGGAGGTAAAAAATGGAAAGATATTGAGCATTTGTTGTAGGCAAAACAAGTGAATAATATACAAGTCAATGGTTTGAGTCATTGTTGAAAGTCGATCAAACCAAAGAACTCCCATGAAATCGAAAAACATAGGTGTCTGTAAGATGGCTGGCAGTTAGAAAGGGTATTCTCTAACTATCATGATGAATATCATGTCCATTGATCAATGTTATGTGTTATTTTACCCATTTTAAGTTTCAAATGCTCGTGGATGATTTATGATGGAGGCAGTTACCTATGCAAATTATGAAGGTTTTATGCCACTTTTCACCATTCTCATGACTTATTTTGGATAAGTAGATCTCCTGACATGGCATGACTCATCTCACCCCTATTTCACATGTAATTTTAACTAATATTCTCAAGGTGACACATTTATGAGTGACCTTTGGACTTCCCTTACTTGATTCCTTTCTCAAAAGCTATATATATGCATTCTTTCGGCTCTTTGAGCAACCTCTATTGGTAATTGGGAAAACTCTGGCCAGATTTGTACTTGAAGAAATATAAAAGTTTTGTTGCCACTTATATTCTATAATATTGAGTAATGACTTGAATCTTTTTTGTCTAGTCTAGTGAAATATTATCTTTTATAGCTTGTACTCTTGATGGTCTACCAATTTGTAGAAAGGAGATTGTTGTAGGTCTTTGCTAGTATTCTTTTATAAGTGTAGATATATCCTATAAGTGTTCTATGATTGTATCCCTCTTTGGAATCATTCATTACCTTCCTAAGAATCATATACCTTCTTTAATCTAGTATATAAAACATTGATGTAGAAATAAATCCTGAGTTGTGAGTCTTGTGTGAGAAACACCTTGTTTGCCTTTAAGTAGTAGTTTCAATCAATTGGGAGGCCATTAAATATTGGTGTATCACCATTTGGTTTCTTAATTGTTTTATTTACCCCTTTTCATACATAAATTTTTAATTTAGAGATAAATCTTTCAAGGTGAATCAAGGGGAGCTATCCCCTTATCTAGATATTCATCTCATCGAAATTGTCACCCACAACAAGAGAGATGTTTCCATTTTGCCACTTGGACTAGGAAAGCTGAGCATCTCCTCAAGGGTATGAATCCAAGTTTTAATAGTTATATAAAATCCATTGTAAGAAAATTTTATATCAACATGTAAATTATTCCAAGGCCCTTATAGGTATATCTTAGGAGGTACCTTGAAATAAAATTACAATCGTGTGCATGTTCAAGGTCTCTCCTAGGAAAGAAAATTTTAATAATGTGCATCAGTGTTCTTTCCAAATAAAAATTTGTCATGGTTATATAAAATCCCTTTAAAATACCTTTTCAATCAACATGTAAGTTATTCCAAGGCCATTTGAGGTATCTCCTAGGAGATACCTTGAAATAAAATTCCAATCGTGTGCATGTTCAAGGTATCTCCTAGGAGATATCTTGAAAGAAAATTCTAATAGTGTGCATCACGGTTCTTAAAAAATAAAAATTTATCATGGTTATATCAAATCCCTCATAAGGACTTTTTAAATAAACATGTAAGGTATTCCAAGGCCCTTATAGGTATCTCTTAGGAGATACCTTTAATGAAAATTATAATCATGTGCATGTTCAAGGTATCTCCTAGGAGATATCTCAAAAGAAAATTCCAATACTATGCATCAAGGTTCTTGCCAAATAAAAATTTATCATGGTTATATCAAATACCTTGTAAAGACCTTTGAAACCAAAATTGAAGGTATTCCAAGTCCCTTCGAGGTATCTCCTAGGAGATACCTTGAAATAAAATTCTAATCATGTGCATGTTCAGGGTATCTCCTAGGAGATATCTCGAAAGAAAATTCCAATAGTGTGTATCAGGGTTATTACCAAATAAAAAGTTGTCATGGATATATAAAATCCCTAGAAAGTAACTTTTTAATCAACATTCAATGTATGCCAAGGCCCTTTGAGGTATCTCCTAGGATATATCTTGAAATAAAATTCCAATAGTGTGCATCAAGGTTCTTACCAAATAAAAAGTTGTCATGGTTATATAAAATCCATTAAAATTAACTTTGTAATCAACATTAAATGTATTCCAAGGCCCTTTTAGGTATATCCTAGGATATATCTTGAAATAAAATTCCAATCATGTGCATGTTCAAGGTATCTCCTAGGAGATATCTCAAAAGAAAATTTCAATAGTGTGCATCAGTGTTCTTTCCAAATAAAAAATTTTCATGTTCATATCTAATCCATTACAAGTACCTTTAAAATCAACATGGAAGGTGTTCCAAGGCCCTTCGAGGTATCTCCTAGGAGATACCTTGAAATGAAATTCCAATCATGTGCATGTTCAAGGTATCTCCTAAGAGATATCTTGAAAGAAAATTCTAATAGTGTGCATCAAGGTTCTTACAACATAAAAATTTATCATGGTTATATAAAATCCCTTGAAAGGACATTTTAAATCAACATGGAAGGGATCACCTAGGAGATATCTTTAAATAAAATTCCAATAGTGTACATCAGTATTCTTGGCAAATAAAAAGTTATCATGGTTATATATATTCCCTTGCAAGGACCTTTGAAATAAACATGGAAGGTACTACCAAGGCCCTTAAAGGTATATACTAGGAGATACCTTGAAATAAGATTTCAATCATGTGCATGTTTAAGGTATCTCCTAGGAGATATCTCAAAAGAAAATTTAAATAGTGTGTATCAGTGTTCTTGCCAAATAAAAAGTTGTCATGGTTATATCTAATTCCTTACAAGGACCTTTATAATTAACATGGAAGGTATTTTAAGGCCCTTAAAAGTATCTCCTAGTAGATACCTTTTGAAATAAAATTCCAATCATGTGCATGTTCAAGGTATCTCCTAGGAGATATCTCGAAAGAAAATTCTAATAGTGTACATCAGGGTTCTTGCAATAAAAAGTTATCATGGTTATATCAAATCCCTTGAAAGAAAATTCCAATTGTATGCATGTTCAAGGTAATTTCTAAGAGATATCTTGAAATAATTAATTTTTCTCTTTTTCATCGATCAAAATGTCTAGGGAAATTATCATGGGATAATTGCCTAAAAGAATTAAGTCTGCTCTTTACCTTGGATAATTTATTATAGACAAAATGTCTGAAAGAATTTGTCTTCCAGTCTTTTTCTTTCAAAAGAAATTTGTGACCCTTCAAGACTTTTGTTTTGGACCACTTTCCCAAAGAAATAACCCTTCAAGAAAATCACATCAGGCCCTTTGTTGAAGAAACGACCCTTCGAGACTGTCTTGAGATAATTTCCCAAAGAATGACCCTTCAAGAAAATTGTATAGGATACTTTTCTTGAAAAATACCCTTTGAGATTTTTGTTTGGTACACTGTCAAATAATGATCCTTTGGGAAAAGTGTTTTGGACTTTTGTCTAACTGAAATGACCTTTAGCCTTTACTATGGATAAAATGTCTGCAAGAATTTATGTCTTCAAGCCTTTTATTTTGGACAAAATGTTTGAAATAATTCCCGATGCTAAGACAAAAACCCAAAACAAATTTCCTCAAATAATTCCAACAATTAGGCAAATAAAGTGGACCAATTTATCCAAGGAAATTATTTTGAGTTAGAAGATGAAGATGGTAATGCATTGGAGATTCCAGTTAATAGGATCGATTTGAAACATTTTAATTAACTTGCCTACCTCCCCCTTGTACATAATTAGTTTCTTTTCATGTATGTGTGTTTCCTTTCCTTTTTTGTTGTTTCCCTTTCCATGGATTTTCATTTAAATAAGTGTCATTGGCATAAGTGGCTTGTCTAGCCACTACACATCCTCACCCAAGTCTTCCCAAATCTTAAAAAAACAAGTCTTCCCAAATCTTAAAAAAACATTCTCTAAAAGATGATTATCTACCTACCTCACCTACAATTAATGTCAGATGATCTATTTTGTATGATTTACCATAATGATCATCACAAATCTCTTATGAATGGCTCTTTAAGCATATACAGTGCCCTTATCATTTATGAGGCACCTAATTTAAAATTTCCCATAATGAGCACACCTAATAATGTTAGTGTATATGTACCCTCACCTCATCTAAGCTGATCACTTGAATCATTCAAATCCTTGAAGAGCATTGAGCATTTGATAAGAGCAAAAGAGTTGAGCCTATAAGTTGAAAGAAGTGAGTAGAGAACCTTTAATTTAGTACATCCCACAAGATAGGGAGTGGTTTACTAACAAAATTATCAATAATAGAGCCTTATACATCTTCATCAAAAATAAAAAAGCATCCCATAGAACAAAGAGCCAAATATGTTGTGAGCAAATCCTATGCTTCTGCCCTTGGTCAACCAAAACAGAAAGTACCTAATGTTAAGAAGGTGGCTAAAGGGGAATGAAGATATCAAAAATTGGTCAATAATTTTTTAAATTATATATTTGATCCTAAGCTGACCAAGAATCCAAAAAATTTGAGAGAAGACACCCACACTTGAATGCTCAAAAAATTTTGTAGGGAAGAATATGATTCTTTCGAATGCAAGATATGAGACTGCACACTAGCACAGTACACGGTGCCCTATGTTCATTTGTGCCCAGAGATAATTTCCCTCTACATATAAAGATACGATTCTAATGCTATAATAATTACTAGAAACGTTAATTTAAGGGTGAAAATTAGTTCAAATAGCATCAAGGATATGCTCTATCTCCCAAGTGACCCCAAGACCAATGTTTGTAGCATAGAGAGCCTTTAAAGTGTCTAGGACTCCCAAGTCTAAGATAAGGTGCACTTCCTCTACTTCCTCCTCAAGAGAGACATCATGGAGATTCTACCTCTACCCATCTCTTTGGAAAGCCTCCCCTCATAATACTTTAAAGGCACTCTATCCATGTTGTCTTTCATCTTGGGGATGGACTTCGATGCCAACATTGCTGACTTTTACTTAGGGGCACTCTTCTTCTTGACTATGGTGCAAAAGGGATAGGTATTCAAGATGGATTTTTAAAAATCCATCACCACCTCCATGAGGGATGAGATAGATAATTTTTTTATGGTGGGTACCTTTTGATACTCATCCTTCCTCTCGGATCTCATTCTATACGAACATTCTCAGTTCTTCTCTTCATACCTCAAACTCAACTCCCATAATATAGATGTTTTCCCTAACATGGTGGCCCTAGTCACCATAGGACCCATGTCTTGTCTACCATTGAGGATTACTATAATTTCTTATAGATATTTATGGATCTAGTTCTCATCAGCCTCAACACAGAGGCCCTTACATCTAGAATGATGCAATAATAGTATTTATGGCTCACTATGAGCAGGGTCCCAACCAACTAGTTATGAAGAGACAATTTTACATTCATCTGAGTGCATGATTTCTTAGGAGAACATTTCTAGATCCTAAATATGCTAACAGATAAGATCATGGCCCTAGAGTTGGCTCACCAGCTTGACATGGTGGACTCCATCTATAGGTAGGAAAAAAGGACCTTTATGATGTCCATTTTTTTAGTTATGGCATCACGGTGATAAAGAGGTAGTAGGTATGCCTAATCATGGCCAAGTTGGTAGATTTTGGCCTTGATTTAATATATTATAGATGTAACTATGATCCAACCAAATTCTTATCATCTTTGAAAATCGTTAGCACTCCCAAGCATCAAAACCAGCCATATCTAAAATAGAGGAGGTCACCCATGGAGGACATCTTCCATAATTATGTGACTCTATCATATGTCTCATTGGACACCCTCAAGCCATGGGAGTCCTTATATGATATGGTCTAGGCATATGACCCAACTAAAAAACTGTCTACGGGGATGAATAATCAACTCACCTAGTTGGATTAGAGTGGAAAAGAATAGTTGCCTTCACAAAATATAGGTATGAAATCATGAAGCCATACACCAATATTGATGCTAAAGATACTGATTAGACTTTAAAAAATCTTTAGGATGAACATAATCTATAAGAGGTATTATCAAAAGTATAATCCTCCCCTAAGATAGTAATAGGAGGAGAAGATGAAGAATAAGTAGAAAGAAATGCCCCTAGGCAAGAAGTGGGGGTTATACCATAGCAGTAAGAGACAAAAATATTGGAACTCCAAAAGCCTTCCAAATGTCTACCTTCCCTATACCCATACCCCATGGCCCTATAATAACAACAAACCCAATTTAGGAACCTCATGACTAGTTCACTCCAGTAAAAGTGGCCCAAGGCACCTAAATCTAGCCCTTCACCAGAGATAGCATAAAAGAAGATTCGCTTGGTGGATCCCATTCTTTCCACCTCTACCTCCCTCATTAAATTCACATCTTCATCCACTATCTCACCTCAAGTTGTATCACTCTCTACTACCAAACCAATTATTTCCTTAGCCCACTCTCCTCTTCATCCACTCAACCCACTGTCGAACTCTTACCACTTTCTCTTATGGTTTTAATAATCTACCCACATGCCATTTTTGACTCATCCACTTTCATCATCCACCTCATCTTCCATCATGGCATAATTTCCATTTACCCCATCCCTCAACCTCCCACTTTTATCTCCTTCTACCCTCACTCTCCATTCACTCACCTCCATAGAGATAGGGTTCACCACTTTGCAGTAGCAAGTAACCATCCCATTCACATTATTGTAGAGAATCCCCTTTGTAGGGGAGAGAATTCAAGCACCAAAGTAGTACCATCAGAATATAGACTCAGTAAAGAAGTCCCATGAGGACCTAATGGAGAATAAAATGGTAAATTAGGCCAGTGCCCCTATGCAAACTCACATGCAGTTGCTTTACAACCCTACACAACAATCCCTTTTGATTGCTCATCTAGACCCTTGAGTATTCAAGCCCTAAGGATAGATGAAACTGGGGGACTATGCCATACAAGTTGTTAGCCTTAATCTTATATAGGCTATACCTATTGATAGGGTTGAGTTGATGTAGGAAACATAGAAGTTTGTAACCATAGACTATATCAAGGTGACCTGATAGCTAGAAAAGATAAATATAGAACTAACCAAGGTGAATCTATGGTTGACCACCTCAATGCTAAGTCTAAGGCCAAGGATGTGGAGCTCAAAAAATCAAGGTTAAAACTTTAGAGCTACATCTCTAGTGAGATATTTTAGGCAAAAGCCAACCTATGAGTGGTCATAGAAACCAAACTATAGGAAAAAGAGACTAAATTGGCATAGACCCACAGACAACTCATGGATTCCAATCAAACTTTTCAATAATTAAAATAATAGGTACAACAAGAATCCTTAGTCAAGGACCTAGAAATTGATAAACTAAATAATGACCTTATAGCCCATCTATAGGTCATGGAGATCCTCCCTATGATCCAACAACTGTATAAATCTTCTTGGAAGAGGATCAAGGCCATGGATATAGACTTGAATCTATCCCTCACCTTCATCATGGACTCATAAAATTTGAGCTCATAGGTGAGTGTGTTCATTGATTAGGTGATCACCTTTATGGCTCCCAAGGTCCCAGATTTGTAGTTCCTCGTCAAAAAACTTTATAGTGCTTCAGATGAAATACTACAAGAAGCAGGGGTGGCTAATCAAAGGTAGGTAGTGATAAAAATCCATAAGTTTCTAGGTTGTAACAAGGTAGATAACAAGTGTAAGGAATTCTTAAATGCCTTAGATTATTTGATATAAGATTGGCAGGGGCACATGAAACAACTAGTCTAACTAGGAATCCTTTCCCCTTTCTTGGTATATAATAGCATCTTCCTTGAGGACTAGATCAAATCACTATTGGAATAAAAGTAGAATGATCATACCATTTTCATGACTCTTGGTTAATCACCTAATCTCTCTGATGTGGAGAAGATATTGTAGCTACTCACCTAGCTTGAATTCCAAACATTGGCAATGGTTCAAGGTTTAGGAAACATCACCTTCAAAGAGATTATTGATCTAGATAGAGCCTTTGAGGATCTCAAAAATAATACCTAGCCTAAGGAATAAGATTGGATGCCTTTATAGGTAGCTCTTCAAAAATTATAGGTTCTGAAGCCTTCTTATTTTGAAATTTTTCTTCAACTATCTATGCACTAGAGTTTTGGTTCTCTCATCTGTAGGCAGATGCCCCTATGAGTTATTAGGAACTATGGATCAAAATCCACATTTTTTTATTTTATATTAGTTCATCTTTTGTTTTAAACTCACTTGATACAACCAATAACTCCTCAGCACCATCTGACAGTTATCCTTTCATCCTCCTCTTTTTTGGGGCCTCTTTTTGGATGTTTGCCTAAGTATCAAAATATGTCTGCTTCTTCCACATGTCAGCCTAACACTCATCTAGATTAAGGAATCTCTCTTTTCACTCTAGGACAGAGCCCACCTGATACATGGTAGCCCTACACTCATAAAAACCATTTCCTTTTGGGTAAGACATCTAAGCAATGTTATTGACCAATTGGTAAATAAACAAGGCCCACTGATTATTTTACTTGGTGAATTTGGTTTCAACATGTGGTGCCTTTGTGCTTAGCCTTGCTAAAAAAAGTACCTAAATTTCTTGGGGAAGTACCTATTTCACATATGTCACCCCCATGCTTATCCAATATTAATTCTGGTCTGTTATGATTTAGAGTAATGTCATTAGCCAGAGAAGATTAAAGGGGACCCACTAATTTATTAGATACAAGCCTATCCACATGGTATCACCATAGCTCTCCTAAATTTTGTAGCCTTAACAAGATAGAGTGACCATACAATATCACAGTTTTAATATAATAGGAGTAATAGTATTTAACATTTTTCCATTCTTTGACCTTAATGTGTGCCTCTCACTAGTATGACTGGACATTTTGTATGTGCCCTCAAGGCATTTTGTATTTGTTTCTCCATCTAATAATGAATATGATGTGATATTCTATGTCAATTTGCATGAGAAATTATCTTTTTTTTCCATCTATTTTCCTCTACTTCTATAGTATCAATCTTTGCTTTTATTATAGATCTTAATTCATACTTTATGCTCCTTTATGGTTTGTAGTGTTTAAGGGTTTGATCTATTTTATGCAATTATAATTTAAGCATTTTAAATCTCTTGATGCATCACCTTAGTTTTATGTTCAGTTTAATTTACATCTTTCTTTCCCCTTTTCACCCCCAAATTTGAATGAAGAGTCATCTTATAAAATCATAGAGGTTGCTTTACAAACCCTATACAAGATTCTAACTTTAGGGGGTTGATCCATTTTGGCTTGTGGGAAAAAATGGTCAACATGTTTGGCAATTTCTTAAGGGTGGAATGCTTTTTGTGTCATGACCAGTTGCCTAATCCTATCAATTGGGATATGGAGTCACAAGTATATAGGATTGACATAAAAACTACCTCTACAACACAGCAAACAATAGAAAAGATAAAGAAGAAGAAACACACAAGACAAGACACAATATGGAAAGGAAGGAAACACACACCTAACCTAATATTTACAAAATAGACACCTAACTTAATGTGATAAAATTTCAAAAGGGCAAGGGAAAATGCAACATAACAAACAACATAAACCAAGTGATAGGAATAATGTCAAGGCAAAATACAAGGTAAGTACCAAAATGATTTTTTTTTTTTAAAAAGAAGAAGATAGATGAAGAATGCAAAAAAACCTATGGGAGGATTCCACACAAAGGATACAACATAAAAAAAAACTGTTTTGTACAATAAATATCTATGGTACAATAAATAAATATTAATGAAGCACTAGATATAGGCCATCATGACTAAGTGATTAGTGTCACGTAAAGTATAATTTCATAGTTATAATGAGTTATATGTGACACACTAAGTTTAAAAATTAGTATGTGCATGATGAGTAAGATTCATAGGAGAAACTAAATTAGTAGCATGAGATAGTCTCCAAAATATGGGATATAACAGCCATCTACTATTCTTATAAATAAGTGAATGTCTTAGTCTAGATTTATCATATGAAGTTGGAATCTAGAGAGTTGGTAAACAATCTCATGATGTAGATGATTAGGTATATAAACTCATGATAGTGAAATTATGAATAATGAGAAATATATCATAACAAATGATAAAAAAATATGATAATAAAAAGTTGTAACATGTAAAATCTAACAATCAAATGTGAAATAATATGTATGATGTCCAAGTGTCAATATATATATATATATATATATATATATATATATATATATATATATATATATATATATATATATATATATATATATATATATATCTGTGTGTGTGTGTGTGTGTGTGTGTGTGTGTGTGTGTGTGTGTGTGTGTGTTGAATATCATAATAGGATAGGTATAAGAGGAGGTTGCTTTATATACCCTATACAAGATTATAACTTTAGGGGGTTGATTCATTTTATCCTATGGGGAAAAATGGTCAACATGTTTGGCGATTTTCCAAGGGTGGCATGCTTGTTATGCCATGACTAGTTGCCTATTCTTGTCCATTGGGATATGGAGTCACAAGTATATAGGATTGACACAAACACTGCCTCTAAAACACACCAAAAAACATAAAATACAAATAAGAAGCAACACACAAGATAATAAAGGAAACACACACCTAACCTAATGTGATAAAAAATCAAAAGGGCAAGGGACAATGCAACATAACAAAAAACATAAACCAAGGGACAAGAATAATGTCAAGGAAAAATAAAAGGTAAGTGCCAAAATGACAAAAAAATAAAATAGATGAAGAATGCAATTAAACCTAGGGGAGGATTCCACACAAAGGATACAACATAAAAAAAATTGTTGTGCACAATTAATATCTATGGTACAATAAAAAAATATCAATGAAACACTAGATATAAGCCATCATGAATAAGTGATTAGTGTCATGTCAAGTATAATTTCATAGTTATAAGGAGTTATATGTGACACACTAAGTTTCAAAATTATTATGTGCATGACGAGTATGAGTCATAGGAGAAACTAAATTAATAGCATGAGATATTTTCCAAAATATGGGATATAAAATCCATCTACACTTCTTATAAATAAGTGAATGTATTATTCTAGATATATCATATGAATTTCGAATCTAGAGAGGTGGTAAAAAATCTCATGATGTAGATTATTAGGTGTATAAACTCATGATATTTCAATTATAAATAATGAGAAATATGTCATAACAAGTGATAAACAAATATGATAAGAAAAAGTTGTAATGTGTAAAATATAACAAGCAAATGTGACATAGTATATATGATGTCCAAGTGTCAAAATATATATATATATATATATGTTAAATCTCATAATAGGATGGGTATAATAGGAGGTTTATTTATAGACCCTATACAAGATTTTTACTTTAGGGATTTGATCCATTTTGGCCTATGGGGAAAAATGGTCAACATGTTTGGTGATTTACCAAGGGTGGCATGCTTGTTGTGACATGACCAGTTGCCTAATCCTATCCATTGGGATATGGATTCACAAGTATACATGCTTAACATAAAAATTACATCTGAAATACACCAAAAAATAGAAAAGACAAATAATAAGTAACACATAAGACAAGAAAGGAAACACACATCTAACCTAATGTGATAAAAAATCAAAAGGGCAAGGGACAATGCAACATAACAAACAACATAAACCAAGTGATAGGAATAATGTCAAGGAAAAATAGAAGGCAAGTGCCAAAATGACAAAAAAAAAAGATAGATGAAGAATACAATTAAACCTAGGGGAGGATTCCACATAAAGGATACAACATAAAAAAATGGTTGTGTATAATAAATGTCTATGGTATAAAATAAACTATCAATGAAGCACTCTATATAGGCCACTATGACTAAGTGATTAGTGTCATGTAAAATATAATTTCATAGTTATAAGAAGTTATATGCGACATATTAAGTGTCAAAATTAGTATGTGCATGACTAGTAGGAGTCATAAGAGAAACTAAATCAGTAGCATGAGATAGTCTCCAAAATATGGGATATAAAATCCATCTACACTTCTTATAAATAAATGAATGTCTTAGTCTAGATATATCATATGAAGTTGGAATCTAAAGAGATGGTAAAAAATCTCATGATTCATATGATTAGGTGTATAAACTCATGATAGTGAAATTATGAATAATGAGAAATATGTCATAACAAGTGATAAATAAATATGATAAGAAAAAGTTGTAACATGTAAAATCTAATAAGCAAATGTGACATAACATGTATGATGTCCAAGTGTCAAAATATATATATGTTAAATCTCATAATAGGATGGATATAATATGAGGTTGCTTTATAGACCCTATACAAGATTTTGACTTTAGGGGGTTAATGCATTTTGGCATATGGGGGAAACTGGTCAACATGTTTGGAAATTTACCAAGGGTGGCATGCTTACTATGACATGACCAATTTCCTAATCCTATCCATTGAGATATGGAGTCATAAGTATATAAGATTGACATAAAAACTACCTATGTAATATATGAAACAAAAGAAAAGATAAAGAATAATAAACACACAAGACAAGAAACTAAGAAAAGACACACTTGTGCTTCAAGAGCACTTATTAAAACACAACATGATAAGAAAAGAAACACACACCTAACCTAATATTTAAAAAATAGACCTTTAACTCTCAATAGTAGGTTTTTAAATGTATCTCACTCATAGGGATAGGTAGTTCTTCTCCATTCATCCTTGCTAACTAAAAGGAGTTGCTTTGCTTGCACTTGGTGATGACATACGGTCCACTCCATAGGGAATCAAATTTGGTATGCCTCTCTATTTTTTCTCTATCTTCATCCCATTTCAAGACTATGTCACCTTCCTAAAATTATCTTAAAGTTTTCCTCTTGTCAAAAGACCTCTTCATCAATACCTAGTGATGTTCCATGACCTAATGAGCTTTACCTCTAATCTCACTTCCATTGGAGTATTCTCAAGAAACTCTAGTTGATGTGCTGACTCTAAGGCACGAATCTCTTAAGAGATAGACAACTTGGCTTCCCTTCCAGAAACAAGCACAAAAGGAGAATTCCCTATTGACCTCTTGGGAGTTATCTTATCAACCCACAAGGTTGTCTTCAATTTGGTATGCCAAGATCTTTGGTCATGCTCCAAGGTTCTCTTGATTATTCTGATTAGGTTCTTGTTAGTAAATTTAGCCAACCCATTACCTTGAGGGTAATAGTTGGATGAAGTGCTTAAGAATATACCATTGTTATTTGCCCAATCAGTCATCCTACCACCCATAAAAGTAATAACATTATCTAAAATAATAGTAGGAGTGTTAAACCTTGTTATGGTGATCTCATAGAACTCAACATGGAAGGTATTCCAAGGCCCTTTAAGGTATCTCCTAGGAGATACCTTGAAATAAAATTCCCATCATGTGCATGTTTAATGTATCTCCTAAGAGATATCTCAAAATAAAATTCTAATAGTATGCATCAAGGTTCTTGCTAAATAAAAAGTTGTCATGGTTATATCAAATCCTTTGCAAGGACCTTTGAAATCAACATGAAAGGTATTCCAAGGCCCTTTGAGGTATCTCTTAGGAGATACTTTGAAATAAAATTACAATCTTTTGCATGTTCAAGGTATCTCCTAGGAGATACCTCAAAGGAAAATTCCAAACATATGTATCAGGGTTATTTTCAAATAAAAAGGTGTCATGGTTATATCAAATTCCTTAAAAGGACCTTTGTAATAAATATGGAATTTATTATAAGGCCCTCTGAGGTATCTCTTAGGATATACTTGTTGATGTGGGTTTTATGCACACTACAATCATAATGAGGTAGCCTATAACATTTTAGGATCTCAATCGAGGTAAATTCTACTCAAAAAAGGAGGGTAGGGTAAGGCAAAAAAGAAAGCTTCTATAGTTTTTAGGAACTACTCCCTTGGCTATTTTCTAAAAGGACAAATGCTCTCAAAACCTATGCATGTTTCTAGCAGCAATTACACACACACAGTCAGACATGGCTAAGAATTCTAAGGAGATAGAGATGCATGATATTCAAAATCCTAAAACAAAGTTTGCTTCCTTTAGCGAAGCTATTTCACACCTTTAATCATAATTTTATGGCCAGGCTAGTGAAGTATCTGAGGCAGCTATTGCACACACATAGAAAAATACATACAAGAAAGCACTCATGCACAATTAGAATTATGAATCAATTTGAACTTGAGTATTTTAACCAATATATTTACCAATCCTTGAGCAGCTATTGCACACCTACAGATTAATATATCAATCAAAACAATCAAGAATCCATTCACAGCTTTTACATACTAAATATTATTGAAGCATGCAACCAAAAGAAATAACAACTAATTACACATAAATTGGAAATAAAATATGCAAACACATTCATTGATGATCAAAATTAATGTTTCTCCTATATTCAAATTTTTTTGACAAAAAAAACTAAGTTGGGTTAAACTGTATATATAGATTTGGGGAAGGGGTTGCCTCATCCTCCAAGTTCATGCAAAACTATATAAAATAAAACTTATAGTTATTAATTAAATAAGTTGACCTTTCTAAAACCATTCAATGTGTGCATGTGTACAAAATATAAAGAGTCAACTTTTATAATAAAAGGCTCAAATTATAAAAAAAGTTCTAAATATGTCTGTCATTATAAAATTATACTTGCATGAAATCTTAGCCCATCAAGGCTTAGTCGTATGAAGTGCTACATGTGTAGACACCTAAAACTGGCTGCCAAGAACCTCCAACCAATCTTTTGACCAATTTCTACCCAAAATGCACAATTTGGCCTAAAAACACTAAAACATGCTAAATGATGTGAAATTGACATAATCAAATGCCAATTTTGGCCAAGGTATCCCAAAATGGGGTAATGCAATTTATGGGCCAACTAACTTTGATCAGTCCATTTCAAGTCAAAATGCCAAATTTGCACCTACGTGCTCTAGACTACTCTTTCCTATCAAATATTTTGCACAAGACTTGTGTCTTTGTTATTTTTTGTTGGCAAAATCCTATATGAGAATATGGTTCCAATGCATCTGACAGTAACTTCCAATTCCAATCCAATTAATTTAGGACCAATAACAAGGCATTCTGATTAATTTACGTAATTTGTGCATAAAGTACTTAATCATGCTTAATATCTAATTAACTCAAATCAAGGCCTAATTAATAATTCAATGGAAACTTGTTGAATACTTTGTTTTGGAAATAAATAGTGAATATTTGCATCATCAAGTGACCTCATTTCTTGGGAATACATCCCTAGGCCATAAATGCCACAAATATCAGGATTCATGCCCTCCATACCTCATCAATGCCTTCCATGATGCCCTCCATGCCTCTTAATTACCCCTTCTTCCAATGCCATGACGAGGATAATTAAAATTTTAATTCCAAAAATTGAATTAATCCTCAACCACACATCTCAATCTTGAGATGCACGGTTGAGGTTGATTCTGATCAAATCCAAAAATCTATAAATAGGAGGCCTCACAACATCATTTCTAAGCTTAATTTTTGCAAAGTTATAATGTAGGATTGGTTCCAAAAACCTTCAAACAACTAGTTTTATAATACCAAATTGATTCCAAGCCAAGACAAGCCATAAGCCAAAGGTGCTAAGAGGAGATAAAGGTAGCCACACTCTATTGAAGAAGACCTCTTGAAGCAAAAGTTGAGCAAGCCACTATTATAAAGGCATTTGGAGCATCCAAGAAAGGTGAAAGGAATTCTTGTGTTTTCATTCCTTGATTTTTAGTTGTACTTATTATTTTCTTTTGTTAACTAAGCTCTCCCTAGTGTTTAGGCCTAGATATGTTATGATATTAGTGTGTTTATTTCACTTTGTTTTCATTTTGGAATTTATACCATACTAACCATCCTTTCTTGAGTCAAATTCCTAGATCACATAATGGCATGCCCGATGGAACTGGGCACATCCTACACCTAAAGGAGATCATTTTACAACTTTAAAAAATTCATTTGAGACTTTAAAACTCTTTCAAATTGATTTTCTAACTTTATTTTGTCATTTTTGGTTTCCACATTTTTTACACAGTAACCAACATCGATAAAAATACCGACATTGGTTACCTAGCTTAACCAACGTCAATCAGCAGAACTGACATTGGTTAAATCTTGGTTGCTTGTAACCAATGTCAATGATATTGACCAATATTAGCCACTATGTTTTTCCAAAAACACAAACTCGAGAGCTATGTTTTCAAAGTTTGTTGTTTCAAACTCAAAAGAGCTTCAAATCTAAAGAACATGCTAACAATTTTGTTGTAAGACCAAGTGGGATTTTTGCTCAAAACATGTTTAAATCACTTTTGTATGCTTAAAATTTTATTAGGAACTTTGATTTGGTATTTAATAAAGAATTTTTAGATATTTTGTTGAATTTTTTTCAAAAGTTTCAACTAAGACCAAGGGGTCAAATGAACACCACCAAATCTATCATTTTGGGTTTAAAATTGAACACACTTGTCAATTTTTGCTTGCAATAGTTTTTTAATTAAATTTTTGTTTGGAAAAAAGAGGAATGTTGTGTGTATGCTCTTCTATTTGGCCCTTATAGGGAACCCTTGGAATCAAAATCACCATTCGTATTGCAAGTAGCCTAGTCCAAGGCTTAGAAAGAAAGTCATTTATAACACTCCCCAAAAACTCATCAAAGTTTAGGTGATCTTGAAAATGACCCTAAAGTCTTTCTACTTTCATGCTTTATTATTTTATGCATCTTGGCTTGTAAGGGGGACTTCATCACCTCCCATAGGTTCTTTAAAGAAGCTTTGACCTGGGTTTCCATCTCCTGGCATTGACTTCATTTGACTCTTTTATAGTTACACACAGGATGTAGTGGCACTTTGGATATCATACTACACTGAGTGAACAATAAGATGTAGTGGTTACAAAAAGTACTAGACCTTTTTACAAGAAGTTGAGTGATACAGACCCAAAATTTGTGCTTTTATTTTTCATTGTTTGTCATGAAAGTCATTTTGAAATTGATTCCCCTGGATCATTTGGAAACTTGTTAGATTTTAGACAAATACCCACTTGCCATGAAAGTATTATTGGTGTAAGGTGTGCCTCAAGGTCCATGTCATAGTACTATCATTTAAGAGAAGGGGGGTGTAAAAATCCTACTATATAATGTGTATTTACTTTTGGATTAACACTTAAAATCCTTTCAAATGATGTATATTGATAGATTCCAACAATACCAAGCAACCTTATCAGCTTAGGATCTAAGGGCGATTAATTAGTTGGTCTTGTCCTAGATTAAAGTCTTGTTTAGAGTCAAAACTTGGTGTAAACAAATAATCCCAAACCAAACACATGGTCCTCATTTTTATTTGAACAAAGAGGCATTATGTTTCCCACATGATATCATCAATTTTCCTTGTTCAAAGTTCATCAAAAATATTGAGAGTCATATTAACCACTTTGGCATAGTTATGCTGCCCAATTGAGTCTAGACCTTGACCAAAGTTGTTTAAGTCCTTCACTTGTAATCTAAATTAAGAATTACACCTTTATAAGTTCATAGGGTTGATGTGTTAAGTGGGTTCGCCATTTTCACTAAACTTGAGGGAGCTTAGGTTTAATTTACAATTTGGGTTGAAGGCCATTTAATACTCATAATCATTATCATCACTAGGTAGACTTAAGCCATTTTATGCTAAACACTTTCACTTTAAGTCTATATACCACAACATTTTGAGTCAAAAAAGGTAGTGTTTTGCTATCAAAATTGTGGAAAAAAAATTTTGCCTTAGAGATTATTTGAAACAAACTTTTTTATCACACCTTTTGGGTAGTATAGCATCGTTACGCTGCCCAAATAATTTCAAACTTTATTTCATAGACCTTCTTGCATAGAGTTTCAAATTTGTTCCTACATTTTAATACCAATCCAAGTGTACTCTTTTGATCCTTTATCTAAAGCATAGTTATACTATTCACCTTTGTCTAGCCTATTTGTCAAAAGAACCAAGTTTTATACCACTATTTGTGAGAAAATAAACTATTGCTAAAAGTGCCTTTTGTTTCATACCTTATACCTAGTTGATCAAGTTCATGTCCAAGAATCAAATTCCTAGTGTTTTTTAGAAGTGTTTCAAATCTATTAGATTAAAACTTTCATCTATTTTCAAAGTCTATCTTTTTATGTTGTTTGGCCAAGAGTCCTAGCACATGCCTTGTTTGAGCCTAGCTTTTGATGCCTTGTTTGGCCAAAAGACCTAGCAACCTTTAAATTCCTAGATTAGACTAATTTGAAACACTTTGACCTTAGATTTTGGCATTTTGATTTTTTAGTCCATTTACTTGATTATCTTTATGTGAATAGTGAAATGTTAGATACTTTACGCTAGCTTATTTCCTCACAAATCTTTGCATAAACATTTTGATCCTTTTTGACAAATCTAGATCAAGTTGAAAGCATCATTTGTTTTAAATTCTATCCTTTTAAGATTTTGTAAAACTTTTTGACCTTTTATCACAAAGCATTGACTATAGATCCTAACATGTATTCCTACACTCATAGTGGACTCATGTACAATCTAGGGATTAGTAATGTAGTTGCATAGGAAGAAATGGTGTAAGACCTCTATATAGATAAAATTTCTTATGAGATGGATTCTTATCCCTCTTATAATACTCAATCAGGGGCACAAATCCAAGATCCACTAGATAACTATCTAGTTAACACACTACCTTACACATAATAGGACCAAGAACAAACCATGCAATACTTAGCTATAATACCAATAGTGGGCGAGCCAGTACTTCAACATTCATACTCTACCAATATAGCTTCCACATATGATCCATTTTCATTTGAGAAACATTTGTTAGAGAAGAAAGATGAGATTTTGGTTAGGGCCATAAAGGTAAGGGCTAAGTTTTTGGTAGACTTCCCCCATGAAAATTTACCAAGTCTAGCAAGAGTACCCCACAATATCATTTATGATCAACAAGATTCTTCTAGCAATCCTATGGCTCTAGTCCAAACAATGTACCAAGACCCCAATATATCCAATCAAGGCAACAACATCATGGAAGATCACTTTAACTAGATGTAAATAGCATACCAAACCTACCTAAATTTAGCACATGATTTCAATCAGATGAACATGCTTAGTAAGCCTCTCATTGACCTTGTTCCTTTAATAGGAGTGTTGATGGAATTAATTGGATAAGAAAATTTGAGTTCCAACCCATTTGTATAAACCACTTTGATAGATAACTTGATACATAAGCCAGTTATTGAAGAAGTGTCTTTAGCCTCTACATTGAATACTAAGCCAAATATAGTGGACAATGTTTAAATAATGTCCAATCTTGATCAAAGTGGTATTAATGCATAAACAACTAGCCAAAAACATGTGCCTTTAGTTAATCCCATGAGTAGATCATCATACTAAGGAATAGGAGTTTCAGTACCCAGCCTCAACTAGATGCTTCCTCAAGTGTGAAACCTACGGGGTTAGATAATCAAATCATGGATAATGTTACACCTCAATGACAAAATGTGATGAATCCTACTCCTCCTCAACAAGTAGCAAGTAGTGCTCGAAAATAGTAGACACAGTCTAGTGTATCAATGTAATAAAGGATGAATACATTACCACCTCAACCAGGGGCAATTAATATTCCACCTCGCCAAGTAATGATGAGCATACCTCTTCAATCATAGACTAATATTCCAATTCAAAACCACATAATAACTAATCGATAGTGTGCAAATATTATTCAATGATAGATTCCAAATCTGCAACATGTTTTCACTTCTTCATAAGGATTCATGCAATAAAGAGGTCCTCGTGTTTCTCAAGTACCTACTAGACAATTGTTGGTTCAAAATGTGCCATAAATTTAGAGACAGGGTCTTGGTCCACAAGTTCCTACTTCACAACATGTCCCTTTTCAACCTCAACATGCATAGTATAGTTATATCCCTTCATCCCAACCACAAAATCCACTAAGTCAAAACTTTATCATCAACTCAAACCAGACCATCGCATAGCCAAATGTGCAATTTTAAGTACATCCCAATCCATGTATGCATATTCTTGGTCCATTCTCCAACCAAGCCAATGTATCCCAATAGGTGTCTCCATCATACCCTAGTCAAAGTGTCCCACTTATGACCTCCCAGCCATTTACCCAAACTAATATTCTCCCTCAAATGAATATCCCTTCTAGTTTCTTGTCCAAATAATTACAATAGATGAAGGATGTAATTGTTGTTATTCAGAAGGGGAAGTAAACTAAAAAGTTTAAATTGGATGACATATGTTCCTATCCATTTAATATGGAATATTTAAAGATACCATTTCCTCTAGGATATGAACCACCAAAATTTAATAAATATAAAGGGAAAGGTGACCCTAAGTCCCATTTGACTGAATTCTTTATCGCATGTCAACTAGTGACATATACCTTTTGCTACTATTTCTAAGGAGCCTAGCTAGACAAGCCTTGGAGTGGTTTTTAAAGTTGCCTAAGAATTTAGTAATGAACTTTGATCATATTTTTGATAAATTTGTGTAACACTTTTCCTACAATCTCGAGCATGAGATTTCATTAGTAGACTTGACACAAGCAAAGCAAAAATATGGGGAGAGTTTTACAAGTTATTTATAGTGATGAAGAGCCCCTTTAAGTCATTTCACCCATATTTTACCAGATAAATAATTAGTTGTTGTGTTTAATAAAAATTTACATAGTGAGATAGCCTATTATCCGGAACTATAATGTGCATATACATTCAAAGAGATCATTGATAAAGGTTTGTTGATCGAGAGGGCGCTCATCAATAAAGGAGTCATCAAGCTTAAATTCAACTAATCAAAATCAATGTATCAATCATGTAAATGACCAACATCCCAATAAAATGCAAGTATCACAACCAAAATAGGTCAATAATCAAGAAAAACTAAAGCAATTCAACCAAAATATGAATGTTGTGGGAAATGGAGTAACCAAATCTCATCATGTCCAAACTGTGTAGACATCATCTACACCACCTTTTTAGCTTACTCCTACCCAACAACCTCTCCAACCAATGCTACAAGTAGAACAACCAAAACCTACACAATAAACATAATAGCTTTTACCATTGCAAACCCCTCCTCTTATGAGAACTGTGCCTACACGTCATGTCTTTAGTGACCTGAGAGAGACCATTGAGTCTGTATTTTAAAAGCTTATTTCCACTAATCTTATTAGTTGGCTTATACTAAAGTATTATCCACAAGGCATTCCTTACCCTGATTGGTACTGAGAAAATGAATTTTGTGACTATCATCAGGTCAATGGGCATAATATATGAAGATGTGTCCAAATCAAGCATTTAATTGAAAATATGTTGGAGAATGGGGAGATAAAACTAGATAATGGTGCTTATAATTCCAATAAAACTCTTAGGATATATCAAAACCCTTTTCCCCAACATAACAATCAATAGCAATATAATAATCAATAATAACAATAATGGCCAGTGCAGCAGCAAGATCAATAATATCATAATCAAAGGCTAAACCAGTAAAATCAACAAAATCAGCAGTAGAATTCACAATGACAAAGCAATGGACAAAACCAAGGTCAGAATGATAATAACCAATAAACTTACCATGTAGTTTCACATGACTACAAGAGGGTTATAGGTCATATTACAGGGGGTAGTGTTAATAAGATCTCCATTAATCTTAGACCAAGTACTAATCAGCCTAGACCATTGCTAAACAATAATATTTAGCCAAATCACATGGATAATCCTTTTTTGACCTAGGAATGCATACAAGCAAACTAGCAAACTAGGACTTCCACTTTTGGATCTTATAGTGATAACTCATTCTTGTCATGTGACCACATGCAAGTGCACTGGTAACTGAGACTTATCCTATCTAGTCCCACACCATTTCTAATATTAGTTAACAATAATGGTCTAGTATTTAATCTTGATTGTGAAATCATAACTCAGAGGTCAAAGATTACTATCCCAGGTTTATAACCATCCACCACTTTGCCTATCATCCAACCAACTATTTAGCCTTGGAATAAACCATTCACTACTGACTAGGACAAGAAGTTTGATATTGTGGAACAATTGTAGAAGACACCAGCACAAATTTCTATTTTAGATTTACTACAGATGTCAATAATCCATAAAAACATCTTGAATGAGTTTTTGACCCAATCCACTATTGCTAGTGACATATCCCTTGATAACTTTCAAGCTTTGGTTGGAAACCTAGCTCCAACCCAACAAGTCACATTCAACCAAAGTGATGTCTTCCCTTGGCCTACTCCATAATAACCCATTATACATAGAATTTTATATCAGATGGCATAAATTGAAATGTGTCCTTATCAATAATGGATCTAGCCTCAACATAGTGTCTCAAGCTCATCAAGCTTCTTGGGTACACAATGATGGATCTCCATCTAGAAACAATAACTATCAAAGCCTATGATAATCAAGAAAGATAATCCCAAGGCACCATTAGTTTACTAGTTATCATTGGGCCTATAACCCATGATACACTTTACCATGTGTTGGATCTTGAGTTATCATACAACATGCTTCTAAGCAGGCCTTGGTTACATGAGATTTGGGTAGTCCCATCAACACTGCACCAATGTATAAAGTTTTTCCACTCAAGGATAGAGGTGAATATTATAGGATATTTACATCCATATGAGCACTACAAGTATATTGAGGTTGAGTTTCAAAGCTATAATTATTAGTATGGTATGAATTCTAGTTCCAAACTAGATAAAGGAAAGGCTATACTTATTTATCCTTCATCAGATAATTACATAGATCCTAATACCTTGGATTCCCTTTCCCACATGCCACCTCCTAAATATTTTAATCATTTCACCATTTTAGATAATGTACTGGGATAATATGTGACCCATGACACATTTCATATCACCAATCTTCCTCAGAATCTAAAAACCTTTGGGCAACCTAAAGTCACACCACATATGCATTGGTAATGAAAGAACAAAGATAAGGGACCTGTCACATTTGTACCAACATCTGGCCTAGGACCTGACCCTCTTGAAGGAAATGAATCATGGATATATAATGATGACCAAGTTGATTGTTATAAAAATACAAAGTATCATATTCCCAATAGGATCATGGAGCATCAAAATTATGAAGGAAGAGGCCTCAAACTGAATCAACAAGGAACCATCAAGCCAATCTCCATGACAAAGTATGAAAGACCTTATGGACTTGGATTTAAACTGCCTGGGGGTGACCCCACATATCTTACTCAAACTCCATCACCAGTGATTAGTGATGATGATGTTGATAGTGAAGTAGAGTAAAATCATAGCTTTACCTTTGAAAACCTAGCTGAAACTAACCTATTTGATAATAATTCCATTTGTACCCTTACCCAAGCCATTCATCAAAATCCATTACCATTATATTATCCCCAACTGATAGATTAGGACCAACAAGAATCTAGTATGTTGATTGATGAGTTATAGAATGATGAGGCATTCTATGATTTCCTAGGCCTTAGAGATAATATTCTGTTGGGAGATCACAAATCAAGTTTCTTAATCACATTAGATCCTATAGCCTATTTTGGAGAGCAAGTGAACACCCTTATCCAAAAACAAATAAATAAAACATTGAGGTCCCAAATTGAAAACCTATTTGAGACACTTTTTAACCACAAAAAAAAGTAAAGATAAAGGTCAGTCTAGTGGTGAAAACATGTTTTAGGCACCATTAGATAGGGGTGTTCATTCTTCTTCAAATTTAGACCAGGAGACCACCAACGACAAACTTGCCTATGGATCTTAGTTTATTTTTGAATAACAATAAGTATTTGATCAAATTCTCCAAGAATTTCTAATTGTTTTTTTTACATGGCTAAATCTCCCATTAGGAGACTCAAATTCATCATGCCTAGGAGAAGTTGAAGATCAAGTCCTAATAGAGGATATGGATATAGTCCAACAATTCAAGTCATTGCCTACTATCCTAAAAGATGGTTCAACCCTTATTAAAGACACAATAGAGGTAAACATCAAGACTTCATCAGACTTGAATGGATAAAATTAGGTGCATCCCTCACTGAGGAGGAATGTGACATCTTTATAGCTCTATTGAGAGAATTTGTGGATATCTTTGCATGGGCGTACTCTAACATGCTAGGTTTAGATCTTGCCTTAGTTCTACACCACTTTATGGTTAATCCTAATGCCAAACTGGAAAAACAAAAGCTACGTAAGATGCATCCTCACATTGTTGTATTGTTAAAGAAAGAGTTGGAGAAACTCTTAAAAGTAGGATGTATTTGATCCATTGACTACTCTGAATAGATCTCTAATGTTGTACCTATTAGCAAAAAGCATAAAGGAATCAAAATTTATACGAATTTTTGAGACATCAACAAAGTTTATCCTAAAGATAATTTTCCCTTGCCTAATATTGACATGATTTTTTATTCCTTGAAAGGTTATGAAATGTTTTCACTCATGGATGGATTTTTAGGATACAATCAGATCAAAATAGTGCCAGAAGATTAGCATAAAACAACATTCACCACTCCATGGGGAACATTTTACTATCAAGTGATGCCATTTGGCCTTAAGAATGTGGGAGATACATATCAAAGAGCCATGACTATCATATTCCACGATATGATGCATGATATTGTTGAAGACTATGTTCATGACATATTAGGAAAATCCAAGACCAGGGCCAACCATCTAGCAGTGTTGCATAAGATATTTTAAAGACTATGAGAGTACAAAGTTAGACTCAATCCAAATAAATGTGTGTTTGGTGTAACTTCAGGAAAACTACTTGGCCTCATCATGTCTCATAGAGGTATTGAAGTTGAGCTAGCTAAAGTTCATGTTATAATCAAGATGCCACCACCAACTAATTTGAAGTAACTCCATAGTTTCTAGGGTAAGATCCAATCAATCTAACACTTCATCTCTCAATTATTAGACAAGTGCCTTCTATTTACACACCTTTTGAAAAAAAGTGTTGCATTTCACTAGGATGATCACTGTCAAATAGCTTTTCAAAAACTCAAAGATTATCTTTTCAATCCACCTATTTTATTACCACTTATGCCAAGAAATCCATTCTTCTTATACCTATCAGCTACTAATCATGCCTTGGGGGCACTCTTGGCTCAACATGATGACAATGGAAAGTAACATGTTGTTTACTACCTAAGCCACACCTTGGTTACATATGAACATAGCTATGCACCTTTTAAAAAATCTTGTCTATCCATGGTTTTTGTAGCTCAAAAACTGCATCATTACATGTTGAATAATAAAACCATGGTCATTTCAAAGGTAGATCCACTCAAGTATCTACTATCTAAAATATATTTGAAAGGTATAATGGCTAAATTAATCATGTTTCTCAGTGAGTTTGACATAGAGTATGTCAATCAGAAAGCAATTAAAGGACAAGTTCTTATAGATCAACTTGTTGAAGCACCTCTCATGGACACATAGCCACTCAAGTTTCCATTTCGTGATGAATCCATCATGACCATTATTGATACACCCCTTGAGGAGAAGCCCTAGAAGATGTACTTTTATGGTTCATTCACTGTGCATAGATCAGGTGTAAGCCTATTGTTTATTATGCCATAGGGGGATCTAATCCCTAAATCATTCAAAATAAGCTTTCCTTATACAAACAACATGGCTAAGTATGAAGCACTTGTTGTAGGACTTTGACAAGTAGTATAGTGGAATATATCTCATATCTAAGTTTATGGTGATTCTTAGTTAATCATAAATCAGGGTACAAATCATTTTCAGACTAAAGCTGACAAGTTGGTTATATATAAAGCCATGGTCGATGATCTTAAACAAAAAATTACCAAAATTTAGTTTGATCATATACCTAGGGCTAGTAACAAAATTGTAGATGCCATGGCTACTATTGGTTCTCTAATTCGACAAATAAATAAAGATAGAGAGTATCAGTTCCTTGTCAAAAATTTGTAAGAACTAGCTCATGAACCTTCAACTATTGCCATGATTTGTGATATTGTTGGTCTTAATTCTATATGGTACTCAGACTTTTAAAACTACCTTCATGACCAAGTTCTGGCACCTACCCTATCTCAAAAACAAAGCAAAGCCTTCATTCATCATTCCACTCATTATACTTTACTTGGATCCACTCTTTACCATCGTAGTTTTGATGGAACTCTGTTTCGTTGTTTAACTTTGGTAGAGTCTACATTAGCATTAAGAGAAGTTCATGAAGGAGTATGTGGAGCCCATTCTAGTGGGGAAATCCTATCCAAAAATATCTTGCATACTAGTTATTATTATCCCACAATGGATGCAGATGCCATTGCATATGTAAAGAAATGTGACAAATGTCAACAACATGCTAATTTGATTCATGCCCTAGCAAAAACTCTAAAACTGATGTTGATACCATGGCCATTTTATACATGTGTACTTGACCTAATTAGGAAGATTAACCCCAATTCATCTAATGGCTGTAAACATATCCTTACCACCACTAAATATTTCACTAAGTGGGTTTAATTTATACCCCTCACGTAATTGGAAAGCAAATTTCCAAATTCATCTTCAACCATCTCATATGTTGCTACGGTATCCCCTCTAAAATTATATCTGATAATGGAGGATCATTCAAGAACAAAGATGTAGACCAGTTATGTACTGAATACAACATCACACAACACTTTCTATAGTGTATTACCCTCAAGGTAATGGCCAAGCTGAGGCATCCAACAAAACCATTGTCAACATTATCAAAAACATTGTTAATGATTTCGGTCATGATTAAAACCTCCAGATATTCTCTGCCCTTTGGGCATACCATACCAATCATCATACCCCCACAGGAGCCACTCCATACTCACTTTTTTATGGTACTAAAGCCATCCTTCTCATTAAGTATGAGTTTCCTTCACTATGCTTCTCTTTCAAGCATGTCCTAGATGATCATGACTATTGGGTAACTCACCTGCAAGAGCTGGATCTACTTGATGAAAAATGCATGACTACACTCAATGATCATTAAGCATACTAGAACTGACTCAAAGGCCACTATAATCAGTGTGTTAAGTATATAATATTTGAACTTGGTGATCTTGTTCTTAAAGAATACCACAGCTGAGAAGAAACATGAAGGGAAATTCAAACCAAATTAGATAGGGCCTTTCATCATCACTACAGATTATGGATCAGGAGCATACAAGCTTGCCACACCAGACTGTGAGGAACTTTCAGAGCTAATGAATATTATTCATCTCAAGTGGTACTATGCTTGAATGCTAAGGTATATTGTCTATAAGGACCATTCCATTTATGCCTTGTTGTCACTATTCTTCTTTGTACACATACCAGTCTTATATGTTCTCTTTGCCATATCCCCTATTATTTCTAACCTATTGACCCAACATGTTCTAAATCCTAGCCCATTTGACCTTAGTTTTTGTCATTCATTACATAGTTTCACATCAAGGTATCTAATCAGTTCATCAGTTTGTTCAAGAACTTCAGATAGAGATTGTATTTTGGGATAGTGTGATAGAAGTTTTGGTAATTGCATCCTTTATTTATTAGTCCTTTCTTACCACCAGTTTTGCTACTAATTATAATCACCTTTGGGTAAATTAGTAATATTGATCTATGGCATTATGTCCTAGTTATAACTGCCTATGGGCAAACTAGGGGCAATACTAAGCCTTGACATACCAACTTGCCACATCTTATGCCATACTATGCCTTTATACTAACTATGCCTATTTTGTTTGAATTGGTTGCCACACTAGCCAAATTCCACTACTATAATGGTGGAACTATAGTGATTTGAGGTCCTACTCTATGAATATTTATGTAGTGCTCCATACTTGTTGAGGTCAGCTCAATCACCCTTTTCTCAATGCTCTCACCATTTTATGAGCAACCTAAGCCACGCTCTCACCATTTTGTGAGTAACCTAAGCCATGCTTTCACCATTTTATGATCAACCTAAGCCACACTCTCACTATTTTTCAAGTAACCTAAGCCATGCTCTTACCATTTTATTAGCAACCTAAGCCATGCTCTCACCATTTTTCGAGCAACTTAAGCCACACTCTCACCATTTTATGATCAACCTAAGCCACGCTCTCACCATTTTGTTAGCAACCTAAGTTTGAATGCTCTCACCATTTTATGAGATTGAACCATTTAGTGTTTCATCATTCTTGATTGAGTTGAGATACTCCAAAATAAGTCTAAAAACATTTGAAATTTTGTTAGAAAAGAATAAAAACATTGACCACTTCTTTGCTTTAAGGATTCTAGGAACCCTTACTAAGTTTCAAGTAAATCACTTGTCATTTAGTTTCCCCATCCTTCTTGGCTTTTTTATCTCATGCACTTGCCATTTTTCAATACCATTTTTATTCTTCTATCACATCCAATATATTTGTTGTCGTCAGTTATCACATTCTTCCCATTCCCTGGGATAACTACATTTGGCTTGAAGTTTTTTATTGGATATTACATCCATGAAACTATGTAAGCAGCATCCACTTGCCTAGTGTATATGGAGATAGCTCGACCACCCCCTTCCTTTTCTTCTATTCCCCTATTTAGTTCATTTGTTAATTTGTCACCTATTTTCTAGGGGTGATGTTCGTAAGATTTTTATTGCATTTTTTATTTATTTGTTTTTACTTATTTTTATTTGTTTATCTACCTATTTGTTTGATTTTATCACTATTGCCTTGATTCAGTTTATGTGTGTTCATTGGGTGATTCCTTGTCCACACTTAACTTGAATCCATCTATGTTCATATGTTTACATTGTCATCATAGTTTTTATCATTGGCGTATTGTTTTTTATTGAGTATTGGATTATGGGAGTCAGTCCTTATACATATTTTGGCTAATTCTTTATGGTGTTATATCATAAAGCCTACCATCACATGCTACAACAAACCTCAAATTCAAGAAGTCTATTCAGCAATGGTTGTATCTCTTTGGCACCGACATCTTGATTCCACTCCCAATCATATCCCAAATAGAGTAATTGACCATGAAACAGTTTCAACCTTTATTAGTTCAGACAAGCATCTCCCTACTAGTAGGTTATTCCAATGCATCATTACCCTCTGTGTTAAGTTATCATCATCCTTGGCCAAGGTTATCATGTTTTCCATAATCAGGGTCCAATGATTATAACTACCTATGGGAAAATCATTACACACCATCCCACCTGCATTTCTCAATGATTATAACCACCTTTGGGCAAATCATTATGTTATCACCACTTTACTTTTCCTGCCTATATAGGGGCATGTTATTATCTAGTTTGTCTGTCCTAACTGGGGCCATTCCATCTTCTTAATGATTATAACTACCTTTGGGAAAATCATTATGTTATCATTCCACATTGCCAATATCAGGGTACAATTCTTATAACCACCTTTGGGTAAACCATTGTGCACCATCCCACTTGCATTCTCAATGATTTTTGACTACTTTTTCAATATCATTGTGTTTTTACCCCATCATCTTTTCATTCTTTATCCCCTCATTTTGTTTATTTCTTTTCAAGGGACCATTTACCAACCTCCTTGTGCCAACCATTCCATTGAGGGGGCATCATACAGTTAGTTTATCATCATTGTAGTTATAGGCATGTAGGACCTTTTCATTCTTTGAGATGATGTTACTATTCTTATAGCTTGTAATGACTTCAAAACAAGGGCAAACTATAGACACCTAAAACTATATATCGATAACTTCCAACCAAGTTTTTCACCAATTTCTACCCAAAATACACAATTTGGCCTAAAAACACTAAAACATGCTAAATGATGTGAAACGGACATATTCAAGTGTCAATTTTGGCCAGGGTATCCCTAAATGGGGTAATGCAATTTATGGGCTAGCTAACTTTGATCAATATATTTTGAGTCAAAAATGCCAAATTTGTACCTACGTGCTCTGGAATTCTCTTTCCTATCAAATATTTTTCACAAGACTTGTGCCTTTGTTATTTATTTTTGGCAACATCCTAAATGGGAATATGGCTCCAATGCATCTGACAGTGACTTCCAATTCCAATCCAGTCAAATTTAGGACCAATAACAAGGCATTATGATCAATTTGAGTAATGTATGCATAAGATCTAATTTACCCAAATCAAGGCCTAATTAATAATTCCATGGAAATTGGTTGAATACTTTATTTTGGAAATGAATATTGAATATATGCGTTATCAAGTGATCTCATTTCTTGGAAAGACATCCCTAGGCCATAAATGCCACAAATATCAGGATTCATGCCCTTCATGCCTCATCAATGCCTTCCATGATGCCCTCCATTCCTCTTAATTACCCCTTTTTCCAATGCCATGATGAGGATAATTACAAATTTAAATCCAAAAATTGAATTAATCCTCAACCACACATCTCAATCTTGAGATGGATGGTTGAGGTTGATTCTAATCAAATCCAAAAATCTATAAATATAAGGCCTCACAACATCATTTCTAAGCTTACTTTGTGTAAAGTTATAATGTAGGATTGGTTCCAAAAAGCTTCAAGAAACTAGTGTTATAATGCCAAATTGATTCCAAGCCAATCCATAAGCCAAAGGTGCCAAGAGGAGATGAAGGTATCCACACTCCATTAAATAAGACCTCTTGAAGCACAAGCCGAGCAAGCCACCATTACAAAGACATTTGGAGCATCCAAGGAAGGTGAAAGGAATTCTTGTGTTTTCATTCCTTGATTTTAAGTTGTGCTTATTATTTTATTTTGTTAACTAAGCTCTCCCTAGTGTCTAGGCCTAGAGATTTTATGTTATTAGTGTGTTTATTTCACTTTGTTTTCATTTTGGAATTAACACCATACTAACCATCCTCTCTTGAGTCAAATTCCTAGATCACAACATGCACCTTGATTGGTGTGGTTATTAGCATGGTAACTATAGAAGTAGATACACCACCATAGGTCTACTTTTTCCTCACTTCATTCTCATTGTGAACTTTATGTGCCATGTCATACTAATACCATATAATATTCAAATTTAGCAATGACAGTCGATGAATTCTTTTAACTTGCCCAAGGAGCTTTGCATGTTCATCATTGGTTATCTAAAATTTATTCTTGAAAATTTCAACCTCGATTACTTTCTTCCAGGACTTGCTCAATTTTGACTCTATCTCTTTAAGTGTTAGGCCTTGTAAACTCTATTTGAAGTTATTTGATAATTTTTGAATAAGTTTGTCAAAATTGATCCTAAAGATCAAATTATTGGTAGCATCCATCACTTTAGATAATTTCAACTCATGAAAAATTTGGAGGAGCTGGGCCCCATGCACCTGATACTTGGGGACTAAATCCCTAATTGATTATAGCCATTTTTTTGCCTCTTATTTCTTGATGACAACCAAATTCAAGGCATTAGATGCTTCTAGCATTTTCATGAGGTCGAGATGACTGTATAAATATTTTTTCATGTATATATTTAACACTATCATATCTCAAGGAATTGAATAATCGATTGGCATTACTCACATGAGGGGCCATTTTAGCCTTCATAAACTTTATGACCTCCAATGAGTTATAACATCTAGAAGCAGCCTCCTATACCTTAGTTTTTATACCTGTAGGAATGTGTACCATATTTTCCTACTCCTTTAGTTGTTACAACTTGGCCTCTAGTGACTACACTTCAGCCTCAAGCTCTTGTCAAGTCAATTTTGTGCCTTCATGGATAGAAACTATTGCATCCTTGTGTGCTTATACTAGGTCTACAATATTTTTAGCATATAGAGACTACCCTGACTACCTATTCTACCTCTTTGTGAGGGATAACACTTCTTGTCTTTCCTCAAGGATTATTTTAGTACCTTTTTCATCTTCTAGCTTTTTCTTACTCACTTTTTGAATGCTACCATATGGGGGATCCAATACAGTGGACACTGAGGGAAGCTCAGTGATTTTGAAGCTTGGCATTTAGGAAGCCTTGATTCTCAATTCAAATAATCATGGATGGATGTCCAATTGAGATACATTATAAGTTGTGATAACAACATCTTCCTTAGCCTCTTATTGAACTTATTGTTTCTTTTGGGGCTTGACAAGGATGTTGAGTAAGGAAGGCCATATAATTTTGGACTAGTCCACTCCTCCAAATTAAGGGAGTGGGTGGACTATGATCACTTAGGGCTTGGCCTCCCTTCCCCAACAAGTACTTGCCATTATGGTTTATTATATGGAAAAGGTGGATGGAAATGTAAGGGACATTTGGGTGGAATGAACATGAAGTTTTGGGGTGGCTAAAGTAGTATGTACCTTTGTAGTCACCTTCTTCTTTTTTAGGGATTTGATATTAGAAGTGTTAGTTAGGATAGAGGAGGTAGGCAATGGGAGTGTGATGGAAGTGGAAATAGAGGGGTCAATGGTAGCGGTGGTAATGAAGGGGTCAATCGAGGTAGAAGTAGGGACTTCCACTCAAGGTGATCTTGGCATAGAAGAAATTGAAATTTGTCCAAAAATTGGTATAAAAGATAAAGGAAAACTCAAAAGAGGTTGGATACCTAGAGAAGTTGGTGTTATGGGTCCTACTTGAAGGCTTATGGCCTTAGCTCCTCAAGTTTTATTTATTCTTCATAATCCTCCTCAATGTCTTTGATTATTACAACCTCCCCCTCCTAAGATGCAACAAGCAAGCCTTGTGTTGATTTAATAGTAGGACTTCTAGTAGGAGTCCTAGGCTTCCTCTTATAAACTAGAAGAGTATTTAGTTATGTGGGGGAGTCTTGAGGTGTTGGTATTGTTACTTATAATGTTTCTATCCAAATAGATGTAATAATTTGTACCTAGGGCCTATCATTAATTACTTGAGTGGTGTTCATAGTCAACTATTCTGGTGATCTTCCTTCTTCATCAGAATCTAAGCGGATGGAATCCACTTCTTGTGATCCTCTACTAGAACTAGGCTTAGGTAGCCATGCTCTTTCTTCACAGTCCTTAACTTTAATGGGAGGACTTGAGGTGAGGGACTTGTTGGGTCTTTATATTTCTCCTTGGACTATCCTCTCCAAAAATCAGAGTGATCCCATCCCTTGTATAAAGCCTTCCTACTGTCTAATTCTCTATCAATGAGTGAGGGGTCATCCTGGATTATCTGTCAATGATCTTATTTCAGCCCAATGATCTTATCTTTCTCTAAAACATCCTCATCAAATTTTGCATTGAACAATAAAAAATCATATGGATATGGGACGTGGTTGAAAGGGATGTTGAATCCTTGTATTTGATTTTGAACCTACCCATGAGGATCCCAATCTCTATGTGTAAGGATGGGGAATGGGTAACTCTTCAGCTTGCCACCCACTTCTGTGAAATGCTTCCTCATTGTATAAACCATTCTTCCAATTATCACACTATGGCCAAAGAATAAGGTTTTCTTCTATCTAGATAAATCCTCCTCGACACTCTACCATAGTTGGAAAGCAATTTCTTGCTCTACCAACTTGTCTGGGATGTACTTGGGAAGACACTAAGGATTTACCTTATTCCCCAAAATCATGATTAATGTGAAGTTCAAGTAGAGGAAATAATTTACTTTTTCATCTAATTTATTTATTATATTAGGCTTAATTATAGGCATAGGTGAGCCATGAATGGCTTTCCATACCTACGGATAGTCATCCTCTGATATCCTGACCATGTTTTTGGTATATGCATATACATACATGAATTAATAATGGTCACAAATCCTATTATTTTCATAATCCATGGCCGAAGACCATAATTCCCCAAGATATTTATAATAGGTACTCATGACTACATCTAGAAAATAAGACATCATGTAGAAATTGGTCGAAGTCATAGGATGCTTGTCCTTATGGATTATCTACTCTCTCAAGTGAAAGCTAATTATTTTACCTAGGGCATGTACAAAATAATGTGTGGTCATCATATACAATAATGACACTCGATCTAAATTGACAAAATGAATACTTGGCATACCATACAATTGATTAAGTAGAGCCATGCCAATGTGAATCCCCATTCTAAATTTGTCAATCGAAATAGTTCTTTTTGGCTTCTTCCCCTTCTATGCAATGGTATGGTCTAGGAGTATCCATGAAGATAGTACCTTCTCAATTTAACTCTCTTCATTTAACTACACTACTATGTGTTTGTCAAAATAAGCATTAGGTATGCTTAAAGAGTCAACACCTGATATGTATGCAACCACTATGTTATTGCTCGAATGAAGTAGGAAAACATCTTGTGACATCCTTCCTGAGACAAAAAATCCTATAAAAGGTCAATACATGACATTACTTCTATCTTGATAAAAAAAATGTAATATTTAATGTTTTAACACCAATAGTTCCTTGATGAATAATCTATCTACAAGTGTCATCTCATTCTCTAGTGAAAACATATCCACAAAATCAATGATGTCCCATAATTCTGAATAGTTATGGTACCTATCTCCAAATATTATAGCATCAAATATTGTATCTGTGAACTCTGTGGAGTCCTTTATTGAATATGGGGATGATGGATTTGGACCTTGAAACACCTTGGATGAATATGCCATTGTGTGTATATATCCATTGTGCTTCTTGAAGTCTTCTTCTTTGTGTTATGTATGTTGTGCAAATAATTTAGATCTATCTTAGTCATGGTTTTAATCGCAATATTCTTGAGATAAAAATTAGGGATATTATCACTATAATAAAGTAATAAATTTTTAATTCAAGTTAGTTTGAAAGCACTGATGACTTTAATAGTTATGAATCACCTATATAGGATTTTGCATTGAATAGCAGTTCGTGCAACATAAATATGCAATGATCACTTTGTTTATATATATATATATATATATATATATATATATATATATATATATATATATATATAATTCAAACTTTGTTAGCTAAAGTTTGTGGGGGTATTTTAATATATTAATGGGAAATATTTTCACTTTTGTTCTAGGTAAGTATGATGAGGCTATTAGTGCTCTTGGTAATAGGGCACTAGGGTGTATATTGGGAAAGGTGCTTTGGCAAGATGTTTGCTGACTAATTCCTTTAAGGGGATTGTTTTAGACAAAATGTTTGCAATAATTTTCATGAAGGGATATTTCACCAATCAAAATTTTTGAGATAAAAAGTCCTTGAAGGGCTATTTCACCAGCCAAAAGTCCCGTTACACAAAATCTAAAGGGTATGTACCTTTATATCCGAAGGGTCTACTTCATGGGAAAAAATCCAAAGGGTCTACTCTGTAGGGTATTTCTAGTGGGGGAAAGGAATATGAAAATTATCCCAAAGGGTAAGTAGTCATTTCAAAAGGGGTCAAAGGCCTGGGAAGACAAAATTCTGAAGGGTATGTCCATGGTAAAGGGTTCATTACAAAGAGGCCAAAGGGCACTTTTCATAGGGAAAATAGACTGGGACAAAGATATCAAATGGTAAGATTGGTATGGAAAAGGGTTAGGGACATATTTCTAAAGGACAGGTCCCATAGGGTAAAACATCTGAGACAAAAGTCCCAAAGGGTAAGTGGCCACTTCAAAATGTCTGAAAGTTCACTTTCAAAGTGCCTAAATGGTAGGTTTAGGGAGTCCAAAGGGCATGTGTCCTTCAAGGAAATTGTTTTGGGGGAATTTTTTTCAGATAAAATGTCTATAATAATTCTCTTGAAGGGTCACTTCTCTCAGATAAAATGTCTAAAAAAGTTAGATGAAGGGTAGGAGGGCCATTACAAAAGTCCCAAAAGGCACTTTCAAAGAGCTGAAGGGTAAGTTCATGAAGTTTTAAGGGAATATGCCCTTGACAAAACTTCTAAAGGGTAAGTCAGAGGTGAAGGGTCTACTTTGTAGGGAATCTATCCATGACAAAAGTCTTGAAGGATCTACTTCATAAAATCCAAAGGGTATCTTAGAAAGGGTCGAAGGGTAGGTTCAAAGTGGGGTAAAAGGCAATGTCAATTACATCAGGCAAAATACCTACAATAAAAAATCCCACAGACCAATTCCAAAACAAGTAATTATTTCCAAAAAAAGTGTTCACAACAATTCTCTAGATAAGGATAAGTCCACAATAATTAATATGAAGTAAAAATATTGACAAAGACTGATAAGATGAGCTCCAAAATAATAAGTCCAAAATTACAATAATTCCTGAAAGAGTAAGTCCCAAGAGGATGGCCAAGATAGTCCATGTAAACATAAGTCCAAAAAAATTAGCCTAAAGTAACAAACTTGATAAAACAAAAGATTTATTCCATGAAAATTGATCCAAGATAAAAGTGATCATTTCAGAAAGGCCAAAGGGTAGGTTCATAAGGCAAAGGAATTCTATCAAGGGATTCATGTTGAAATGTCACGGGTTCACAAGTGCATGCCACATGTCCTTGACTATTGAAAAATGAAGTCTTAAGCTTAATGTCATAGGTACCCTTAAAGGTATTACAAGGCCCTTGAAATCTTCAAGGGTACCCATACACATGTTTGAAAGGTATCTCCTAAGAGATACCTTCAAACTTTTGGGTCCACAATAGAGGTTCAAATCAAATACAAGATCCCAAAATATAAGAAGCTAATCATTTTCCATAATTTTACTCAAAACCCCCATTGCTCATTATCATTTTGTATTTTAATAAAATGCATGGTTGAATATTGACTTAATTAGCTATTTTTCTCTATGTGGCTATTCTACTCTAATGTAGGTTTGAAATGTATCTCTTAGGAGATACCTTCAAAGTAGGATGAATCAAGAATTGAAGTATGCAGTATATGATATTAAAATATATTATTTTTTTGGATTGACATAAACCATGTCATTAAAAAAAATTATACATTACCTTTTAAACATTTTTAGGCTTTTAACATATCTCCATGCTTATGTTTTGGTATAAATATAGATTTATCTCCTACATATAGGTATAAATTGGATTGATTTTATAAATAACCCAATTAATAACTCTTTTCATGTATTTTGCAAATATCTAGGTTGAAAAATCATACATCAATGGTTTTTTATTGTGGAGACTATGTTTATCTCATAAATAATGGTAAGGTCATTAGTGAAGAAAGAATACACAAAGTGGCAAGCCCAGACATTGAATCTTTGGAACCCATAAATCTCACTTCCACATGTCATAATTAGGAAATACCTAATGAATGTGTAAGTGTTAATGTGACTAAAGATTTTGATCTGACTCTATCACTTTCATTTCTTTTAGCTTTTATGGATAATTTGGGGATGTAGTTGATATTTTTACTATATAGAACACATGAATGATGCAACACGTAATAGACAAGTTTTGTATAAACAATGACATGGAACAAAGACAAAATAATTTGAGTTCAATTCTACAAATACAACCATTGAAATAAGAAAACCCTTGCTTGGATTGATTTATTTTATATATCGATGATCCTACCACATTCAAACCCTAAGGAAAAATTTTCTTGGGAAAAGGGTACATTTGTTGTACAAATGTACAACTCTTACAAATGATTAAAAAAATTCTTGTGGTTATGTTGAATTTGCACAACCAGGGCAGATTTTTAGTTGCATTCATGTCCTAATGTTAGAATATTAATTGGGAATTTACATAAGGCAAGTTATACAACATTGTGATACTTTTAGTATAGAGGTAACTGAAACATCTATCTTTAAATGGCCCTCCAACAAAATAGTGGACAATGAGACTTATAGAGCATTCAATTTATCATACATAACACCAAAGGATAAATAAATTAGAAATGTTTGGGACATAGTGGATAATGAAGTCACTCCTTTCCTAACTTCCTAGCATAAAGGCATCCAAAAAAATTAACTCGTTCCTACAAATACTCAGGTTGAAAAAGAAATCAAGAAACACTTCACTCATCTAAGTGGAGTTTGATGAAAGCATAGATAATGAGATTTCAATAATGTATGTGGATAAATGTTTCACCAAAAAATGTTTTCAGTTAGGATTATAATTTGAGATTATAAAATCTACAAAGCTGAAGTTGATTGGTTCCACCACTATAGATAAGAGACAACATGTCTTGGATGCCCTTTCTCCTAGTTTGTTTAATAAAAATAAACACAAAACTAGAATTGATTTTTACGGTATAGAAATATATTTGGAAGCTTGGCTTAAAATATACAGATTGAAGAGAAGTGAATTTTTTGACATTCAAAATTGTCACAAAAATGGGGAATGAAATGAATTCTATGTAAGGAGATTTTGACAAAAGCCACAACAGAAGATAATGGTAGATAAAGATTTACTGCACCAATTGGTGGATGATTTTGTAGATGTTTCTACATGACTAACATGCCAGGTAGATATAGAAGGCTCATGAGAAAATGTTCAACATCTTCCAACATGTTTCACTTAAGAATTTATGATGTGCCACATCAATGCACAACTAGCAGATATGCAATATGAGCCAATATCCTAGCCAAAATTTAATAACATGTGGATAACTAATTTTCATGATGTGACCATTGCCACATCTAATGACTTAGCTAGGTGTAAAAAATGCATCTTGTTGACTCAACATAAATTCTCTAGGTCCCTCTCTAGAGATTAAGAAGAGCGTATCGATCAAGAATTCATGATACACTCAAATCAAATACTTTCCACAAGATAAATGTATTACACATATAAATGAATGTCATAACAATACCTTGAAGAATGCCTTAGTGTCATTCATGACAAGGTGGAATATCAAAAAACATTTATTCTGAGGACAATGATAAAAAGCAAATCAATTACCAACAAAATATTAGAGTTGTCAATGGCAAGGATTATAACACATGGTCATGGTGCAAGCGGATATGATAATTTTTTTATCATACATTCTTGGAGGGTCTAAATTTACTATCACCTCATTGAATAATTACTTTAGGATGGAAACAAAAATGCCAGATACTTATGGATATTTACTATATAAACTTGGATCTTTAAAATATCCATTGTATGATGCACTTTTGTCTAACAACTGTGACCTTAAATGCAAGAAATACAGAGAAGAAGCACAATCAATTGGTGCCTTCAAGAAACTTCCTTCTAGGATATACCTTCAACTAGAAAACTATTATGGGGATAATAAGAACATGTACTTCCATCCATAATTATATTTTTAAAATGTTGAACCTTATATGGAACCAATTTTACATTTACAAATTCATAAAATCATGTTTTTTTGTACAAGTATGTGTTGAAATATTTATCTCTTTTTGTTTACAAAGGTGTTTTCCTCAATGTTGAGATCATATTTCTCCATGTAGGACATACCCATGAGGACATCAATGACACATTTGGAAACGTATCTGAATGTATAAAGAGAAAATATGTAAGGAGTGTGGCAGAGATGATGGACACTTATAAGACATGTGAAAATACAAGAAACTTCACACCATATTTTATTGAAGAGGTAGTGGATTTCAAAGAGTATGTTAATAATTACCAACTGAAGGAAAGAAATGAAATAGTAGGCTTGAAAAAAGGTCAATACTTTATTCTACGCATGGAGCAAGTTCAACCCAGTATGCATTGTAAAAACTCTATAAGAGATATTAATTGGTCACCCCCGATTACATTATGGGGAACAAAAGGAAATGGTGAGCCAAATGTTCTAGAAGGTAATCTGACAAAAATATATTTTAAAGACTTGAAAAATAGAGAAATGTCTCAAGATTCCATTGTTTTAAAAGACTCAAATAGAAGTAGAAAAAAGAGTAAAAAGGAAATTAAATATAACTTGAATAAGTATGTACAACAATTCAATGAATTTAGTTTGACTAGAAATAATAAGTGGAAGGATCTAGTATATTACTTCCAAAACATCCATGACATAATGAAATAAGACATGTTCCTTTCTAAATTTGAGTGCATAAGATATTTTTGGCCTAAAAATCGTTAAACCTACCCCTACATAGTGATTTTCACAAAATGATTCATGATAGGACCCTTGATTTTGGAGTGGCATCTACAGATACATATGTTGGTCCAAGAAGCAAAAGAAACAAAAATTACATTTAATCCAGCTCAAGATGTGCAAATTAAAGATATGTTATTTTTCAAACTTGACGATTCTATAGGAGTGGACTATACAGTATGGGTTTCTAGAACTAATAGTAATATTAAGATATTACAAACAAATGGGGATATAGAATGAAGGGTCAATGTAGCTTGGTTCATCCCAGTTCATGTAAGGAAAAAAGATGAAGAAGAAGCAAAAAATTATTCAAGTTGTTTGAACAAGAAATGGAAGCCAAACCCAACTGACACATCTTTACCTTCCATATTCATAGATAGTATCATCTACACTTGGAAACTAGATACAAATTTGAGAGGTCATACACTTGTTCTCATTGATTTTTTGAAATGCATTATAATAGACTATTTAAATGCATCATCCCACTAGGCACTAACAAAAAAAGTGATAAAAGGATTGGGAAATTTGAAATGGTGTTTATTTTATTTTGGAATGAGAAATATGAATGTTTTTTTTTCAAAATTTAGTCCATTTTTTGAGATCGTATAATTTTTTATTGTTTTATTTATTTATAGTGGTACTTTGCATTTTAGGTCTTAGAAAATACACTTAAACATTTGAGTTTTATATTTTATACTATGATAATTCAATATTTTGGTCACTGTACATCTATTTAATAGCATTTGACTGTTAGAACACCCACTTCACATTTTTTTAATTCAAAATGGTCTTTAATTTTTGCATATTCCAAATATCCTGATCGTATTTTATAAATCATGAAAACCTCTTTGGATTTTTAGTTTTTCAAATTAAACTTCACATTTTGCATCCTTAAAATGGTCCTTGGCAAATGGTCTTCATAATTTGCACATTTGAAAATTTATACTTTAGCTCTTATGTTTTGTAAAATACACTTTGACATTCCCATGTATGCGAAAAGGTCTTTGAGTTTTATGCCTCAGAATGTCCCACTTACACGTCAAGATTAGTTCTTCAGAAATTTTACGTATCAATAAAATTTATTATTAGGATTTTCAAATTACACTTCATACAAGCACCCAAGATTGTACCACATGGCACAATCTCAGTGACTCATTTGTATGGAAGAATGACCAATCAAAATAAAAGTCCCAAATAATATGAGCACCTAAGATTACAACATGCATCACAATCTTGGTAACTTGACTATGTGGGAGATTATATTAATAATATAATAATAGAACACCCATGATCGATATGTGGCATGTACACACATATGAGATAAACTTTGACAATTATGAGGATGTCGCCTAAATCAGATTAAAAAATAGTTCATGATCCAATCAAATGATGACACATGGCATCCCAATCACTCCAATTGTTTTAAATCACATAGTGCTTGACTAATGTATGGATCATTTTTCCTTAAGAAATAAACCACCAAGTCTTATTATCTATAAATGCATGGTCTATGAACTAGTTTGAATGGCTGCATAATTTGGACTTATTGTAAATATCTAATATATATGTCATTTATTTGTAATAAGCCCAAGTAATTCTTGATGAAGTTTAATTTATTTATGATATTTTTCAACTACCAATTATTTATGATCATTTTAAATGATTTATACTTATCATAAATACATTAGATATATGTGATTTATTTGTAATAAATCCAACTTAATCTTGATACAGTTCAATTGAATCTTGATACAGTCCAATTAATTTTTGATATTTTTCAAAAATTTGGATTGTAGATAAGTCCATATTATCTAAAATAGTCCTTGAGGACTTTTGAGGGAGAATAACATATGGTATAAATCCACTCTCAGTTATCTAGGCAACACATGACATGTTGGATAAGCTTATTAAGGACATGCAGAGCTAGGTTTGAACATTCAAGGCATAGGTCAAGAGATCCTTCCCTGTCAAGCTAATTAAGAATGTCAAGGATGCCCTCCTAAAACTTTTCTCAACTTTGAAAAAGGTGGTAGGGACTATGGTGGAGACCTAGGTGCTCATCTAGCAGACACAAGCCTATTTGGAGAGAATCACTATAATTGATGGGAAGTGTCAGAAGTTGACTATTGTAATCAATAGAGGTATGTTATTTCAGCTAAAATTGATGCCCATTTTAGATTTGGACTTATATCATACATATGTTGCAACCATGAAGAATGTTATGAAGGAATGGATTGGATTATCCTAAATTGTAATGGGACACCTAGAGGATGGCAAAAGGAAGATATTGGATTATTTCAAGGAAGTTAATATTTCAATGTTGTTCCACATGGATGACACCCTGATGGATAGGGTAGAATTTAGATTTTCCCTGGGTCACTTGACTAGGTCATGAGGGGAAAGGTGGCCAAGGTGAACAAGGAGGGACCTTAGGTGATCCATGATATTTTGACTCAATATACAACAAGCATCGTCTAGGTGTCTGAATTACAAGTGTCAATGGAGGCTCTCCTCTAAGTATACTAAAGACTTATAGCCCAAGTAGAGATGAGATTTAAGGAGCCTCTGATGAACCTCACCAATTTGTACCAAGGGTTTGACCTCATGGTAGCCATGATGGAGGCAAAAGAGGCAAAGTCAAATATGTTAGGAGTTTATTCATTCATTCTACCTCCACATATTAGTTAAGTGATCCCCCTATGGATATTTTTGGGGAAATCAAAGTGATTTTATCCTTTTTTTGAATCATATAGTTGTAACCACTAGGGGTGTCCATCATGACCTAGGATGGGAATCTCATGCTACTTGTGGGAGAATCCCATCCTTATCTATAAAAGTGTAGTTTCATTGTAATTTTAGGGTTGATAATTTTAAGTTTAAAAGTGTTTTTATAATCAAGCTAAGATTTTACCTATTCCTTCACCCCTATTTTAATTATAGAAAGTTTGCTAAGATTGGTATCTTTATAGTAGAACTAGATGTTTTAATGAATGTAATTTTATCTTTTATGTAACACATGTTTTGCTTATCAAAATATCTCTTATTTTAGTTTTAAATGAATATTAGTGCTCATATAATTGTTTTAAGGCTCTGTTACTTTATGAATGCAATGATTATGATGTGCTTGTCTGTCATAAAATCTCTATGAATTTGTCTAGTTTTATTTATAATACTGATAACATATGTGCTAGCCTATAATTTATCTTATAATTTTATGTGCTATTTAATGTGGACTTTTAGTATTGGTATTTATTGAGGAATCATAAATTAATCAATCTTCACTACATCCCTAAACTCTTCTAATTATGTAGTATTGGAGTTAAAACCTTTAGTGAGACTTAGCACACAGTGGTATAACTATGGTAGATGTGTTTATCTTGATTATTGAATCATAAATTTCAACTTTATCTAGAAACATCCTTTCTTATATTACTCTTCTTTATTTTTTTGTTTATTTTGGATATTAAACTACCCACTCCCTTTCTTAGGAAATGGTAGAGAAAAGTGCATGAATATCAGTTTTAGACTTAAATAAATCACTCATTTACTTTCAGCCATCAGGATTGAACCCCTGGTGGTGGCATTGCATATCTCAAAGATTATTCCATGTAAGCTCCATTGTAAATCCAAATATCCACAACCATGCCCTAGGCTGATTTCAAATTATTCCTAAAATAGAGGATGAAATTACATCAATGTTCCCAATATTTTATTTGAAAATACTCAATCTCATGAGTATTTTATAACAAGATCTTGGATTTTGAAAATAATCTATCTCACAATTTCCCCTATGTGCCTATTCCTAGGCCCCTACAACACATCATATTTCATAAGTGCACTTTTTTGTTTAGATTCCACATGTTTTTGCATCATATTTTTGTAATTTCTATTTTTTGTAACCCATCTTGTTGGAAATTCTCTTGTTATATCTTTTCTTGGTATACCTTTTATGTTTCTAATTTTTTCTTTTGTAATTATTTCATATAATATGTGACAATAATTTGAGAAGGTTGTTCTTTTAATTACAAGAGGTGTGTTTGAATCTGGTGGTGCTTTAGTGGATGTATCTAATGTAATATCACCACTATAAATAATATTTTTGTATTTTTTATTCAAATCCCAATAATTATCCTTGTGATGTATATGGATTCTATGATAGGAACAATAGCATTTAGATATATTAATAGTATGCATAGGAGGAAAAAGTGATCACCTTGTTTCAAAACATGTCCCTTAGATTTTCACTTGGAGTGTTTTTAACTTTATAAAAACTTTTTGAACCATTAAATGCATATGTATTGTGTTTTTGTACCCATACTTGAGATGAATTTTTTAGAGGGAAAAAAAATCTAAAGTGGGGAGACAAAAATGTGATTTACACTAGCATATTTTGGATTCTTGGTATATTCAATATTATCCTCAAGTGATGTAATATTTAGATATAAAATTAGAATTTGATTTTTTAACTGATTTATGATTTCCTTCATAGTAATTATATGATCTATAATGGTTTCAAAAACACAAATGTTAATCAATTTTTATAGAATATGTATATAAATACCATCAAGAGGGTATGTGGGAGGTGGAGGAGATGAGGAAGAAAATGTTGACTACTGCCATTCTATTATGCATGGTGGGTAACCTTACCTCTTGGCAAAGTGATAGCATGGACCTCCATAATAAATGGATGGTAGTTATTACAACCTTGAGGGAATCAGTTGGGAGGATAAAAAGGAGTCATGCATGCCCTCTAATACCTAATGGTAATAAAAAGCAATGCATACTAAATATTTAAAAAATATGAAATAATGAAGGATAAAAATTATTCATTATTAATTATGGATTATTAGTGTGCAATGATTTGATCCATGGAGTTACATAATTGTAACATATTTTATATAGTAAAGGAAAACAACATGTAATGGTTACAACCATAGTTTGAGCTAATAAAAAGAAACTAAGTAAATCCATTACAACCACATGTAATTTTTGAATAATGGAGAACCATAAATCAATCATAAAAATTTGATTTAAATACATAAATTTGAAACCCTATAAATGTCGATGTAACCCTAATTGAAGACCTAGGGTTTGGGTATGTTTTGTATATAAGTGGGTTCACAATATGTTTTATCTTAGTTTTTATAATGTGAACCTAAAGAGATAAAAATTTGAACTAATTTAAATTATGTTATATATAGCAATAAAAATTAATATTAATGTAAATAGTATAATATGATTTGATGATCTTGAGATACTTTGAATATGCTTTTAAATAAGGTAGACATAGACTAGGGAATTCTTGTAGGTTACTAATAGTAAATCAAAATAATCTGACCCATCTAAACATGTGGATGTGAGATAAGGGTGAATAAGAACCATATGTGTATGAACAAGTCATTCAAGGTAAATGTAGGTCACAATTTATATTACCAAGTATCTAGTATTAAGTTTTAATATCTACATATCTCTATGAGATGGTGCATCAACCATTACATTCTCCTTCCCTTTATTAAAATGGTCTCAAAGTCATAACCCAAAATATTTGTGATCCATTTATTTTTTTTTTGGATGATAATCATTACTCCAAGAATTATTTTATACTATCATGATCTTTCTTCACCTTGAAGTGTTATCTTATTAGATATGGTCTATATTGTTTGACTACATGAAGTATATCAATCATTTCCTTATCATAAATGAACTTCAATATATTTTTAACTTTAATTTAGTGACTCTCAAAACCAATGAAACATACCTCTTACATGAGTACTTCACCCATACCATACCTCGAGGCATTACATTCAATAATGAATAGTTTTGAAAAACATGGGGTAGCTTGAGTTAGAGTCGTGCATTGGCCTCCTTCAACTTCTAAAATGCCCTGTTGGTTTCCTCATTTAAATGAAAAGAGAACTTCCTTAGTAAAATTGATATTGGTGTTCATATACTACCATAGTTATTTAAAAATATATGATAATAACTTGTAATCCCTAAGAAACCTCATAGGTTATTGAGGGTTCTAGGTACTTTCCATTATACCATGGCCTTGATATTATGAGGGCCCACTTTGAAGCATTCATGAGAGATAATGTCACCCAAGTATCCCACCTCCTTAGATCCAAAAAAACACTTGGAAGGTATATATATATGATGTCATTCAATTTTTTTCAAAAACTAATTCACATGATGTAGGTGTTCCTCCCATGTTTTGCTATAAATTAAGACATCATCAAAGAACATAAAGAAATAATTATTTAGAAATAATTAGAAGATAAAATTCATCAAAGACTAATATTTAGATGCTGCATTTTTTAGGCCAAAATGCATCACCATATATTCATAGTGTCCTTCATGTATCTTAAATGTTGTCTTATGAATATACTCATCTCTAATTCTAATTTGATGATACCTTAAATGAATATCTAGTTTTTTAAAAATAAACACTGTGTAACTCATCTAGAAAATCTGTCAGGAATCTAAGAACAACAAACATGCTCTGACTCCACTGGTTAGGATCTTGCTCCTCAGAAAGAGCACAGTATGATTACCAAATATATAAGCAATTGAATATGCGGAAATAACCAGAAACACAAGTAACTAGAATTCACCAATAGCACAGAATATGAGAGACAATACACTATCTTGTATTAACACTAACAGAAAAGAATACATCAAAGAGCCGCCACACTCTTTCACCTTACAGAGATTCGCCACACCTCAAGTGTACAGTAATTCTTCTCACACACACTCTCCTACACAAAAACGGTCCCAACAACCAACTCACACACAGAATTGGTGTTCACCTCACCAACCAGTCAGTAATAACCCTGCCGGTACACCAAGCACTCTATAGCACTTCAAGCTGATCTCTCATGAACCTGCAACCTACAATTCAAAGACCAAGCTTACATGTAGATCACCAATGAGCTTGCAACACCCTGCAACTCATAGATCTTACAACTAGAAGGAACTCTTCCTTTCTATCTCATGCCTTATACAATACATGCCAATGGGTCTATAAATAGATCCCTAACTCAAACAATAACTAAGACTCTTAATTTAGACAATTATCCTCGCAGCCCAAGACTCTGGCTGGTCTTGACATGCAAACTCATCGTTCACTTAACTAACTGTCCGTGAAACGAACACTTCAGGAACACACAGGCGACCGACGTCGGTCCCTGCTGGTCTGGTTCTGCCGATGTCGGCCGACTTCCTGCCGTCGCCGGTTGCCTTCTGCACTGGATCCTGCCGATGTCGGTCATGCTACCAACGCCAGTTCCTGTAGAACTCAGCAACCTTCAGTTCCTAGTTTGCAAAGGTTGAAGCTTTTAGCTCCACACCCTAATAATCTCCCACTTGGAGATAAACAGCTGCAACCTGTACCTGTACCTGTACACCGTCTAGTTTGTTTCCTTGGCTTTGTATCCCTCCTCAAGATCACTCTTGAAGACCAACCACCACAAAATCCATGATGCAAAAACTGTCATCCAAATTACCTGCCACATCCGCATCTACAACCATGTAGAAAAAGAACTTGACCCTGCATAGCATGTGCACCTGCTGCTGGTCCAACTGAACTGCCCTTCAGTATTACTCTCCCGGATTGACTCCAAACTTGTGACAACTCCCACTGCTTGGAAAAACTCAGGTTTAGTACATACCATGCACTCAACCTCATTATGTGAATTAAGACACCTGTTCTATGAACTGTCTAACCATCGGCGTGCTAACCGGCTTCACACAATCATCCTGAAACAAAGTCAACAAGACTTCCATGTCTCTAGAACACACTCATGCCAAAGAATCTTGCTGCTCCCAGATTCTCCATGATAAACACCTGAACTAGCTTTACCTTTAGTTCAGCAATACCTGTATATGTAACCCTGCAACAAGCACATCATACAGAAAATAGAATAGTGTAGCTAATACTATCCAACCTGGTAAAGAGAAACACAATGATCAAACCTCCATTGCCCTGCAGCTAATACAAGATCATATACCCTAATCTTCCATCTCACGTATCCATTTCCGCTCTTCTTCATCCTCAACATCCATTCGTCTCTCAGTGCTTACTTCCAGCTGGCAACACTACCCAAAACACCTGTTTGGTTCTCCTCCAAGGAATCACATCCTCATCCATGCCAAGCTCCCACTGTTTCCTGGATCTACCTGTTCTGCTTCTTCAATAACTTCCTGGTCCTATGCCATAAGTGAGCAACAAGTAGTGTAAAGAAGGGAAATGACGAATTTAAGAACTTACTTACACCTTCAGTCCTCCATATGGGCGCTTGAGACTCCATGACAACTAGCTGTCCACCCAAAATTCGTCTCAGTAACTGATGCCGGTCACATCTCAGTCTACAGCCGACCGATGTCAGTTTCCTGCGACTGCCTCCCTGCCGACGTCATTTTTCCCTGGCCGACGCCAGTCTCTGTCTGCCCCGAGTCACCGACGTCGGGCTGCACATAGCCGACGTCGGTCCCTGTATGGACGCCGACGCCAGTTTTCCTGCCGACGTCGGTCTCTGTGTTTTTCTTGTGAGACCTGACTTTTTCCCGCGAGCTCTTTTTGGATCAAAACCTTGTCCAAATCACCCTTGCTCTGCTCAGAATTCCTCTGCACCTTGTGTTGAACTCTGTCCGTCACCTTCTCCTTGAAAACCAAGGCTTTCCCGTTCTTGTCACTAACATCGGATTCCTCAAGAAACCTTACCTTCTTCTTCTGCATACAGAAACCACGATCCATGCCTTCCAAATCCGAAAGCATATTCTTTGACTCAAGAACCAACATCTCCTTCTTATCTATGTGACCAAGCCTATCAAGCCACATCTCTGAATCTACAGCTGAAGTAGATAACCCAGAAAGAGAATCAGTAAAACAAGTAGATAGATAAAGCGTACCTACTTTCTTACCTCTAGCTATAACAAGTGTACCCTTGGTAACCTTCCAAGAGTCCGCTGTGAGAGTTACTGTGCAACCCTCTTCACCCAAACTTCTAACAGAAATCAGATTCCGCTTCAGAACTGGGACATGCATGACCTCCTTTAACACCCATGTGTCACCTGTCTGCAATTTCAGCTTCACTTTGCCTTTGCCAACAATCTGACAAGGCTTACCATCCCCTACACAAATTTCTCCAAAGTCTCCCTGGACATACTCATGAAAAAATTCTCTATGTGGAGATGCATGAAAAGAGGCACCAGAATCTAATACCCAAGATTCTACTTTATCCAAAGAACATACCAGAGCATCCTGTGCAACGTAGCCTGCAACATCTGCTTCTTCTTCATGTTCTTCATAATGATCTTCCCCCGATCTGCAATCTCTCTTTAAGTGCCCTTGCTTTCCACATTTCCAGCAGGTTATTCTGCCATACCTGGACTTGGATCTTTTCCCTGTCTTCGACCTTGATCTCCCACACTCTATCCTCTCTCTTGGCCTTCCTCTTCCTTCAACACTCAAAGCATTTCCAGATAATTCACCTGTGCTTTTCCTGCGTATCTCTTCATTCAAGATTACACTCACAACATCATCCACTTTTAAGACTTTTGAAGGAGACACAGTATTAGAAACTGCCATTACCAAACCTTCCCAACTTTCAGGTAATGAACACAAGATTAAGAGAGCTCTAAGTTCATCATCAAATACAATATTCACTGAACTTAACTGGTTTACTAAACCATGGAAATCACTAAGATGGCTATGAATAGATCCACCTTCCAACATTTGCAAATTAAATAAACGCTTCATAAGAAATACCTTGTTTGAAGCCGAGGGTTTTTCATACAAATTTGCCAAAGATTTCATCAACTCCACCGTTGTCTTACACTGTGATAAGCTGGAAATCACAGATGAATCAAGACTCAATCTAACAGATCCCAGAGCCTTTCGATCAAGAACCTCCCATTCTTCATCTTTCATATCCAAGGGTTTGCTAGCAACCCCACCCAATGGTAAGTACAAATCTTTCTGATACAGATAGTCCTCAATCTGCATCCTCCATAATTGGTAGTTCTTGCCATTAAACTTGTCCATTCGTAGTTGACTGCTTTCTGACATTGCTCAACTCCCACTCAAACAGAAACCCTGTGAGTAACCTGTAATCAAAACACACTACCCAGATCTACACCAATCTGTTAGTATCCCAACCAAAAGCTCTGATACCAATTGTTGGTATCAAGCTCAAGAACCTACAACCAAGGCTCTGATACCACTTGTCAGGAATCTAAGAACAATAAACATGCTCTGACTCCACTGGTTAGGATCTTGCTCCTCAGAAAGAGCACAGTATGATTACCAAATATATAAGCAATTGAATATGCGGAAATAACTAGAAACACAAGTAACTAGAATTCACCAATAGCACAGAATATGAGAGACAATACACTATCTTGTATTAACACTAATAGAAAAGAATACATCAAAGAGCCGCCACACTCTTTCACCTTACAGAGATTCGCCACACCTCAAGTGTACAGTAATTCTTCTCACACACACTCTCCTACACAAAAACGGTCCCAACAACCAACTCACACACAGAATTGGTGTTCACCTCACCAACCAGTCAGTAATAACCCTGCCGGTACACCAAGCACTCTATAGCACTTCAAGCTGATCTCTCATGAACCTGCAACCTGCAATTCAAAGACCAAGCTTACATGTAGATCACCAATGAGCTTGCAACACCCTGCAACTCATAGATCTTACAACTAGAAGGAACTCTTCCTTTCTATCTCATGCCTTATACAATACATGCCAATGGGTCTATAAATAGATCCCTAACTCAAACAATAACTAAGACTCTTAATTTAGACAATTATCCTCACAGCCCAAGACTCTGGCTGGTCTTGACATGCAAACTCATCGTTCACTTAACTAACTGTCTGTGAAACGAACACTTCGGGAACACACAGGCGACCGACGTCGGTCCCTGCTGGTCTGGTTCTGCCGACGTCGGCCGACTTCCTGCCGTCGCCGGTTGCCTTTTGCACTGGATCCTGCCGACGTTGGTCATGCTGCCGACGCCGGTTCCTGTAGAACTCAGCAACCTTCAGTTCCTAGTTTGCAAAGGTTGAAGCTTTTAGCTCCACACCCTAACAAAATCATCAATTATAAAAAAAGGAAACCTATCTTTGATGGTGTACTTGTTGAGTTATTTATAGTCTTACACATGCTCCAAGTGTCATTTTTTTTATGCATCATCACCACTGGAGAAGAATAAGCACTATAGCTATTACGAATAATACCATCTTCCAACATCTTTGATAGCATCTTCTCAAGATCACTCTTTGGCACATAAGGGCACCTATAAGTTTTGATGTTTGGTGGTTTTTTCCCTTATACTAGTTGCATTTCATGGTCATGATCTATTTTTGGAGGCAATCCTTTCATAATATCACTGAGATCAACTAACTGCCTATATATAATTACTTGTAAATTTTGTCGTGTAGAAATTTTTTACTACTATCTTCCAATGAAAATAATTATTCCACAAACCTATTTTCAACCTTGTTAAGCATATTTTTCATTTGATGAGAGATCACCAATTGTGGATAATTTTCATGCAACCCCAATCATTCAAAAGTCATGCCATTTGAATGAAAATGCATGAACAATACTTCAAAGTTCATCTCAATAGTTCCCAAGGTAGTGATCTATTGGACTCCCAACATAACATCTATGCTTCCTATGAAAATGGAAAACATAGGAAAAATTAGTAGGTATTCTACCATGGTGAGTTTAATATTATGGAATTTCCGTATATAGATGACCATACCCCATTTTAAATCATGACCTAAAATTCTAGAGCTAGATAAATAAAATAGTTTAATCACATAACCAACGTATTCTTGATGAAGTTGTGAATGCTTCCTAAGTCAATAAATATTATCACGCTATGATTTTTATAGAAACCCATTACCTTTAATGTGTGTGGGGTGTTAATACCTAAAATTACATTGCAATATATCATTGGCTAGGGATATACTAATTCCTTTATCTCATCATTAACCTCTAATACACCTTTTTCATTCTCTTTTTCTTAAATCTAGACCCTCAATGTACAAAAAATATTTCAGCACATGTCCTCAAATATATATGTTATCATTATTAAAACATAACCCTTTTACCAATTTTTTATTTAATTTGTTGAGGTGTCAACCTAGTAGGATGAGAGAATTATAGTGTCGAGATGATATGATATTTGATGTTAGTGAATGCTCACCTCTTGTTGCAAATTTTTTTTCCTCTAACCTGAAAGCCATGATAATAGAATTTAAAAAAATAAGTAATTAAAAATGTGTACCTCATTTTGAAAGTGTTCCTTGAGATTTCTAAGAAATATGTCATTAAGGTTCTCATCTATAATTATCTACATGCACAAAGACAGGTTTTGAAATTTATGTATGTTATCCTTTCTTGAGCCTATTTTCCATAGCTTTGCCAATTATTTGAAGCATTTTTTTTGTCACACTACTATTATAGTGCATTTGCAACTCTTCCATAAAAAAATAACCAAGTGACACTAAGAGCCTTGTTTTTATTTTGAGCTCATAACCATTGATACCAAATGAATTATTAAGGTTCAAAATATGAATAATCCATGGTAACATTATATCCACATGGGATTTGATGAATATTGAAAAAAATATCCATTTGGTTGATCCAATTGAGTGGATGATTTCTATCATACTTACATATTCCCACCTTTGGTATCAAATTATATGATCTAGAATTAGTGTTAGCCATGGTTTGAGGTTTTTGAAAAATATGGATTAAGATTGGGGTTTTCCTTAGATACACTTTGAGTCACCTATGAGATTAATAACTTGTTGATAAAATATATGAGAGTAAAAATTTGCATAGTGATGTTATCTATCTCTCCTTTGTATTTGTTACACATATTATTTATTTCATACTCTATGTTGTGCATAATTTTATATAGATTGTGCATTTTCTCATCCAAGCAAGAAGACATCATATTATAAGTCATACCTAATACATTCTCTAAATATATCTCATATTTATTAGGAGTTTTCCCTAATATAAATGAATTATTTCCCTAGCCTCTAGTTTGTAGTCCTATCATGTTACAGCTTGACAATGTAGAATTTGATTTTCTCATTTGAATAAACATTGATCAAATAGTTTTGGGCATATGTTAGCCTCAAAACCAAAACTTCAAACAAAATAACCTAATATATTTTTAATAGCTTTTTGAAAATCTAAATAAATCAAAAAAATTATTAAAATTATGACTTATATAGTGAATTTAGGAAAAAACTAAAAAAAAATTGATAAAAAATATCACCAAAACCTAACATTGTTTAAATATCATCCCCAAGTGATTCTTCAAATTTAGTAAATAAATTTATAAAATTTTACAATGGTTTGATAGATATAGGTAATTCTCTAAAATTAGGGTTTCACCCACTTTTGTGCAAATGATACCAATTGTAAGGAAATTAATTCACCAATATAATAATAATCACATTAATAGATTAAAATTTGACATAAATAAAGTAAAAAATGAATAAATGATGAGCCACTTCTAGGGGGAAACCTCCACAACCTTACAATAAGAACATAATTCATAATATATTTCTCAAATACTAACCATTACCTCTTATATATAATCTAATTATGTTGTGAACACACCTTAGGCCAACCCTAATAATAATTAAAGCTATAGAAATAATAATATTATTTAATTAAAGGTTATGATAGCCATAATTCTACCAAACATATCCCAATACATGTTATACGTTATGGGTGTAGTTGGGCAGAATTTTAGTGTACCCAGGGTATATTAATCTTCCATTTGCTTGAAAATCACCCAAAACTTGAAAAAATACAAATAAATTGATATTAATGAGAATCCTTCATAGAGATTATTTTTTATATGGTTTAGATAATTCACACTTATTTAATATTAAATAGTATAGAGGTAGATATTTTGTGTAACACAAGTACACAAGATGGTAGGACTGGACATGCATGAAAATTTTGTGTTCATGAGAACATCTTAATTATATTTATAGAAATAATATCCATATATTATCATGTAATTCCCAAATCATTTATTTCACGTACATTTTTATTCTTCCCATGTGTCTTAGCCAACTTAACCTCCTCAACATACCAGATGTGAAAATATGTCAAACTCTGGTTTTGGTGCATTTTTATGTTCGAGAAACCTAAAGGGCTAGGTTTCCCTAGAATATTGAGATAAAAATTACATTATGAACCAATTTTATTACACTTTCACATTAAATTCATCAAAGTGGTCAGTTTAGCTTAGCCTCTTAGGTATGTAGGGTGTGAAAAGCACCCTTCAATTTTATTGAAAATAGATAAGTATAGAAAGATGGGTTTTAAGGTAGATTTGAAATTGGAATGAAGGCTTTGTGTTGGTACCAAACTTGAGAAAAATTGACTAATTAAAATTATAGGTAAAACACTATGATCATAATGATGACTTATGTCATGTGTATTACTATATGTGTTTGGTGTGTACGTTGTCATGGTCTCTATGCATCTATGGGGGCATACTACTTTTGTGTGTTCTCATTTATGTATCTATTCTAATTAGGGTATTATTAAATCACATTTGGGATATTATTTTTATTACCATCTTGATTTTCCCATGGGGGCATCATTCCCTTTTATGTTGTATATAATATGATATTATATTTCCTACACAAGATTGACACTTTTCACACAATTTATTTATATCATCTATATTCAAATTTCATTTGTATATGTTTCAATATATTGACACTCAACTATATTATTTTCCTAACATATGAGGGTTATTAAAATTATATTTTGAGATGTGTGATTACAACACAGGTCTTGATCCTTCACCTAAAAAGGGGGCATATATTAAGGCACATTAATAAAACTCAAAATAGATTGAACTTGATTGAAATTGAGAAAATTTGTCTACTTCCTTGATAAATAAATGGATTGGGCCCTAATTAATCCTAAATAAGTGATATGTATGTTTCAATACCTATCGAAAGTCTAGTTTTATAAGTGATTGTTATAACATTTAGATCAAACACCAACCAACTGTATTCTATCTTATGCTCTATTTGAAAACTTATAAATTTGAAATTCAAATATTTATCATGCATGTTGACTATTTGTATCAATTGGTACTTGTTTAAATAACATAAAAAAATCTTGTGAATAAATTATTAGCTTGAGAAAATCATTAAACACCCTTCACTCTTCATAGGTAAGTGAAGTTATGTGTTTAAAATTATTCAAATTTATACTTTGACACATGCATGCATTCACTCATGTTCACATGCCCATGCTAAAGTGGGGGAATTATACTGAAGCCTAAATTTGGTACAAGACCATTTTCCTTAGTGTTTACCCCTAATTTATTACATTTTATATACTTGTGTATTTTTGTGTATCTCTAGGACTTGACTACTCCTATATTGGTATCCATATAGCCATTAACCCTAAAATAAAATCTAAACACTTATTATAATATATACACTAGCATCCTTGTACTAAATATCATCTATTTCTATGTTCCTAATTGATATATTAGTATGTCTTTATCCTAAGTCAGTTTCATGCCTTATATTATTATGCCTTGTTCAGATTCATGCACTGCATAAGTCTTCCCCCTTTGCCTTTATGGCTCCCCTTTGCCTTTGTGGATCATTTTTCTAGTCACCTATTGTTATTTTTAAATTTATATAACTCACCCCACATTTCATAGAGTGTTTTATCTATAAATGTTACCGTAAATCATTTATATAAAATCAAAATAGAATGGATCATCAAATAAATATCAAGGTTTAGACCTAAAGCAGAGCTAAGCATCAATTTTATTCATACCTCTTACTCCAAGTCAATATTCATTACTCATATCTTAGACAATTGAAACATATTTTTCTATATTAGTCTCTCACTGAACCCTTATATCAAATGAATAAATTAGCTTTCAAGTAGAGGCATGATGTAGAAAAAGAGTTTGAACTTATTTAGGCTATAACATTTGATCTATAGCTCTATTTGGGCCCATATTTACACCAAAATGATCATCCCAAAAATTTCAATGCATCCATAACTCTCCCTTATAGTTATGGGATGTTTTAGATATTTTTTGGAGGCCATAGACTATATGAGGGTCCAAAATTACAATTTAATAATATTTTTAGTTTTTTTTTCTAAATTTAGAAATTTTATATTTTTATAGCCCGACTTGAACTTTAGTTTAAACTTGTCTGATTGGTTAATTTTAGTGTTTGGTTTACTTTTGGATATTTTTAGAGCTGCACACACTTACATGCAAAACTTACTAAAATAGCATCTACTAAAAATAATAGGTCAAATTTTATTTATTTTTAGACTTTCAAATTTTGCATGTTGAATCCAATTTAGAGTTAAGGCTTACATATGCATTATTTGAATCATTCAATATGAATCAGTACTAGTTATTGTTCAGAGTCTTGGCCTATTGGATTTTTATTTTTCTTGATAGTATTTAGGTTCATTAATGCATCATCACTTGTAGAAAAAATGAGGTTCAAAACCTACAACCTTGAGTTATTCCATTTAAATTCTCAAAAATATGTGAAGGTATTAATTTAGTAAGTGGGATATGTAGTTTGCAACATTATTTTGGTGGTTGCTCGACTCCATAACCCATTTTTTATTTTGAGTGTCAAGCTAGGTTAAAGAGAATTAATATTAAATTCAACATATTTGTCTTATAAAATTAGGAAAGCATAGGTAATTGAGGGTGGAAAAATAGGATTTAATCCATTGACAAAAAAATCACATTCTAAAACCCTAAACATGTTATATTCAATAGCATAGAGATAGACTCAGCATCTACCCAGGTCAAACTTGTGCATGGAGAAAAATGTCTAGAAGGATCCAAAGGTTAAATCAAATTTTAGGATAATTCACAATAAACTTATTTACAATTGACTTGATATAACTACACTTCCATAATATCATAATAGAAACTAGGTGCGATAATTCTTTATCCCTTTGTACTTAATATGGATAGCCTAATATTTTATCATTTTGTCTTGTTACGTTTTCTTAGATAATTTGGTAAATATGAATTATATAATTTCATAGATATATTATTAGATCTATTTTATGTGATATTTTATTATTTATTTTGTGTAGAACTTGATTTAGGGTAAACATATTCCTATGTTTGAAACCAATAAAAACAATTGGCCTTTAAATTCCCCCCTTCATAGTTTAGTTGTGCAACCCAATGAGACATTTTCTATGGTGCATGAGATAGGTGAATTAAAAGGAAAATGTCATTCTTTATTTATTGATTTTATTTCATCTAATTATAGTTCCAAACTCATGGTATATATGACCAACCCATAGTTTTTAAGGTTCTTAACTATTCTTTCCTACATGGTTTTGTTGTTCTTAAGTTTTATTTATTTTATGGACATGGAGATAGTTATGTACACATGAATAATTTTTTCTTATCTTGATAACTATGCTCACAATGCTATATTATTTCTTAAATAAAAACTTAGAATCTTGAATAGCCATGCCTTAGATTGGTTTCATATTTTACTAGTTATTTTATACAGTATCTCCTTAAATTGGTTTCATATTTTAATACTTGTTCTAAACATTATTTACTTAGATTGGAAGAGGATTTATTATCATGACTTATTACAAAAAATTCCCACATACTAAAATTTAACATATTCCATACATTCATTCAGGATGACATAATCCATTTCATAATTGTATTCCTAGATTCAATGGTAGCATGTTTATTTTTGTATATCAACGATCAGATATAGAAAAATAATGTATCTTTAACTAAAATTATCTTGCCTTCTCTCAAATATAAGGTAAATTTCAATTCTTATCCATATTTAAATCACCTTTATTATGAGGTCATGACACTTGAATATGAAATCTTACAATCACTTGTACTTAGTTATGATTTACATTATTCCATTATTAAAAACACCACAAATATAAAAAAAAATTATGCACCAATCAAAATCAATCCTAATCTATTGGTTAAAATTGAAATGACAACTACAAAAGTATTATGCTTTCCTCTAGCAAATCATAAAAAATTCCAAGATTTGAAGGATAGTCAAAGTGAAATATTGAAAGTGCTAATTGATAAGAACATGATTATATTACCTTATTATTAGGCATCAAAATATGATTTTTTTTTACCATGAACATTTGATTAAAAGTAATTTTGTAATTACCATAGAAATAACAGTCACACAATGGATATATTACTTAATTTGAAACATGAGATTAAAGATATTATTGATAGTGGTCATATTAGACTTGACTTATATATTAACAATCCACAAGTTAAAATTATATATGTTAATGTAGAATGGCCTATACATCATGATGTTCCATCTATGGTTCCTAAATACACTGCATTGATACATCTTTCTTAGACAAAACCTTTAGTCATTTGTGATTTTAAATAAAGAAAACAAAGACATGGAATCATGATAGATGATAAATCTCAATTAAATATTTGCACTATAGATTTAATTAAGAATCTTGGAAATGATTTAATTGACTTAACTCAAGTATCAATATCTATAGCTAAACACATAACCATGTCATTTGGCTCTATTAAACTACCTATAGTTAATCCTCAAACATTTCCTACTTTGTTTTTTTGTGATTCTTACCATGATACAATACAATTCCATACTTATAATTCCATGTTACAAAAGATTAAAAAAATACTTGATAATAAAATTGAACACATTACATTCAAATATCATAGTGATACAATTACAATCCAACAAGATAGAAAAAAACAATATTTAAAACATCTCAAACTAGATCCTATTACATCTTAACATGAATTGAGTGGGTACCAAAGAAAAAAATAATTTAATGATCATATCTCTATATAAAAAAATTGATCATCCAAAATCATCTATTAGATAATCTCCTAGGACATTTGAGATCAATGAAACATATCAATGTATCAGGGATAATAATTTAGAAGATGATGATTTGATGGATACATCTCCTACTAGTGATAAGAGTAAATCAATTATGCCTCAACACATTATATTTTTTGACATGTTAAAACTTCTTCATATGATTAGTTAGTGCATAAACTTGATTACTTTATGATTCAACATATTAATAACTTTCATTGTAAGTTAGATACTTAATTATAATGTATTTTACATATATTTTGGCCATCATAAAATAAAAAAAATTGAAACCAATATATGGATACACATGTAAATATAGAAAAAAAGAAAACCTAATACACACACACACACACAATTTAAACCTAGGTCACATGATTCAAAAACATATCACCTTTCAAAAGGAGGAGATTATTCCTCTCCCCTATCTCTATATCTATCTCTAGCTCTACTACTATTGGGAGCTAAAAATGTAATCGATTTCAAATTTATAATATAAGATCTATCTCTACTAATATCCTATTCTATTATCTTGAAATCATGATATAAATTTAGGTCAAATAATGCAACTACATGCTCTATTTGAAATAATGAATATTATTTAAAAATAGTTTGATCTAGGTCATATTTAATTAGAGGTACTATAACTCTTGAATCAGGAACTCACTTTGCACATCTACTCCTAACTTTTTAAATAACTTTGCTTGCCCATCCTTTCGATCATCTACTTTATAAGCCTATTTAATATATGTTTATCTCATATAACTCACTAGATAAAAAAGGTATGCATAGAGGCCATCCTCAAAATAGGCTCTCTCTAGTAGACTAGGGACCCCTTTAGGCACGTCATATGTAATTCAGTGTATATCCACATTGGTTAACACAATCCATCATGCCAACACTATAAAAATAAAATTAAATAATAAAACATTGAAATGAAATGAAATACATATTATATAATTGATAAATCCAACACACACACACACACACACACACACACACACACAGATCCTTTGGTGTATTTTTAAGTATGTGCATTATAATCATATTACTTGTTTCCCCTATCTCTCTAGATTCATCCTCCACATGTGGTGCATCTTGCATCTCATCTTCCTCACTTATAGCTTCTACTCTTAGTAGGAAAAATGGTGTAATTTTTGCTACTACCCACTATTAAGTATATATATCAAGGATACCAACATAATCTACACCCATACTATAATGGGGTCATCTAGTTCCTCATCATCTATTTTAATTATTTTAGCTAGTCGTAATGTTGTTAATCCTCTCATTTTTCAAGGGCATATATGTGATTTTATCCATACATGAGGTGGTGGTGGTATATCATGTATGGCCTTGAACTATCATGTCATTTGATCATACTAAAATCTCTCCATACCACCAATATTCCTATCATGACACCATTTTTTAATGTGAATCCTTCATATCTAGACCCCAAACTCATGACATATGGGGTGCTCTTTATATAGATGCCATATTATGTGACACTACTAAAACTTATCTAAAATATGATAATAACTAGTCATATCCCTTGTGTCCCTTCATCTCATATGTGTGGCTACCCATCTAAACATATATTTATACTTTTGGCTCTACTCCTATGGACCATTGCATAGGTAGATGACCATATTCCCATACCTATAGTAGTATTCCAAATAAAATCCCACCACCATGTACTTTAGACATAAATCTACAAATATATTTGTATAAATGGGTGAGCATACCCTATCCATAGGCATATACAGTCTTGTATTCCTCAATGTCCTAGATAATGGGCCTCTTCCCATATATTATACCAACCCCACTAGTGTTTTTTGAAATAAATTATATAATCAAAATAATAAAATATTTCTATAATTTTGGAATATGTATCACTACATCACCCAACACTAAGCTATGAGTAGCTCTCTCTTGGCCATTTTATCACTGATTAGGATCCATACGATCCTCCATATATCCTTTAATGTAATTATTGAATCCCTAGTAAGCAATCATAAATTACAAGTATTTCTATCCCACCTCTTAATAATCACAGTAAACAATAGTACATCATATGTAACAACCCCAAGGTGTATATCATATATTATCCATAATGTATCAATATGTGTCTTGTCATCATCACTTAAATCAAGACCATGCATTATATTCATCAACACTCTTGAATGTGGAGATCATTATACAACATAACAATAAAAATTGAGTGCTAGATACATAATTAATTATGAACAAAATGAATTAAAAATAATATATGAAGGAAATAATAAAACTAAATTAAATGCAACCATTACCATGGAAAATTTTCCATTATCAGAACAAAGAAGTATGAATCGTGGCCATTATCAATAGATAGTGAGCATTATTATCAAGGGTTTAACTACTGTCAGAAGACCTTAAATAAAATTATAATATATTTTTATGATCTTAAAAATGCATTTTTCACATTCTAATCATATTTTATTTTTAAAAAAAATTACTCAAAAAGTGATAAAAATTGATGGTTTTCATACTTGTTGTATGGGTTGCTCGACCATGGTCCACTCACATACATGGTTTAGGTGCCTTGGTATCACATCCCATCACGTGACTATTTTTTTTTGTTAGATATAAAAATGGTCTAATTTTTTAATATAAAATAAAACAATGATTATATTTTTGAGTTGACTTGGTATTTATATACCCTAGACACTTTTCTAAAGTTCCTTTATCAAGTTATTAATTGATTATACATGCTTAAGTATTTATACAATGTGGTGATATCATTCACTTATCATGACCCATTTTGGTAAATTTAAATCTATTCATTTTTTTTGGACATTATTTCCAACATTTATTTAGGGTAAGGGCATTTACTACTCTTTTATCGATTAAATATTTTATTTGTCTTTATTTTTACTTTATCAACTATATTTTATCATATTAAGGATAACACATCATTCAATTTTATCAATTCTATTTTATCATGGATACATCATTGTTATACCTTGAATCACTATTATTTACTCATCATGGAGGAAATATTTTCACACATAGGTCATATTCTTTATTGACTATATATTTTCCCATAGTGGGGCATGTTTCACACTAGTACCTTTTTATTGATTATAACTTTCATTCATTGGGGGAAAGAATTTTCATGCATTTGTATCAATTTTCAATATAAAATAATTATATTCTTGCATGTCATTGAATACATTTTGTTAACTAGGGGCATATTACACACATACAACTATTTATTATACAATGTTATATGTTTATTGGGGAATTTTGTTATAATGGGGCATATTATTAGTTCCTAATTTTCATTATTTTCTTGTATTTATTATATGTTATCATATTAGTACTATTTTACATATTACTAATATGATTTCATAATTATATCTTTCTATCTTACATATCAAACTATGTGGTACATGATATTTCATGATCATTATAACATATTTTTATCTATGTTACACATGGTGCATGTTGATACAGAGCATCACCATGTAATAAAGGAGTTAGTATGTTTACTAGTTTTTTAATGACCATATTTGGTATTATCAGGTTGATATAAGTATTATAGGGTCATATTATAGGTGTTAGAGTCTTTTTAAAATCTTTATTTTGCGTGTTTTGAATCCTTTTGGAGTTTCTTGCCAAAATGGCTATTTTGAAAATTTGAATTTCATATCTTGCTTTAGAGTGGTGTTTTGAGTGTTGTGTGAGATAAAATGTTATATAATGTTTGATAAAGGTTATATAAAGTCATAGGTATGTGGTGTGATGTGTCTCCATGTAAAACTCATGGAAAGAAGTAACTTATGCCAAGAAAAGAGAAATTGTAACTGCCATTCAATGTGGGTGGCAAGAAAAGAGGAAGTTATTTGCATGTTTTAGATGGTATAAAGAATATAAATGCATGTTTTAAGAGATATTTATAGGTGTATAGTATTATTTAGGTATATTAGTATCACTTTTAAAAAAATAAAAGTGATATCCAAAAGAAAAGATCAAGAATTGAGAACTTTGCCTACAATACAAAATTTTATGTATGTCCATTGTGTGTGTAATGATATCAATAAAAGTAAGAATGTATGAACAGTGTGTATTGAATTACCAGATCTTATTGGTATTTAATTTTTACTTATTTTTTTTTCTTAATTTAGAGTGTATATTTGACTCTAATCTTTAGGCTCAAATTACAATACATAGGCTTGAGAATCTTTATTTTATCATAGTCAAGAAAGAAGAGAGTGTGGTTGTCAATTTGATTTTATTTAAAATATTTTTTAGATGAAATTGTGGTGAGAGGAAATAATTAAAAAAATTAATTATGTGGGATTCTTATAATACATTTAGATCATAAATAAATTCAATTCAGATTTCCATCTATTGCACACAGTGTATGTAGGAACCTTTGTGTGGTGGCACTATCAATAAAGTCAAGTAAGGAAGTATGTGTGGTGGTTATTGATATGAATCTTGAATGGTTTTGAGTCATAAAAATATAATAGGGTTCATATGTATTAATATTAAATTATCTTAAGTTTATAATTCCATATAGAGGTGTAATATCCAAGTGAAGCATTCACACACAATCCTATATAGCACTCAAAATTCTATCATCTTACATATTGGCACGTTTAATGATTGATAAAGGAGAATTAATTATTGTATAAGTTGAATATAAACTAGGTAGACATTTTACAAGTGTTGTGAGTGATTTAATAGAGCTATATTTCAAAATAATAATTTTTGTAGCATCTTGGGCTAGTACAATCCTGCATAACCCTAAGCTAGGGATTCTAACTTGAAACTTGAATATTTAGAGATTCAAACCTTGATAATTCCTCAACACTTTGTAATAAAGTGTATCTTGAAATTCACTACAATATTATAGTGGTTTTAATATGGTTCAGTATGGATAACTACAAAAACTATGATTGAGTGGTGCATTAGGCCTAGAAGAAACCTAATTAGCAAGGAGATTGTGAGAGAAAAGACAATTCCATTGAGAGTTGAAGAATGAAATTTTTCTTGAAGCATAATGAGGATAAATGGTACCTAAAATTGGTTTTATTTTGTATGGAATATTTTTATGTTGTTTGTACCATCTAGGTTTATGTGAAAATAGGGCTACAAGGAAAAGAGGTCTAATAGAAGAAAGAACACTTGGATTGAGAGTTCTTATTTTGTTATTTTTTCACTTTAGTGGATGTATATGAGCATTAAAATTAGTAGGTATATGTCCATATATGCCTAGGAAAGAGTTACAAGAAGATTATTTTTGTTAAGAGGCCTAGGTTCATAGTCAAGTTCAAGAGAGGGAAAGGGTATAAATCCAAGAAATTAACTACAAGAAAGAATCAAATCAAAGTTTAGATAGCCATTGAAGGTAGATATTAGAGTTAGGGAATGGAACAAGAATTTTTAGGCATCGTCCTTGCACCACATGTGATTCTTTATACTCTTGGCTAATACATGATATTCTTTATACTCTTGCACCACTAGGCTAATACATGATATATATGGTATGGTTCAAAGGTTGGTGATTTGTTTTATGAAACATTCATTGTAAGTATGTGGGTCATGTATCTATATAAACATACCCCATACACATGTTAAAGATAGAATACATTTCCTTTCTATTCTTATAAGGTTTAGAGAGTCATTAAGGAAAGACGTAGTGTTGGTGGATTTAATGACCTTCATGTTAACCAAGAGAAAGGGAGGATTTGATGTAATTACATGTTAGTTGGAATAGGGAGGTTCATTAGAGTGTTTACACAATCATGGTATTATGTGTTGTTTCTATCATTTCATGATGTAGTAGATATATTATGATTTTGAATATATGAGAGATGTTTTTCATGGATGTATGATGATGGATTATGGATTTGATTATGTATGAAATCAATAATTTTCATATTTATTCATAAATTTATGTTACTATAGATAATTTTAAACACAATATAGTATTAAACACTCTAAAATGTCAGTCTTAACTTATATTAAACATACATGACTTATACGTACATATATGACTCTTTTATACACTCATTATTAGCCATTCATCTATATGTGGATGTGGTCTTCTTAATGTACTCTCAGTCACCTACGTGAATTTCTTATTCTATGTCTAACTTGATTATTATCCTAATTAATCCATATCTTGATCATCATATTAATATTTCCCTCCTTCTATACATCTTTGATCATACTCGGAAGGCTCTATTTTATCAAAATTTTATACCAATAATGGATGTGTTTGCATGCATTGTAATGGTAATTTTTATAAACTCAAAACATTTAAATGGTTAAAACCATACATTTGACATGCTGGTGGTAGAAACAATTACCCAAAGATTTAATTATTATACACACTAGGCCTAAACCTATTATTATCTAGTAAGTATCAATCTAACACCTACTAATAGGACATATATACATTTAAAATTTGAGAAGATTTTCAAATTAAAAACCCATCAAAGGAGAAGGCCCTAACCAAGTTTGAAGTACCCAATCCAAGTTTGTATATTTTTCAAGTTTCAAAATCCATATTTCATATTAAATTTATGCTAGTGGATCACTATTGCACACATACACCTAATTGGGAGAAATACCTATGGTTTGAGCCCTATTTTAAGTATTAGAAATATAGGAAATCCTCAACCACTCATTGAGGAGTATTTGGGGTTAGCTCAACCCATTTTTTTTAATTCCTTTTATAGGTAAACCTAGTTTCAAAAGTAGAACTAGAGTTTCAAAGAAAAGGAGATAGAATTATATAAATTCACATAATAACGAGCCTCTAATTTTATAAATAATAACAGTTTATAAGCATGTTTAACAACTATGTAATCAGAAGGGTCAAATAATTATGCAATAATACTAAGGATGAAATTAATAATGAATAATATTTAGTCTTCCTTAATTTTAATATTGTCTAAACATTTAATTTGAGTTGATTATGGTTGTTACTAGATGTCAAAGGGCATACATGAATCCTTTTGTAACTCCTCCCCTTAGATGTCAAGGTTGTGATAGCCAATATTTCACTTCCATTATTCACCCAAGGATTATATTAGATACCACAATCCATGCTATCACTATATTAATTAGTTGGGTTCCCCACCATGCATGATATAATGGAGGTAGTTAGGATGTTCCTCATCCTAACCCTCCACCTCTCACAAGGCTAACATGATATTATTTATTAGCTAAAGCATGCTCAGGGTAAGATCTCTATCCTTTAACTATTAAAGAGGCCATCCTTTTACAATTATATCCTATATGATTCATTGCATGATATTAATTTTACAAATGATATAGAGGCTATATATTTTTCCTCCATTATGAAGGAATTTGAAAGTGGTAAAGAGATGATTTCATTTGAAAAGGAATATTTTCCTACTAAAACATACAATAGAACAAAATATCCATTTATTCATTGAATTCAAAACAAAAAATATGGGAGTAAAACATGTCTTGATATATAATAGATCAAGATTGAATACATACAACATAATATTCTTACAAACATTAGATGTTAGTATAGAAACTATTACAAAATCAGATAAGATCATAAGAGAATTTGATAATATTTGTCACTAGGTACTTGGAACAATATCATTAAATGTGATAGTAGGACACAAGACATTTATTACCATATTTCAAGTCATGCCTAATCATATACACTATAACTTACTCTTGGTTCAACCTTGGATACATGCTATGAAAGTAGTATCATTTGCACTACATATATGCTCAAAATTCATGCATAATGCACATTTGTATACATGTCTTGCAGAAAATAATCATTTCAAATATTATAAAATGATGTAACCTAATAGCAAAGGTAAATCATAATAATATTATATTCATTATTACCTAGTGCCTCCATCACAAATTACACCATCACATAAAATCCATACATATGAGGTTAGAGAATCAAGAAAATAATATGATAAGGAGCCAAATAAAAATGTGTCAATCAATGAAAATAAAAGTAAATAATCAAAAACTAATGTTGAATAACAAAAAGAGATGATACCAAATATTACCCTATTGTTTAATTTAGAGAATATAGATTGCATATACACAAAATATGGTGATGGTGACAATGATAATAATGAAAATACATCAAATAAAGATGACTATTTGGCCAAGTTAAATTTTACACATATTTATTCATATTATTACACATATCATAACATGTTTAAACCTATAGTTTTGGGACAATATTGAGCTAATTCATATAAAAATAATATTGATAAATCAAAGGTTTCCACTCAATAACAATCTAAATTAGATAAATAAATGACAATACTTAAAGACAATCAACATTATTAAAATGAAAATAATTATTTTAATGTTATCTTACAATAGGAGCCTCATATTCTAAGTTCATCTTTAAGGAAAACTTTGGTAAAATAAAGCATGACTCGAGCACAAGGGCAACTTCACATTGTGCAATATGTCAAAGGTGAAAACCTAGAGCAAAATTCAGTCAACAATGTGGAGTTCATGGGAGTAGAGCCTTCCATAACATTGTAATTAATAATAATTCAACATAAATGAAGCATCATATTACAAATGTTACTTCAAAAAAAATTGATTCCTCTAGCTGCCACTATACATAGACATAGAGCCTTGGGATGGTTATCATATCAAGAAAGAAAATCATATTGTGATTATTTTAGAACCACTAGACATGAGAAATATAATTGTAAAACATTGAAATAATAAATTTATATATTAAATAGTGAATAGATCATTATATATATATATATATATATATATATATATATATATATATATATATATAATATGAGCCTCCATGAAATTACCTATTCACTATTTAAATATATATAGTGAAAATCAATATAGAGGAAGACCCCACAAAAATTAAAAGCCTCCATGAAATGACATTTTTACTATTTAAGTCTAGATCAATAATGAGTATCGAAAACAAGTTTAAAAGCCTTATGGAAGACCCCACTAAAATTAAAATCCTCCATGAAATGACATTTTTACTATTTAAGTCTATGTCAATAATGAGTATCGAAAAGAAGTTTATATTGACACAAAAGATGACCTAAATTCATGCACATTTGCATTTATACAATAGTTGGGTTAAGGTATAGATGAATTACAACATTTATTACATTGTGAAGGATCAATAGGACATTAAATTACCATTTTATTATGTACTAATGTTATGGACACATTGAAAATGGTGATGAGTACATGAGACCAATTTCATTCTACATTAGGTCAATAATGGTTAGATATAATGGACACACCTAATAAGTTCCTTACATTCATAGTTGAGGACCATACTATCAAAATAAACCATGATAGAACTAGTTATAATCATAGAGTCAAGGATCCAAGGATAAGTCCAAAATTAATATTAAATAAAACAAAACATGAGTCTTCATATATAGTGGAATAACATGTGATGCATATGAACAAATTTTTGGAAATATCAAAGGGAAAAGGAAATATAATATAAAAATGAGGGTATGATGACAATAATTATGATGGCATATTGGCATTTGACATGATTCAATAGCCAAAGTTGATCACCCTAGTTATAGATACACCATTTTACTATCCACATCCCTTGGATGTGTTGTTAGGCCTCTAAATTTCATATAATTAATATTAAAAATATTCAAATAAATTTAAATATTTAGATCAATAAAAAATTAGGACTTATGCATGACATATATTGATAATATACATATTTCATTTATGTTTTTTATCACATTCTAGTAGATTAAATATATTTTCTCATATGTACTTGCAGTTCATGGTATACATGAATGAGTTGTATGAAATACAAGTTTAATATGAAATGGAAAATAGATGTGAGAATTCCTACACCTATTGGGATACCTTTCCTACATTCAAGGCATGCCTACATTAGGGGCATCTATTTGATAAGTTATTCAAGTTACATCTTTCTCTAACCATTCCTTTGATCATATTGAGCTACCTTACATTTATTATACATGTATTTCCAATGTTTATATTACTAAGAGTGATATGTGGATAGTATACTTTACCATGTGTGATGACAACATATATTGATAATGTAGACTAGATTTTCTTGTTTTATGCATGTTATATTGTGTGCCTTTATGTGTGACTAATCATATATTTTCATGGTGTGATCCTTTGGTGTGGATTACATTTCATATAATTGTTTCTTTTTATGACATTTATGGTTCATTGTATGGCTCTTTCCTTGTGTGATGTTGCATGTTTATTGAGTGTTTTATGTGTGACTCTTATCCTACATGACATTGAGTGTTATTGTGTGTGTTTATATTTTTATATTGAATGCATCATGACCATGACATTGTGTGTATGTGTGGATGCATCTAATATTATTTTTTGAGCTTGTGGTGTTGTGATTTATATCACACATCTTTCTACTCATGTGGGGTGTCATGATCTATATCATACACATTTATATATGGCTTATTATTCAATGTTTATATATGTGATGATTATTATTGCATGATTAATTGTTATATCTATCTTGACATTACACGTGTATGTCTTAGGATCCATGTTCCACATATGCTTTGATGATTAATCATGCTATGATGGCATACTCTCTTCATATTATCACATTATTTACATGTTTATAATTTTATATATAACATGATGTGTAAAACTATTTTATTTTGAGATGAATAATTTGTAGGCTACATCCCTCACCTCAAAAGGGGGGAATACTAGTGGTATACTTATAGAAATCAAGATCTATGCACAAATAATTTAGATTTTTAGATATATTGCATGGTTTAGAGAGTTTAGATTAGGTTATATTGTCATACTGGGTTAAATTATGGGATAAATATATAGATTTGGGGACATATATAATGCATATGTATACATTTCACATTTACATGAGAGACATGTTTTTATATTTATCATATTGAGGGTAGAGTTACATATATATTTAAACAGTTATATATTAGATTGAGATAGTTAGATCAGATTATGGGGCAAGGTTTTTATTCATGCATGAAATTTTATATTTTCAAATTGGTAAGGAAGGTACTAAATTTAACATTCTAAATCTAAAATATGTATGTACTAGTTAATTCAATCTATTTACATTTACATATAATCCTAGTATGGGGCTCCACCTTTTCCATATTAAACCTATTATAGGTTCAATATTGGTTAAATGAGTAGTGTGGTTGTAGTCTTGAATTACTCAATTGCTAAACAATTATCGATTTTCATGAGGGTTGGGGAATATATCTTCCCAACCCATGGTTTTACACATTGGCACTCACCTTAGGAAATAATCACCTAAGTTTCCAATGATTCAAAGGGTGGCACGAATTTATTACTTACAGATGTATTCCTTCCTTTCTATTCAAATTTTAAATGTTTCATTGATCTATTTTTTACTTTAGATTACATATCATATATGGAGATTGATTGTTTCATGTTTTATTACAAATTTTCATGGAGCAATCTAGACAATCATAATATTCCTCTGAAGACAAACTATGGTTACACACTAAGATATGCAATCTTTTATCCTTTTACTCTAGCATTGTTAATACTAAAATAAAATGGGGAAATTTTTAGACACATACATATATTATTAGACACTTGAAAATGTTATAATTGAATTACCGTAACCATACATGCCTTGCACTTACAAATATGACTCTTTTCCACAGTCTTTCTTAGTCACTCATCTATTAGTGGACTTGGACTTCCTAATTTATGGACCTAAACTTATCAATCTATTTTTTAATTCATATTACATATCATATATGGACATTTAATGTTGCATTTTTTATTGAATTTCTATATGGAACACTCTAGACAATCAAAGCATTCTTCCGAAGACAAACTATGGTTACACACTAAGATACACAATATTTTTATTTTTTTACTTTATTATTGTCAATTCTAGAATATAATGGGGGTATTTATAGACACATAATATGTTATTATAAAACTAAAAAAATTATATGGAATTGTATTAACCATACACAACTTTCCCTTACATATATGATTTTTTTTTTCCACACTCTTTCTTAGTCATTCATCTATTTGTGGGCTTGGACTTCCCAATTTACTATTAGTCACATAAATGAATTCCATGTTATGTTCCTAATTTTATTATTATCCTAATAAAAATATCTCCTAATCATTACATCATTATTTATCACTTTATAGATGTATCTAATCATACTTGAACAACTACAATTTTTGGAAACTTCTATTAGTGGATTTGTTCATGTGCCTTGTGATGGTCATTTTATTAAATTCAAATATTTATTATGGGTTGGCTAATACATTTCACATGTCGGTGATATAATATGTTATCCAAAGAGTCAACTATTTATAGATAGTATGTCTAAGCTTATTCTTATCTAACAAATATCAACTTAACATCTACCAAGAAGATATATATATCTGTACATTGAGAGGAATAACCCCAAATATTTGAAATAAAAAACCCCTCAAAGGATTAGGCCTTAGCTAAATATGAAGAATCCAATACAAATCAAGTTTTCATATTGTCCAATGCTAAAAGTTAAATTATGCATTACATCCATTTTACCCAAATTTAGATTATGTAATTGTAATTAAGATATAAATTTGAATGCAATTCAGATTATAAAGTATGAATCTAAATGTAAACTACTTATTTATTTTTTTATAAGTGGAACATGTTAATCATATAAATTAATAATGAGATCAAGATATTATATTTTATGATTTGATGGTAGACCATGACTAGTCTCTAACAATGGGAAAGGGATAGAAGCAAGCATGTGAGTTGCTCAGATTTTGAACTATTTGTGTGTGCATGAAGGTTTTTTGACATAATATTATGGAATATCCATAAACATTAGTGACTGAGGCTAAAATTTATGTCATGGGATGATTTAACTCTTTATGACTATAAATTTAGTTGTACCTACTTGTAATACTTTTGTGTGTGTGATATTTAACATTTTATTGTGTGTGACACTCCATAAAGTAGTACTCTTATCCTCAAAACCCTAGGTTATTTATGAATGGTATAAACCCATAAAAATTAATGAAGTGTAATGGGTTGAGCTAACCCTAATCACACCTATTAATGATTGACCATTGCCCATATATCCAACACTTTGAAGATGGAAATCAAGCAACACATAGTTCTTCCCTATAATGTGAATATGAAATTATGATGATTTACTATATAAATGCATGTAGAATCTAGATTTATATTCTTGAAAATATTAAATCTTATCTTGGCTTGGTGTGCTTTAGACTTGGTTGATGACTACTCTTAGTGATTGATTTGAAATTTGAAAAGACTAGGGCAAATTTGCTCAATGTGTATTAGTGTATAGATATTTGATAGATAAGTGCTAAGGGAGTACTAAGTGTGAGTTTGGTTTTTATGTACATGAGAAAATTTGGATAATTTATCGTGCCACTGATAAGCTAGGAAAGTGGGTCATCTGATAGGAATAATTTAATTTTGAAAAATAACTATTACTAGGTGAAGGTCACTAACATCACTCTCAGGTTAGTTTCATCGATGAAACTATTTGATACTAATTTTAATGTCTAGGAGATAAAAATGTGTATATGATGATTTATATATGTTTGAGTATGATATTTCTATGGTTTGACATATATTAAGAGGTTCCTATATGTGATTGAAAATAAAATTGGAGGATCAAACTCATAGCAAACATGTGTATGTAAGAGAATGGTGAATAAGAGGCATATAAGTGTGCATAATTCATGTATGGTTAATGTAGGTCAAAATTAACATTTTCAAGTGTCTAATACCATATTTTTTATCCAAAAATTCTCTTTTATCCACAAATTCTCTTATTTTATTCTAGTATTCAATTGTAACAAAAATACTAGAGTAAAAGGATAAAGTATACCTAGGTGTGTATAACTAATTTTTTTTTAGGATATGGATCTAAATGTACATAATTTATCCATGAAAACTTAAAATTAAAATGTATTATTCAATTTCCATATGTGAAATCTAAAATATGAAATTGAAAATTAAAAAAAATAAGAGAAAAGAAAGAATACCCCTGTATGCAAGTAAATTTTTATCGCCCTATAACTTGCTAGAGATGATGCTTCCTTATTGAAGCATTGGAGAACTATGATTCCTTGTTGGATCAAATAGATATTTGGGGTGAATATTCCCCAAATATGTGTAACTATTCAAACACTTATTTAAGGAATATAAATTCCCAAGCCCTCATGAATGTAGAGTAGTGTTAAGGCCATTGAGTGCCATTAAACCTCAACTGCACTAATTCAATTAAATGATCTTGAACCTCAAGGTGGTAAGGTGGGACCAAATAATGGGTTTGATATGGGTAAATACATGCCCATTAAGCATCACTCAACCTCAAAATATATTACCTCAAAACCATGAATCAATCATTATAGAAAACATTGTAGATTAAATTTTGTTCACTACCTAGTTCCATTGAATTATGTTTGAAAATAAATAATAAAATAGTTATTAATGAAAAAATATGTAAATATACATGAATAAATATCATGCCTCACATGAAAAAGTATAATGCCTCACTAAATCAGTGTCAAATATAAAGTGTCATTATGTATATGTACATGAACAAGCATCATGCCTATTGGGTCTATGTCAATTGATATAAAATGGTATGCATCTATATGTTGAAATATGAGAACTTGTATCTCAAATTTATATGTATGTGAAAATATCTAATGTCTATCCCTATAAAATTGGGTGTAATTATATGGTGTATACACTCAAGTGTATATGGATTTGTAATTTGTAACTCATGTCTTTATAAAGAGGATATATGTACATATAATATTCCTCAAAATATATATATCAATGTGTAAGTATACATCACATAACTGAATCAATTTGATATCTAAACCACTTTTAATATCTAAAATTTATACTTTGTACCCAAAATCTATTTTTCTATTCATGGAAGCTTGTGTCTCTATGACAAGCCCACTAATATGACTCCATTTTGAAGTGAGAGATATAACCTGAAATCCACTCATCTAAAAATAAGAGTTAATTGTATCATTTCATGTATAAATATATAATCATTGAACTATGTTTGAAAATAAACATCTAAAATAGTGATTAATGTAAAAAAAATGTGTAAATGTGCATGAAAAAGTATCACGCCTCATTGAATCAGTGTCAACTGTAAAGTATCATAGTATATATGTACATAGACAAGAATAATTCCCCATTGGGTCTATGCCAATTGATATATAATGATATGTATTTATATGTTTCAATATGAGAAATTGTATCTCAAATGTATATGTATGTGAAAACTTGAAATCTTTGTTCTTGAAAATTGTGTACACCTACATGGCATATGCACTCAAGTGTATCTAAATATGTAATATATAATGCCTGTATTTGTGAAGTGTGTGCATGTACATGGAATATTTCCATGGAATACATAATAATGTGTAAATATATGTCACATATCTAAACCAATATGATATCAGAAACATTCTGAATTTTTTAATTTTGTATTTTTTACCCAAAATATTATTTTTTTATACTCATAAATGACTATGTCACTATGAAAATTCCACTAATATTCCCCTCTTTTGAGGTGATTTATGTAGCCTTTAATTCACCCATTTTAAAATAAAATTTAGATATATTGTGTAATGTATAAATATATAATCATGTAGAATCATGTCAACATGTAGAGAATATGTTATTATAAACATATGTTTTTCATCAAGGCATGTCTGTAACATATGTAATGTATGTCACATAAGTGTTATGTAAACATAAATATATCAATTAAACATGAAATATTAACCATAATTGATATTATAACTAAATAATCATACATATTAAATAGGCGCATGATGTAAATCATGACACTACACACAAAGGGGAAGTGCCTGATATTTATCATAACACCCTCAAATTCAACAAGCTCAATAAGTGCAACAAGTTTAGTATCCCAAAGTTATCTAATCATAATCACACATTATCATGCATAAGGCCAAGGGCCAAACATAATGGACATAAAGGTGTCAACATAAACAAGGCCATATAAAGTCACAATCAAGTGGCATGAAAATGTCACATAAAAAGGACATAAATAATGACCCACACACAAGGCCAAAGACCACAAACAATATACAAGTAATGACTAGGCTATCATGAAATAGTAACATCAATGAGGAATATAACACGTGAAAATTAGTCTACACTATCCATGTATATCAATATCATAACATAGTAAAGTAACATATCCATGTATCACTATGTAAGATATAAGTAACTAATAAGACATGTAATAAAAAAATTATTTTACCATGGTAAAAGGTCATAGAAATATATAAGTTGTGATAATGTGACCTATGGAATATGATTCCCCCAACATTGACATGGTCATTGGGTATATGAGAATTCAACATCTGTATCTCTATGTATGATTTGCATATCTTGCATCCCACTCATATACAGTGAAATGCATGTGTGTATTAAAAATAATGTCATATACCAAACATTTAATAAAAAACATATGTAAATAGTGCAATCTAGCAATTATGTAATGCTTAAGTCATGATTTTTATTTTTTAATTTTTTTTAATTATTTGGGTTTTTTGTATTTTTGAATTTATCTATAAATTGGGATGTACATCAAACTAACAAGAAAGACAAAGCAGTAAGTCTTTAAAAATATAAGAATGGGAGGGATATAAACAATCTACAACATGTGTCAACGCATAGTTTGCATCTCATGTAGTAGCATAAAATTTTGGATAAAGTGAAGGTAAGCAATATGCCCCCACTATATATGTGAATTACCAAGTTGTCACTAAAAATATTATGTGGGTGTTGGAGGGGCATGTGGAGGAGTCTATATATGTGCTCATAAAATGTGTAGCCATAAATATATGTGATCATGTGGAGGCAATATAATCCAAATCAAGATAAAATATAAATAGTCATAATGTATAATTAAGCAAGTAATGTGACAGAAATAATGTATACTAATATGTAGTTGTAGTGAAGTATGCATCATAGGATAGATGTCACATATGTCTAGATGAAGAGGTAAGGACAATATTATTACAAATTTATGTGAAAGTATAAGAATATGAGTACAAAATCAAGAAGATGTGTACAATAGATTATGTTCTAGCTATCAAAGGAGTTGATCAATGCCAAAAAATAAGAAATAAAAATATTAGTAATCTAGACCTTCATCTAAAATTGAATTATAATTTTATAACTATGGTGATACACTCTCAGTGATTCTTATGTTGGAATGATATTAATTGCATTCATTATTTATTGTAGAGTGTGTATAATAAAGTTGGCCATATGTTGGAATTTTTTAAAAAATGGTATCATCATTTTTATTATGTATCATAGCATTGATTGAAGAAATGGTTTCTACTTTATTTTCTTATTTTTTTTCATAATGTCCATTACTATTTTCATTCCTTTATCCTTAATTGTTTAATTTATCTTTGGTATCCAAACTTACATTGGAGATAATGTTTCTTTGTGCTTGTTGAATAATTATGATATGGAAGTAAATCCTCTTGGAGAGTAAAATATATAATCATACGAATCCTATAAAAATTATTCTCCCATTTTATGTAGTCATGATTGTCCCAATGTAACATCTCCATTTGCTATAGTATTTTGTACATATAATAATGTATCAATAATTGTAGGTCCTAGAGAGATTGAAATAGTAACATTCCACATGACATTTTCATGTGTATACTATAAATATTTATTAATATATCTCAAAATATTAATAAATCCCATCATGCATGTATTTCATTATTTCTTATCATCTGCAACAATGCCTTCTCTATGTTTGCCTTTAATAAGGGCTTAAATGAACATTAGTTCCTTGCCATGAACCTCTTAGAAAAAAGCAGTCCTTATATAATGTGAACTATAAAAAGATATTCTCCTAGTAACATCATCCTCAGAATTTTGATGGACCACTTTATCCTTTGTAGGAATGTCCTAGGATGTCTCGGTATTTATTGGATGAATAGTACAATAATATGGAAAAAGGGATCTTGTTGACATAGTATTAAATTTTCCAAATGTGATAACCCCTTTATCCACAAGTTGCCCATTAATATGATGATACTTATAAAATGGTTTTGTATTTACTCAATCAAGGTGATGATAAGGGTGATAGTAATTAGAAGGTAATTTGATTAACTTTTTAACAAGTAATGTCCCAAAACTAGTATGTGGTCAATCTCTAAAACTATCAAACTAGAGTGGTTGACTCTTAGTTGTAGTAGGTTCCTTTTTAGTAACATTAACATTGTAAACCATTCCCCTTGATTATTTATTTTTATTTATGACCTTAATTGTAATTTTTTATTTAGGATGTAACGTGTTTGGTTCAACCTTATTATCCATGACCAAATTTTAAATTTCCTTTTTGTGTATCTTATGATTGATTGCCTCATGTGTAACTTTATTGTGATGAAATTTTATATTTCCATGTTCATAATTTTGATATATAAAATCTTATACTAAAGTGATGTAATTTTTTAACATAAAGTGTGGATTTGTTGTTGGAGTGCATCTATATATTTCATCATGAAAATGATATGTCTAGCAGGAATGGTAGTTATTTAGAAAAAATTGTTCATTATTTTTAACTTACCATCTACTCTAATCATAGGTAGAAGATATTAAATTTTAACATCATTATATTGACTAAAATTTCATTTTAGGGAAACAACATTTCATAATTTGGAATTATTGCATAGCATGACATTCACATTATAGTGTGTTTGTCTAAAGTAATAGTAGAAATTGCATGAGATTGTGTTTCAATAAAATCTTCATGCACAAATATAATTTCACCTTTGATTTTAAGATAAGGAGGAGGATCATGGAATTTTATTTCAAGAGGGAAGATAAAATCATCACACTCATGTGTACCTTCTGGAGTTTTTAGAGAAGGACAAGAAATATCACATTATTTTGTATCATATTTCATTCCTAGAGAAAAAGAAGAAACTTCACATTATTTGGCAAGCATGCTCTATGCCATTGAGTTTTGTAGCATATAATGAGGTGAATTTATTTGGAAAATTTTTATGGAATACTGTGTGTTAAATGGATATCTTTACAAAAAGAAATGTTAACATTTTCTTTGTTACTAGAAGTATCATCACATGTAGAATATTATTGCAAGGAAAAAATCATGAGCATATAAATGCACATCATCTAAGAATGGTAATATTTTATTTTATTATTCAAGTGAAATGCTAAAAATGTAAGATAATGCATCATTATTTTCCTCTTTTTCTAGTGTGTGATTAAGGGAAGAGTGTAAAGAAGAAGTGGGGGAACTAGGTTCTTCTATTTATAAATTAGTCTGTGTAGTTTTGTATTCATCATATTATTCACTATTTACCAATATTATTGATATTCATTATCATAATCATATCCTTCATCCATATTTTCCTCACATATATAATTTACATCATTAATCATATAATTATGATCATTAGTCCATTTATTATTATAGGCATAAGAGATGGAATTTACAGATAATAGGAAATCCATATGATGGATACTAGGGATTTCATATTGATTATTCATTTTTAATTTAATAAACTTTTCATCACTAACTAAAATATGGTCACAAACACATGATTATGTTATTTTTGCCCCTATTTCAATTTAATTAACTTGAACACTTAATATAGACCTATTTTACCACTTCACTCTATCCTAAGCACTAATTTAGACCTATTTATTTCCTAAATTGTTGTCTGACATCTAAAAAATGTTATAAAAAATTAACACCCTTAAACATCTGTGCAAACAAGTATAAACCAAAAAACCACACATTTCCCTTAATGACAAAAATGTTCAATAAGGGACAATAATGGCAGACATTTTTTTCCCTTATGGGACGTTTGTATCATTAACCCGTCTAATGGTCAATTTTTAAAATTTATCCACTCACTTATATTTTAGTCCATAATTTTAGGATATGAAGTGTGAATATTTTCCATTTTGTATTGCTACAAAGATGCATTCAATTAACTTATTCAACCACTTATCAATTTAAATATAGAGACATACTTACACTAATGCACATCTAACAAAGATTCTCTATTATTCCAAAGTTTCATTCTAATAATTTCAAGAAGTCTTTAGCCAAGTTAAAATCCTATTTAACCAATCCTAAGCAAATAATGATCAAATATTCAATCCATCTCTAGATGCATTCATATAGTTAAAGGAACATAATTCCATAAGTCACTCTAAGTGGGAGACCTACATGTGCTTGAATTCCCTCTTCAGATTATTGGATACACAAGCAACATTCAATCATCATGTGGTTGATTGCAATCAACTCAACCCATTACATTCCTCCATTTTTATATTTTCAAATTTAAATCATTACAAGACCTATTATGGTTTCATCTTTGGGTAATTAGTTTTCAAGTCTTCCACACACTTACAAAGGTTTAATCTCTACATACAAACCTAATTTTAGTGGTCACAAATGATAGTGACCTAAGTTCCTATTTTTTATCAAAGGACAAATTTACTAGTAGGAGACTATATTGGTAGTCGATCATGTCCCATGTTGGATAATCATGTCCTCCATAAATTTTAGTTCTAGTTTCTGGGTGCTTATAGATTAAAAAACTATTTTTTACTTTTAGTCTTATGTTAGCTTCACACAATTAGATCTTAGACATAAACCATTTATTTTTTCATTTCATTTCTTAATTAGTCTTCTTTCAATCAATTTCACTTTATCAAAATTAGTCTTGTTCATTCATTCTACTTCTCGAAAGTCCATTTATAGGATTCTATTATATTCTATTGAATTTATTTGAATTAGATTTAATTCAACCATTAATTCAAATTTTGGTAAAACATATTGGTGAACCGACTTTTCATTCAAGCATTGCTTAAAAATTGTCTTAAGGTTTAGATAAATTCCTAAACATACAACATTAAAATAATATTCTTTGGACTGTTGAATATAAATCTGACACTAAAATTACTTGATTTAAACCTCAAATTTAATAACTAACACTGAAAGCATTTTGTTTTGACCGTGGATATGATATTTGACACTAAAAATATATTTATTTTGATAAGGGTTAAAAAAGGTTTTGAAATGGCACCAAAATATTGTACAAAGCTATAAAGATATGAAATAAAGTTTAAAACATAAAACTAACAAAAACCAGGCCCAAAAAAACAACTTGCCACAATATTGCAAGTAACATAGTTAACAATACATCAACAAACAAAATGCCTATAGGCAACAAAAATTCAAGACACAGATAACCTAACCCTAGAAATTATAAAGATAATTTAGGATCTTTTCCACCTCGCATTCATATTTCAAAGCTTGAATTTTTTTTTCCATGGTGTCTTCCTATATTTCCACTTATATATCCCCTTGCTTCTTATTTTGGCCTCTTGTCCTCCTATTAGGTCCAAATTGAGTGTTTATTGCCTTCACTTTCCTAGTATCTTCTTGATTTTTTTTTCTAGTAACATTCTCTCATTTCAACTTTATGGCATCCTAAAAATTTATTCTAACCATATACATCTCTTATTTCATTCTCTTTAACTTTTTTCCCATATTACCTAGTTCCTCCTTTATTTGAAAAGTATCCTATACTAGTTACCATTAATCTTGAGTCTATTTCACATTCTCTAACCTCTCCTTTTTCATTTGGAGTTATAATTCCTTCATTTACTTGTTTACTTTATTACATTACCCAATTTCATATTTAGGGCCTTCTTAATTTTACCAACCCTCTTATAAATATCACCATCAAAGACCAAAATTTCCATCCTTTGAGGAGGAGGGGTAGGAGTAGATCCAAAAGTGACCAAGGGAATATGAACATCATCATGGCTACCTAATTTCAACCCAATAAAAATCTTAACCACCTTACCTTTATTTTTACTTGAATTAGAGATAATAACCACATATAAAAAAGAAGCAAATTTTTGGATTAGTTCAAAGTCCACAACTCTTTTCTTCCTAGATTTATTATAAAAAAATTACACTATGGTTATCTCCTCCCCCTTTTAGTCTAGGTGCCTCTCAACAAGGAACCCTTCCCTTTCCCTAATGTTCTAAAATCCAAATTACAAGTGTTCACAACTTTAGGGGAAATGGAGGGTTGATAAATTTAGAAGAGGATGAAAATTAGAACTTGGTGAATAGGCATTTCATTTTTTATTTTTCATAATCCAAAATGAAATTCTCCAAAGACATGAGTAGTAAAAATGGAATATTTATTACCCATAATGCCTAAATTTCTTGAGAAAATAAAATTGATATGGGTAAATCTTTCTAAATATATCTTCCATAGTGACATATTCTATTATTTGTATGCAAACATCTCCCAATGGTGTTGGCAATGATGTTCTTAGAATGTCATCCTCTAACTCATGAATTCTCTTGTTCTCCTTGAAAAATAATGGATTTCTTTGTTCTTTCATATTATATATTTAATTTTTTAGTCCCTTTGTGTCCATATGGTTAGTGACTCTATCCATACTTTGTTATAATACTCTTTGAGTGATGTATCTCATTATAAAAAATTTATCTTTTCATGATTTGGTAAAATAAATGGACAAACATGGATCAAAACCTTTGATCTTCTCAATGTAGTGACTCAAAAGACCTTTATTCAGAATGTTCCATACTATGTTATTTATTTTTATTCCCTCATAGGAGGTAGGTTCAACTTAGATATTATCTCCTTCCATGTCTTCATCAACTAGAAAACCCTTTCTCTCAACATTGTTTCCTCCATCGAAAAGAAGGTAACAGGAAAAAACCCAAAAAAATATGTTATCAATATAAGGATTAATTTCATTAATGACATATGATGGGGTATAATTATTATAATAATCCTTTAGTCCTTCACCTAAGGTTGTTTGGATATTAACATAAGACTTAACTTACCTTTTAGCCTTGATCTTGTAATGATCACTTTATAATTATACTCAATAGAAGACACCTGGGAACTAGATTTCCTCCATAAAATGAGTGTCTTATTAATACTTGAAAACCTCAAGTAATAATTACAAATAAAAATATTTATTATTAGCTTCCACATTATTAGGATTGATAGGAAGAGGCAGGTCTATAGATTTTGACCATTTGATAAGGACTAATCTTGTAACTCCTGCATTAGCAAACTAGTCCATATTACCATTACCCTCTTTATAAATGTGAACAATTTTTATCTCATCAAAGTTATGAAAGAGATTCATTGCATCATTAACTAGATTCTTAATGGTATTGCTTGGTGTCATTACATTATTGAGGCAATTTATTATATTTAATGAATCTTCTTTAATAATCAAAAGTTTTATGTGTAACTCATTGGCCATTTGGATACCCCACAAGGTAACACTTGATTCCATAACATGATTTTTTAAATTCCCAAAGGACCCACATATACTGCTAAAAAGGCTCAATTGATGTATCTGACCACTCCTACTCCTCTTGCCTTACTTGGGTTTCCTTTAAAAGCATCATAAAAATTAAGCTTGATCCAAGAACATGAAGGTCTAGTTTATTTGACCAACCTTATATATACATTTTTTATATTCTCAAATACCTCTATAAATATGTTTAATTTTAAGTTTTGTGTTTGGGCCTATTCTACTTTTAAAATAATAATTTTGTCACACTTATTTTTTTTCAGAAGATTCTCCTTAATAGCCTCAACAATGATCGCTCCTACTTTCAAAGCATTTTTTCTCATATTTTGGAAAATTATAAAATTCCTCTCTCCATATTCCCCAAAAAATGTAGGGAATAACCAACTTCCATAATTTATTAAGAATGAAGGAGGAGAATGACGCATACCATTATCCAATAAAGTAAAAAATATAATTTGGTATTAACCATGAAATATTCAAAAGAGAGATAATAAAACCAAATGCCATTATCCAAGAATACATGTAACACTAATTCAACTTCTTTTTCATAGGAACAACATCTATTTTAGATAGTTAAGCCTTTCCTCAAAATATTATCAACAATGAAAATTTTATTTTGAGTAGTTATTCAGTAGAAAATATTTACCTTAGGAGTGAGGTCACTATACCAAAGGGTTCCCCATGGAAATCCATCCTCATGAGGATTAATTTCAGTGATATACCCTAAATTGACATGATAAGAGCCATATTATTATTTTGACTAAGCCAATTCATCTTCTTTAAGAATGTGACTAATATGATAATTTTTCATATTTTGATTAAGAAACCAGAGATAGTATAGAGCCCCAGGATTAGTTGTCTCTATAAACATGGGTTTCTAATATTT